>WPIO01000084.1:645000-1245000 GCA_009760855.2 Cristatella mucedo
GCGGATATTATATACATTCCGATCTTGATCAAAGGATCTACTACATGTCTTTATAACCTAACTTAACGTGTTACTGCTTTTTTGTAGGTGTATCTAGCATGTGCTTTCAGCTCTGCCGGCCTTATTGCAGGAAGCACGCAGATAGCATTTTCCGGAAGTTCATTAAGGACGAAAATTCCCAATAACTTGGAAAGCCAATGCGATGCAGCTAGCTGCGTGAGTTTGCGTCTTCTTTATTATCTGCCATGACAGTTTAAACCATACAACTCAACATATTTTATCAAACGAACTGATCAACTGGATATGAAGTGACCTTATACGCTTATATAATTCAGTTTTTTCTCTAAATTTGTGTGCAATAATTAAAACAATAAACTTTCTTAAACTTTCTTTACTTCTCATGTTCCTGAGAAATGACTCTCTGAAAATTGCTGTTACTGGGACCTGCTCAAGAAAGTAACTCATATGAAACAGATGTAAACTTTGAAATCATATTTGTAAAGATGTTCCTAAAATTCTATTGAGTAACTCAGCAGATTAAACTGATAGGAAAAATAAGGATGAAAGTACACTTATAAAATGCCTCAATTACCTTTAAATGTCATTAAATTACAGCGGCACTCATTGGTAGTTCAACCATGGTGATAAAAAGAGGTAGAAGAAGCAGCCTGGTAGTGGATACTAAGGAATCTGTAGTCAATCCACATAATTATATCTGAATTAGCAGCTGCTATATTTGAGATGTCAACGGTAATTTTACATGTGCCCTGCAGCTACCAGCTCTGGTCAGTATGTTTTTGGTGGCTCACAGCACTGAACTTACGTACGTACCTGCTTTGATCAACTGCTCGAATCAGCATTGAGCACTGTATCCATGCATCACAATTACTATCACTTTGACTTGTCACCTACTAATGTAACTCTGACTAAATGAAAGGCACACTGAGCATTTCTTCATGGTTTCCTGAAAATAAAAGCTTCGAGGGCTCACGCCGATCTTTCTCTGCTCCAAAATTCTAATCAATATGAAACAGCCTGAGATATAGCGTGAGCGGTATTCCTTTAGCAATTTAAATGCTTTATGTAAACCGCCGGACATCGGTAGGCTTAGAATTCACAACCTTCAGTTGTATTGTTATCGCAGATTTTCGCTCCATATTGACATGAGTTCATAGATTTAGGGCCCAAAGTTTGCACAGGCTAATCTATTAAATGCCCCTCGGGTATTCTGCGTGTGCCCAGACACAATCGTGCCAGATGATGCGGCATTTTTAGGCGACGAGTGCGTCTTTTTAATAGTGGTAATTTATTCGGATTTGATAGGGCAGGGAAAATGCTCGCTTTTGTGTCGATGCAAGAATGGCTAGAAGCCCCGAAAAAAGGGCTCGGTTTTTGTTCTTCTACTTGAGCGCTTCAGCCAATCAAGCTACAGAATACTCGGTGCTTCTTTACCGAAGCTATCTTACTGGCAGGCAGAATGCCTGTCAAACAGTTAAGTCTAGCTTAAATGAAAACCGGGCCGTTTAGAAGTATCTTTGGTGCCTAGAATTTAACTCGTGGTAAGGCCGCAGCTAAAAGTGGTAATTTTTAGCTGACAATCTCAAAGCGTGGCAGACAAAGCAACATAAAAACTAAACGAACCATGTGTGAGCTTAGAATGAAACGAGCCCTGCTTTTGCCAGATCGTAAAAATCTGCAACCTGTCGATGCCGCTTTCCAAAAAATTATTCGCAGACTCTCCGAAAAATTGCTGTTATTGGGATCTGCTCAAGAAAGTAACTCATGTGAAACTGATGTAAACTTTGCAATAATATTTGTAAAGAGGTTCCTAAAATTCTATTGAGTAACGCAGCAGATTAATTAAAGATTATTCGCAGAAATCTTACGCTCCGATGGCTAAGGTATCGTGGCAATATTCTTGCTTGCTGCTCGCCATTGAAGCCCTGAGTTGAATCCCAAATGTACGGCTGTACGGCTCCGTCTAGTGAAAGCATTGAATCGGTATCCAGAGGTTGTGAGATGATTCTCTTCCTCGGGAGGAGAAATAATTTAGGACGCTCAGTCTCAGGGCAGGCGGCCTCTGGTTGGCCTCGGCCTCAGTCTCAGGGCAGGCGGCCTCTAGTCGCTCTTCTGTATTTTGAAATTCTTCTTTAGCAAAGCGCGAGACAAATTTGAACCTCATATCAACTGTTAGCAACTTTAATCGGTTATTATTAAGGTAAAGTAAGGCTTATTTAACAGTGGCAGACAAGCCTTATTGGTTGCCATCCCGCTTAATGGACGATGAAATATTGGCTTGTCCAGGACTCCAGCCAGCGACCTAGGTGGCAAAGATAGGGCTCACTATTCTAACCTATCCAAAAATTATATTTCTCATTGAGTGAGCCGAAATAATTTGAAATGCTGCAATAACCAGTCATTTAAGTTACTTCAACATTAAAACATCGTTGTAAGTCCTCCCTGCTACAGACTTTAGTTTAAGTTTATTTATCTGCTAATCACCCTAATCTTTGGAGTTCGGATTTATAAGATATTCCCCATTGAGTATGTTTAGGCATATCCTGATGAGTAAATGGAATAACTCTGAATCACTGAATCCAGCTGGTAATTAGTATAATTTGTGCAAGTTCTCAGATTATCTACTATTGAATCAATTTCAATGCATACCATTGCCTCATCTGACCAGGGTGGCATGGTATATAAAAAAGCCTGATAATTGTGCACACCATTAAAGATCTCTTTTTTATTAACTCCGGTGGCTTGGACGACTGGTGTGCTCTCGGTACTATAACCAATAAACTGCATAGCTGAGGATTAACGCTTCAGAAGGTAGCCTGGCGTGATCCTAAAGTCGTCTCATCGTGTCACATCAAGAAACAAGTCATTTGCTTTCAGCATATCAACATGAGAATGCTTTTGAATTTCCTTCATATATATGAGTCAATTTATTAAATATATTTCATTATGGGAGCTATTAATCATTAACTAGTTACTAGTTGACTTACAGTTTACTGTTTCAGATTCCAAGTACGGGGCCAAAGTTTTTGTATACGGTTCTGTTGTTCTCCCATCCCGAATAGCTTTGTCACAATTTTGGTTTTCGTCAGTATGGTGTAGCACATGATCTATACAGCCGTTCAATTTTATGAGAGAGCCAATATGCGACGAAAGCCATTTAAAATAACTTGATGTACACCCTCGCTTACAGAGAAAAATAAATTGTAAGCTGTACTTTTCCAATCCACGTCCATGTGCCTCATAGATGCAAGGCAAAATGACAAGAGTAACATATTTCATTCAATAATTACTCTTTCTCTTTTGTCTTCACTTAAAATGATTTCGAGACAATAATACATTTATATCTCATTAAATCTGTGCTATAAATGGATTGGGCAAAGCTGAAATGCATGCATTTTGACGTCCACTAAATATTTACTTACTGGGCTAGTTCATTTAGGCTGCAAAATTAACTCCTTTGCGATTAAGTTTTCTTTAATTTGTACATGATCCATATGGTTTACCTTTCTTTCTAATGTGTATTACAATTGCTTTTCTAATACCGGAACTAAGTGGCGATGGTGGATTCATTTGCACTTCTTCAGAGATAAATTTGATTGACGCCCCACTGAAATTGTAGCGTGACTAAGTATTATTTCCCGACTGAAATTTTAGCATGACTAAATAATATTTTACCTAGGTTTAGTTTTTCTGCATGATTACATACCTACGTTCCAGAGCTTCATTTACTTTAAAATGGTAATAGATGCTTAGCTATTCTGCTGTGTGAGCCTGAATACATTTTAATGTAAGTAGTTTCACATGCAATGTTTTGCACTGGCGAGCATTAGAATTAAGAACTGATCTGATCCTTTAACTCTTTCCTTGTGGTTTTTCTGAGTTTTAACATACATAAAGTGAATAATTATTAAATTCCCTTTTTTGTATTCTTATACAAAACAGCTTAGACTCAATGCTTCTATTAATGCAATACCAAAATCGGCATTAAAACAAAATATAAATGTTGGTTGATTTAAAAGCAAAACTTTAGTTACTATATCTTTTACTTAAAAGGAGCAATAAAGAATTGCTTGCTGTTGGACTTGAACCCACGATCTGGGCGTGCTAATCATTTGATCATACATCACTTGCATTAAAGCTTGGAAGCCCTTAAGTCCATTTAAGATACTCATTTGAACCATCTATTAGCCAGCAGACAATCACGGCACTTATTACGAATTTCTCTAAATGTTTCTTTGCTTTCATACTTGTATGCTGACCCTGTGCATGTCACCCCTAACCATGTTATTCTTGTTGTTTATTGAGCATACTACCACTAATCATTCGATCGTGCTTCTTTTGCAGCAAATATAAAGTGCCTAGAAAGAGTGAATTCTCTGAGAGCGTTATATTATATTTATTATCATTATTATTATTATGATTAGATCAAATTGATTATTCTTTCATTCTATGAGGAAATGAGGTTATAGTACTAATTTCTCAAAGCGTACAACGTGAAGTATGTCGTCTCTTGATTGCGTCGATGCAGCTGTAATTTCCTAATCCCAATGATATGTTGAATCTGGATTAAGCTTTAAGAAATTTGTAGGCAGTACAGGTTATGGCAGTCGCTTGTCACGTTCTTCTAATAATTTATGGATCGGGCGAATTTTTCGTCACTGGCTGGTCAACGTTCGTGTTTGTTCGACATCTATCAGCCTGCTTCCCTAAAGAGGTGGGGGACGAGCCCGAAATCCTTGCGGTAGGTGGATGACCATCAAGTGTTTTACTAATCTGAGGACGAATCGGCCAGGATAGTTTTTAGTGCACTGAGAACAAGCATTGTCATCTAAAAGAAGACAAACCTTTTTCAAATACGTATTATCACGGTAAAGCTTGCTACCTAGGATCAATCCTAATTGAATCCGAGAGACAGTAAAACAAACGACAGCCTTCACTCGAAGTGCGTCCTGTATATGGCAAGTACTAGTGTCTACACAAACTTTTGATTTAGGTGGAAGGCTCTTTTGGAGATTCTTTTATTTAATAAAAAAAGAGTCGAGGCAACTAATTTGTATGACTATATCCATCAAATAACTGGTGGCGCATAACTTCGGACTCCAGGCCATACAAAACGCCAGTACCTACGTGTTATGTGTGAATTTAGGTACTCTGTACCTGGGCTAGTGCTGTAGTCTATGAGAATTAATTTTTGAAATCTGTGATGCTATTATTACGCAAGGTTGCTCAACCTAGTTTAAAGCAGAATACGTTATAGGGGAGATAGTGAGTCGGGAACGTAAGGCAAAATTACCATTGAGCGAATGTTTTAATCTTGCATATATTTTAAAAATCTGCGAGCTAATTCTTAGTAAATACTAAACTTACCTCAGTAGTTTTGTGTAACTGTTATTGTAGATAAAAGTAACCTTGGTTAAAGGACGATTGATCTGGTGGCTCTGGATTTCTTTTGTGGTTATTAGACTATGCTTTAGTTGCAATGCTATAAGCTTCTTTGTTTTTGCTGTCTCATCCGTAGCATCCTAAATGTCACAGGTCTTCAGATATCCCTTTGGAAATGTGCTACCGAGCTTTCTAGTAGACCTAATCTTCAGCTTCCGATTTAATCGTATAAATATATAAGAACTATTGGCCATGTTGATTCAAAGGGAAGCCAACCTCCTTAGGAAAATCTTCTTCAGCCATATTATCGACAGGTGAACTGTGGTTACAAAGCTTAGCCCTCCTCAGGTTCAATGTGAAACAGATGGAGACTCCGACCGCCTATGCACAGACAAAAATAATGGTATCTTCAATGTGCTTGAGTTTATAAAGAGTTGGTGTGCAAATAATGACAAATCATTTGGAAAAAATTAAAGGTGAAAACCCGCAAAAATACTCCTATTGAATTAGAATACAATGAAAGGAAATTCCCTACATTAGCATGAATTTAAGCACGCACTGGGCCATTTTTGAGCTAAGGAAATTGGACGATATGCATGCTGTCAATCTGACCCTACTTTAATCAGCCTTAGTATTTGGAGAGCATCTCATTATTTCTCCTCCTTTTGAATATTTTATCTATGAAAAAATCTAAAAACTAGAGAGCTTTCTGCATGAATTATATAAATTCCTGTGTGAATTCAAAGTATGTAAGCTGTCTTCAATAAAATATTATCTGCACCCCTGTTGTATGTCATATTCTCAGTAGTAGACTAGGTTAAAAATGATTTATTAGTAAGTTACTTATATAGCACCCTCATAGCACTCAATTGCTTGCTTTATAAGTAGTTTTAATATTCTTTAAGAAAATCATGTCAGTATGTTTAGTAGTAGAATACTCAGTGTGGGCACGCATAACTACACAAAAGATAGATCACAAGATCCCAGCAAATTCTGTTAAAAACAGGTGCATTTTAGCTTCTTTTTTAAATGCCGTCAAGTCAGAGTATTTCGTGACGTCAGGTAGTAGCGAATTCCGCCCAAGGAATATAGGTTGGCATGAGGCACAGCTAAAAGAATTGAGCTAGAAGAGCGGGTGGTAATATGCCTAGCCCGATTGGGTAGTAGTTACGATAGGTAGGCTAGAGAAAGAGAACGAAGTGACCTTAACGTGAAGGACAAACCCTTGAGGTTGACACGCTGCTTGATGGGATGCCAGTACTTATCGATGATGGGTAGTGCAATGTGGCGATTTAGATGTTCACATTGGAAAATCTGGGCTGCAAAGTTTAGCCCCAACTGGAAGAGCTTTATGGAACCAGTCGAAGTACCTTGGATTATTCAGTTGCAGGGCTCAAAAGCCAACGGCATATATTCATTAAACAACTATGATGTGGTATCCCTGTCTAAGTAAGCCCTAATTTTTGGAACTTTAGGAAGCTTAAATAGGCAGACTTGATTGTGCAGCTGATGTGGTCTAGAGAAAAGGTCACCTTGTGGCAGGACATCCATATTTCCTGCAGAATGTACACGAGATATACTGCCCAAGCCCATTAGCTTTTTAGGTAAATAGATACACGACTGTTGGCCTTACATCGATCTTTATTAACAGTTTGAAGTTTTTCAAGACAAAATAATGTTTACTCTTGTAGTGTAATGTAATTTATCTCCATCTGTAACTCCACAAAGCCGCAAAAACTATGTGGGTGTTAGGCAGGAAAGTTTTCTTTAGCACACTCACAGCCTAAGCGGCTATCGGTACACGTTTTGTAGCCAACAGACTTCTACTCACCCTACAAAGAGAAATTGGAAAGCATAGCAGAGTCAGGAGAGCAGCTGAGGCAGTGAGTGACATGAAAGTAGCAGCTCAGGACGGCTGGGGAAGGATGTGCCATATTCGGCAGCAGGAGATTAATGCCATTGCGTAATAATCCTGGAAGCCAGCTCCACAGTCAAGGACCTGTAGAGCAAAATTTTCTGTATCCAGCGGTCTTTAAGCGGAGGAATGGAACAGGCAATTGATTGTCCGTTCAGGACCTGAGGGCACGAGGAGGCTTAAAGTGGTGCAGCAGTTCAGCGAAATATGGAGGAGCCAAGCCATTGCGAGCCTTGGGGGATCAGCATAAAAACTTTGCTCTGTATCCGTTTATCAGCCGGCAGCCATCCTAGCTATTTTAGAAAAGAAGGCGCATTGCCATACCTCTTCTAATTTTTCTACCCCCTGCGCTCATTCCTGTCATATTGCAGCTTTCGTGAAATTCGCGGACGGTCAAATGGCCAATGCTCGTGCAAGAGCCTAAGCAATATCAGATTGTGCTGATAAATCAGTTACTTTGAAAAAAAGTTCCTCACGTTATTTTTGTTTTGAACAATAAAATCCGAAAGTTTGCATTAATATATATCGACTAGTTCTGAGCTTCTGCCTAAGCAGCACTTTTAAATCACTCCTGTTTTAATACTGTATAAACCATGAGTCTTTTAAGGCAACTTGCTTAATTATCAACTTGAATTTAAACTTGTAAACTATTAATAATCGGTGATCAACTTTTTTATTCAAATCTTTAATTAAGGTATCGTTTCAAAATCATCCATCAAGATACTTAATCTTCTATGCTACAATAGTGACCGAGGCCATCTTTTCAGTTTTCGCATTCATTAATTGACATTGAAAGGCAGCTTACTTTCTGATGACTATTAGCATTTAGATAAGTAAATAGCAAAAATGCAAATCGATTAATAATTGGAAAGCTTTACTTCTCGCGCGCTAGATACATATACCTCTATCGTAGCAGCTATATCTGATATAGGCTTTTGTATTATCAGTGTCTCAAACATAGTGGCCTTGAGAATAGTGTAGAATGCTATCAAATCGTTTCAACGTTTTCGATTCGTCCATCAAAAGCTGTCGCAAAGATATTATTCAAATGGTTTTCTGCTATGTTCAGCTTTAATCTTATTATAT
Organism: Cristatella mucedo; assembly: GCA_009760855.2. Taxonomy (NCBI): domain Eukaryota; kingdom Metazoa; phylum Bryozoa; class Phylactolaemata; family Cristatellidae; genus Cristatella; species Cristatella mucedo. Next base: position 653,402 of record WPIO01000084.1, read on the forward strand.
TTGCTATTAAAATATCTCGATACCCAAGTGCTGCTGGTACCAATTTAAATTAGCATTCGGTTGGAAATATTTGTGAACCTTGATTGGCTGCATGTGCTGTAGGCTGAATCGGGCCGCAAGCATCCGATGCAAATTAGAATGACCGAGGGTTCAACTGCATATGGCCAACATCATCAATCTCTCACAAATTATGGACTGAGCTATATACCATATGCTAAGAACTGATTATGTTTTTTTGCAATTCAACAATCAAACCTGGTATGTAGAATGAGCACAATCTTCTGAATTTCCATGTGGCCCTGAAATCTTTTTTAGCTAAGTGAGTGGTGTATCATCCAATTAATGATCTGCATGTACAAAAGAACAGTTTGAAATTTTTGCGCTAAATAATTATGTTTTTAAGTACAGGTCTGTTTGTGTGGAATAGCCACGACGAAATTTAGCTAAGATGTACACGTGCACTACAAACGCAGGGCTAAATAAAATCATTTGCTGCTACTGTCTGATGCTAAACTGTGTTTTTCAGTGTCTTTGGTGGTTTTTAGCAATCGTCACTACTGATTAATACCAGACAGGAGTGGCAAAGACTAGAAAGCAGATAATTTATTGGAAGAACTGAATTATTATCTTGCTGAAGTAAGCTAAGCCAGAATTAATTGGCCATTGCTACAATCAAATTAATATCTTGCGCAAACAGAGTCAGTGCAGGCACATTAAAAATCATTATCTTTTCTAGTTAAACAGACGCACATCGGCGTGCACAACTTAAGGTTACAGACAAATAATTAGAATAGCTATTCTAATATCAAAAATGTGAAATAGTATATGGCTTTTGTCATGCTAAGTGGCAAAGACAGCACAATTAACCATGTAAAATTAATCTGTGTACTTTATTAAGATTTGTCGTTACCACCAGTTTCTATAACAGTTCAGTTGTATTTCAACGTTTATCAAAGAGCTCAATTGTAAACGATCAGCGATTCATTGCAGTTACGAAATTGAAAGATTACTATAGCAAAGCAAGTACATTAACATCAAAGCTATTAGATAAAAAAGAATGTGAACTTGGCTAATAATTCAATGCTTATTTATAACTTAACAATGTGTGCATTATACTCGGCAGATTAAGGATTAACTTGACTTTTAAACGCAAAATCACCTAATGAAATTAGATTCCAGACATGTATCAAAGCTGCAAAAATGGTCTATAGGGGTTTTGATATTTTATGACATTTTAATAGTAGTGTGGATACAGGGCTTCTTCCTTAATGGTGTTAATTAGACCTGATGCATCTTACTATCCGCATCAATTAAAATTTCGTCACCTTTCTGCTAATTAATTTATCAAAGAATGTGAATCACTTTCGCTGCATCCTTGACGAGCTCGTACAATTAAATTGCTTATGTTCATTCCACGCAGATGACAACAAAGAAAAAACATTCGATTCAGCAGGATTGCACAAGGGTTGCACCTGGATCTCACACGGAAGATTCTCATCTCAGACTCATTGAGGTCTGTAAGTCATCAGTAGCACCAACTTAAGTGGAAGATTTGAATTACCAGCCTTTTTATTAGCGTGGTTATGCCGATTACTAATTTCGTCAACATAATGGTCAAATAAATGTACTAGTGAAGTGCGAAACGTGGTCATTCTATAAGGGTGAAGAGACTGTTGCCTTCAGGGTTGACTAGCGAAAAGCTTTGTAAGAGTTCTGTCACTGTTCGGCGTGACGCATTAGTGCCAAAGACCGCTTGGTTAAGATTAAAGTCAACTGGCACGCAAGAATCTTATCGACAGCACGAGCTAAGCAGAGATGTTTGTCAGTGTCAGTGTCGGTGACCAGAACTGATGACACTAACTAACAGTATACCAGGGTAGTTCATGTAAATGTTCTTTAGATTTCGTCGGCGGGCCAGTCTTTGAGAAGATGAGAGCTGTACGCCAGGCGGGTTCTCGTGGAGGGCGCAGCCTGCTGTACAGATATTTAAGGCTGAAACCTTCAACCCTCTTTCCTAAAATTGTGTCTACAATGGCTTAACACACTTCTCAGCATTTAGTCATCTTCCTGTCGCCCACACTAGAAATCCTTTGGTGACCGTCCCTACAGCTCGTATGCATCGAAAGCCTGTAACTATATTCCAGCTATAGCCACTACTTGTGATGGCCTTGCATCTTTTAAGTCTCAGCTAAAGATGCATCTGTTCCGCTCAGCTTTTCCTTAGCGATAACGAACTTGTCTGTCATTTTCTATAGTGTGGTTTTTGTGCTTAGAGTGCATGATTCAGTAAATTGTATTAGCCAGAGGTGTTACTAACCGGTGACCAAGAGAGTCTTCATGTTTGCATCAGCATGTTTGCCTAAGCATGACTCATGCTTGCTTTCGCATGCTTGATACTGTGTATGTCATAAACCCCTGTATTGAGTTTCTTTCTCAATGGCAACAGCCGTCTGGTAACACATAGTCACCAGATTCTCTATTTTGGTGCACAGACAATCATGGGTCGCTCAACTCTCTCTCTCTCTCTCTCTCTCTCTCTCTCTCTCTCTCTCTCTCTCTCTCTCTCTCTCTCTCTCTCTCTCTCTCTCTCTCTCTCTCTCTCTCCCTCTCCCTCTCTCTCCCTCTCCATCTCCCTCTTCCTCTCCCTCTCCATCTCCCTCTCCCTCTCTCTCTCTTTCTCTCTCTGTTGCAGTCACAGGGACGCCGCACTCCGATTCCCTAGCTTCGACGGCTCTGCAGTGTAGAAACAAGAACGCTGCACTCAGATTTGTTGGCATCGGTGGCGCCCCACCTAGTACCGGCATGCAACGACAATATGCCGGCTGCCCTGCCATTGGCTGGGGCTCACAGCTACTCATGAACGATCTCTACACCCATGTGTGTTAATTCCCTTGCAGCGAGTTTTTAATTGCCAGATAGAGATTAACTTCTAGTGTAGCGCTATACAAACTATACTATTATGATTATGAACTGAATGTAAGGCATTCGCTACATTTCAGCTTCTAGCTAGTGCCAGTAGGTCTTCGTGCTAGTAAATAATAATAACAATCATAATAATAATAATGCACTTGATAAAGCGCCCTCGGAGAACTCAATCTCTTTCTAGGCGCTGCAGAGCAGCTGTACGTACGATGCCTGCTTTTCTAGAATTGTTAATGTATTTTTATTATTACAGCTAACACAAGTCGTTTATGCGAAAAATACGCTTGATTTTAAGTACTGTATGCTTTTTTTATGTAAATGGACTCCAGTACCGTGAGCTAGTCAATCATTTGCTCGGGACCAATCTAACCTCAGACAGAATACGCAGCGCACCCAAATAATTTGTTTCCTTTATAAATAAATATGTATATACATACAGAATATACAGGCTCTTAGCTATAAGTGTGCTCATGGACCATGATTAAGGATGCCCATAAGTTGCCTGAGATGTGACGCTATACAGCATATTTCTAGTCCTTGGGCCTTGTTCTTGGGGCACGGTCTCTTACAAATTTTCCAAACCTACTTAAATCAACTGCAAGGTCTGTAGCCAGAGGTCTTATAAACACAGTTTCCATGATTTAGCTATGATATAAATTAGGAAATAATTACTTTTATCGACTTGAATATCAATACTCGTTGTTTTATTAGTACATCATATGGGTACAATTGGCATAGTTTTTTGAGACACTGGTTGATCCCAGTTGAATCTTCATTTGTGGAGACATTGTGTTTGCAGCTCTACAGCAGCTTTATTTGTCCCATCAAGCTATTTATTTTTTATGCACGGTTATAGTCCCGTGAATGGAAATAACTGCTGGTACGTGAGAAGGTGCTAACCATAGGCTTTTAGGTTGCCATCCCTAGTGAAAGACTCCTAGCTCGCTACCTCTGGGCTGCTATATATTTACCAGTGCGAATACATGTATATGCAGACTATAAATAATTCAGAAGATCGCTCTAGGGTGATAGGCTGCACGCAAGTTAGGTAACCAGGCTGACTTTGATGAGCCTCAAGCTCCTCTACTAGGATCAACAAATCGGAACGCCTCGCTGCATGACTAACCCGCCCGAGACCAATGGTAAGCACCGACCAGCTGCATTAACCCATAAATCTTCTTTGAGCGGTTCGCTCAACAGATACCATTGTCCATAGCCAAGAATTTCGCCACGCCCAAGGCCCTACTGCAGCATGAGCGGATTATGCATTGTGAGCTCAGCAGCCAGGTAATGATTCGCAGCTGTCGGAGCCACGCTGGGCAGAGGCAAGCCTTTGGAGGAGAGAAGATTGACATCAGTTGCAACAGATCATGCATTATCGGATACCCAAAGCCAGCATAGCACACCTGCAGCATTCAGTCGATCGACGGCAGCAGCCATCACGGTGGTGCTCAAGTACGAATGGATTGACATCGGAGAAATATGGCTTGTGTTAACCATCACATATGTCACTTTTTGTCAAGGAATGCTTTACTAAGTACAGCAATACCTCAACGCTGCATATGCACCATAATAATAATAACAATAATACACTCGATAAAGCGCCCCCAGAGAACTCAATCTCTCTAATAATAATAATAATAATAATAACAATAATGTACTTGATAAAGCGCCCTCAGAGAACTTAATCTCTTTCTAGGCGCTTTACATTTGCTGCAAAGGGAAATGCAATCGAATGGTTAGTAAAATCGTGCTTGAAAAGCAAACGAAATGAATAATATGGTTAGGGGTTACATGAACAGGGTCAGCATGCAAATGTGGTTAGTGGCAGCATGCACAGTGTCAGCACCCATAAGCACGTGAAGGACGAATCACAGGGACCCACTAAATGCTGTCCTAAATAGGTGTGTTTTTAAGTTCCTTTTAAATGTGGTCAGGTCAGGGGATGTTCTGATGCAAGTCTGGAGGGAGTTCCAGGCTTTGGGAACATACGAACTAAATGCGCGGTCTCCAAAGAATTTGAGGTTTGTACGAGGTATTTCTAGACTGTTGGATTCCGAAAAGCGGGTGGTACGATGCTTGGCCTGATGAGGGAGTATATCTAAGAGATAGCCTGGAGCCAAAGAATGAAGTGACCTAAAAGTGAGCGACAAAACCTTGAAGTCAATCCGTTGCTTGACTGGTAGCCAGTGCAGGTCGACGAGAAGTGGAGTAATGTGGCAACTGCGATGCTTACGACAGACAAGCCTAGCTGCTGAGTTTTGCACCAGCTGCAATCGCCTGATCGCACAGGCTGGGAGGCCAGTAAGCAGTGAGTTGCACAAGTCGAGACGAGATGTCACGAATGCATGGACCAACTTAGACGTGGTATCTTTATCTAAACAAGCCCGAATTGTATGCAATGTTATGAAGCTGAAAATAGGCAGATTTGACTGTGGAGCTGATATGGTCGTCTAACGAGAGGTCACTTTGGAATATGACACCTAGATTTCGAGCTGATTCGACAGGAGATATGCTGGCAGAGCCAATTTTGAGAGACAGCCTTTCCAATCTCTGAATCACACTGGGCGCTTTATGCTTGCTGCAGAGAAAACACGATCGAACGGTGAGTGGTATCATGCTTGATTAACAACATGAATAACATGGTTAGGGGTTGTATGCACAGGGTAAGCATTCAAGTGCGGTTAGTGGAAGTACTAGCTACTATAGCTATCCCAGGGTGCCATTAAAGCAGTGGTGGTATTTTTGCAATTGGCAAAGTACAGTCTAGATAATAGAGAACAGCTCAGTTGTCGGTCGCTCAGGGGTAAGCCTTAGGCCGATAAATTGTGCTCACATGGAACAGCTACTATCTAGTCAGTGTCAAAATTCGGACAGATTTTTAATCCGCATGGGACTTGGACTATTGAAAACTACTTTTCGGAAAATTTCTTTACGTCAATATCGCATTGTCTTGAGGAATTTGAGTTATTCTTGGGATCCCGGAGGGTTGTCAATTTTCAGAATTGTTTGTATGCGCCTAGGCAAATAATTTCAAATCGCAAAACAAGCAGTGACCGCACCTCGAGTCCCTAGTGAAAAGATCCGTCGTAATTCTGTCTGCTCAAAAGATTTTACTATTTGTTTAAAAAATGCACGAAGCCTTCAAGGTGAAGTTACCTTTACTGATTGCTTAGCAAGCCAGTACCATTCCGATTTTTCGCCTGCACAGGCCATGGTGGAACTTGTCTGCTGTAAACATTTTAGTGACGGTTGCGCTAGTGATTTGGTATCACTCGGGAGTCTGATTAGAGAGGCCTTGTGCTAAATTTCTGATGAATGCACGATACGGTGGACCCTCATCTTCTAGAGCTGCAATGTTTTTTATTTATTTAATTCAATATAAATCTGGTCTCTACTTACGTAGTCTTCTTACTGAGTGTAAAAACTTTATTGGCGAATTTCAGAGAAATTTCTGCAGCTAAATTCTACCAGATTCTTAAATATTAAGCGGCTAGAGTGCACCTTACTTTTATGCAACTGGAGCTTTTGATATCATTCAAGGGCATATTCGTGGTATAGATTCTTTTAGCGCTATTTTTTCTGCAGGCTGGCTTTCTTTTTGCAATGAGCCCGGAACTGATCTTAGAAATCGTTTGAATTTGCTCCTTACGGACATGGAATGAGAAAGTGTGCAATTTTTGATCGATTTGATATGATTTATTCTCATCATTGATGCCTTCATACCATTACTTCACTTCGCCATTGAAAGTATGTAAGCATTTGAAAGCATACAAGAACTTCATAAAAAAAATCCCAGAGCGTGTTTACCAGTTTTTTAACTCCCGAGTGAGCATCGGAAAATATTGTGCCTCTTTTGCAGAAATGAAACTATTTTACTACAGCGCAAAAGTACGGAGCAGGCTTTCATCGAGATGTTTCCTAAAAACCACAAAAGAGATTATTCGCATTTTCTTGCGACAAAAATTTTTCCCAAAGAGATTTGGGCTATTAATCGGAAGCCGATGGGGTGTAGGCCATATTATTTTTCACCATTGAGACGTCGCCGATAGCTCAAGAAGGCGCGTCTTTCGTATGCTTGTCAAAGCCAGGCTGCATGTGGTGACTGAGCTGTTTATGCGAACGACGGCTAACGTGTTCCCGCTCAGTACTACAACGCCATTAACTAAGAGACTCTCCACTTTATGTAGATCCTCGACGCAGGCAGCCGAGGCTCAGTGGGGGGCTGCGACGCGTCTGGGACTAGTAGCCAGCACTCTTGTTGAGCACGGTGCTTGCTGGCATTGCCACCGCTTGGGGAACCGCGCGTATGCCAATCTCGTGTCAGGGCTTCGCGTCTGCTTTCTGGTCTGGCTAGCTGCGAAAATCGATCGTAAAGCCACGTGCCTACAGTCAACTCGAGCTGTGTCCTTACAAAAGCTGCAGCTTAAGCTGCATGCACAAGTTCTTTGCTATTTCGTTGCATAGCAGCGATCAAAATATGTTGATGCGATTTGACGGACGCATAGGACTCGGCCTCAATTCTGAGCACGAGAAGCCACGCAGGCAAGCCGGCTGCTCTCGAAAGCTCTCGAGAAACTTCAGTAAAGCTCCCTACGCCATCGCTTCGCGAAGCCAGCTGCAATTTCTGCGTGTCTCTACCCATGGCGTGCTCGCGGAAAAAACTTATTTCGTCTGCGTACTCTGAGGCAAAAAAAGTCAGAGCTACAAGGTCTCCAGCTTGGCTCAGCCTCACGTTCCCTGCAGCGCTCGTACGTAGGTCGCCTCCGATCTATCCAAGCCGACAGCTTACTGCTAAGCCGCGTCTCAGCTCGGCTCAGCTGTAGGCCTCTTTCGGCCGCCTCAGGCATACGGTAATCTTAGCAGCCGTAGTCGTAAGTGCCTCCTCTAAGTTCACTTGAGCGATGAATTGCAAGATTGACTTGACGAAAGCACACAGTAGTACATATGTATTAGAGACAGCAAGAAAGCGCATGCGTCAATCTCCCACCGGAAGCGGGAGGCCACTTGACTGCTCAGTCATGAGGCTGCACATTGAGGCAGCGAGCCATTTTTCGACCTGATGACTCGCAGCGCTTCGCATTCGAGCGGGCCAGCACCAAAGACTCTTCTGGGATTGTACTGCGATGGCTAAGCCCTGACCTTGATGACCTTCACCCAAGGTCGGGGAATTTTTTTTTCAAGATCTGCTCAGTAAAGCTCTCTATCTCCATCTAAAAACGCCCTAGTGAGACTTCGTCATTTTAACTGTTCAATTTAGCTATTACTTTAACTCGTAAGAAAATTGCAAATGTTATTTTTCCGGTGCAAATAGCGCGCCACCACGCTTCATTCAATGTAAGAAAAGAAATTCGAAATCTTATTAGGGCCGCCCAAGGTAGTGAGCCGAGGGCGCACTGCTCAAATAAAATATTAACACCTTTTTTTAATAGTACATTTATTTGTATAGCACCCTAAAAGAACTTAATCTCTATTCAGGCGCTTCACGTATGTCACGGGGCTCGAACCCGAGACCTCAGCCAGACCTTGGTCAGGATTAGCTCCTTAACCACTGGGCCATACCTATTTAGCAACTCTAAAAATAGGATGTCTTTAAACAATTGTAGCGCCTGCAGCCACTCAGCGGGCACGTCGCTCGCTCTGGCAGCTTCTCGGGCCCCACCCGAACTACAGCGTTTGCCCTTACTGTAAACTCGTGTTAAATTTTGCGGACGCCGACGAGCCTATCGAGCATATCGAGCAGTCAAGTGCGCGCTTCGAATTCAATAATTATTCAAAAAAATTCTTAAGCCACTTAGCCACCTCTCTATAATCAATCACAGTGGCCCCGCGGGATGTCTGCCGGACTTCCGCGGCGGCCATAGATCTCGACGAATGCGGCTCATTTGACCTCAGCGCCGTCCCTAGCTCGCCGTACTGAGGCAGCCAGGAACGACCCTGAAGCTGAATGCTAAATCCTTGCGTGACTCTTGCCGTTCGAAGACCCGCAGTATCACAATCTGGGTGCCGGGAAATGGCCGCATTATAAATCATCACACAGACTAAGAATCCTATTCATTTGTGGCAGTAGCAGAATAGCAGCCGCTAGGAACTGGCTGTGCGAAAATCTATGGTCAGAGCCTAATAAAAATTTACGCCATATCAAAGGTAGGCAGTCGGTGCCTTAACACTGGAGCTGAGTCGTGCTCTACGCCACTGAGCAGGGCCAGAGTGAGCGAATGTGATGGCTGCTCTGCAACGCCTGTTGCCCTTTGTCGCTGTCGAATACACTTCTCTACGCTATGGATATCGACTGCCTATCAAACGTTTCGAAGTAGTTACTAACAGAAAAGAGTCCGACAGCTGTCGGACGGGTGGCGACGACGACGACTTCAAGCAAGAGTCGCCCTATTCGTAAAGAGCTAGCCGAGACATAAAAGACAAGAGCTTGGGACTTTTCGGCCTGACCACTTCGTTAAGGAGTTACTACCATTAGTCGACAGCCGATGAGCAACCACGTCTCACTCTCCGCTCGAGTGCTGATAAGACGGTTAAAGACAATCCTTCCGAACCAATTTAGAGGCGAGGTTGACAGACCAGCCGACATCGATCGATCAGCCGCTCCTGCATAGCGCCGTGGATGCGATAGGTGAAATGCCGCGGGCAGGCTCTAGAGCCTCACCGCTCGCGCTAAGCCCTCCGCACGATCCCGCCACAACTGCTGTACCCTCTTGCTCACTGCTCAAGGACGAATGTCCTTTCAGCCCAGCAATTCTATTGCGCCCTAAGTTCTTTCCTTTGATCTAGCTTCTGCGCTGCTAATGCAAGGTTCGGAACAGAGTGCTGCGTGCACGACTAATCGTGCAGGCTGCGCTCTGTCGGCATAGCGCAGCGGACGCGAAGACAGTCGAAGTCGAATTCAAGCCAAGAACAAAACAGGTGCCAAGAACCTCGCCGCAGCAGCAAGACACGAGTAATTCACCTTGTGCGCATGACACGGCGACAGATCGTGGACGTCACGACAAGCCGCAAGACATGGCGGCGTAGAAGCTCGTTCGCGCGATGGCGGGGCGACGAAGATGAACGTTGCCCCTCCCCCCACACCAGAGAGTTGCGGTATTGACGACGACGGCTGTAGTGTAGCATACGCAGGCAAACGCGAAGCGAGCGAGCGTACATACGGATGAAGCGGTAGCCGATAGTGGAAGCAGCTCCGGAGCGCCCGTAGATAAGGGAGTAAAAGAAAAGGGAGAGAGACAGAGAGTGGATAGCGTGCGTACCGGCCGACGCACAGCCAGAGAGTTCTGTGCTGCAGGACTGGCGGGCCAGGCGACCAAAGCTGACCCGTTGCAATTGAACCCAGCTTAGTCAGCCGATACAGTCCAACTCTTTAGCGCCTAATGAGGCGGTACGCAGCTCGTCCGTTGGCCGGGCGAAGTGATGTGACTCGGGCTGGGGCTGAACAGCATTGCGGGCGTGGCCGCACCCACCCACAGCGGCGGATCTCGGATGTACGACATGCCGCAGCACGTAGGCTTCGTCTCTGACTATGCACGCGTGTGCCTCTCTCACAAAATGCGATTAAGAGTACGAATCTTTCCAACGAGCGCTTTGATTAAGTAGGCGCGCGCCTCAAATTCGATATTGTTGCACCATGCGGCCACGATATCGGGTGCATAGGGTGGGCGGAGCCGGTTGTCCTGTTGGGAACGTGGAAAACGAGCCGAGCTGTATCACATACGCAAAAGTATATTCGAATTGCAAGGATTTATCGGGTTCTGGTATCCTTAGACATTTAAAGTCGGCATATTAGCATCTCCAGAAGAGCTCGAACATCTTCAGTTCTAGGTGCACCATCGGTGGACAGCTCGCCTGCGGCCTAGCGGCCCTCACGGCCAAGCCGCTAGTTCTCTTGTGCCGGTCGATTCAGAGTAGGCAAATAAAGCGTCCAGAATTAGGCTGAATACACTCCCGCTAATTTTACTAAATCTTACTTTTGTGATTACGCGTCCTGCTCCTCTCCTTTCGGTACTTTCATGGTCTTTGCTGACTCGGCGCGGCTTGTCCACACGTCCGTTCGTCCATTCATCAGTCACTTGGATGAACAGGAAGTCGACCTGGCCAATGAGAGGGTGAGTGACGACTGGTGTTGTTTTCTGCTACCGTGCGCCTGGCACGGTTGGATCCGTCGGATCCCTGTGGCTCGCATCGCTTCATAGGCTGTCTATCATTGCGCCTGCTGACCGCTGACTGTAAGTCACCCCTGCTGACTGTAAGTTTCCCCTGCTGACCGTAAGTCTCTCGGCGATAACCCGGTCTACAGGGTTACAACGTCGGCTGCGCCTCGATCTTCGTTCAGTCTGCAACTTACTGACCTACTTGACCCCTCTTCTTACGTAAATACGTATACTTCAGCTGAGTTGTGGCACACGAATGTCATTCATTCATTACTTGCTGCTTACGCAGTGTAGTCGAAGATTTAACGTCATTTGGTTAATTAGGCTCACTTGCTGATCGCCGAGGACACTTGTTTATTGGAGTTATGTTCGCACCCTCGATAAACGCCGATGAGACCGCCAGGAACCTTCTAGAAAGTTCAATGAGACCGCCGGGGACCCCAACAGGACTCAAGCACGTGCATGGTCTAGGAAATAGTTTCCTTTTCCTTATACTAAAGGGAGACATGATTGTAGCTAGTTATCTCTCTTCTTTCGGTCTCTCTTGCTCGCTCGCAATTGATCTACCGTCTACATCTATATGTCTGTCTCAACTTTTAACTGTGAATCGGTTGCAATGGGTCTGGTGATTGGAGCCCATACCCGAGTGTGGCGATCCCATATCGGTATTTCTTACTGTATAAATCTGGCTGCTGGTTTGGCTTCATATGCGAATGATCCTTTAGTTACCACAGCATTGACAGGTGGTGAGCTGTAGTGTGGTAAGTAGTTAATCACGACTCGAATGCTATCAATTTCGGGTGCAGTATTACCAACCTGTCCTCCCCTGCTGTAACTTGAATCCATGCGTGTTGCTACTAGTTCGACTGCTCAGTTTGCTTTCGTTCTTTTAAAGCATATTACCGTGTATCTCCGTCTGTAACTCCACAAAGACTGTGTGATAATACGCAGGAGAGTTTTGTATAGCGAACTCACAGCCTAAACGGCTTTCGGTACACATTCGGTAGCCAACAGACTTCATCTCACCCAATAAAGAGAAAGTGAGAAGCATGGCAGAGTCGAGAGCAATTGAGGTAAAGAGTAGCCTGGGAAGTAGCAGCTCAGACCCGCTGGAAAGGATGTGCCATAGTCGCTAGGAGGAGAGCAGTTGTCATCGCGTAAGAATGGAAGCCAGTTAGACAGTCTAGGACCTGCAGAGCTAAAGCTTCTGTTGCCAACAGTCTTTATGCAGAGGAATGGAACATCTAATTTACTGTCAATACAGGATCTGAGGGCACTAGGAAGCTGGAACTTGTGCAGCAGTTCAGCAAACGAGGAGCCAAGCCGTGGCAGGCCTTGTGGGCCAGCATACGAACTTTGCTCTGCATCTCTTGCTCAACCGGCATCCATCCTAGCTCTTTTAGCAAAGGAGACTCGTGCTCAAACCTCTGGGACTTGAAAACTAGCCTTGCAGCCATATTCATAGTCATCTGCATTGGCCTACTTGCTTTTTTTGGTAGCCCAGTCAAAAGGAAATTACAATAATCTAGCCGAGGCAGAACTAAGTAGCTAGTTAAATTTTTGCAAGCCACCGTAGAAGAATCTAATCTTAGATAAGGATCAGACATGATGGCTTGCTGTGTAACCGGTCTTCTGAATGAAGCTTTTAAAATTTAGGCAGTTGTCGATAACAACACCTAAACTTCGAGGATGTGGTGATGGTCGCACAATAGTATAACCTATTAGAAGAGCTTTCTAATTATTAGCCTTCTAATCCAGCCACATGCTTAGGGTGTCCTGTGAGCAGCAGTTCGGTTTTATCGTCATTTAGTTTCAAGAAATTTTCCGACATCCAAGATCTAATTTCGGCAAGGCAAACATTCAGTGTATCAGTTGCTGCAGCAGATTCGACGGTTTGAATGACAAATACAGCTGAGTATCGTCAGCATAAGAGTGATATTCTATTTCGTGGGCCTTAATCACTTTTCCCAGAGGTTAGGTATAAATCGAGAACAGCAAGGAACCGAAGTCGGATGCTTTAAGAACTCCACAGATGACTGGTCTCGTGGATGAGACCTGACCCCACAAGACAAGAATTGAACACGATCAGACAAGTACGATTGAATGAACTGAAAGCAGCAGCCAATCCTAAAAGCCGTACTGAAAGTACAACTCTCAACCCACTACGGGTTCTGTGTGCTGCTGTCTGTCACCAGGTGGCCGGCCATCAGTGGTATCCATAACAGTCTGCACGTAATCCTGTTTGCCCCTGCACTGAGTGCCAAAACTGAGTCTGCAGCAGCTTGGGAGTGTTCAGCTGCCGTGCGAATAAGGAAAAAATGCACAATGCCATCACGTGTTCACCTGCTAGCCAGAACTGCAAATCCAAGTCCTTGTGAGCTTTCGAATGCAGTCACATTGGCTCGTGCCCGACCAGAGGGTGACTGCAGGCCGCCCTGCACGAGTGAAAATGAGCTCATTCTTCCCGTTTTGGTTTTGCCGTACTAAGCTCGGCTGCTACTGCAATACCTGGGTGCATGCTTGCAGAGCATTCCTTTATTTTCAAGGTGACGAGTGACTAAAGTCATTGACTTTTAGGCTTACATTCCTTCAGTTTATAGGACCTACCTTGCCCTCTGTCCAGAAAATACACGGTATGTCTTAGTAAGAGGCTATGGCATACTTTTTCGTGGTTGTGATCTGGTGAGGGCTATTAAGTGACCATCTCAAATCAGAATTTGAGAGTGCAGCTTGGATCTCCCATTAATTTTTGACCTACATTGAAAGGCAAAAATCCTACTTTCAGCTGGATCCGAACCCGGGACCTCAAGTGACCACTGTCATTGAGCAACGTTACTGAGTGCTAGGTCGTTCTGGTGGTTTTCCCCTCTTTTGCTTTCTCTTGGCCACTGTATTCCTTTCATAGTTCTGCTGGTGCTGCTGTGCTTGTTCTTAGAGCGCTAGGTAAATGTTTTATTATTATTGTTATTATTATTAGTCTCTTATGTCATGTTGTGTTAGGTGTGAGGCCATCGAAGCCCGAAATAGGAGACTATCCAGTGTAATCCTCGTCCTGAAGTTCATATCCCAATCAAAGAAGACTTCTAGTCATATGGGCCCTATTTCCACTGTCCTGCTTCTGCCATGCACTGATCTGGTGGTGCCATCGAATTCTCTCAACTCCCTAGCTGCATGTATTGATGACATCCACACATGGATGGCAGCAAAATTTTTAAGTTGAATGATAATCAAACCAACTTACTAGTTATGGGCAAACCAAGTGTGATTCAGAAATTGGAAAGGCTAACGCTCAAATCGGCTCTGCCAGCATTGTCACCCCTAACCATGTTATTCTTGTTGTTTATCGAGCATGCTACCACTAACCAATCGTGTTTCCTTTGCAGCAAATGTAAAGCACCTAGAAAGAGATTGAGTTCACTGAGGATGCTTTGTCTAGTGTGTTATTATTACTATTATTTTTATTAGTAGTAGTATCACCACTTATGGTATCGAGCAGTGCAGCCGTTATAGATACAGCTGTGCTATTATGTACTCGTGCCCCAACAATTTTCTAGGGGCATGTCAGACGATGCAAACAATTCACTACCACGAGTGACAAAAAATTATTTTCTCGGGCAGACACTGAGAAACGAAACTACATGTTTACTAATCATGGATTGCACTTTCGTCTGTACGAAAAAACGTAAAACAGGCAGTACGGTTATCACGAGAAAATTGACAGCCGAACAGGCAGCCATCTTCAGGCAAACATTATCACTGGCCAGTGGAGCAGCTGGACCAACCGAGCGTCCACGGGCTTATCGAGCTTTTCACGACATCAAGTGGCTATGATGGAGGGCGGATATCAGTCTGTGGGAGTGCTAGCTCGCCTTGTGCTCTTCTTTGTCACGGCCATTGCAAGTAAGCCGAGTGCTCGAGGCTGGTAGCAGTCCCATCCTCCGGTGCGCAGCCGGCCTGACACGGCAGGTGCCTCCACGAATCTGTCTGGCTGCCGGCTGATCATCCGGCCCTGTCTTTGCAAGCACATTGGTCTGCCAGTTGCTAGCTGCGAAATTGGTGTGTGCAAGTGCTGCTGCCTTTGTGCCTCAAGAGAGGATTCGCCAGCCAACTAGCCGTTTGCAGGTACTTCTTGCTCGGTCAAGCCTTTGAGAAAATGCTTGCCGAGGCATTGTGGAGGCTGTTCCTGTCCAGAGGGCTTTCTTACCTGCTATGTATACTTTACCCTATTTGGGTCCTAACCTGTCATTCTAGTTGCTACTGCACAGAGAGGGGAGAGAGGGAGGGGAGAGAGAGAGAGAGGGAGGGAGGGAGAGAGAGAGTGCCTAGACAGACTCCTTGGACCTATCTTGCCCACTCTGTAATTAGTGCGCATTAATTGAAAATGACGATGGGAGATGTGCAAGTCACCGAAGAAGTATAAGTGGAATATTTATTTATTTATTTAGTGAATGGGCTGAAATAAGGCTGCAGTTCCCCATCACAGTGTGTACTTGTTTGTGACGTGAGTTGCCCACAACTCGTTTAAGTGGCTTGTTTAGGTTTGATGCTTATGTGTTTAGCGATCCCCACATTTTCTTGACTCGATCTATTGCAGATGCAGTCAAGTGTACCAGCACCCCAGTATGTCACTTACGGACCACCTTCAGGAATGCCTGGTCCAATGCCAACTATCTTGGCTGCTGCTGCTGTCCAGCAGCAGCCATTGGGATTCAAGCCCAGTCAGCAGAAGGCTATGAAAATGTGAGTAAAATAGTGCTACTAGCTTCATCGTCCAGATCAGCTGTATACCTATCTAACCGCATGTCTTTGTATCTATCTAACTATGTGTATTGGTTCAGCCTCTGCTAACGATCAGCATAGCATGCACTCATTATATGCCACGTGTCCTTAAGACACTCATACACGGTTGTTGAATTTGGCTTCTGTGACCAGTTTAATCCATGGCAATCCATAACTACTGAAGAACTTCGTAGCTGGTCCATATTTCTTTGCAGAGTGGATTGGTCACCTAGTCAGTAGTCTTAACATTGAGGTCCAGTCGGATTTAAATTTGGGCTCTAAGCCAAACGAGAAGCAGGACATGTTACAACTGTGGGTTATAGGTTTTCAACGAGTGATTTTCCGACAATCGCAGTTCGAGTGATTTTCAGACAATCGCAACATGCCTTAGATCGTTGTATCATTGAAAAATCCTAACGAAACTGCAAATACTGTAGGCTGGTGTCATCTCAATACTTTTTTCAATCTGCAAATACTTTGATGCTTCTATTAATGCATGTTCGCCTTACTTTGTCTCGTGTCAGTCTTGCTGAAGCAGCCCTGTACTATAACCCTAGCATCACCCCATCTCCATATGTTGGAGGCTAACATCCAGGCATGCTTTGTTCTTCGTATCTTGTGGATCCAGGCGTGGGTATGAGGGTCGGGTTCAATCTGAAGCCAGTAGGTCATATCTTTCTCTGTCTCTGTTGTTTTCTTGAACACAGGTTATCCTGAGGACTGCAGTCAGAGTTAATCATCGAAGTTCTTTCTTATCTCTACGAAATTAATAATCGTAATACACTTGATAAAGCGCCCTCGGAGAACTCAAATCTCTTTCGAGGCGCTTTACATAAATTAACTGCTTGAGATTAAGCTTCCAGGGCCACTTTGTTGCATCAGTTTGTATCCCTTATTGATACCTTCGAAATGTTTTCTTGCAGCTTGGCTGCCTTCCATGTGGTAATTGGCATCTCGTGTGTTATTATAAACATCGTTCTATTGTCCATCAAGCGGGAGAGTGTTTATGTCGATTCTGTGAGCGCTGGGATATGGTGCGGTGCTGTGGTAAGTACCTGGATACCGTGTTGAGCTGGCATGGCTGCGACTAGATGCGATGCTTACAGAGCTGCTTGCTTATTTTGAATTACTGGCCAGTGCTGGAAGTATTTTAAATTCTCTGGTAGATTTATTGTGTGCATCTACAGGTATAATTAATGCAACGTTCTTACTGCCAATCGCCCAGACCTTACGGTCGTAGCATGGTCTGCATCTAATAATAATAATAATGAGTTTGATATAGTACCTTCAGAGAACTCAATCTCTTTCTAGGCACTTTGCATTTTTTGCAAAGGAAGCACGATGGAATTGTTAGTGTAGCATACTCAATTAGCAACAGGAATAACATGGTTAGGGGTGATATGCACAGGGTCAGCATGCAAGTTTGGTTAGTGGCAGAATGCACAGTGTCAGCATGCCCAAACACATAAAGGACGAGTCACAGGGACCCACTAAATGCTGGGATAAATAGATGCATTTTTTGTTTCTTTTTAAATGCAGACAAGTCGGGAGTGAGATCCAGGCTTTGGGAGCATACGAACTAAAGGCACGGTCTCCAAAGGATTTTAGATGTGTACAAGGTATGAGCAAACAGTTAGATTCCGAAAAGTGGGTGTTATGATGCCAAGCCTGGTGGGGAAGTAGATCTGAAAGATAGGCTGAAGCCGAAGAATGAAGTGACCTAAAATTGAGCGACAAAACCTTGAAGTCGATCCGTTGCTTGACTGGTAGCCAGTGCAGGTTGGCGAGAAGTGTGATGTGGCAGCTGCAACACTCACGACAGAAAAGCCTGGCTGCAGAGTTTTGCACAAGCTGTAAGCACCTGTGTGCACAGGCCCGTAGAACAGTGAGCAGTTACAGAAGCAAGTTACAGAAGTCAAGATGGGATGTCACAAATGCATGGACCAATTTAGATGTGGTATCCCTGTCTCAACAAGCCCGAATTTTAGCAATATTATGTAGCTGAAAGTAGGCAGCCTTGACTGTGGAGCTGATGTGGTCGTCTAATGAAAAGTCACTTTGGAACATTGCACTTAGATTTCGTGCAGGTTTAACATGAGATATGCTGGCGGAGCCGAGTTTGAGCATTAGCCTTTAGCATTTAAGCTCACATGTGTCTCTGGTATGTGGTAAACATGACTCTTGAGCTTGAGCTCATGCAAATTTGAGTGGTAATAAGCACCCTCACAAACTTTAGCCCCGCTACTTTTGAGTTGGAGCTTTGAAGACTTCAGACCCTAGCACGGTGGGAGCGGATGCTCGTATCAAAGATGGCTGCAGCCACACGTGAGTTGTTGCTTAAGTTTTGCCACTGTCTACAAGGTGTGTGATGCTGTCCACAATACATCCCATACACTGAGCTCAACTTGAGCCTGTGCTTTAGGACTTTCTGCTTTGGCTTTTGATAGAGAAAAATATTTATTTAGACTGATTAAAACAAAGTAAAGCAAGAGATTTTTGGATAAGAGAACCAGCACGAGAGAACATGAGCATGAATTATAAATTGGAGGGATTTGCCATGTGAGCCAGGGGTGTATGCAGTTAGATGTGCTGACTTGTAGTGAGGAAGCTGGATGAGTGCAGCAGCCCGGAAAGCTGAATTACTTGTTGCCAACAATATATTGACTTACGTGGTATAGTATGATGACTTATGTATGCAGATCTGAGGTTTCTAGTAGTAGGTTTGTAGAGCTTTTGGAGCTCATTTGAATAATCTGTGGTCAACTCGTGTTATTTTTATTTGGGGACCGCTGGGGCTTTTAAATCGACATACGTTTCAGAAGCCGATGCTAAGACTTACAGTGCTGATGGGTCTCGTTCCAGCAATAGGTCACGACCTCGGTGGTGGGTTTGAGTCCTGCAGTAGAAAATCCCTTATTTAAGAGGGCAGGCGGCTGCAAAAGTTCATCTGCTTATTATGTAAATGGGGCTGTTCGATCAGCAGCTTTCCTTATGTAAGGAGAAATGAATTGTATTCTAATTGGCTGCCTCATACCACTGCTTGAGCCTCTAGATAGCAGTCTCTATAGATCTGTCACCTTACTGAGCAGCATCGAAGCTTAACAGGCGTGGAAGCCTACTGCAACTGGTGATTAAATTGTGGATTTTATCCACGTGGATTATGGATTATGGATTATGGGTTTTATGTGTGGATTTTATTTATATTTTATTTTATTTATTTATTTATAGATTTTATGTAAGGCTGCTGTTGCAGCAGCTCCTTCTAGCTATTATAGCCCTGCACATGTGGGAACCGTTTCTTGCGGCTTAGTTTTCCCGATAGTAGTTTGCTAGATGCAACCGTTCCATTTACTTTTTTCCTTAAATGCCCCTGCATTTATATGCCTGTATTGTCTGGTTTTTAGTACATCATTGCTGGTATCCTTGGACTTGCAGCAGCACTCAAAAATAAAATGTCGCTGGTGAGTGGTTTCCGACAGGAGCATTATTGCTATTGTGTTGACCAGATGCCCAATTCTTGATGATGTCGAAGGTTGACTACTCTTTTTTGTATCTTTTCCAGATTGTCTCGGCTCTGGTCATAAGCATAATCAGCACTGTGTTACTGTGGGTTGTTGTGGGAATTTCCTCAGGAGCAATCGACCAATCTGTAAATCTTCAGAGGAATCCCTGCAGTGGCAACAGATATGACAGATACAGCTTTTTCATGCTTACATGTTACGTTCCTGTAAGTAATGTGCGTCTTGCAGTTTATCGTGGTGCACGTCAATGATTGCTTCCTTCATCTGCTATTATTAGTGACTTTGTGTCAAAAACTATAAATGTAATTTAGATCGGAGAGGTGACGCTAGCTCTGTCGAATGCATCCGTAACGTATACAGATTCAGATTCAGTATACCCAGTTTCGGCTTGAGCACATTAGTAAAAATGTATAGCCCTTAGCTTGAAAGGCTCTTTTGAGCATCAAAAGAAGAATATTCTTCATCACTCAATCGGTTGAGTACTGGAGTCATCAATCCCTACTCTAGCTGAAATTTGTTGGCTCTTACTCTTTGTGCAGCTGGCCTCCGGTTGCTCTGCATATTGGAATCACCATTGCTCAACACGTCACTGACAGTGGACTCACAGTAGACATCGGTAAATAGTAACTGTAGAGCTCCATTGATACTTCACTATTTCAGCTGCTGCTCATAGCTTGTCATAGCTGTTGATCGTCAGCTCGCACGTGTCTGCTGTTGCTGCCTGTAATTCTGCGGGCTCAGACAGTACAACAGGCTGCTGAGGGATAGGGCTATTGTATTTGGCTCAATGTCATTAACTCCCTGTGTGTCTGTCTGGTTGTTCCCAGCTGAAAGTTAGATGGACCTCGATGCAGAGTATAGAAACATGGGTGAGCATGCCCAAATGCACCGGCAATCTTAATTTTATGGGTTAGGCTTGAGGTTCATCCGTCCATCTACTCGGTGCTGTTTCCTGCTCACGACGATCTTCGGGGATTAACTTGTTGGTGTATTGCCACTTTTAACAGCAAGGGCAGTGTCACACAGCAGACTGTCAGTCGTGGGGCCCTCTGTCGGCTTAAGCTGGAAAACACCCACCCGTCTGCCCAGCTGAACGTGTCATGATGTCCGTCAGCAAGCGCCATAGTAATTGATAAAGTGGCACGCTAAAGAGCTCTTTGTAATTATTGACCAGTCAGCTTGTACGAATGGCTGTGCTTTTCCTTCGGCAGATTTACTATGGTCTGCTTTCTAAAGGTGCCACGACTGTAGTTCAGGTCAACGTTCGAGCAATTGCATGGTCAAGAAAGTAGAAATCAAGAGCTGACAGTCGAGTGTAACTTGAGAATGCGTGCCATCGCTTGCAGCTACAGTCGTTCTAGTGTCGTGCGGGAATTTTCCGTGACGTACTTTCATTACAAAACAGCGACATGTATAGATAAAAGAGCGTGTTGCAACTGCCTTGAATCGATTAGGAATTCCTGCTGCTGCTACAGTAGCAGCCCTCTCCCCCAGACGTTCCTGCCACTGCTTCTGCGGCTGCCATGGCAAGGAGCTGACATAGAGACAGCCGAGCAGTTAGTAAACGTAATAGGTGCATGATATTATTATTTTAGCAGGTTTGGTTACACGAGACTCTTTGGGATGCTGCTTCGCTGTTTTGACTATTTTGAGCAGTTGCCCTCCGTCGAAGACAGCCTTCGAAATTGTGTTGCATGTCCGTTGAGTTGTATGAAGCAAAGCAGGGCCACACGTTGCTAAAACGTTTTCTAGTAGCAAGGGGTTTTGACCTCGACGGTATGGGAATAAAGCCTTCCCGAGTCAGGAGCAACATGCCAGCCCATACGACGAAGAAGAATAGTGTATGCCTGCACTGCTCATTGCACGGCGTTTGCGTCTCGTGTGTGCATACCCATCCACTTGAGCTGTTCGCAAGCCAGACTCACCCTCGGATGTTCGAGTATTGGATATGCTGCAGATGTTCGGTGTTTTTTTCATTCGGTGCTGTTGCGATTTCCCTGTTTAATCGATTACAAAGATTCATTGGTGACATGCAATACGTAGTTTACGATTATTATAGAATTGCATAATAAATGTATTATCGCTGTTGGTTTGACAAAATATTCATATGCATTAAGTATAAATGGCACCCATGTTGGATGACAGCAGCTAAATTAAGCTCATAGGAGGGGCTCTAGTTATCTTTGGGTGCTTTGCAAATATCATTGTTATTAATATTATCAGTTGCCTTAGAGAGAAATACTCTTTACTTGTGGAATGCGCGGGAGTTGCAAGAATAGGGTTTAGAAGGTACTGTTTGGTTCAGCTGTGGGTAAAAATGGGGGACTTTGACAGCCTTTTCTCAGAACTAGACCGACTGGACCCCAAAGGACAAAGCTGGTATAACTTCACTGATGTCTCTCTTCAGGATTCGTCAGTACCCTAGAATGCTGTAACAATAGTTTTAAGAATGGGTTGTTTGTATATCCTCCTAAGAGAAGTAAATCGCTATGCTGATGTTTAACAACTAACTCCCTGCAAGAGAAACAGTACTTGATCTTTAGTGTCACGCCGGTATCAAGCATGCTAAAGCAAGCAAGTATTGTGCTTAGGCCAATATGCTAACACAAGCATGTGTCCACGTGTTTTTGTCGCCGGTTAGTAAGACCTTTGGCTTTTAACAAGCAACGAATCATGCATACGTATGCAAACGACGGCGAATTACGCCAAAACAAAGAAAGACAATTTCACAGCAGGGCTGAACTGAAAGCTTATCGGGTCAGATGTGTCTTGAGCTGAGACTATGGGCAGAGGGAGTCTCGAATAAAGGGACTTGCAGTAAGTAGTCTATATGTGATGTCTCAAACCCATTTACTAATTAAGCTGTCATAATCTTTGCCTAAGTAGGCCCTAATTTTGGCAAGTTCCTTAACTTCAAGCCACGATTTGAACCGTAAAGTGTGTGCACGTTACCCATGCATTTTCAGTGCCCACGTTTAATAAGTTTAAGGCTAGCGATTGAAACGGAGCTGATGTGTTCGTGCACCAAGCCGTTCGGCTGCTATGGTTACACATGAGATATAAAACCCGATTTCCGCAAGCTTGCAGGGTTAAGTGAAAGTTTGCTGGTTAGGCTTGGACTTCCTTAGACGTGGGTACTGTATTGAATTCTCAATGCATAAGCATTTAATTGATAATAGCTTGATGGATGTCCACTCGATTGGCTAGCATTCAGTGTGAGTTGTCTGGAAAATGAGAGACAGGAGAACAGCAACCGAGACCTAGCAAGTTCGTCCAACTTCTGCTGAGCATTCGAGATGCGCCTGCTTATCGTTTTGTGTGTTGTGACAATTTGCAGCGAATGTATTTTTTCACCATTTTACATATTTGTGAATGTATAAATCGCGTTCACTGTCTCAACTCGTACCCAGAGATGCCCTCTGTTTTTCAACTGTCCAGTAGTTCCTTGCTGTATTCTTGCCAGCTCTTTCTCACAAATCCGTGCTCCTCGGCATATCGAATTTACAATTGCATTAATGAATCGCAAGCATCCGTCTTTATCTAATAACTTTTTGAGTTTCGTTGTAGAACTACAGTGGATACAAAGCTGCTGACAGTATCATGCTTGTACTGTCTTTTGCTGAGCTCATCGTATCCATTTGGAGTGCTGTGTTATGCTGCAAAGGATCCTGTGGGAAGTGCTGTAGTTGCTGCTGCTATTGCTGCGACCATGCCCACCAGGCACCGGTAAGATTTAAACCATCATATTGTGCTTTAGTAAACGTGGGCATAATATTCGGGTATGTGCCTCGTGTTTATATTCCTCACTTTCGTATGTTTCACCCCAGCATCATCGCTTTCCTTTATTTACTCGTGCCAAGTGCTACTTGGGAGCTCTACTCTACATATTTGCCTGCCTTGGCTGTTGTACGGCTAACTGTGCTGCTTTTACGTTATTCACAAACTCGAGGTATAGATGTTCGACAAAAGATTTGTGGATGCCTGCGATAATCCCCATCACTTTAGTATTATCTTTGGTTTTTCATTTGTGCTTGCCTACTCGTCAGCTTGCCTCTTTTGGTGTAAAATCGCACAATTGTACTTGTTTGAAGTTTATATTTATCGATCGCTGCATTATCTCTCATTCATATAACATCTTTTTGCAATTAAAATAGGCGATATATTATGCTACGGCCCAATCTGCAGGACCTCAGGTAATCATTCTGCCCCAGTCCAGTATGCTGGGTGGTCAGGCGATCGGCCTGATGTCTGCTCAGCAGGGCTATCAGTTTGGACAGCAGCAAGTGCTGTTTGCTCCTCCAGCATCTGTGGCTGCATATGGGCAGCCGGGCAGCTTTGTCCAGGGGGCGACAGGTCAGTCTCCAGTGATCTTGCTGCATTGATTTCATCTCCTTGTTAGGAAGTCTGTTTCCGATTATGCTGAATGCATATTCCTTGTGTTTCGAATGTGCTTTTGCAAGTGCTTACTAATTATCTGGAGTGTGTGTGCTTGTATACCAACTATTACAAGGATCACTGACCAAGATGTTTGGCTTTAGAAATTGTAAGGGATTTTGTTGTAGCTGTTGCTTCAGTGCAAGCTCTTCAGGGCCAGCATTACTCGGTTGCAACACGTGACTAAGTTAGCACATCTGCCCACAGTGTTCACATGCAGAGCGCTTTAGTATAAATAGTAGATAAAACATGAAGATATAAATAAGGTCCTTATAAATAAATGAGCTCTCCTATGAGAGACTTCCTCGAATCGAGCATGGTAATTGCTTGTTAGTGGCTGATCAGCGCACTCCTAACGTCTGCTCATTCTCTGCGCTAGTTTATTTTACAGTGCCCTGGTTATAGGTACGAGTTTTGCCTTGCTTGTAGTGCCTGACTGTTATGCATGCATTAGCAGCAGAATGGAAGTATCTTTTTTGGCTGCTTTGTATTAAAGTTGTATGTGCACCCCACTTGCTAAAAGTCGCTTGCTACCAGTCTTGACATAATACAGCTGCTTGATAAGATAGAAGTGCGCTGCTGTACAGCTTCTAGTTGCTGGTGATTGACCTGCTAGGAAGCATGCTGACAGTCGTCGTAGCGTGGGGATAGTGCCTACCCCAGCAAGTGCCACTTGTCTCATTCAGCAGCTTCATAAGAAGGGCAGAATACCAGATACGTCTTTCTACTGTATCCAAGCATGTTAATTAGTATTATTAGTATTATTATTATTAATTATTAATAATCTAATAACTATCCATCGGGAGCAACCGACTAGATCAGGCAAACTTTCTCTCTCTATTGTTGCTACCACGGTTACATTGCTGTTTATTGCATCGCGGAAAATCGTGCCACTGGATCTCGATAATAGCTGGCAGTTTTGCCCCTATTCAGAGGTTCATACAGTACAACTCTCAATTTTTTCTTTGATACTTTCCCTGTGGGCCATTACAAAACTGCCTATTGCTGGATGGCTTGACAAAATACCCCCTGGCCTGGTGATTTCGTAACTGGGCTGGATTGATAGCATTATGCATTGCTAGATTAAGTTTCAAAAGCATGCAAAGAATTGTGTTGTTTGTAACAGAATTTTGGATCGGCTAGTGCAGATTCTAGAACTCTTACTACTCGATCAAAGCAGCTTTATAAGAAGCCTTTACATCACCATTCGATCGCGTTTCCTTTGCAGTAAATGTAAGCATCTAATATTATTATTATCAGTGGTTCTCAACCTTCCTAATGCCACTACCCTTTAATACAGTTCCTCGTGTTGTGGCGACCCCAGCCATAAAATTATTGTGTGCAAAATGTGGAAATGCATATTTTCCGATGGTCTTAGGTGACCCCTATAAAAGGTTCGTTCGACCCCAAAGGGGTCGCGATCCACAGGTTGAGATCCACCGCTTTCCAGGGTGCTCTCAGTGCACTGCTGGACATGGCTGAAGTGCTGTCCAGCAGTGTTTTTAGTGGGCAGCCACCTTATCACAGAGTAAAGGTGTGTAGTGGTATGGTTTAAATCGTACTTGTCTGATCGTGTTCAATTCGTGTCTTGTGGGGTCAGGTCTCACACGAGACGGGTCACTTGTGGAGTCCCTCAAAGGTCTGTACTCCGTCCCTTGCAGTTCTCCATCTATATTCAACCTCTGAAAAAAGTGATTAAGGCCCATGGAATAGGATATCGCATTTATGCTGACGATACTCAGCTGTATTTGTCATTCAAACCGTCGGAATCTGCTGCACCAGCTCATAAACTGGATGCTTGCCTTGCCGACATTCGATCCTGGATGTTGGAAAACTTCTTGAAACTAAATGACGATAAAACCGAACTGCTGCTCATAGGACACCCTAAGCATGTGGCTGGATTAAAAGGCTTTGGTCTTCTAATAGGTTATGCTGTTGTGCGACCATCACCACGTGCTCGAAATGTATGTGTCGTTTTCGACAGCTGCTTCAATTTTAAAAGCTTCGTTCAGAAGACTGCTTCTACAGCTAGCCATCACGTCCGATCCCTATCAAAGATTAGGAGCTATCTTCCACAGTGGCTTGTAAAAGATTTAATTAGCTCCTTAGTTCTGTCTCGGCTTGATTATTGTAATTTCCTTTGGCTGGGCTACCAAAGATAGCAACTAGGCCACTGCAGATGACTATGAATATGGCTGCAAGGCTAGTCTTCAATTCCCAGAGGTTTGAGCACGTGTCTCCTTTGCTAAAAGAGTTAGGATGGATGCCGGTTGAGCAACAGATGCAGAGCAAAGTTCTTACGCTGACCCACAAGGGGCGCCACGGCTTAGCTCCTTCGTACCTAGCTGAACTGCTGCATCAGTTTCAGCCTGTTCGCGCCCTCAGGTCCTGTGTGGACAATAAATGAGCGGTTCCATTCCTCCGCTTAAAGACCGTTGGCGACAGAAGCTTTAGCTCTGCAGGTCCTAGACTGTGGAGCTCGCTTCCACAATTCTTACGAAACAATAACTACTCTCCTGCTGCCGACTATGGCTCATTCTTTTCAGTGGTCCTGAGCTGGTACTTCCATGCTACTCACTACCTCAAATTTTCTCCTGACTCTGCTATGCTTCCCACCTTCTCTATGTTGCGTGAGTCAAAGTCTGTTGGCTACCGAATGCATACTGAAAGCAGCTTAGGCTGTGAGTGAGCTATACAAAACTCTCGTGCGTAACACCCACATTGTCTTTGTGGAGTTACAGACGGTGATACATTACATTACATATGGTCGTATAATACTGGCTGTGTCACATTGAAGGTTGCAGTCCATAGGTGTGCACACTCAGCGTCTTCTGTCTGTCATCACGTGCGGCTCGAATGCATCAATCGCTTGTCAATTGAACTTTTATAGTGGAAGAACCTCAGTGGTCGATTGCAAACCTTGGAGAATTGGGGGGCCCATCCTGTGCACTGGAGCTGCTGATTAACAAGCAGCACCGATATAAAGATTAAAGGCTATATAAAAAACTAAGGAGTAAGCTCCTTGGAGTAGTGCATGATAAGATTTAAATAATAAAATAAATGTAGAACGTGTACATGTAAACGTAAGGTGCATAAACAGAAGCATGGGCTTGTAATATTTAAGAAAGATTTGGCACGGAACCAGAATATAGATGTTGTCGTATTTTTAACGTGCCGAGATCGAAAGAACTATAAACAGGCTGGTGCTTCGGAGGTCAAACCTCCTCATCAGTCCTACAGTTGTAACTTGGTTGGCATATTTAACTGAAGAGACCTTACTTATTCTTATTTTGCCTGCCGACAAGCGAATCGTAGATGCTGATGATGGTTTGCACAAGCTGCTTACTGAGTAGCATGCTTTCATCTCTGCTGTAGGTCTAACAACCTATCGAAATATTTACTAGAGATGCCTAAGTGTATTTTTTGCAAAGCAATTTCTGACATGCACTTCACTCTCAAGTCTGCAAGTGTCTAGTCTGTGCTTAAATGAATACATACCTCTGGGATCTAACGAACAATGCTCGATACTTCTATCTTTTCTTTTGCTCTGCTATTCATACGTTGGTGGTACAAGCATTTCTTAAAGGTATATCTTTTAATTTTAGTTTGCTCTTCGAATAAGGTCTGCATCACAACGCTTGTCATAGTCTTACTAAAATGCATCTTATTAATTTATATGAGTTGTTTGACTGAATGCTAGAATAGCAGTAATCATACAGGATTCATCTAGAAAATATAAACCGTGGTCATTGAATCATGCATTGTAACTTTGCACTCCTTACCTACCGCTCATTGTTAAGCATAAATTGACTAATTGGCCTCTTGTTACTGCAGGTATGTATAAACCTCCAGAGTATTCAGTTGCACAAGCCGGAGCGTCTGCTTCTGACCTTTCCGGAGAAATCTCAAAGGAACAGATGGCTGCTTGGTGTTAACGTTAGGCTTCTGGCTCATGCTTTGCTTCAGTTTGGCCATGCCTCTGGATCTGGATGCTTCTTTGTATACACTTTTTTCTCCTATTTTCCCAAGATCCACCACGACTCAATATGGCATATCCGCGGCATCAATTCTGTGTTGAAGTGACTTGTATCTGTGTTACTCTCTTATCCAGCGACTTGCTTTGTGTGACAATGCTACTTTGTGTTGAGTCGCACCTTTCTGGCAAGCCACCTTGAAATGGTTGAATCTATACTTAAGCGTCCTCCCGAGAATACAATTGCCTTCGGTCGAAACGGATATTAGCATATTCTTTCTGTGGCTTCATAATTCTATCTCTGAAGAGGTATGGTGATCAGTTTTGTAATCCACAGATATTCTAATATATGTCAATAAAAAATACTAGTTGATTGAATAGCCTCTTTTGTTTAGCGACAGAAGAGCCTTTACGGCTATCACACCGCTTGCAGCAGCGATCAAGAATCACCCATCGCAGGATTCGAATCCACGACCTCCGGACCGACGTCGTGAAAAGCAACCGCCTTACCTAGTGTGCCATTACGGCTATGGTATATATTAGTCAATGTCATTTGTATCTATTTTCTCTGCGTTAAGGATTGCATTCATGTCTTTTTATGTGCCATAGATTAATACTGATTGCATCATATCCTCAAGTGCTGCTAATGTCGCAGCAGAATCGGTTTACAGCTGCACGTCAAGTTTGACAGAATCTGCTTGACTTGAGTGGGCATTCTTGCAGACCCTGGCTTGTGTCAGCTGAGCGTGCCAACCAACTTGACAAAAGTTACCATGCTTCCCATCATGGAATTACTTCTCCGATATGCTTACATGTATTTATGTCTATTTCAGCTCCACGAAGCCAAAGTGATATTCATAGTGGAGACTTCTCTAGCTTTTACGAAAGGGTCGACCAGCTGCGTAAAATGAGGCTTTAAGCCTGCCGACCTTTAGCTTTTTTTTACAAAGCTCGCGAAGCTTCCGGTGGACAATCGGTAGGGTCACGAAAAACCTGGAAACAATGGCAAAGAATGCCATATATTGCAAAAAAATCTGCAAAAATTCCAAAATCCGAACAATAAATCCCAAATCTGCATAAAATCGTTTTAATTTTGTGCGTTGAGATCTGCTGTTGTGAAGTTATTTACTGTTATGCATCAAATAGTTCACTTGAAAACCTTGTCACGAGGTTATAACTAGTAGTCATTTGAGGCACCAGAGGCAACCGTGAGCGTCTTTTTGGGATCTTGGACTACATTAGCGGCTCCATTTCTCAGCTTAAAGACCGTTGGTGAGCGAAGCTTTAGCTCTGCAGGTCCTAGACTCTGGAACTCGCTTTCACAATTCTTACGCAACGACAGCTATTCTCCTGCTGCGGTCTATGGCTCATCCTTTTCAACGGTCTTGAGCTGCTACTTCCATGCTACTCACTTCCTTAACTGTTCTTCCATGCTTTCCACCTTCTCTTTGTTGTGTGAGATGAAGTATGTTGGCCACCGAATGCGTACCGAAAGCCGCTTAGGCTGTGAGTGGGCTATACAAAACTATCCAGCGTAACAGCCACATAGTCTTTGTGGAGTTACAGACGGAGATATATTACATAAATTGTATGGCTGAAATTCGATTGATTTTTACCAAAGAGGGCTTTAAACTAGTTCCTGAGCAGTGATCTTTAGGTACCACCAATCGCAGATCCTTAGGCTGCCTAGGATCAAGACTGCCGGCATCCCTACAATCATTGATCGCCAGATGGTATTGAAGTAGCGTTGGAGTAGCCATGTAAGTGTTCTTTTTGGCTTGCTGCAAGCATTACGAAAAAGGCAGATGCAGGTGCCCATTTTAACGTTTAGAAGATCCTACAACTGATCTAGTAGTTGCTTCACGACAACTTTTAGACCATAATCGGCACATAGATCTAAATTAAGCTGGAAGTCGTGCACTGAATGAAGGCGCATCGGGCACCGAAGACAGGTGATGATGATGAAGATCATGACAACTCTTCCAGAAAAAAGAAACATTTCAACACCTCTTGTTATGCATGACTACTTAATGTGCGTGGGCTTTCCACACATTATGTATGCAAAAACTGTTTCTGTAGTTCTCCAGCAACCGGACTTCGCTGTCGCACTAAATTATTAAAGAAACCCATGTTAAAGAGGTAGCTACTGATAGTAAAATAATTTACAGCCTAGAACTAGGATGTAGGTGTTGAGGTATGAACGGCTGCTTTTTAAGTGATATGTGCGTTTCTTGAAGTGTAAGAGCTACCGTGATAGTTTCAAAAAGTATTGATGGACATGACAACCAGATGGTTCAGCTTCCGCATTGCAGGGGGGAGATGATCAGTGCCAGGTTGAGCAAGTGTGCCAAGCAAACGATGCAAATTAGCTGTAACTAACCCGTTAAAATATCATCGAAGGTCTACAAAGGAAGTTGAAGGTGTGTGCATACCAAAAATGAATCGCGAGCCAATATTATTTACTCATGTACCTCTGTCTGCAACTCTAAAAAGCCACAAAGACTATGTCGGTGTTAGGCAGGAGACTAAAACTGGTGCAGCAGCTCAGCTAGGTTTGAAGGATCCAAGCCATGGCTGGCCTTTGGATCAACGTAGGAACTTTGCTCTGTATGCGTTGTAAGCAAAGGAGGCACATGGTCACACCTTTGAGATTTTTAAACTAGCCTCGCAACAATATTCATCACCAGCTGCAGTAGCCAAATGACTTTTCTCAGTAGCCCAGCCAAAGAGAATTACAATAACCTATCCGAGACAGAACCAAGGAGCTAGTTAAATTTTTTGCAAGCCACCATAGAAGGCAGTTCGTGATCTTAAATAGGTACGGGACCTGGCGGGGCTAGCTGTGAAAGTAATTTTTGTAAAAAAGCTTTTGAAATTTAGGCAGCTATTGATGGCGACACCTCAATTTCGAGCTTAAGGTGATGGTCGTACAACAGCAACACCTATTAGAAGAGTAAAACCTTCTAGTCCAACACATGCTTGAGGTGTCCTATGAGTAGCAGTTCCATTTTATTGTCGTATAGTTTAAGGAGCTTTTCCGACATCCAAGATCGAATGTCTACAAGGCAAGCATTCACCTTATCAGTCGCTGGAGGAGATTCCGACGGATTTAATAAATAAACACCAGCTGATTTAACAGACTCTTTTGTATAGCGACAGAAGAGCCTTGACTGCTATCACCACCACGTGCAGTGCCGATAAAGGATCGCTCACCACAGAATTCAAACCCACGACCTCGGGCCGAGGTCGTGAAAAGCAACCGCCTTACCTAGTGAGCCATTACGACAATTGCAGTTGAGTATTGTCAACATAAAGTGATAGCCTATTCCATGAGCCCGACTCACTTTTCTCAGAGTCGAAGTATAAATGGAGAACAGCAAAGGACCGAGGTTGGACCCTTGCGCTACTTGGCAGGTGACTGGCCTGGTGGACGAGACCTGATCCCCGCACGACAAGGCTTCCACACTACCGGACAAGCCAGTGCCTCGTCTGCCAGTTAGATTGTAATCCTCAATCGTTCAAGTAGGATCTTGATTCACGAATTACGCTGACGTAGGTTGGCACGTACAACGACCAACGGTCGCTGAAAGAATTGATATTTTGGTACTCGGCCATATGCCAACTGCGTAAGTGCGAGGACACAACCCGCTCGAGCTATGGAATGCAGCATTCAAAAATCAAGCACACGCGGACGCATCCCTGCATAAAAAACAGCCATTTCCGTTTCAGGTCGTGCTCCGATATCGCGTCGGCTTCTTCCGTCTATCGGCATCCATCGCGTTGCTGCTTCTGCGACCCGTTAGCCGAGCGCTGGTGTGCAACTTTTGACCATACACGCTCACGTGCCCGCGAGATGTAGTGTCTTCGACGGGTGTGGCGTTTGCTGCATAAACTGGAGCACCGGAACCGCTACATGTGTTCGCAACAAAAAGACCGTAATGTAAGTCCGTCCGACAGAGCTTCTGCGAGCTGATGGGGTTCTGTCATATCGGGAACGATCGAAATGGACAAGCTGTGTTGCAATGCTTTCGATGACATACTCAGCCATGACCTTAGCTGACGTATGGCTACTATTCTTTAGTAGCGGCTAACTTTGTTGGATGGAAAGCAAACGGTGTCTGTACTGCTAATTACGACACTTGCGGTAGCTAAAACTTAAATATCCGAGCTCCTCACAAAGAGGTTCGCTTCGGGTCCAAAAGCATATATTCCGAACGCGCGTATACCTTCAGGCCCTAGCGATCGTCGGCCATGTAGTTCGACGCTCTGAAAGCAAGCACGGTACGGAATCAATCTTCCCTGCTAGCCCTTCTCTGCAGGCCGTTACTCATCCTCCATAAAACAAACATCAAACCATCCCTTAATAAACCACAAATCCATAAAACCATGAACCAGCTGCAGCGCCATAAGACCACAGGCCAGAAAGCTTTATCACGCGGAAAAAGGTAGGCTGAGCTGCATTTCAAGGACATTGTAAACCTTTGGATACATTCCCGTTCTTCGGGAGTGTCGTTTGACAGAGGACAAATTTATTTAATTTCTGACTAACGAATGCTTCTTAATTATTTTCCAGTAGCATCGCAGAGTGAGGTCTGGTCTGTTTCGGTTTCGTTGCACCGATACTAGCGAGCATCTCAGCTCTCGAGCTGGAAGCCTAAATAACTAGCGCTCACTTTCGATGCGTTGCGATGATTTGGCTGCCCTCCGGTCGGTATGAACGTCGTAAACCAGATTGCAATCTTCAAAAACTCCGCCGGCTGGCAAAAGCGCCCGAGAAGAGCAGAGGAATCGGATGAGGAGGAGGAGGAAAAGCGCCCGAGAAGAGCAGAGGAATCGGATGAGGAGGAGGAGGAGGAAAAGCGCCCGAGAAGAGCAGAGGAATCGGATGAGGAGGAGGAGGAAAAGCGCCCGAGAAGAGCAGAGGAATCGGATGAGGAGGAGGAGGAGCGGTGCCGCTCTCGCGCTACCCGAGTCATCACGCTCAGCTGCTGCTGAGGCGGCTGAGCCTCGGCGAAGCGTGACGGAGCGGAGCGAGTCCAGAGCCAGGAGCTCGGGAGCGGAGGACACTCGGCGATGCTGGGTCAGCCTAAAGTGGTCGCCTACTCAATCCTAGCCAGTGCGGCGACCGACGCCGTTGTTTATGACGACGACAGCAGTCATTGTGACGGAGTCATGTGTACCTTGCAGCGTCGTACACCCTGAATGACCTCAACGGTACAGGCCGCGTATATGCGTATATACGTATATATGTATTTATATGTACGCATTGAGCTGCTTTCCTTTTGCTCAGCTCTTCCGCCGGTAGCCCAAGATAAATTGCAGAGCCAACTTTCCACTGGCGATGGATGACGATAACCAAGCGCCGACCCTTTACAGATACGACGTAACGCTGAGCAGCGCATGGGATGAATCGCGGGACGCACTGGAGAGCATTCCCGTGTTGGCTCCCACCAAGTACCTTGCGAGCTACTGCTACGCACTGATAGCGAAGAAGAAGTTTGGCCTGACTGCACTTCCAGCACCAGTGGGCTTTCCTCGAGTGTAAGTTTCGCACGCTTCCAGTCAGCCCGAGACGCTGACGCCAAGTTGTTCGCGGTTTGGCACTCTCTTGGCATCGGCGACCTTGTGGCAGATCTCTCATCTTGATAGCTTAACACAATCGGCTATCACCACCCCTTGCAGTGGGCTATAAAGGATCACCCACTGCAGAACCCGAACCCACGACCTGGGTCGTGAAGAGCCACCTCACCTCTTGTCTATGATATAGCGTCAGGAGCTCCTGAGTGCCGTTTGAGTTCCCGCCAGACTTCGAAATCAAAGCTTCGGCGGCGGAAATATGCCCATGACGTTTTTCTCTTGAATTTGTCAAGGACTTGAAACAGAACCCTCTCAGCTTCACTTTCAGCCCTTCTGTACTTCTCGATTTTGCAAAATTTTTGAATATCGAGAAAGATGTATAAAAATTAGCTAGAACCCATTGGGACTTTCCCACTTCACACTTTGCAATACATACATCAAGATGAAAGCGATATATCTTAATATCTTAATAATATTATTAGTGAGCCTTTCCCTTTACATCAGTGCTTGTGATCATGTATGATCGCTGAAGATTTCTAACATATGTCAACTCTTCGCATCTGGTAATAGCTCCGCAGATAGTCACGAGCAAAAATACGTACATAATAGTATTCACTTTCAAATGAACCTAGCCTTTCTTGGTAAAACTATATTATTAGTTATGGGCAAACGAACTGCGATTCTGAAATTAGAAAGGCTAGCGCTCAATATTGACTCTGCTAGCATTTCTCCTGTTGAATCTGTACGAGATTTAGGAGTTATTTTGCAAAGTAGTCTAGTCTTGTCTGTCGTGAGAGTCACAGTTACCACATCACACCACTTCTCACCGACCTGTACTGGCTACCAGTCAAGATCATTCTTTGGCTTCAGCCTATCTATCAGATCTACTCCCCATTGTACCACCCACAAGCATCGTACCATCCACTTTTCGGAATCTAACTGCTTACCTATACCTTGTGCAAACCACAAATTCTTTTGAGACCGTGCTCAGTTCGCATGCTCCAGAAGCCTGGAACTTACTTTCGACTTGCGTCACGACATCCCCTGACTTGACCACATTTAAAAAGAAAATTAAAACGCACCTATTATGACTGCATTTAGTAGGTCACTGTTATTCGTCCTTTATGTGCTTATGCGTGCTGACACTGTGCATGCTGCCACTAACCACACTTGCATGCTGACTTTGTGCATGTCACCCCTAACCATGTTATTCACGTTGTTTATCAAGCATGATATTACTCACCATTCAATCGCGTTTCCTTTTTCAGCAAATGTAAAGCGCCTAGAAAGAGATTGAGTTCTCTGAGGGTGCTTCGTCAAGTGTATTATTATTATTATTATTTCTTTTGACGAATAATTGGTCTGATGCTGCGCTTGCAAATTATCAATGGCGATGAATCACTACGAGCTCGAGTTATCTTGGCTCCTCGAGTCTCAATACTAATGAGGTTGTAAAGGACAGGAAGCACACTTTATCTGCGACATCGCGTGAACGCGCTTTGCCTGTTTCCTTGTAGTTTTTCCACATAAATTAGTATTATTCAGTAAAAATAAGACCTAAGACTTTGCCTCGTTGTAGCCCCTTCTTTATCAGATGGAGGGATACTGAACACAGCAAGTTCGGTGATTTTCTATGCAAATTACCTGTGGATATGTCACTGGCTGTGCAATCGGCCTCTGTTGCAAGGTAATCACCAAGCATTCGTAATCACTAAAAAGAGTTTGAAATGGTTGCTGTGTCGAACTGTGTAACGGCAGCGCCACCGATGACATAGCTTTTACCACTCTGAATACTTTAGCTGGGATAAAATGTCCGAAGCTGGAGAAGAACACCGTAAGCGGGATATTCTGAAGGGCTGTATCAGTGGCGAACTAAAGGAGGATCCCGAACTCATGCGCTGCAACCTCGAAGTTGGGATTCTTTCGGACTACAAACTGCTGAAAAATTGGGATCGCTTTTCGGTAAGATTACTCACAAATGCCCGTAGCTATCGTTCGGTGTTTGTAGCATCGCTTCCACTCCAAGTGTCTGAACGTGAAGGAATAGTAACCAATATATCATTATTGTATCGCATATCAGGGGAGATTATTTAGTAATCGGCAAGCTTTTCTACAGTATGCACCTTAGCGTTGAAATCGGACATTAAATTGTGTAGTGAATTATCAAATAATGGTGGGTACCCTTTTGATCTGCGCGTTATTAAATTACGTAGATGTGTAAACGCTGTGGGGAGTAAGCAGTGGCAGGGATAAGAGCGTAACCGGGACAGTCAGTCTTAGCAACGGTCTGCCGGTCGGTGAGCCATTGCGAGTGAGCTTGCTCAAAAAATTCTGTGGGGCTGCTTCCTGATTGACACGCTACACGGGTATCGGCAGGCTACGCCGCATCGGCCACTTTGGCTAGCAACCTTTACTGGCTGTGACTACGTGCTAGGTTGGTGAATAGTAGTATCTGTTTGCGGCTAGCATTGTTAGTTGGTGGCTAGAAGAAAGAAGGTGTTAAAACCCTAATCCACTCACGCTAGCTAGAATCCTGTGCGAATTAGTACAGGATTGCACCTGTCTTCTCTTGCAGCATGTCGTAACTAAGTAGGCCTAATTGGAGGGCTTGTAAATAATAATAATAATAATACATTTGATATAGTTATTGATATAGTATTGATGTAGTTGATATATTGATATAGTATTGATATAGTTAGTGGTAGCACGCTCAGTGACAACATGCATAACATTGTTAGGGGTGACATGCACAGGGTCATCATGCAAATATGGTTAGTTGCAGCATGCAATAGTATCACTACACAGCATCTAGAATGTGGTCATCCCAGTCCTGTTCCAGACCAACCTTTTGTTGAATGGCCCTTTGGACTCGATAGCTGCACCAATTATTATCGGGATCTGCCACTGGCAGAAAATTAAAGTGGCTGAAATCAAATAAGTAACCCATTAGGCGGCCTTATATAACTTACACTACTGCCTAGATATAATTTGCCTTAAGATTTCAGCCACAAGAAGTACGGAAAGAAATGTCGTACTTATTGCATCAATGCTCTCTGACAAGCTAAATAGAAACCCTAAAAGAAACATCAAATTAAATTACATTGCATTAAATCATTTAAATTGGGCACATTATTACTTCCAGAGAACTAGCAAGAAACTAAAAAACCTTCGCAAGAACAATTGAATTCGCATCAAGTATATTTGACCAATAAAAAATACTAGCTGATTTAACAGCCTTTTTTATAGCATCAGAAGAGCCTATACGGTTATCACCACCGCTTGCAGCGGCGATACAGAATCATCCACTGCAGGATTCGAACCCACGACCTTGGGACCAAAGTCGTAAAAAGAAACCGCCTTACCTAGTGTGTCGTCACGACTAACCGAGGCCATGGTCCCTGAAGGCCTGCTAGTTAGCTATGGCCAATTTGCGTGCATCATATAAGAACTACGTTATAAGATCTTCTCAAGTACAAGAACAATTTAGGAGCATATGCGGTACGCGATATATACATCCTTAGCTTGGTATTAATATATTTATCTGGACTCATATGAGACAAAACCGTATATTGATAGAGTGCGAGGGTGCACCAATGCTACAAATAACCTTAAATAATAGTGGTACTGATAGGTCTGTAATACCTAATCTCTCTTCAGGCGGCTAACGATTGAATGCAAGTAAATCAGTACACAATGGTTCAAGAAATGTACGGTGTTAATATGAAGACACTCATAGCCACCGGTTAGAAAGGCCTGTGGCTAGTGATTTACAGTGCATACGCGTAGCTTAGAGATTGAGAACTTACATACCAACTGTCTATAAATGGATAAGGAGACTCTTTCTTAATCAGTAGCGTACTTCCTTGATCCAAAGCGCGGCCTCGGCATACGAAGGCAGTAGTCAAGGCTGTCACTTCCCTCTGTGTTGACAAAATTCGAATGCAGGTTATCATTGTGGTTTCACGTTTTCACGATTACTTTAAATCTAGCCAGTCGCAAGCAATATAAACATCGCAGTAACCATCCTATGCAAGCAGATGGGGATTTTTGCAAGTTGCATTATCATATGTGATCGTTTATTTTTTCTGAACTTGTTTTCAGAAAGAAGAAAACTTTTTGATAGTGGAAGTTTGTGGTACCGACGGCCTGTGGCGATGCAGTCAAAGGCACCCTCTAAACTTGTCTGACCGAAACGAAAGAGGTGACAAAGCGCTGTACCTATTAGAAACGTTTCGACTCGGTGGCTACAAAGACATCATTGTCGATGCATGGCCATTTTGGGAAAAAGTCCAAGTGACGTCTTGCAAAATGACTGTTGCCATAGCGACGTGGCAGGACTACTGCAAGGCACTACTTGAGGTGCAACAGGAACAGCTAAATGGCGGAACGATTACCCCACCTCCTGCTACCACAGCGATTACAAATGCGTAATAGGAACATTTTGGATCAAGACGGCAACCACCTTTTATAGGTGTCGATAAATCATGCACGAAGCTGCTGGTTGCGACATATAATGTCGGCTCTAGCTTTACTGACGGTTTCGTGAGCATTTAAGCCGACCTTGCAGAGCAAATGGCAACTAAGAGTATTCAAACCGTCCTCTTGTTGATTCTACAGATTGCGTCGGGCGTTTCTTCTTTCTCTAGGTAGTAGTGGGTATGCGCTCGAGGAGCTTCTCCAAGAGAATCTGAGAATGAGTAGGCGGAGCTTGATGAGAATAAGAGGCATAAATATGAGTGCGACTTTATTTGGCTACTAGATGCTAACAGTCAAGTAGTACCGCTTTCCCTTCGTGCATGCACAGTAGACTAACCATGTCGACGATACGCCTCTTGTGATTGCAATCTTGTGTATCTCCTATGATAAAGCATCGCCTGATACCCGCACTACCTAACTACCGAGTTTCTGAACACTTGTCTCTGTCAGGCAGCCATTCTAAGACTACAACAGAAGAATGTTTAACTTCGCGTCACACGGGTGTGACCAAGGCTGCTAGTTAGCTGCATGGCTTTTGTAGAAAGATCACGAGCGAAGCTTTTGCCAATGTTTTCTGGGACTTTGTGGTCAATAGTAACCTAATGCTGTTGAGAAATCAAGCGGAGACTTTATCAAAGTCTGCATTCCCCAGAAGATCGTTACATACCCAAATCAATGCTCACATTAGCTGCGTATGGATTGTATATGTGTCATTCTGCCGCAAACCACGTGATTACCTCTACACTTTTTGCACTATGCAGTTTTCATAGCTACAAGATGGAGAAACTTGGTCAATATGGCCGCCTGCCCAGCAAGTTCAGAATAAGGAGTGTGAGCGCCTCTTGATCGCAGTCTGAGTAGCTAGTACTTGCAGCTCAAAGTAGTTATTTTGTTTGGAAGTGTAGTTTTACATTCTCCAAGCCATGTATGCGACACCATGCAGAACCCCGAAGCGGGCTCGAAGACAGTTATTCACACACCATTCAGACGCCGCAGCGGCCCAGTACGCGACTGCCCTGCCCGGCGTCCTCAACAACTCTCAGGGCCTTTGCCGCCCGTTATTTAAATATCACTGCCATAAATCACAATAGCCCATAAATTAACTGCAGAGTCATAATATCTGCTTGCCCATAAATCACTCTAAGCCAGTGGTTCTCAACCTTCCTAATGCCGAGAAATTAATTAATACAGTTCCTCATGTTGTGGCGACCGCCAACCATAAAATCATTGTGAGCAAAATGTGGAAATGCGTGGTTTTCGAAAGTCTTAGGCGACCCCTGTGAAAGGTTCGTTCGACCCCCAAAGGGGTCGCAATCCACAGACTGAGAGCCGCCGCTCTAAGCCATAAACTAGCCGTATGCAGAATAACCACGTAATAAATGCTATTGACCATTTAAACCACTAACATCTCAAAATAGCCACAGTGTGTATCCATTAGGACATAGCAGGAGTCTGGAGCTGCTGTGGCGGCAGCCCAGAACCTCAGCTCTTTGAGTGAAATTCTTGCCTGATCATTGCTAAAGTAGAAGCGTTCCCTTTCAAGCACACTCAAGTCACGTAGTGTCTGGCATCATGAAATACTTCGAAAGTACCCTATATCAAGTACAGATGTGTGCATTCCTTCTTTTGGCATCTTTGCAAGCAGCCAAGCAAAAGCTAGAAGTTCGATCTCGCAAGACGATATGTCAGAGCTGGGTCAAAGTGAGTGCAAGAGATGCGTCTGACCCGTCAATTACTTTAGGGACAGGTGATGTGCATGCACCCTTTACTTAACCATCTGCACTCGTGAGCACCTTTATCAGTGCGACATATCTAACTTAATATGGACCACTTTTGGCCGATATCTTACCTGTTGTATATAGAAGGTTTTGAGTATCTCCGATTTCAATGAAAGTCATTAAACATTTCGCAAGCAGTCACTTACTATTGACGACACTTGGCCTGGCACGCATAAAAGAAAAAAGATAATAAAAAATAATTAAATTAACCCTAAACAAATTGTCGCGTGAACCTTAACGCAGCGTTACACATATAATATTGTTGTGCATATATATGTGCGTGGCACCAGCAATTATATGTATCTTAAAGCAGAACAATGGAAATAGGCTCTAGATGACTAGTTTTCTTCTGTGATTGAGATATGAACTTTAGGATGAGATCACTCGTGGTCTCCTTGAATGTTGACATTAAGATGCAGCATTCGCATTGGGATCAAACTCCGTTCAAACATGGCTTATTCAAGGCATGGGGATACATGAGTTAAAGATGCAAGTACTTTACCTTAAACAGCTGCAAGTTTCCGGTCTCTGCTCATCCAGTCACTTCTTGCAGCTAGGTTGACGCCTTCGTCAAAAATCGTAAGCTACGTCTTATAATGGCGTGTTATGTCTCATGAATGCAAGGCCAAAACCTTTTATTCCTGACGGTGAAATTACTTGGGGGCAAACTGAAACGCCCTCTGACTTTCATATTGTCGATAAAAATTGAATATATATAAACATTTACATGCAGATCTTATTTATAAAAAGATGTTAAATTAATTATGATACGTCGTTCATCGCGCTATATGAGTTGCAAGTGTTTATCGAGGTGCTTTAAAACTTTCTTCCAGAGAAGCATTAACTGAGGGTTAATGACATACACATGCTTTCACGAGCGTGTATCTATTTATGACAGCATTTAGTGGGTCACTGCGATTTGTCCTGTATGTGCTTATGCGTGCTGACACTGTTGCATGCTGCCACTAACCACAGGAGCATGATGACCCTATTCATGTTACCCCTAACCATGTTATTCTTGTTGTTTATTGAGCATGCTACCACAGACCATTCGATCGTGCTTCCTTTGAAGCAATTTTAAGGAGTCTGGAAAGAGATTTGAGTTCTCTAAGGGCACTTTATCAAATGTATTATCATATTGTTATGCAAAAGCATGCTAGGAAACATTCAGGGTCGCCGGTTATTAGGACTCCTAGCTGTTAGAATGCGCTGGATCATGTACAGATAAGTACGCAAAGCAACCAGCGATACCAAGACGCAAAAATGCACGTTCACTAGACCTCGAGGAAGGTTTCGAGGAGCGCTTCAGCTGACTCTTCGGTCGAATTCTTCATTAGATGATTTGATGATGCACAGCAATAATTCGTGCGATGACGGGAGCTTGAAGAGAAGTTTAGAATGTTGGCGCCCATACGAACTGAATCACCAAACGATTTCTACTGAGTTTTAAGAAAGGTGAGGCTACTGAGGTAAAACCAAGGACAAGCAGGCGTGTGGTGCTAGAGCGTAATGGACGAGCG
Organism: Cristatella mucedo; assembly: GCA_009760855.2. Lineage (NCBI taxonomy): Eukaryota > Metazoa > Bryozoa > Phylactolaemata > Cristatellidae > Cristatella > Cristatella mucedo. The sequence continues at coordinate 694,538 of WPIO01000084.1, forward strand.
ATAAGGCCGTCTAGGTAAGCTTGAGTAAGCGACTGAAGCGATCTGTATGCAAAAGAGACGATGTTTAAGTCGATCCGATACTTGACAGGGAACCACTGAAGCTCAGCCAGAAGTGATGCGATGCAGCAGCTACACCTGTGCGACAGTTTCTTGAGATGACTAGTGGCTCCTGAGTTTTATCAATCAAATCATTAGAGACGAAGGAGTACTTCTTATAATGAGGTGATCTGAAGTTATAAAGGAATAAAATTAGAATTAATGCGAGAAGAGATAAAATTATTAGTCAGTTTCAATTCTTGCTTCCTCCTCAAACTGTGGCTGCGTGCCTTTAACGATGAGTAAGGCACAGCCAGAAATTACGCAGACTTCCGGCTGAGTTAATGGTGATAATCACTGCTATCGTACTCCTATATCGTCGGCAAACCTACGTGTATCGACGCTGATTCTGTGACTCTTTAGCTATTTTCCAATGAACAAGTTTGACTTTTTTGGCCACCGGCTTTGACTTATATATCACGCTAGACACGCGCTGTGATTTGAGAGGAATGCAATAGCTCCAGAGCCGCTACATCAAATTCGTAATCAGATCAGTTCAATTAAATTCATTGAACGCCATCAAAAGATCGTCCAGAAAGATAAGCTTGAAAAACTCAAAAGTGCGTAGCAAAGGTCGGAAGATTCAGAAGACTGGTTTATATGGTGGCAGAATAACCTTGGCAGGTGTCGAGCACGCTTGCAGTTGTCAATAAAGCATGCCTGCTGCCTGCTGCTGGACTCAAACCCGAAATCTGGGTCGCGCAGTGCGAGCTAAGAGATGAAGTCTGTCTGCTAGCGTGCAGGTATATGTAAACTGTTGACCGTGGCCTCAGCGTGAACTGGTGGAATAAAAACTATTGGCATATGTATGCGCTCAATGAAGTTCAAGCTGAATTAAATTCAAGATTACGTCAAACATAATCGAAATTTAGCAGAGTTAAATAAAATGCTCCGCAAAATATTTTTGCTATGAAAAAATACTGCAAATTAATTGTATCGACGGTTTGGAGCAACGTAAACTTTGACGAGACAAAAGAGTCATTTTCCCTTCGTATGTAATTTTTAGCAACCACTTCTTTGCCTAGAATAATTTTCTCACACCCTCAGCTACACAATTGGTGCCGTCATCGCTTGCATCAGCATTACCATTGAAGTTGCGAATACTTTTTGTTTCTTCGTCTACTGGTGACCTTAGGGGGAAATGTGCACCGAAGTATTTAAATTACTTTCCCGTTTTTAAAGAATTGCACGAACGTTAGTCGAAAGGTCTTTATTGCAAGCATTGTGCATTTTTAGTAATATAGTGCCTTTAAACCACGACCTTTGACAAGCGAAATTTTGAAGTGTCAAAAACCTGGTCTTTTTTAAAATTAACTTCATGATCCCTTTGGTCAACGCAGGAACATCAAGTTAGCTTTTTTATTCTCGAATAATCATCCTTCATATCAGTAAAGGATATCAATCAAAGTTCTTACTTTGACCGAAAAGGCCCGCCAGGGCTTGGCTTCGTCATACCTAGCTGAACTGCTATCACTAGTTTCAGCCTCCTCGTGCCCTCAGTTACTCTACGGACGATAAATTAGCCGTGCACTTCCTTTACTTAAAGACAGTTGGCAACAAAATGCTTTTCTAAGCAGGTCCAAGGCTGTGGAACTCACTCACACTATTCCTACAAAACGACATCTCTCTCCTACTGCCAACTGCGACACATCATTGTCAACATTCCTGCGCAGCAACTTCGACGGTACTTACTTCCTCGTCTGCTCTCTCGACTCGGCTATGCATAATTTACTTTCTCTTTGTCATATGAGATGAAGTCTGTCGGCAACCGTATGCAAACCGAAAGCCGCTTTAACTTCGAGTGAGCTATAGGAATTTCACCAGTGCAACAACCGCCTCGTCTTCTGTATATAAACCCTGCGCAGCCTTTTAAAATTGCCAGAGGTGACCAGTCCGTTAGGAGTTGGCCTCGCCGCTATTTTTGTAGTAAATACCTCCTTCTGCTCTGTTTGATCCGTTAATGGGAGCTTCGACAAACAGCGATGGGAAAATAATGGTTAATAAAATAAAGTATAAAAGCAAATGGCAAGTGGGCGCTCGATTTATCTTACAGATGCAAACTGTCATCTGCGGGCACCTTAATTAATCTCTCTCTCTCTCTCTCTCTCTCTCTCTCTCTCTCTCTCTCTCTCTCTCTCTCTCTCTCTCTCTCTCTCTCTCTCTCTCTCTCTCTTACACACACTCTCTCTCTATCTTTTTCTCTCTCTATCTACCGATCTATATAGCTAGCTAGCTGTCTATCTAGCTACCTCTCACTCTCTAGCTCTCGGTTTTTCGCGGTTGCTCACCTGGCTAACGCTAATGGACTCTCCGGGTCTTCGCCTCACAGGTAAGCTTCTCGCTCTTCACGACCCAGCTCGTGGTTTTGAGTCCTGCAAGCGGGCAATCTCCCATTTCCCGCTACAAGCCTAAGCGATAGCCACTGCGGTTCGTCTGCCCGCAACAGAAATTAGGCCGTTTAACCGGCTACACATCTGCAATTACTTTACCCGCTGCGCCAGCCTCTTCTTCTGACCGACCGACCGACGCGCGCAGTGCGGAGCTTAGCCGGCGCTGCCCGCGGTCCAGTACTCGAGTCGGAGACCCTGCTGACGCGTTAACTCGGAATCGCGTCAGCTAGTTGACAGCACACCGTGTCCGGGTAGGCGGCCCCGATTACTGAGAGACCAAGCGTGCGCCTCGCAGCTTCCGCTATCAGATCATCAGCGCAGGGTGGCGCCCTCATCCCCATCAGGTAGACACAGCCCGATGAGATTCTACTTTGCGCGTGAGAAAGCGCCAGCTCTTTAAAAGGAAGCGAATTTCTGCGAGCTGCATCTTCGATACACCTGCGACGGTACTGTCGTAGCACCAGCGAAAAACTTGGCGAAAATTCGGAATAAGTTATGTGTGATATTCAATTTCTGGGAGTCATAATATCTTGCTTACGCACACAACTCGTTTGTTCGCCGCCCATACCTAGCTACCTCAATCGATTAGTCAATAGAAGGGTCGAAAGCCAGTTTCGTTTCTTAGAAAATACGGCGTCCAAAATACCTTGGCAGAGTGGATTGCTAAAACCAGAAGGCAACTTGAAGAGAGCACAAACGGCTACCGCCAAAATTTAGCGCGTCGGCGATTATGTACGTCACATTGAAGAGGCAGCCCGTCACGCTTGCCGTGCAAAAACCACACCCAGAGAGCAGCGTGCGCGGTTGCTTTTTCACTAACACCAAAATGTCACTCTCTGACAGAAGAATGTTGACGTCTTATACTCGCCTTCAGGAGCCTCTGCACAAATACGAAGATACCATGTACTTTTTTTGGAAAACCGGCGGCGACGTAATTCTGAATCGGACACTCGTGCAGATCCCAGACAAGTACTTGTCTTCATACTGCTATTCAATCGTAGCAAATTGCTGTCTCGACTTGCCCGCACTTCCTCCGCCGAAGGATTTGCCTAGCGTGTGAGTGGCGCGCTTGTGTTCTACATGGGCTAGCTTCTCTACGTGACTAAGCAGGGATCTCTCGCTCGCCTCGCTCTCGCCTCGCTCTCGCCTCGCTCTCGCCTCGCTCTCGCCTCGCTCTCGCCTCGCTCTCGCCTCGCCTCGCTCTCGCCTCGCTCTCGCCTCGCTCTCGCCTCGCTCTCGCCTCGCTCTCGCCTCGCTCTCGCCTCGCTCTCGCCTCGCTCTCGCCTCGCTCGCAGCGAGTGGTACAATCGACAGCAAGATTGATAGCACCTGTTACTTCCCACGACAGAAGCCAGTAGACATTATTTGATGGCGTTTGAGAGAGAGAGAGACAGACAGACAGACAGAGAGAGTGAGCGAGAGAGAGAGAAGGGAGAGAAAGCGGTCCCAGAACGGATTACGTGGCTGAGCAATTTCTGCAACGAAACCCCTAAACATCTAGCGTTTGCATTTATTTTGAGAGCAGATTACTTGGAATGCTGACGAAAGAACTTTTCGCTCTAAGAAAATCAAGCGAGCGGTGGCCATGGATGGCCGCCTTTCGCATTGTCAGAATCGTCTGACGCGACAGCTCTTCAGCATACACCGCGGTGTGCCACTCGTCGTTCTAAGCATGCAAAGCGGAGTGCACTGGTGCGCGTGCGCGAGCGAAGTGAGAACACGAGTCAGTCGTCGTGCTCATGCGCTCCAAGCTCTGTGCGCGCTATTCTCTGCGTTAGAAAAAATCCAAGTCAAGAAGCCGAGCAGTTGGTAGGTAACTCCGCGGCCTCTCTCTCTCTCTCTCTCTCTCTCTCTCTCTCTCTCTCTCTCTCTCTCTCTCTCTCTCTCTCTCTCTCTCTCTCTCTCTCTCTCTCTTGCTCTCTCTTTCTCAATCTCTCTCTCCCTCCCTCTATTCAGATCAGCTCGAAGGAAATATTCGGCGGAGGTCTGCCACGTATTCGGTAGCGATGCAGAACAGTGTCTTAGGCTGCTTCCAAATGCAACGAGATGAAACAATTCATCTTTCACCGCACCACTCATTGGTAGTAGCTTTACTGGCGCGCGCGCGTGCAAGAGCTTCGTTAGCGGAGCTGCAGGTGCACGTGCGTTCGCCGCACGTTCGCCTCGACTTTTTCTACATTGTTTGCTTTGTTCGCTCTCCAGCACGCGCCTAGCACATCGCGCTGCACACGGCAAGCGTCGCGAACGATTGGTTTGGGTGCAATGCGCACGGCTATTTCGCTTCGTACAATTTCTGCGGGCTGATGGAGACGCGTAACCGGAAATGAATAGCCGCGGTCTCTCTGATATATCTATTCCTGACGCATTTGTAGGCCCTTCGTTATTAGATGGAGGAATCTAGCGCGTTGTCACCACTACTTAGAGTTGGTGAAGGAACCATGCGATATGGCAAACTGCCTACAATACGCTACTCTAAGATGGTACGCAATGGCGCTCGCTTCCAGAAACAAAAAGGCATTTTGAAAGTGTTTTAACTAAGTTCTATTAACCATTTCAGCTACGAGAAAGTATCGTCGCTCTGTCTGAAAAAACCTCAGGCATGCCGTAGACTTTGGTCGTGCTTAAAAACCGAAGAACAGCCAACGACACCTGAATGCTGCACAGTTGAAGTTGGTCTTCTTTCAGACTTTCGCTTACTGACAGATTGGGAAGACTTTTTGGTAACGCAAAGCCTTCGAGCGTGGCACTGCAATCGCACTGCACTCTTTGGTTCTGTCTCTCTCTCTCTCTCTTTCTCTCGCTAACTCACTTTTTGCTCGCACTCTTTCTCTCTCTCTCGCTCTCTCTCTCTCTCGCTCTCTCTCTCTCTCTCTCTCTCTCTCTCTCTCTCTCTCTCTCTCTCTCTCTCTCTCTCTCATTGCGATCAGTCTGCTTTCTGTTCCTCAAAGGAAATCACAAAATTGCCTGCCCCTGAACTTTCGAAATTCCTGCGCTCCGTTTGGAAGGCTCACATATCAACGTTCTTGCCTTAAATTTTATTCGCAAACGCACCCCAAGCCGCCGCTGTTCGCAGCCGCCGCCTCACCGCTGCTAGCGATGCGGATCGCTCTCTCTCTCTCTCTCTCTCTCTCTCTCTCTCTCTCTCTCTCTCTCTCTCTCTCTCTCTCTCTCTCTCTCTCTCTCTCTCTCTCTCGCTCTCTCTCTCTCTCTCTTTATCGGACGTGAGCGGACTCTCGGGGCAACCTGTTAGTAGCACCCCTTGTCCCGGTAACGTTCACTGAATTGGGTACATTAAGCGCTAAAAGCATGCAGAGCAAAAAGACATATTCATCGAGGTTCGTAGAAAGCAAGCAGGAACAGATGCATCTTGAGCTCAGATTTAAATGACGCAAAGTGAATGCAGGTGGTAGCAGAAATCCTACGTGAGTACCAGAAGTTCGGTGCATACAAATTGATGGCCAAATATATATATATATATATATATATATATATATATATATACATATATATATATATATATATATATATATATATATATATATATATAGCATTCTGAGAGAACTTAATCTCTCTTCAGGCGCTTCACATATGCCACGGGGCTTGAACCAACGTCCTTGGCCAGACCTTGGTCGGGGCGTGCACCTTAACCACTAGGCCAAACCAGCTCGTCTAAAGATTTCAATTTGTACGAGGAGGGGGAAGACTCTATGCAGCCGAAAAGCCGGCGATGCGAGAATACTCTAGCGAAGCAGTGGGGGCGAAATAGGTAGGCTGGTGCAAGCAAGGGGAGTGGACAGTAAGCCAGACAGGAGATGTTGAAGTGGATGCTTTATATAGAGAGTGAAGCTCAGACAGCTGTGCTTCTTTTCGGCAGCTATACTGTCGATGACAGATAAAACGATATGCTGAGTTGTGCACCAGTAACAGACTATTTCTGGCTGATGTCGTAGATGTGACGCAAGACGAACAAATCGGATGGTGAAGTCTTTCAACTTGAGTGCGACTCTAGGCTTGCCCGCAACTACTCGGTTGCTCACACCTTATTTCGATGCTATCGTTTCGTATGATTTCGTTGGCCATCCTAGTGCGGCGAACGTCGTCAATCGCACTCCAAGGGAATCAATCGAACCGGAAGTTGTGCATGGCTTAGATAGGTCAAATGTTAGGTCGACAGTGCTGAGTGTCATCGGCGTAGCAGTACGAGCCGACATTGCGTTTGGCGACAACATCTGACGGACGCAGGCAGGCAGAGGATAGACGGTAAAGAGAGCGCCTGAGAGCGAACGCTGAGGCGTTGCATAATCGGAGGGCTCCCGAGGGAGACCGAGAGCCGTTTCACGCGTCGTCCGCACTGCGACCGCTGTCACTGGTGGTGCGACCGATTGCGGTCACCCAGCTTAGCGAAGCGCTGAGCCAGCGACATCTTGGCTGGCTGAGAGTCGCAAGCTCCGCGAAGAACCCTGGGGGGAGGACGGGAAGAAGGGGGGCGGGTCGAGCGACGGCGTCAAACGCCGCCGGGAGGTCCGGGCGAGCTAGCCAGGCGATGCGCTACCCCGATCGGCTCGGCTGCTCAGAAGGAGGGCCGCCGTAAACCCGAAGCAGAGTTGAGGTTTCTGCCGAAACTACTTTGCCCTGCATTCGGATTTGACTTCGCCGTCTACGATCAAGACGCGAGCGTCACGCGCGCGTTGCAGAAAGAGGAGCACCTTCTCATCTTGGAGGTACGCGGCGTAGACGGGAAGTGGCGCCGCGCAGTGCGCTACCCTCCGCACTTGTCGAACTGCAACGAGCGCATCGATAAGGCCATCTACATACAAGAGGCGTTTCGATTAGCGGGATATGAGGACATATATAAAGTCACCGACGATTTTTGGAACGACGTCAAAATTACGAGATGCGTCGTCAAGGCCTGCATGGCGAGTTCGCGCGACTATCGGGCTGCTTTCGCCGAGTACGCAGAGCAAAGGAAGCGAGGCGTCGACGCCGCCGCCGCCGCCGCCGCCGCCGCCGCTCCTCCCGCTGCTACTTGAGCCCGAACGACAGGCGACGTGATCCAGTCATGACGTCTACATCATAAAAAAATTCTCAGACAGTTGTGTTCTTTTTAACGGCGGAATCCTTATACGCAGCAGAAAAGAAACTAGTCTTACGGCGCCAAAAACTCATGTGTCTCACGCGGTTTCAAATCTCGTATTTGGCTTGCTACGATTAACTCTTTTGATGCACCACAGTATAAATGACTAGCTTCGTAGTTTCATTTTGGAAAGTCAGTTAGCAATAACAGTATAATCGCTAAAATTTTGCTTGGGGATTATTATGTAAGCACACAAAAACTAACGCAGAGAAGATGGGAAAGGCGAGTACGCAAACAGCGTCTCTATTCGATTTGTAAGTAATTATGCAGAGATTTGCTCAACCAACAGTTTTTTCTCACACCGCTATGCAGCCTTGTTTTTTCAAATTCTTGACAAATAATTGCTCGTCAGCTCGCTCTTCGCGCCCCTCACAGTGGAAGACGTAACGAGTGCTCGTGCGCAGGCGCCACACCCTCGAATTAAAATTAGCGCGAGCAGCTCCCAGCCACTGTCAGCAGCCACCGCTTCCCCACGACGCCCTGGCGCTGACGCTCGCCGACGCTGCACGACCCGCCTGGCGCTGCTCCATTTCCTGAACGACTCGGAGCGCGCAGCGAGGTCGGCTGCCTCGCTCTGCACGACGCCTGGGCGGCTGCCGGCTCGGGCTGGCGGCCAGAGCGCGTCAGTCCACTGTAGCGAGCGCTGGCCGTGCGAGCGATCCCCTTCGCCCTCGCGTCCCTAGCGACCCACGCGCTGCTTCTCGTCAAGCTGGACGAACTTCTCCTTCTTCGTCTTGTTCTCCTTTAACTTGGAGCTATCGACTTAACCCCCAGCTAATAATGTGGAGCCATTCGCTGGCGGCGGTGGCGAGACGTAGAAAATGACGAATAGCGAAGCTCCCGAGTACTCGAGTCCCGCGTACGCGAGCCTACTGAAACAGCGGCGCTTTAAACCACACTGACCATGGCGGAAAATTATTATTATTTGTGATTATGCGATTATGCGATAAAAATAATTATAATAATAATGCATGCGGTATAGCGCCCTCAGAGAAAATTTGCGATGTTTTATTGCCAAGGCCGTACACAATTGCGTTGTCCTGAAATAAACGTGCATGTAGGATTAGAGACTCTAGGCATTGGCATTAGAGCTGATGTAAGCTCTAGGCTACCCACAGAGCCTTTAGCGTACTTCATTGCCGCTGTTGAACGCCTGCAATCCCCCGCTAATGTCAAAAAGAAGAGTCTGCATTATGGATACGGACTAAGATCATTATTATCCATGCTTCCTTTGCAGCAAATGTAAAGCGCCTAGAAAGAGATTGAGTTCTCTGACGTCGCTTTATCAATTGTAGTATTACTATTATTAAGATATGAGCGCTCGTCGTCGCTGCAGTGTTTCTGTTACCATTGCAGCGTGAATTGGTGCAGCACCTACAAATGAATTATTAGTATACGTACAAGTAACTAGTCGTGCTACAAGGTTCTGGTGCGGTCGGTATTCGTCGCGCGCCGTCGCCGGCTGAGACTGGCACCGTTATGACCGCTGCGTTTGCGGCCCAGTCCTGCCCGGACGCGGAAGCCACGCACTACGTGCTCGTCACGGTACATGCTGGTGTTGTAGCCACGAGGTGTGCTGCTCCGTAGCACAAGGCGTAAAGAGGGAGAGGTAGAGAGAGAGAGAGAGAGAGAGAGAGAGAGAGAGAGAGAGAGAGAGAGAGAGAGAGAGAGAGAGAGAGAGAGACAGAGAGACAGAGAGACAGAGAGACAGAGACAGAGACAGACAGAGACAGAGAGAGAGAGAGAGAGAGAGAGACAGAGAGAGGGAGAGAGAAAGAGAGAAATATGCACGACTCTATGTGCCCATTCTCAACAAATCCCGTTTAGTCAGCGGATACGACCAGGTAGCAAGGCGTCGTGCGCTCGCGCTTAGCGAGCCCATTGGGCACGCAGAGTGGTGCGAGTCAGGCCGGAAGCGGAACAGCGTGGCACTGGTGCCACGCTCACAGAGTATCCGCCTTGGATACGCAAGCTGCGTGAATGCAATATAGCTGATTTAACAGACTCGTTTGTGTAGCAGCAGAAGAGCCTTAACGGCTGTCACCGCCGCTTCCAGCTGGCAATACAGGATCGCCCACTACACGACTCGAACCCGCGACCTCTGTCGCGAAGAGCGAGCACCTTAACTCCAGGGAAATCATGGCCCGGCTGCGATATAGCACGTAAATTTGCCAATGGCTCGCCCTTCGAGACGCACGTAAGTGCATCGATTTGCGGGAATTCTCCCACTTCGCGCTACACACGTGGGTGAGCTCGTCGAAGAACGCCCGTCTTACGCCGTCACTGCGTCCTCCGACTCTCGACATTGAGCGCCGCACCCACCGCACCACCTCAGCCTCCTCCGCAGGTGCCGTAGGATGGATCACGCCGAGAGGTCTCTAAATATAATAGTACAGTCTTTTAATGAGTTGATCTCTTTTAAAACTTTGAATCCTTTTAAATTTCTACTGCCCGCAGGTGCAGCGGTGAAATTTATCTCAACTTCGCAGTATTACGCCGAAGAGCGGAAATGCGAGCCTGCGCATTGCCAAATTACAAGGGGTTTAATGGTCTTTAGACCCGCCGTCAGAGACGACAGGACGTCGATTGTCTCGTGTGCACTGGCTAGAACGAGTGACACTACGCCAGCTTGCACCGCCTCACTCCCCTCCTCTGCTGCAGCGGCTGCATCGTCCGCTAAGCCCCCAACTGTCGTCGTCATGTTCATGCCATCCGAAGAAGTTATCAAAGTTACTGAATGACAACTGCTACGCCTACAAGCTCTTGAAGACACTGTTTCGTTGGTGACAAATTGAGAGACGGGCCACAGCTCGACTTGGGCAGCTTAAGGACCCCTGTAGCCTCAGCGTGTTGTCTGGGCGATGTATTACGAAATGCCTTTTCTTTAGAAGGCCAATGCAGCTTTGCGGTCAAGCGGTTTAGCAACTTTCCGCCACCTGAAAGGGCGCAAATTTGAGCATGCAAGTGTTGAGAGCATCACAGTCAAGGTAGTCCGTGAAGCGCTGTGACGTCCAATCTCGACTTGTGCAATGCCCCTCCTGCGCGCGCTCGTCGACCCTTACTGGAGCATAAAATGGCAGCTCGACATGTCTGGCGCGAACGCTGCAGCAGCCACACTCCGAGCTCCTTCGCTCGGACGGACCTGTCCCGTCGCGCTCTTCTTTCAGCTTGCCTACGTGAAACAGTCACTCCTCACCGGTTCTCCCGCTCGCGGCGCTCGCCCCCGCGCGCGCGCCCCTCCCTCTCCCGACTCGTCGGTTCGCATAGCTGTCTGTGCCTCCGGCTGGCCCACCTCGACGCGTCTGAAGAAATTTGACTCCTTCGCTTCTTCAAAAGCCTGAAACTTGCTAGCGACTCACATCGCAACATATCGTACTTGAATTTTATATTTAAAGCAAATATTTAATATTTAATATTTAAATGTTAAATATTTAAAGACATTTAAAGCAAAGCTAAAGACTCGCTCGTCTCGCGGCCTTCCCTCCTCCTTCCGTGCGAATCGGTTTACCGTGCTCTCGTGGGCGCTAGAATTGTGCACGCTCTCGCCATCGGTTTGCCCACTCCTTTTCTAGAATGCTCAGAGTGCCTCGGAAATAGATGCGATCTCTCTAGGAGTGCTACGAAAATTCCTGCCATCATTATAAAACTCGACACCGATTCTAAATTATAGCAGCCCATTTTTCGTCAGATAAGAAGGCTCTGCAGACAACTGGAAGAAAGCTTTCCCTCGGGGAATTACGGACCGCCGAGTCACCGAGGTTGGACAGTCTTCACTGAGGCGACATAGTTGGCGGAAGCGCGAGAAGCCCGATGAGGCTCGGCAGATGGCATTGCCCTCGCGGTCGGCAAGCTCGGCCTCACTCGCTGACAAGTACAGGCCGTAGCTGAGCTGCCGGCCGGTCTAGTTTGCTCCGGCCGGCCGGCAGCTCCCTGTCTGTCAAACTGGCTGCTCCGCCGGAAGCTGGGGCAGCCGGGAACACCTGAGAGCCGTCCCGTTGGGCTGCCGATGCGAGATCGAAGTTCATCGGAGACCGTTCGGAGAAGCTGCTCAATCAACCGTTAGCGAAATTGCATGGAAGTGCCCTAGTGGGCGCAACTGATAAAGCGAAAAACAGGCTGCACAGAATAAGTATTTTTTCTCTTAACATTGAACGGAAAAGCAGTGACGATTTTTTCCCAAATCGCGCTATAGCTTTGTTTGCCTTTAAGTTGTGTACTATTTTTTTCGTGATTTTTGAGTGCCATCTAGAAAGTCTGCAATAATTATTTGTTTGTTAATCAATTGTTAATTGTTAATTGTTAATTAGTTTGTTAATTGTTTGGCATGACTGTCTCATATGCCACTGTCAACGGCAATTTATATGACCTGTATGCAACCCGAAAAGGTTACAGATTATATCTCCAAACCGTTCTTAAAGTTCATCAGGCAGCTAGCCTTCGGCACACGCTCAGGCAAGAATTCTACAGCACTGCAGCCCCCTGAGTAAAAGACCTGTTTCTCGCCCGTCTGGTGAGGGCCATGTGGAGCTGCCTATCTTTTTACCCATATGATCTGAGGTACCTTGTACCTTGTTGTCTCGCACCGAGCCATCAAAGAAAGTGGTGGCCTGATCCATGAAACATTTACAGACCGTAAGAAGTGAGTTGAGGTGAGTGTCGCTCTCAAACTGTAAGTCAGCTAACATCCCTTAGCAATGAATTAGCCTATTCAATTTTGTTGTATTTTCATCAAATCGGGCTATCCGGTTCAAAACGGTGTGCAGAGGCCGTGGTGAATTCTTGGACAGCTATTCCTCGGTACTTGATCAATGTTTGGAGTGCCATGACTCTCGTACCTTACAGCATCGGTGAAACTTTCAAAAAACCCCTTCCAAGTTCATAATCGCTACATTCATTAGATAAAAGATCTATTGCAATCTATGTCAGATCTATTGCGCACGCCACAATGCGCAGAAGGTGTGTTACACTTCACCGCCTAAAGGAATCTGGCGTAGTCACGCGGCTGCTATGGTTTCACGCGAAGACTTGCAGACGACGGAGCAGACGGACAAAGTACGTTAAAGGATTATTAACAGGGAGAGATAATTTCGTAGCATTCCATATCCGTACGTCTATGAAGCTACATGCTACCTCTTACCGCTCTTCAGGTCTCTGCTTTTTTTTTCCTTTTTCGACCATGCTTTTCTTCTCCTATAAGCAGCAAGTATTGCCTGACATTCGTTAAGCCGATCTGCAGGCTTAGTAAGCTGCTGCTTGGAAGTCTCTAGAATCCTTTCAAAGTGTTGCGATAGAATCCTGCGCAAATTTCTGCGAAGCTTTTTCACCCTTACGACGATTCTGCCGCTTGCTATTGTCTACGTCACTAGCGACCGCTCGTGTGATAAACTGATGCTTGGCGATTTTGGCTTAAGGTCTTAGCAGTATGCCGATCACCAGGCAATCCACGATTAGGTTACCAAGGAATCATGCAGTAAAATATTACAGTGAACACGAGACCCTTGCTTACGTGTGGCGACACTCGCCGGGTGTGCTGATTGGCTTGTCAACATTCATTCCTCATAGATATGCAGCATCCTATTGCTATTCAGTTGTTGGAAGCCGCTTTGCTGGCTTAACGAAAATTCCTCCTCCATTGGGTCTTCCTGAAGCGTAAGTAAGGTCTACATTGCATTTAGTTCCGAGTTCTCTTTGCAGGTAGTTAGGAACATTTTTAATTAACTACATCATTACGACGGCGACTCACACTCATTTGAATAATAGCTTTAAGCGCGTCTGCAGAAAAGTTCAGGCTAGCTTAATTCAACAGCTTCAACTGTATAGCACCGTAGGGGCTATCTGACCGCTTGAAACTGTCAATAAAGTATCTCCTGTTTGACTCAAAGCCTCGATCAGGAATGTCAAGGGCAAGCATAATACCTCGGGACTCGGGATCGTGAGGTGCAAGTTATGCAGTTCGCTATGCATCCATACAGCTCGTGCTCAAATCTCGACGCACGACTTTTTTTTGCAACAGCTCCACTACAGCTTAGCAAGCACTCAGCATCATGCAGGTTTCAAGAACGTTCCCGCTGCAAAAGGTGTGAGGGCCACTCTGGCTATCGAATTTTAAATCGGTTGATTGGTTTCACCGACAAGCAAAGTTACGCAATTTCGAGCTTATTTTCAGTAAATATTGTGAGTTGGACTAGGCGTTCTGGGTGTAGCGCCTCTCTTAGAAAGCGTTCAGTGAAAGGCTGAGCGTCTTTGAGAAAAATTCAACGTGCACTTCATCAGCGACCCAGGTTTGAGGATTGGTCACGTGGCATCTATACTAAGGTCATTCGGCTGTACTTTAGCGAAAACCTACGGCGAGCCCTGGCTCGGCTTAGTAGCCAAATACTCTATTCATAATTGTGGCCCTTTGCGTATCCTGTAAACCAATATTTTAAAGGTTTTCATGGCCATGGTCCATAAAGCACTGTTCTAGTAAATTGTTCAATATTTGAAGACAATTACGTTGCGTCCAATGGCCATGCTATCTAACAGTAATGATTACCCAATCCATACGAAAAAACATGTTTGCTGGCGCTTGGCCGCCGCTAGATTTTCACGTCATTCAAATTTGATATATATTTCACTACTACGCCTGCTTGTATAAAAAGGCAATACTAAGAATAATAGGTTGTTTGTTTAGTGCCTAAATGAACTTTATCTCTATGCACGCGCTTTACAGCAGACTGCTACAGGAGAGTGAATAACCAATATTGTGTGTCATGTACGGTATCAAGCATGCAAAATAAATAGCAGTTATACATGTGTATAGCACCCTCAGAGAACTTAATTTCCTTCTAGACACTTTACATATGCTGCAAAGGAAGCATGATCATATAGTTAGTGGTAGCGCGTACAATATCAACATTCAGAACATATCTAGAGTTGACAGGCACAGGGTAAGCATCCGAATAGGGTTAGCGGCACCATGCAGTGTTAGCACACATAAGCACACAAAAGACGAATCACGAGAACCCATCAAATACTGTAATAAACAGGTGCTTTTTTAGCTTTTCTTTTTAAATATTTTTAAGTCGGGATGTTGTGACGTCAGCCGAGAGTGAGTTCCAAAAGCCAGTAAGTATCATTCCAGGCTAGCATGCTAAAGCAAGCATCAAGACACTCATTGCCAGCGGCCATTAAAAATGCACATAATTATGCACAGGTACGTACGAAAAGCACATCAGAAAAATAAACACACGTTGGGGGTAAGAAAAGATTACCGATACATATGTTTATTGAGCTGAGACGCAATATCATGGCAGGTAAAGACAGCACCGGAAGTGCATTTCAGACTTTTGGTGAATATGAGCTGAAGGCTCCGTCGCCAAACGATTTCGATCAGGGCGAGAGAAAGTGAGATGGCTAGATGCTGGGAGAAGTGTAAAAGAAGACTGATAAGACTAGCCGCCGCTGATTTTTGCGTCCGCTGCTGACGGTTAGGGACACAGACTGGGAGTTCGGAATCAAGGGAATTACAATAATATGCACGCGCGATTTCAAAAGTTCATGAACTGTTTTGGCCTATCAAGTCGTTTTGACGTCATGTTCTCGTTTTGCAGCCCGTTTTACGTCCGTTGGAAGGACAGTCTCTCGTCTCTCGAGGGAATTCATGTGAATAAGCTACCCTGTAACATGTTGGAAACATTGGCTGAAGCTGCTCTCGATAGGTAAGGCAGCCTGAAGTACTCTAGTCGTTTACTTATCTAATTTCCCAACTAAAGCTACTTTCTTATTTTGAAAACTTGTCTAATCAGCTGGAAGACGTTGACCGATGCGCACAGCGAGGCCTCAAAGTCGCAAGGCCTTGTGAGACTCTGCTTAGGAGCGCCTTTGAAAGAGCTGACTCTTGATTCCTGCACCGTCGAACTAGGCATTCTATCAAATTACACGCCACTGGAACTTTGGTATGACTTCTCTGTAAGTTTTTCGCAGGATTTCTTTTTATCCGTACGGGAGCAGTGACGGCGCGGGCTTGAAATATCATGCGACTATCACTGCTTGCTTTGCCAGCTTGGCTCGATCGTGCGATCGACTTCCAGTTGAAAAACGAAAACATCGGCAGTTTAAATATTTTATAGAAAGAGGACAACATGATCTTCGCAGAATTCCCTGGCCTCGACGGAAAGTGGCGCTGCGCCCTACGACGTCCTCTCCACTTGAGCAGCAGTGACAGTCGAGAGAGTAAGGCTGAGTACATTGAATCAGCCTTTCGCTGGCAAGGATACGGAAAGGACGTGGCCAGCCTGGTCAGCAACTTCTGGCAGCAACTGAAGGTGACCTCTTGCACGGTGACTTGCTGCAAGGCCACCTACACCGACTACGCAGCCATGGCTCTTGAAGTCTCGGAGGGCTCGCTAAAAGACTGCTCGCCGCTGTCCGTGAGGAGGGGCATAGTGAACAGCACCGAATTGTAGGAGGGGCTTTCTATGCGTCGTCACACAACCGCGCACTCACTCGGTTCTGCATTGCGTCCACATTCTTCCGATTAAATCAAAGCTCAATGCAATTCGCAGTGTGCGTGGCATAGACGATGCCTCAACACTTTACATAGCCATTTCCTAAGTATATGCTCGCTGGAAAAATATATGCTATAACATGATAACTGCGCCGGTAAATTTGTCGCTGCACACGAATACCCGGCGAAACAGTCAGTCACGGGGCAATACGGGTTTGTGTGAGAAATAATTCGTGTGTGAACACGCCGCGCTTGGTACACAGCGGCCGCTTTCCTTGCTTTCTTGACAGCACATGTAATGAGCCTAGAAAGAGATTTAATTATCTGAGAGTGCTATACAAATTTCATTATTATTATTATCATCATCATTACTATCTCCTCTCTCTCTCTCTTCTATGAGTTTGTTTCCTACCGATGCTGGCGCCTCGTTGCTAGCACTTGCTCAGCACTACTGTACGACCATCCCAGCTTGTACCTGCATTAGGCGTCTCACCCTGACCGTCGCGCCAGTTGCGACATTGAGTTTTCGCGCCAGTTGCGACGTTGAATTCGCGGCAGCGGCGCGTATGCGCACCTTTCGCTGTTTGCGTAGCCTCGCTCCGCTTTCTTCGCTCGTAATCCGTCGGCCATTTTTCTTGGCCAAGCGCCAGCAGTTGCATCATTCCTATCGTATGCACATCCGTCGACGAACGTTACAAACACGACCTGCAGGTATTGCGTAGACATACCGCTTGAGCTAGAACTGTTGCACGAATCGCATGCATGCACTTAAGCGCTTCCTTCGACATGTAATGTCTGGCCACGGCTCGGCGGTGTTTGCAGGTTTTTAATTTCCAAAGTGGTCTCAAAAAACGAACCTGTTCGCAACGGTGGCCATAGATGGCGCTCTCCAGCAACACTTTAGATCGGCTGCTGGCGCCCCCGGCTTAAATCGAGCGCTCAGCCGCCGTTGACAGCGATCGTCGTTGAAGGCTGCCGTGCAGAAGTGAACCGTCACCTGGCTCTTTTGCTGATTCCTCCGCACTATTCGGGGCTATATTCGGCATACTCGGCAACTCGCAGTTTCTTTAGATTTGAGCGAGGAGTTTTCTGGTTATGGTCATTGAGAGAGAGAGAGAGAGAGAGAGAGAGAGAGAGAGAGAGAGAGAGAGAGAGAGAGAGAAGCGAGAAAGCTAGAGCGACAAACGAACGTCGGCCGCTTCGTTGGACGCTGGAGTGAGCAAGCACATGACTCGATTTTTGAACCAGGCGTCAGCCAGGCTATAGAAGCTGATTTTGGACAATGACCGATCCCCGGTTACAGGAATCCCATTTTCGTCTCTCCGTGTTTTAGCGTCGCCCGTCAACGTGAAGGACGAAAGCAAGAGCAATTGAACGGCACTCACGTTCATGCTCTTTTAAATTCGCTTAGATAACGAGGCTGTGAGACACTTCAGACGACGCGGACCGATTTGAGTGACTCTGTTTCTCCGAGGCTCTTTGCTAGTTATGAAATGTTCTTTTGCGAAGTCAGACAGACGGCTAAATAGCCGTCTGATGTCCGATCCGGTGCACCACGTCTCTCTGTGGGAGTCCTTGCTGACTGCATAGTACGATCATCACCACTTGGAGCCGCTTTCGCACCGCGCAGCTAGCGCCGATTATTCGTTCAGCTGATTTTTAAAGCTGTAGTGTCCAAGGGAATGCTTGAAAACCCGCTAACTTCACTTAGCGAGCACCTGAAGGCTGTCTTACTCGTACTCTCATCGCATTTATTGGCGCTCTCTCTCTCTCTCTCTCTCTCTCTCTCTCTCTCTCTCTCTCTCTCTCTCTCTCTCTCTCTCTCTCTCTCTCTCTTTTTCTCTCTCTCTCTCGCTAGCAGGCACATTCGTAGTTTGCTCTTGCATTTCCCTGCAATCGAAAATGTCGCACCATCTCCCAGCGAAATGCGTGTCCTTTTTTAAATATAAAGATAAATGACAATTATATTTGTATATTGCACAAGAAGGGGCGAGAATTAATACGTGCGGACATCTGAGCGGCATGTACAGTGTACGGACAGGTCATATATGGATAAGATTTCCAGCTTGCAAAATCGCCACTGCAGCGAACGAGCGTAACGTGTGCTTCCGCAGCCGCCATGCCGGTACAAAAAGCCCGACCGCGGTGCGGGTGCTTGGCGCACTCACTCGCGGTACGCTTGCACCTTAGCCATACGCAATATGCGACGAACTTCAGCGCCTAAACTTAATCCTATTGGCCGCCGCCGCAGCGGTCTGAGCGCCGCTATTGGCTCGGCCGGCCAGCGACGCGCCTGGTTTCCGATTCCCTCTGGTACCGCGGCAGCGCTCGGCTCTTGCGTGAACGCTTTCTAGACGCTACTGGCGACTCGGCTGTTTCTTCTCCGAGTTTTTTCCCGCAGGTTCTTCGCTGATAATGTCCTCGACAAGTCTCCAAATCAATCTGGTCTCTACACCTTAGCTGCACGTAAGTGTCGTAGTCGAATGCGCTCCGAAAGTCAACTATGCTTTAGCTGAAGTGTCTGCAAAGACTCTTCACCAATTTATCCAAAACCCAGGAGCATCCAAAAGATTTCTCTTAGACTAAAAGCACTGAAAAGACTGGTTTAAATTGCATCTGCGACAAGGTTGCATCATTTTATAATCAAGGACAGTATTCACAACGCAGGAATTTATTGCTGGTCTTTTACGTTGAGGGGACGAAGCGATCAATAACCCAATGAGTTGGATTGCGTCACAATATTTCATTATCAATTCTAGAATCCCAATAAATGGTATCTGTTCACCCTGTTTTTGGAAAAGTTATCTCTGATCTGAGACGCCTGCTTTTAGCGGTGCACCGAAAGTTGGTGGATAAAATATCACGTTAAGTCATCAAATTACACTCACGACTTTGTTTGATTTGAAAGATAACATTGGGATAAAGCGCTTTTTTGGTTAGAAGAAAAACCTTCTCATGAAGTTTCTCTAGCTCAAGTATTAAAGGCGCAGAGTTTAGTGTTAAGGTTTATGAATGGGTTATAGGTTCAGATTTTAGGGCGCAGTATTAGATGTGCTTAAGTAGATTAATGACAATATCCGCTCCTTCATTGCTCATAGCTATTGTTCATAGCTATGCCACTCATGCTTAAAGTGTAGCAATTTTGGTTAAACAGGCAGAAAATTCGCGGAGCAGTATATACACTGGATCAATTATACTGTGCGCTCGGGACTAATTTTGTCTCAGCAGTATTTAGGAGGTACTGGCATGAAGATTAAGCATACCATAACTGGGCGCAATTGCAAGAGCTCCGTTGCTCTTAAGCCTTAAAAATTTGATCACGCATAATCGCACTCTTCTCCGGTAATTGACAGCGCTTTTTCTGGCAAGTCACCTTTGCCAAAGAACTAAGATGTAACTCCTGAAAACAAATGAATCGCTGTATTACGCTAGCACCGCCCCTCTTGCGATGGTTATCCTGACCGCCACCAATGGCTTCCGGGTAGCTCCTTCCCTCCTGTCGCAGGATCAATATTTTACTAGCTAGGCGGCACTGCTGACCTGATTAACTCGACTGTACGGGGCCGTTCAGAATAATCCTGATACGTAGCAGCGCTGTGTAATGGCGGCGATGTGAATCAGCTAGATAACGACCGCTAGTCAGCATTCGCAGTTCGTGAATTGTAAATGCTGGGAATTGGTGACGCACACGCTTGTGACAGCTGGTTTTCGGTACCTTCGAAGAAAGAATTGGACTGTAGGACACCGCTGCAGCCGTTTTGAACAGTCGGTGGACATTGAACTGCAAAAGCTGCGCCTGCTGCTGTCGGAGACCAGAGACCGTATTCGATGCTCCACTTCAGGAATATATAATTCATTTGCATAGCACCCCAAGAGAACTTAATCTCTATTCAGGCGCTTCACATATGCCTCGGGGCTCGAACCCACGACCTCAGTCAGACCTTGGTCGGGGCAAGCACCTTAACCGCTAGACCAAACCAGCTTGGCAAAGGAAGCAAAGGCCGGTGGCAAAAACTCCGCTCACTCGAGATCAAAGGGGAAAATAATGGCTTATTAAGCAAGTTTATTTTCACAGAGGTAGAAGATCCTAAGCAACCGTTATCCAGCGGTGGGGTTCCGAAGTTAATCAACTTCCGCCGGACTCAAATTGACTACTTGGGTCTTGAAGTGAGAGCGTATGGATGAACGGGTGGCGGCCCCATTTTAGATGGCCGCTGGTTCTGCATCTCTGGATATTTTCTCCAATTTTTTGCGTATTGCTTGCACTCAAAATGTTTCAAATCAGTCCGTGACGTCACAAGAATTTCGGTAGCCCCGTGAATAAGTTCAACGCGCGGATGGATCCAGTGTCGGCGCTAAGGGTAGACAACGCGAAGCTCAGGTAACATCAGCATATCACACAGCGGTGGGTGTATCGAGTGTACCTTCCCAGTTATTTTCACGCTATTACGCCAACGGTTTCTCTAGTACTTTGACTAAAAAGTTCCAACTTATCGCTCCGGCCTACCTATACGACTTGCATCCTAACCAGAGAGTAGTCGCAAGACTCGACAGCATAAGATTCAAGTCGTTTAGCAGCGAGTCTGGCGTTCGTCAAATCTTTTGGCGACTGTGCCCTCAGTTCGCATGCTCCCAAAGCCGGAAGTTCACTACCGACTCAGCACAACAGAACAGCACAACATCATCTGACTGAATGGAACTTAAAACCAAGCCAAAAACCATCCTGCCTCTCGCACCACGTCGATTGTTCTGTATGTGCTAATGCCAAATGAAATCTACGTCTTTTACTGTGAACCAGTTGCCCAGCTTGCTTCCAGCATATTTCAATTGTCTCGAAGAATATTTATTTCTATTATGGTGCTACAAAAAATTTTTAAGAATATTATTAGTATTTTAAATTGATCCTGTGCTTTCTTCCGTCGTTTGGTATCCGCTTGCCACTCAGCGAATAACTTCAATTGACTGTCATGTTTTTGGCCTATTCAATATTACGTGACCATGCGTGCACGTCATTCTGTGCCTCTGTCTCCCTCGCTCTCTCGCTCTCTCTCTCTCTGTCTCTGTCTCTGTCTCTCTCTCTCTCTCTCTCTCTCTCTCTCTCTCTCTCTCTCTCTCTCTCTCTCTCTCTCTCTCTCTCTCTCTCTCTCTCTCTCTCTCTCTCTCTCTCTCTCTCTCTCTCTCTCTCTCTCTCTCTCTCTCTATCTCTCTCTCTCTCTCTCTCACTCTCAGTCTCTCCTCACCAGTAGCTAGTGCCAGGCGTGAACAAATGACCTCATCTACGCGCGAGCGAGAAGAAACTACGGTAAGCCAACCAGGATTCCTTTAAAGTGAGGAAATGACGTCGGATCACACCTGAAGAGCCTCGGACGCCTTAAGCAGCATTTTGTTTCTTCACAGGCTGCCTTCGCAAGAGGTCGCCGTTTACTGTTAATCTACGCGGGTTTTGGTGAATCACTACTCTGGCTCTAGTGAGATTTTGCCTCCGTGTGGCTTGCCGTTCGCGTAATCATCCTCTTGGAGAGTTCAAAGGCAAGTTCTGCTGCACCTCTTCAGACTAGGACGAGGTCTTCAATCCTATACCTTTCTTATAGTAATGATCAGACATTGTATGACACCCTAAGGGAATTACATTGTTTATTTCCTCGGCATTTGAAGTATACTGGAAATCTGGAATGGAATTTTTTTATTTCCGTACCCTTTATGCTACAGCCTGAATCCGATATCTGGCATAACAAAAGTTCGCATCCCATTGTCTGAAAAACAATCAATACAGTTGCTTTCTTATTCCCTCTTACAGATCGCAACATTTGCTATATGCCTTTAAATGTATGTCATACGTTCTCAGCCTATTTTTTTAATAATGCCTACAGTTATTCACTGCAAAGTATCAATAATAGGCGTGATGAATTCATCTGTGACTAGGGACACATCTTAAGGTCATCAGTCAAAATGGCTGAATTGATATGACTGGTATTCGGTGCTGGAGGTCGATGGTGCTGACACGTGATCATCTTCCTGAGCCACGCAGAAGCTTGGCTTTTCTGAGAGTAGCGGTGCTTATTAAGAACTAAGCTCCTCAGCTTACAGGCTTACACTGCAAATAACCGGAAGAAAGGTCTGAGCAAAACTTGTGATTAAAGTTATGCTGCAGCTGGCTAGTACGCATTCATATATAATGAGTCTAACGAGTAACTCAAAGTTTTAAAATAACTCGCCAGAATCAACTTCACGGTAATAATCAAGGACAGTATTCACAACGCAGGAATTTATTGCTGGTCTTTTACGATTGAGGGGACGAAGCGATCAATAACCAATACTGCCACTACCACCACGTTTAAAGAATTAATTTAAAGAGAGTCCGTGCCTCTTTGATGCAAAATTTCTGTCCGCTAGTCTGACACAAGGTAGGTGAAACTGCAACCACTCGTCTATATGAGCCTTATCGAGTTTTGCCCATAGTTTTTCAATTGCAATAGACTCTAGGTACACCTTCAACTGGAAATTTTCCAGCATGCTCGCTAGCCTCTCGGTAGCTATCGGGTTTGTAGTATCTGAATCAGTAATGTGGCAATCTAGGTACCGATGGTGAGCAATAAATACTCAATTGCACATACAAAGAATAAACAGGCGGTTTTCTGTTCCGTGTACCTCGTGAGACATCATGGCGGACTGATTTGCTGGTAATACGAGCAGTTTAGTCTTAACAGAACGACATTTCCCCATTTAATCAAGAGCTTTACAATAGGGCCTATACAATTCAGCATGTGACCTTTTATTTACACGGACCTACTTTGTAATTATTTGGTCTGCACCAACTTCTGAATCCGCAAGATGCTATCGCGTAAAAAATGATAATAATAATATATTTGTATAGCGCCCTCAGAGAACTGAATTTCTTTGTAGGCACATTGCGACAGACGAGCCACCAGCTTTCATTACAAGGGGAGGGGGAAAGGCTTCAATTTAATGCATAGCAACGTTCCTAGTGGTCGTCCCGATAGTTGAATGCAATAAGCTACACATAGGCCTCTACTGTAGCACGGATCAATGCTATTCTATGGCTGATCGTGCAATTTACGTGACCAATCACTGCTCTGTCTCATATTTCTCGGAGCCGGTTTTTCATGACACCGGAAAGCTTTACTGTGAAAGCTGCAGCTGTCGTAACCTTGAAGTTTCTGTCGTAGACTTCGTTGACTTTATTCTTTATTTTTTTACTTGTAATTGTCAGTTTCGCGAGAGGCACGTAGCTCTCAAGACCAAATCGCACTATTGGCATTCTGTCGTTCGTCTGTCGAGAGTTATTCTGCTGCGGTTTTTTATTTTACTATCGCAGCGTCTTCACCTGATTGATTAGCTATGGCTATCCTGCTTCAGAAATTGCTATGAGCTCCGAAACTATTAGCACGTCCCGCATGAGGATCGAGTATTGGTGACGTCACAATGACCAATCAGCTCTTGTGCATGAGCTGAATCCAAATCGGACGCTTCATTAGGACTCCTGCATAAAACAAGTTGTAATCCACCTTTTCAATGTCATATACGCGAGACTCGGGAAAGTTCAAGAGAATCCAGAAAAAGAAGGCTTTATACAAGGATGAGGCCACGCTAGATTGCAAATGGCGACAGTCTCCGTTAAAGCTCCTTAGCATCGACACACCGTCCAGCACTAACCTCGCACTTTACTGCTATTCGGTGGTTGCAAATTTCGCCTCTGGTGTCCCAGCTCTTCCTCCGCCGGTGAATTTGCGTCCCGCATAAGCACGAATGCGCCTACTTTTATTGCACTGGTTTTGAGGAAGCTCTCCGGGTTTTGAAACCACTAGCGGCGTTCACAAAAATAACGCTTTCACTAGCACAAGCGAAACTACTGAATGAACGTCAGAACATCCCCTGATTTGTCCACATTTAAAAAGAACTTAAAAACACGCCTATTTAGGAAGGCATTTAGCGGGTCCCTGTGATTCGTCTTTCATGTGCTTATGCGTGCTGACACTGTACATGCTGCCTCTAACCACATTTGCATGCTGACCCTGTGCATGTCATCCCTAACCATGTTATTCATGTTGTTTATCAAGCATGATATTACTCACCATTCAATCGCGTTTCCTTTTGCAGCAAATGTAAAGCGCCTAGAAAGAGATTGAGTTCTCTGATGGTGCTTTATCAAGTGCATTATTATTGTTGTTATTATTAATGATAATAATTTTACGTAATATTATTGAGATTGCCTGTCAAGATGATTTTTCTGTGGAAATTTCTCAGAAAATGTAATGCTAATGCGATGACATCTCTACCAGAGGGCGTGTCACAGTCGTCATAACTATTCATCGGTCACGCTTAGGTGACACTGAAGGGCCAATTTTGGCTGATTCGAGCGATAGCCGCTAAAGTTCTTCTCCCATTACATGAGGCAATTGAATCAACTGACATTCGCTTAACTTTTTTACTACCTTTAGGCACGCCTAAAGAGAGATTTGAGTTCTCTGGGGGTGCTTTATCAAGCGCATAATCATTATTATTCTTAATGTCTATGCTAGGCTAAAAGTGTGTCCAAGAATGGATGGCCTTCACTAGAGCTGCGCTACTAATTGCAGAACACCCAAATGACTGATTATTAGTTCAAAAACTGAATTATCAACCTGCTTTAGGGATTCATATATTTTCCTGCATTTGATCCATTCTAAAGAGTACCCAAGTCCATAAAATATCTCTACAAGCATGTGCTGCATAAGCAAACTGATTTCAGCTTCAGGGCAAGCTTCCCTTCAGCACTTATCTGAGAAATGCGTTGGGAACAGTTACAATTGCAAGCATTGCAGTACGACCTACGAAATAATAGCGCCGTTTTCTTACCTTTGCTTACCCGGCTGGCTGATCAATATTGCCACAGTCTGGAGCTAGCTGAGGCTTTAATAATCATTGATCAACCTTAGAAACTGGCGAAAATCTGAGTTGATTGTGATTGCTAACGGTTGACGCAACATCTATGCAAAATTGAAGGATAGAGACGACTAGCACGTCAATTAATTATTAGGGACGAGTTTTTCAATGGCGGTAGACTTATGCACGGAACTCGAGATTTTTTCAAACTTAAAACGAGTCACAGATAATGTAGCAGAGTGTATGAAACAAGGTACAGATCAGCCTATAGAGGCTGAGTAAAGGTGAGTGCCGACATTCTGGAAGCCAACGTCTAACAGTCAGCGTGCTAGTGATCTAGTAGATAGCATGTAATGCTCGCCAACGCTTAATTGTTACACAGATAAACCTGTCTTGTTTGCAGGATAATTTTGCGCCTATATCTGCTTAAATGCAGACGCCATGACCGTGCACTTCTTGGTAGCTTGAAGCGCACATCGGGTTCGCTTTTTTGTAGGCCGTTTTTTGTTCGCTGGCAAAATTGCCTAGCCTACGCTGATAATTTGATTTGGAGTCACGGTGAAACTCTGGATATGCCTGATGCTCTCAAGCAGGGCTCTATTCAGTGGTAAGACTGGCTCCAAAAATGCCCTTGCCCCTCTGCCTGCTAACCATTAACGTCACCATCAGTCCCAAAGGGCATTTTGATGTCGTCTGCTGGGGAAATCGTTGCTTCTGACCATAGTGACCGAAAATACGTGCTGTGGTGTGGACGCACTTATTATTTGATCAAACTCCCATCGCAGTAAATAAGCTATAACAAGCACTGTCACTCTTAAAATTTAATCGTTGTCGAAAAATTTCTCAATACTTTCTTTTGCTTTGCCAGCGAGAAGCTAGTACATTATGTAGGTTGCTATTTTCTCTGACTTGACCGTCCTCAACAGGCCACTTAGCGATTGTTTTCAGACACCTGAACACCTTTGCCTGCCACATAGCGACTGCTCAATATTGTACAAGGCAATCCGGCACCATCCCGAATGTTTCATGGAAATCGATTGAGTGTTATATTTATTACTTAATTACTCTGTCCCGCTTTTTCTACTGTATCCGCAATGACGTCACTTTTGGGAGGATTTTAGCTGCGAATATATATATATATATATATATATATATATATATATATATATATATATATATATATATATATATATATATATATATATGTATATGTATATATATATATATATATATATATATATATATATATATATATATATATATATAGATACATATATATATATATATATATATATATATATATATATATATATATATATATATATATATATATATATACAGTCGTCCCTCGCTACTTTGTGCTTCAACTTTCGCGGCTTCACTATATCACGATTTTTTTAAATACGCGTATATTCATTTAAAAGTTGATCGGAATAGTGAAAATGATACAGCGCGAGCTCGTTTGTCCGAGTCAATTGTACAACCCTGTATTACAATTAAAATTAAAATCACTGTACGTATGGAACGCGGAAGAAGACGACGACGCATCTGTTGAAGATACTGCACTACATGAAGACTCTCCTACTGAAGTCGGGCCTTCAGAGGAGCAGTAACTTCGCTCTTCTTTGCTGTGCTGTACATCTCTTCATCTTAATCGCTTCATCACCAAGCGCACTATTTTCATGGCTTAGTGTTTGTGCGCTCAAGAGTGTGTATGTGCAATTAAATGTACAACAATAACAATACGATGGTTGTAACGTCTAATATGTCCTATTTTCTCATATTTTGTCTAATATATTTAGTAATACGAGTATAATGGTGACTGAAGTGGTGTTATTTCATGTCCGGAGGGATCTAATAATGTTAAAAACCGTATTTAGTGGGTCATAAACAGGTCTTCTATGCTCAAAATACGAAAATATTGTATTTATAAACAAAAAATCCTACTTCGCGGAAATTCACCTATCGTGGTAGAGTCTGGAACGGATTAACAATATATACACTCGACCCTCGTTGATCGCGGTTAATCCGTTCCAGACTCTACCACGATAGGTGAATTTCCGCGAAGTAGGATTTTTTATTTATAAATAAAATAGTTTCGTATTTCGAGCATAGAAAACCTGTTTATGATTAATATATATATATATATATATTGTCTATAAATCTCTATTCTTTGAAACCATCGTACCCTGCTGAGATCATTTAATAATAATAATAATGCACTTGATAAAGCGCCCTCGGAGAACTTAATCTCTTTCTAGGCGTTTTACATTTGCTGCAAAGGGAAATGCAATTGAATGGTAAGTAAAATCATGCTTGAAAAACAAACAAAATGAATAATATGGTTAGGGGTGACATGCACAGGGTCAGCATGCAAATGTTGTTAGTGGCAGCAGGCACAGTGTCAGCACGCATAATCACATAAAGGACGAATCGCAGGGACCTACTAAATGCTGTCCTAAATAGGTGTTTTTTTTAAGTTCCGTTTAAATGTGGTCAAGTCAGGGGATGTTGTGACGCAGGTCGGGAGGGAGTTCCAGGCTTTGGGAGCATACGAACTAAATGCATGGTCTCCAAAAGATTTAAGGTTTGTACGAGGTATTTGTAGGCTTTTGGATTCCGAAAAGCGGGTGGTACGATGCTTGGCCTGATGGGGGAGTATATCTGAGAGATAGGCTGGAGCCATAGAATGAAATGACCTAAAAGTGAGCGACAAAACCTTGAAGCCAATCCGTTGCTTTACTGGTAGCTAGTGCAGGTCGGCGAGAAGTGTAGTAATGTGGCTTGAGCATCGCTCACGACAGACAAGCCTAGCTGCAGAGTTTTGCACCAGCTGAAATCGCCTGATCGCACATGCTGGTAGGCCAGTAAGCAGTGAGTTGCAGAAGTCGAGACGGGATGGTTTGGTCCAGCGGTTAAGGTGCTCGCCCCCCCCCGACCACGGTCTGGCTAAGGTCGTGGGCTTGAGCCCGGAGGCATATGTGAAGCACCTGAATAGAGATTAAGTTCTCTTGTGGCGCTATACAAATGAATTATATATATGTCACGAGTGCATGGACCAACTTGGACGTGGTATCCTTATCTAAACAAGCCCGAATTTTAGCAATGTTATGAAGATAAAAAGAAGCTGATTTGACTGTGGAGCTGATATGGTCGTCTAACGAGAGGTCGCTTTGGAATATGACACCTAGCCAGAAGATGGACTCTTGATTCAAAGATGAGTTCACAGTAATAATTTTTACAATAGTGCATTTTTATAG
Source organism: Cristatella mucedo (assembly GCA_009760855.2). Classification (NCBI taxonomy): domain Eukaryota; kingdom Metazoa; phylum Bryozoa; class Phylactolaemata; family Cristatellidae; genus Cristatella; species Cristatella mucedo. The sequence continues at coordinate 722,789 of WPIO01000084.1, forward strand.
CGCCCTCAGGTAACTTTCGCTCCATTCATCCACCTTGCTTAGCGCTCCCGATAATATAAAGGAAACAGAAAACTTACTGTTAAATTACTGAAAGCACACTTTAAGCAAAGCGTCGGTCCTACGGCTGTCGATTACGTTACTTCTGCTTTAGGTCTGTGTTCCTTCCGTAGCTGCTCAGCTATTTCGGTTTCTTTCCGTTTCTTGCCATGCCGCTAACATCGCTGTTGGCGTCTTTGTGCGCTAATTTAAGCTTGACTGCGCTTCGCAACGGTCTCTTGTGCAACGAGCTCGTATTCTTTGTAGCATCGTTGCGTTTTAAGCGGAATTACGATATTTTATTCTCTCGCTGAGGATCACCGATAGCCGCGGCGGCCATGGCCACCGTTGCTAATCGTAGACTACCGTAGCTTATTGCTAACTGTCATCCTCTGGCCTCGAAGCCACCGAGGGCTCACGCTGCTGAGCTCGACAATGCCGAGCCTGTTTGTCAACATCGCTCACCGTCAGCGGTGCACGAGGCAGCAGCCTTCTTGCAGTGCGCTCGGCTGCGTGCCTACGGCAGCCGCGCTTGCGTCGCGTGTCTATCGAGAAATGGCCCCGGTGGATTCTCTTCCTCTTGATAAATTTCGTAACGATATTAGGGCGCCGCTCCGACCCGCGTTATTAAATGGCCACTCCTACGACACAAGCTTGTGACCAGAGTAGTTCAGCACAAAAGGCCGATATAAACACGCAAGGACAGTCGCTTAATCATAGAACTCGCTTCTGGCTTCCGTCACGACAAGCATTGACTTTTCACCAGTCAAATCTCGGCTACCGACGCATCTGTTTAACTTGAACTCTCCCGGCACCTCGACGAGCTCCTCCCTTTTTCTTTCTGCGTGCCCTGCTTTGTTGTTAGCGGTGCATGATTCGGTGCACTTTGTTAGCTACGCTCGTGCAAACCGGCGGCCCTGCGTAGATCTTCTTGAGCACTTTTTCGCGCTTGCCTGAGCACGATACTTTCCACATCCTTTACTCTTCTGCGGTGATTAATTTCCCCTGCCTCGTTGCTAACCTGCAATCGTAGCGGCTCTCCGGCATTGCATCGGCTGTACGTCCGTCTCGTAAACGAGCGGCTAATTGATTTCACGCTTTACTCAAAACAGCTGGAAGCAACTTTGCAAAAGCCATGTAGCGAGTCTTTCTGAGCGGCTGGTGTGCCTGTGGAGCTGCTTCTGCAGCGCTCACTGCAAGAAGCCCTCGCCTGAGGCGTGCGACGTGGAAGTCGGACTGCTATACAACTTCCGTCAGGCAAAGCCGTGGAACGACTTCCAGGTAACTTGGCTGTCTTCTTTGTGAAGATAGAATATTCCCGAGCACGCGGCTGGATTCGCGCATGAATTCCGGTATGCAAGGCGTCTGTTTAGCGGCTGCGGAAATGAGCGCTAGAAACTTTCAGATGTGCCGCGCAAATCCGGCACATTTTCGTGTGTACCCAGAAGTTCGTAGCGTGCATGAGCGTGCATTGAGAGCGACTGCTCAGAGTGTATTAAGCTTTTGGGAATTCCATCGCTGCAGATTGGTCACGATTTCATATTCTTGGAAGTACGCGGCGCCGACAATCTCTGGCGCTGTGCCCTGAGAGCGCCCGAGTATGGCAGCGATGAGGAGACAGATCGCGAATCCTGCGTCGTTAATGCATTTAAACACTACGGCTACGACTCAATCGTCGAGGAAATCGGGCCTAGCTTTTGGCAAGCTCTCCGCATCACAAAGTGCAAGGTCACAACCGGCTTTTCCACACCCGGAGACTACTACGATACCCTCCGCGCTGCGGACGAAAAATGCGGTCACATTGCGATCAGGTAAGGCTTTTATTTTCAGACCGTCTATTTGTTTTTTTGTGCTGATTTTGAAATTAGAGAGAAGCATTTTTTCTTCGAGTATCAAACGTGTGTCGGGAGCAAAATGTAATAAATTGAACTTACTTTGGTAGTTCTTAATAGCAGATAAAACTAAAAATGCAGATTAGCCCACTAATGACTCCTGGGCTTACTGGACTGCCCGCTACAGTCAAAACAGTCGGTTTAAATACTTTTCCTTGGTCACTTTGCTCTCTTGGTCGAAGCCTTTGCCTCAGTCAATGGGCAGCAACGGTTGAAAGGCGGTACTTATAAAACTTAGCTACCCCTGTGAAAGATAAACCTGATTGGCCGTTACGCAGGTTTGTTAATAATTTAAGGAGTCTGTATGCATGTTTAGGGGGTCACGTAGCTCTGCGAGCATATTTAGTTAAAGCTACGTTGATAATGTTTTCAAATTTCAACGCTATTAGTATCTCTTTTCTACTGATAAAACATTTTTTCGTCAACACTTGACATGTCTTTACTATAAGCACACACAACTATAGACTCAGATGAACGTTTGCTTAGCATTCTTAACTGTGCGTGATTGCATTAGTTTTACTAACCAAGTGCGCAATAGAAAACCGTCTTGAATAATATCCTATAGACTAAGCAAGAGTAGGCATTTATGTTATAATTTATATGTGCAAGTACATATACATGTACATATGTACATGCACATAATGTATATATATATATATATATAGTTATATATGTATATATATATATATATATATATATATATATATATATATATAAAGTATACTACCTGAACATACAATCAAACCTGCGTAATGAGCCCTACCCAAAAGATGGGCAGAAATCTGAACGCTAATTGATAGGCAATCCTCATATTCAGCTACTAATCCTGGAAGAAGTACAGATTTTTAATGCGTCCGTGAACCGTCAGCGTTTTAAAAACTTCGGTGTGAAATATCAAATGAGACAAAACAGCAATACGCTAAAATTTACTAAATATAAATTTCAAATAGAGCAAGTTATTTTACGCCAAGGTATCGGATGGGGATAGACAGGCACCCGAGCCATTCTGCTTGCTCTACTTCCTTCGCTTTTGTCAGCAGTTTCTTTCTCTATTATTCAGAATATCACTCATCCTCTGGTTAATTTCCACTAGTTAGCTCAAGGCCATTGCTGGTCATCATGTGAATGGTCTAAGAATGCGAATATTGTGCCCATGATATTTTGAAAAGCACGCTGGAACCGACTTCGAAACGCATAATTAGCTGCTTTCCGTGAAAGAGTGAAGTACATATTTGTATCGGTTTTTGTAGACCGTGACAGCATCTCCTGAGCACAGCAGCTGCTACAGCCGGGAGTGATTTTAATGCATCTATCGACGTGGGTTAGTAGTGTTTTGATCGAAGGATGAAATCCAAGAGCCGTCAGATTGCATGAGAACTCTCAACCTGGCAATGGTGACTTTCACAGTGGTTAAACGGCGATAAAAATTGTCTAAAGATAAAGTGTGAAGTAAATTAAATATTCTTGGTGTATTCCTGTTCAAGCTGTTTGCACACCAACACTTCCACAAGTAGCTGTTATTCTATCCATCCTTCTAATATTAAATTAGATTATTAAATTATTAAATTAGATTTACCATGACTCCTCAAATTCAAATTGGCAATTTCATTTCAGCTGATATTGTTTCCATTAGCTTGATATAAGAAGTTACAGATTGCGTGTCTCGAAGCTTTCATTAGACAAGAAACCGAAAACGATGGAGGTTCAACCGGCAGCCTTTAAGCTCTTCTCCTATTAAAATCCTATTAATATCGACAACAACGGTAAATATCTCGTTACATTTATATTAAATCTCCAAGATTGTGTTCTATATCTAGATGTCATGCCTAATGGGATCATGCATCAGCTGAGAGCTGTCGCGCACCGTCACTTACGGTATGACCGTTAATTAAAACCTTCATTTTAAGTATTTCATAACATTATTTAGCTCGATCATCAATCGCAGTATTTTTTCCTTTGTTTCTGCAATTTTTAAATGTTTAATTTTTGGAGCTGATAATTTTTTATAGCTGCTGTTAAATCAATGCATATGGGGGCAATAATGTGCGTTGAAAGCCCCCTTGGCAAACCAAGTGTGATTCAGAAATCGAAAAAGTTAACGTCACAATCGGCTCAGCCAGCATATTTCCTGTTGAATCTGCACGAAATCTAGGCGTCCTGTTCCAAAGGGACCTATCACTAGATGGCCACATCAGCTGCACAGTTAAGTCTGCCTACTTCTTGCTATATAGCATTGCTAAAATTATGGCTTGTTTAGACAGGGATACCACATCTAAATTGGTCCATGCATTTGTGACATCCCTTCTTGACTTCTGTAACTCACTGCTTGCTGGTCTACCGGCCTGTGCATTCAGGTGGTTACAGCTGATGCAAAACTCTGCAGCTAGGCTTGTCTGTCGTGAGCGTCGCAGTTGCCACATCACACCACTTCTCGCCGACCTGCACTGGCTACCAGTCAAGCAACGGATCGACTTCAAGGCTTTTCCGCTCAATTTTAGGTCATTTCATTCTTTTGCTCCAGACTGTCTCTCAGATCTACTCCCCAGCCAGGCCAAGCATCTTACCTCTTGCTTTTCGGAATCCAACAGTTTACTAATACCTCGTACAAACCTCAAATGCTTTGGAGACCGTGCATTTAGTTCGTATGCTCCCAAAGCCTGGAACTCACTCCCAACTTGCATCACAACATCCCCCGACTTGACCACATTTAAAAAGAACTTGAAAACACACATATTTAGGACACCATTTAGTGGGTCCCTGTGACTCGTCCTTGATGTGCTTATGCGTGCTGACACTGTGCATGCTGCCACTAACAACATTTGCATGCTGACCGTGTGCATGTCACCCCTAACCATGTTATTCATGTTGTTTATCAAGCATGATATTACCCACCATTCAATTGCATTTACCTTTGCAGCAAATGTAAAGCACCTAGAAAGAGATTGAGTTCTCTGAGGGTGCTTTATCGAGTGCATTATTATTATTATTACCTAAGTATCCAGCGATAAATGAGAGCAGTGAGAACAAACGTTTCCATCTCATGAAAAAAAAATTGAATCACTCGGCAAGTATGGCGATGCCATACAACACCTAATTGCAGGCAGTGAACCAGAAACCATGCAAGCAGCTAGAGAACGATATCTTATCGAGCTCTTATCATGGTACGCGGGAGAGCCGACAGCCTTGAGCGAGGCGCCGCCGCGCAGTCAGTGTCGAGTGGCGCTCGATTTTAGTTCGGACACCATTGCCGCTATCCTCTGCTTCGAATGACGTGTACGTATATGTGCATCCAGAAGAATAGCGATCCTAATAAACGTAAGCCGCTATTCAGCCACTCCGTCACTAGCTGCGAACGTCATCAAGGGGGCTTTGGGGCGTACGCAACTGCTACTGTACTCATTGAAGTTCAGCCCAGTACTACTCTGCAAGTCGCTCAACTCTGGTAAAGCGCTGCCTCTCAATTCCCCGCAGCTCATCAGGGGATTTTTCTTGATCCAAAACTCCAGCAGAGCAAGCAATCCATACAGCTCTCAGGCACCCAATTTCTTGAACGCTGCATGTGTTTATACCCGTCTGCGTCGAAAGGTACCATAATCAGGGACAATAATTACCATTGTAATGGCAAGTGATGAGTCGAGCACAAGAAGATAACGCGCAATGCGCTCTGCGCTAGTGCAAAATGCTGATTTCTATTCGTTGATAGAAGGCGCTGGCATATAATAGAATGGCAGCTACGCAAAGTATGCGTAGCTGCGCCGCCAGCTGGGTTCAGTTAATTCGCTGAGCAATCGATCCAAAGGTGAAGGATCGCAGTGCCAGAAAGAAAGCACGGAGCGAGCGTTCTGCAACCGAATTTAGCTTGTGAAATAAAGTCAAATCAAATAACAATAAATCTAAATCTAAGTCTAGCTTCTGTAAAAAAAAATATTGTTGAATAACAGATGCACAATCCGAAAATGCTGATGTCGACGATCAACCATCTTTTCTACAGCTCCCAAGGTTAGCTGCTTACCTGATGATCCCTGTGATGATCTAGCCGATCGCTTATTTCAATTTTTTGTCCAGGAGATAGACAAGACGAGGGAGTCCATCCCTGCGATGGCAGCATCACCCTTAAAATGCTGTCCCTCGATTCCTGGCTGCACCTCAGTGTCTACATTCAAGCAGGTCACTAGTGACCTCGTCCTGAAGATCATGTCCCAATCAAAGAAGACGACAAGTCCTTTGGACCCTAATCCAACCGTCCTGCTCCTACGTTGCATTGATCTGCTGCTTACCGACATTCATCTGCAGCCAAAAGCGCCGTCGTCGTCGTCCGTTAGCGTCATCATCCGCTCTCAGACTAGAAGCCCTCAGACCTCGTAGAATGGCCCGCGGCAGTCGGCGCACGTGTCATCCGGCCTAGCACTTGCCTGCGGTGCGTAAATGTCGACCAAATAGAATGTGCGGCGGCGCGGCCATTGCCTCTGGGTCTTAAGGACGAGGAGCTCGCACTGCACGACCCGTGCGTCGTCGGTTCAAATCCAGCAACAAGCAATCCTTCGCTACCCGCGGCAAACGGGAGCGACAGCCAATATGATTGGCTCGTCTCTCCACCAATAAAAAGGGAAGTTAATCTTGGGTCAGCTAATCTCGGCTTCGTTTTTTAGCATCGACGCGACCTTCTCTCGGTTGCGCTCTCATTCCGCAGTGCGCGTCACGTTTTTGACCCGATTTCTGCACTGCGCGTCACGTTTCGGACTTGCTCGCGCCGCGGCTTTGGCGCCTGCGAGAGGCCCTATCTGCAAAGCGATAGCGCGAAGTCGCTAATCCGAAGCAGCCGGGATGCGCCGAGCCGATGTCCCGGCCAGAGCACTATGACCTCGGCGAATGCCTTCTGCGTTTCCTCGTTAGAATTTGCAGCCAATGTAAAGTGCCTAGAAAGAGATTGAATTCTCTGAGAGAGCTAAATCAAATGCATTATTATTATTATTATTATTACTATTAGATTGGGGCAGCTGTAAGTCTCCAGGCCTAAGAAGGTCTCCAGACGGTCAGTGACTTTGACTTCCGGTACGCGGTCGTGTTGTGTGACTCGAGCTTCCACATTGGTGGAAGGTCGTCGATCCAACGCCCGCTAGCAGCAAGACTCACACTATCTGCCTCTCATGCGCTACGTTACTCCCTTCGTATGTCCGGCTCTACAAAAATCCCGACGACGGTAAAATTCGTTGCAATCTTTCATTTGCCACGAGCTGGAGGCAACGTTTCGTTGCGAAGATAAGTCAAAACGCGAGAGAAAACGTAATAATTATAATAATAATAATAACAATAATAATGCATGTGTATAGTGCCTTCAGAGAGCTTAATCTCTTTCTATGCACTTCACATACGCTGCATAGAAAGTATTACCAAATGATTGGTCGTAACATTCGCAAGCAGCAGGCAAAATGTAAGCAGGTACATGCACACTAGAGACGAATCATAAAGACCCGCCAAATGCTGTAATAAACATGTGCGTTTTAAGCTTCTTGCTAGCGTAGTGACATAGAGCGGTTGCGGCAAGATGAAAAGGCTCGGATATTCCGGCAAAGCCGTCCGATGCAATGCATGCAGCCGTAAATCGTCTTCATCACCGACGACTACTTGCGTTTCTACCGAATTCGTGCGGAAATAATTTTGCGTCGATTTGCACTTCCACCGTTGTTAATATACGAACCTCAAACGCTCAGTGGATACGAATGGTCAGCGCAGCACAGCTGCCATCTGAGTGCTTCTCTATTACCGAGCGGTCGCGTTAAAATGCCCACGGAAGCGGAAAAAATTCTCCCAATGTTGGCGTTCGATCTTAAGTCGCTCAATCGGGTCGCTGCGCTGAATCAACGATTTGAATCAAGCGTCAATATCTCAGGCAACTAATTGACCGCTACTAGTGGCCGTTCGTGCAATCCGTAGGATTGCGATCTGCTTCCGAGCGACGCTCGCTCTATCCCGCTCGCTGAGCATTGCTGCGTCACAGCTGCTGCAATTTCTTCGACGCCACTCTGCGGCCGGAACGCGCCGGACCTCGCCATGCGATAAACCCTTTACGGCGGCTGAGCCGCGCGGTCGCACGAACGGAGTGCGGCACGTCGGGTACCGCTCGCTCGCTTGCACGGACGACCGAGCGCGGCATGTCCGCCGAGCGTTGATTCCGCATTGTGAGCCTCTACTCGCGCCTCTCTGCGCGTCGGCTCGCCGCCGCCGCCCCGTCGCTCCAGCAGACGCTGCGGCCGCGTCCAGCTCCTTGAACTGGATCCCGCGACAAACAGCTCGTCGTCCGCCTGCGAAACCGCCTATCCCACGCTCGGCCCAACGCGACTCTCGCGCGAGAATGCCGGTCGCACGCGAAACGTCCGCCGACGCGGCGGCTAGAGCTCGCATCGCGCGAAGGTCGCAGAAGGCCGCCGGCGCGCCTCGCCGCGTCTTCCGGCGCTCTCTCCGCGCTGAGGAAGGAATGCTGTGGCCAGCGCCGCCTCGCTTGTCTACCTACCTACCTACCTACCCCCCCCCCCCCGCCCCGGCCTTGCCCCACGGGCAGCCTCGCAGCGCCACCTGCCTAGACGGGAGCCGGCGCTCCGGCTTTGCCGCCGCCCTTCCTTAGACCTCCAATCGGAGTGGCCAATCGCTCGCCGCACGAGTCCTGGCGCTCGATGGTGCGCGAGCGCCTCTCCGCGCGCCGCCGCCTCGCCTGGGTCCGCGTCGCCTGGCCCGCGCGGGCCCAGGCGAGGCGGCCTTTTTCAGTGCACTGCTTTCGGTCGCTCTACGGTTTTTAATCGTGCTCGCCTTGCGCCGAGACCGAGCCTGACCACGCCGCCGCGACTCAGCAAGACTAGGTCGCTTTGCTTAATATTTAACATCCCCGGCGGCGGCGGCGGCGGCGAAGATTAGAGCCCCGGTGCACGGCGAGGCTCTCCGCACGGTCAATAAACGCGCGCCGCAACGAGGCGAGCCCCCAACCAGGCGCGTCGTGCGCCACGCGTCCAACGGCTCGGACCTCGGGGATCGCCAGAGACTGCCCCTCCCACCCCTCCCCTCCCCCCTCAAGAAAAGCTCTCCGTCGGCGCGTCCTATTCCCGCTGTCGCACTCGTGGCGCGGGCAACATTGCTGGCCGCGAGAGAAGCTCCACTTTCTTGCTTTCTGAACTCGCTGCGTGCGTACATTTCGCGCTGGCACTCGCGAGACCGCACTGCGGTCCGGCGCTCGGCTCATCGCGACCGCCGATGCGGACGCGGGCGTCAGCGCAGAGCCCGCGCGAGAGCTGCGCGGCGCCTGGCAGCCGCGCACTTCCGCTTCGCCCGTCACGCGCCCGCCGTTCGCCAAACTAGGCTGTCGGCCATCAGGGGGTCTGGCTGAGCGGCGCTCCTCGTGAGCCGCCGCCGCCACTCCGCGGTGCACGAGCGCCGCCGTCGAGGCCACCTTGTTGCGCCGCCGCTCCCGCTCTCCAGAGACTCATACTGCGGCTGGTCGCTGGCTCGACGCGTCGGTCGTAAGGCCGCCGCCGCGCGCCGAGACGGTCGTGTTGTACTTGACCGGTTCGCCTCCGACGCTCCCGTTGACTTGCTTTGACACCTTAGCAGCGGCGGCGGCAGAGTCGGCGGGGTCGGCGCATACCGAGTTGCTGCGTCCGGACTGGCTAGTCCGCACCCCGTCGCGCGCCGCAGCCGCCGCCGCCGGCAGCGTCGCCGCGGCAGCCGACAAGCAGCAGGTCCTAGCCGCCTTGTTGCCGCCGGCAGGCAGCTTAGCTCCGCTGCCGCGGCCGCCGCCGCAGAGCACAACACGCAATTGGCGCCGGAACGCGGCACTGGACAGGGCGCACAGCAATGCGTCTATGGCGAAGTGCGATTTGACGAGGAGCGCCACCAGCTGGTTGACCAGGCAGTACGTGGCGTACGCCGCCCGGTCACCCGCGAAGAGGCCGCCGCCGGCGGCGGTGGCCGTGAGCGGCACGAACAAGTACTCGCACAGGCCGACCAGCGCACCTGCAAGCAGGCACGCCGCCCGGTAGCACGACATGGTCCGTATCATGAGTACGCAGCTCAGCGCCTGCTCGCCGAGCAGCGGCTCGCCGCCGCCGCCGGCGCCGCCACCGCCGCCGCTCGTCGCCGCCGCTGCCCTGGCTATCCGGGCGCGCAGCTTGACGTTCGCGGCCAAGATGGCGATTGGCGTGGCGATGCCGAACAGGCCGTCCGCGATCAGGCCGTAGACCGCGTACTGCCACGACAGGTCGCTACGGAGAGCGCAGCGCTCTTCGCCAGCCCAGAAGATGACGTGCATGCCGCCCACGATGCCGAGCGTGAGCGTAATGACGGAGATGAGGATCGCCGCGTGCTGCACTGGATCGTCGGGGTGCTCTTCGGGTGACGACGGCGGCGCGTTCGACGTCGGCGACGTAGGCGCGTCGGCGGCCGCGAGCGCCGGCGGCTGCTTCATAACGAAAAGTCGCTGCAGGACGACGACGAGCGTCAGCGCCGAGACCGTGTACGTCGTGCCCATCGTGAGCACCAGGTGCACCTTGCACGTGGTGACGTCCTGGAAAATGGCGGCGCGGCTAACCGCCGACGCTCCCCAGAAAGCCGAGTTAAGGGTCAGGTGCAAGCTGGCGAACACGCTCAGCGTGGCCAGATAGTAGGTGGACGCACCGCGCAGCCCCGGTCGGCTCCAGACGACCGCGAGCAGCGCGTTGCCGATTATCCCCGCCAGAGCGAACGCCGTCGATGCGGCGGCGGGCCACAGCGGAAGTAGCTGCGACGCGCAGCCGCTCAGGCCCTGGCCGATCCAGAAATTGATTGCCTGCGTCGCGTGGCCGCCGCTGTAGTTGCCGTTGCGGTAGCCGTCGTTGCCTGCGTCCGCTCTTCCACTGTAGTTCACCGGCCAGCTATACGGCGGCGCCGGTGCGTCGAGCGTCGAGTTGGCCAGCGACCACGGAAGCGACGGCGGCGGCAGCAGCGACTGTGGCTCCGGCGGTGGCGGCGGCTCTTGGGCTGTCATTGGCAAGCTGGCCGGCTGCCGCGCGAGCGCAAGGCGCCCGAGCTGCCGAGGCCGTGTCCGTCGGCTGTCCGCAGCACCCAGCGATGCGACCTCCGCCCGATAACGCGGCGCGGTCGGTCGGCGACGCTCCGCTACGACCCGGAGACGACCACTTGGCCGACGACGATGGCGGCCGCTGCGCGACAAGCGGCCGCCATGTAGCCACGCCCGACGGAGCACTGCGCCGGCCGCACGCTTCGGTGCACTGAGCAGCACCGCGCAGAGACGCGCGAGTCGGTTCGGGCCCGGCTCCGATTATCAATGCGCGCGCTCACTCGCGCGCGCGCGGCGCACGCGCATTGAGCGGCCTCTTGTTTGCTCTGCTACGACGATACCATCCCTCGGGTACCGCGCGCGCGCGCGCGGGCAGCTTTACCCGCTATAAGTTAATTGAAAAGGCTATCGAAGAATCGCGGCCCCCAAACGCAGCCGCCGCTCCATCAATTAGTCATGCGGCTAATAATAGGCCCGCTCGTTTTCTTTAGTAAGCGGCTTTCTGACGCAGCTGGCGCTAAGGGCGGCGTAAGTAATTCGACCTCGCGGCGATCTAAATTTCTTCGACGCGTTTTCGGCGGCGGCGGCCCCGCGCTCGGCCACCGGCAGTTGAGCGGCCGGCCAGCAGTCTGTCGGGATCGGGTGGGCCTCGAGCGGCCACGGCAGACTCGCGCTCGCCGCGCGAGTCTGCCGCCCGCGGGCACCCCGTGCACTGGCAGCCACCGGCGCCGGCTCGGCGCGCGGCGGCCGCAGACGGACAACGTGATGGCACCGCCGCCGCCGCCGCCGCCGCCACCGCCGCCGCCGCCACCGCCGCTCGGAAGGCTGGCTCTGGCGCTGGCGGCACCGAGCGCAGAGGACGAGCTGGCGGACGGTCGGGTGACGACGCCACTGGGGACCAGTGCTGCGAGGCGCGAGCGGAGAAAATCTCCAGTGGCGGGCTATCGCGACGCTCTATCACATGGCACCAAAATTAGGGACCGCCAGCCGTGCACTCTTTTGCGCCTCGCTTCAGGTGTCGACGCTCGTCCGTGCGAATGTCGGCGAATTCCCGCGGCGTCAGTAAGCGTCGCCTCTCTGACGCGTAACCCTACGCCGGCGAAGAGTGAACCGACCGCCAGTCGTCTGCACCGGATATGGCAGGTCACTCAACACCTGGCAAACACCGAGTGTCACTTCACTCACTTAACGCTCACTAAAAAGCGATGAATCGCCGCGCTAAGCAGTACGCACTTGTATTCGCCGCCATTGTCCGCGCCTGAGCGGCATTAGTCGGACTATGGCTGGGATGGCAGCGGGCGCTGGTCGCGGACAGCCGCGAGGTCAGCGAGACGTCCTTCCTGGGATCGGCTGGCGTCGCCGCAGCGGTCCACGAGCAACTTCAGGCCGCTTCTCGAAACTAGCCGACGCTACCACGCTGTTCGGGGCACCTGCGCCTCGTTCGGTCGCACGCTTTACATTGCACGACGCCAGTTCGCGGCGTCCACGGCGCTGCTTGCCCACCCCACCTTTTGCGCATATATGTTCTCTCTCTCTCTCTCTCTCTCTCTCTCTCTCTCTCTCTCTCTCTCTCTCTCTCTCTCTCTCTCTCTTTCTTTCTTTCTCCCTCTCTCTCTCTCTCCCTCTCTCTCCGTCTCTCTCTCTCTCTCCAATGTCCGCTTCTGCCATCGTGCGCACCAATCTGGCCCTGACAAGCCTCGAGCCGCGCCACGTGGACCGGAACTGAATCGAACCGGACATCTGCTTGCAGCTCATGGTCCGGTCCGGACTTCTGCCTCGGCGAAGCGCGGGGGTAAATACGGATCCGGGAGAAATATCCTGAGCGCGGTTGGCCATCGTTTTCTGAGTCGGCGTTGCAGCAATGTCGAGACAGTCAATACTGAGCATTCAAACGCGCTGCCTTAGCCCGAAACGCCGAGACAAAAGAAGTCCGATGCGGCGCTTGCTAAAGAGCCCGTATTTTGTAAGCGAGACGAGTGAGGGGGTTACGTTGCTGCCCGCCTCCATATATCCGCTCGAAATTGTTACGCCGGCTCCTGGTCGCGTGGCTCTCTCGCGCTGGCGTCGAATGAACGGCAGGTCGATTCGTCGTCTCTGCTACATCAAACAGTCGCGGCGTGCGCCAATAGCAGCAGAAGGGGGGCTAAGTGCATACCACTGGGGAGCCCTAGATACAACTCAATATAAGGGACGGGTTATGTAATGCCCCGCGATAATGGACTACGAGCTTGACAGCTGAACCTCAATTACGAACTATGTAATGTAATGCAATGTATCTCCGTCTGTAACTCCACAAAGTCATAAAGACCATGTGGGTGTTACGCAGGAGGGTTTTGTATAGCACACTCACAGCCTAAGCGGCTTTCGGTACGCATTCGGTAGCCAACAGACTTCGCCTCATGCAACAAAGAGGTGGGAAGCATAGCAGAGTCGGGAGAGCCGTTGAGGTAGTGAGTAACATGGAAGTAGCAGCTCAGGATCGCTGAAAAGGATGAGCCCTAGTCGGCAGTAGGAGAGTAGTTGTCGTTGCATAAGAATTGTGGAAGCGAGTTCCACAGTCTACGACCTGCAGAGCTAAAGCTTCCGTCGCCAACGGTCTTTAAGCGGAGGAATGGGACAGCTTATTTATTGTCCACACAGGACTTGAGGGCGCGAACCGGCTGAAACTGGTGCAGCAGTTCAGCTAGGTACGAAGGAGCCAAGCCATGGCCTTGGCCTTGTGGGTCAGCGAAAGAACTTTGCTCTGTATCCGTTGCTCAACCGGCATGAGCTTCGCCGCTGAACTAGAGCTGAGTCGCTCATGAAATAGCCACGATAAGCCGAGGCTTGCGAGCAGCGCGATGTACTATTCCGTAAGGACGAGATTATAGCATGACTTTTGACGTGACCATTATATGTATAAGAGCGGGGCCGGACCGCAGACGCTCTCTTGGAGTGACTGCGGTCTGCCGGTCGGCGAGTCCTAGCGCGCGCGCGAGCTGCTGCAAGCCTGCTAGCGAGTCTGCTGCGAAGAAGTCGCCGGTCGTATCGGCCGTAAAATAGGGGCCGGCCATTGTTGCCCTTTTTCCAATACGGCGCTCTCGCTAGCGCTTCGCGCAGAAGAATATCGAGCGCTTTTGTTGTCTGTCGTCGGCGCATCGCTAGCTTCAGGTGCACGTTGCACGCGCGTCGCGCCGCTACCCAAACTATCGAGGGCTTCGCGGTCGCGGCGACAGTTATCCGCGGCCCGTCAGCAACTCTGGCCGCGTCGCTAGGGACAACCAGCGCACACGCCGCCGCCCAAGAAACGACGGGCGGCGCCCGAGGCGGCGCTGACCGCTGCGCTACTGGAATCGACCGGCAACATCGCCTTGCGAACGACGCGCCCAAGGGGTGCGCCAAATGACTGAGCAGGCGCTCAATTTAAAAGCGGCCCGGCAGTCGGCGTCTGGTCTGCAGTACCAATCGGCCAAGGCAGCCTGTCCGGCTCTCACTGACCGAGCTTTCTGCGCGCCTCTGACTGGAGCATGTGGAGCCGGCATTAGCAAGCGCAGCCTCGTTGCTGCTGTCACGGTCAGGACAGCATCTTGGCACATTAGGGAAGCGCTGCAGCCGCTGCAGCGGCTGCAGCGCCCGCGAGCGCGCGGTGGCAGCGAGCCTCTTGGAAGCTGCTCGGATCTGAACTGAGGGGGACTGCCCGTCCAGGAAACAGTCCCGGAGCCGCAGTTTGATCCTGACGTCCAGCCGGTTAGGCAGAGACGCGTGGCCGCACGCAGCAAGCGGTAGAACCGTGAGCTGGAGGATTGCGGGGCGGGGCTAAGCCACTCAACGCTGGTCGGGCACCGGAAGCAGGTCAGTGCCGGAAGCGTGAAAAAGGAGTCGGGTTCGGCGTCGGTGCGAAATACGACACGGACGCGGCTGCAGCTGAGCTGAAGTAGCAACCGCCGGCTGTCCGGCTAATTGCTCTTGCCCGTCTGCGAGGTCAGCTCAGTACAGTTCAGCCACGCCCGACCCAGCGTCCGTTAAGTCGTGGCCAACGGATGTCTCTATCTGCCGCGTGGGCGCTCCTCTTCTCTGCCTATAGTCGACGTGATTGGATTTCTTCTCCCCGCTCACGGCGGTGACTCAGCGGTCTAGTGGCTGACCGAGCTATTAGCCTAGCAACTGTTGCACTCCTCCTTTCGGCGGCTTTGCGTGCAGTGCGAATCCGGTGCGAGCAGCAGCGCCCACTCAATGGCAAATATGTAGTGTAACGCAGCGCTACGCTATGAAGCTCGGAGTGGGAAGGACACCCTGCGGCGAGTAGCCAGCAATAAGGTCAAGATCTCTGGCAACTTCCATAGCAACGGCGAAAGGTACCGTCGCGAAAAGCCTTGAAAGCGGGCAATTGAGACTAGCCCTTTTTTGTCGCTGCGCCTGTGCGTTGCGCACCCGTACATTTTATTTTTAGAAGAACTGCGTTCCTGTGCTGCTTAGTGCTGCTCGCTTACACTTTAGACTCGATAGCAACGTGAACCGGCGGTGCTTTAGGCAACGAAAATGGCGACGCCCTAGTGTGGGCGTGGTTCAACGCCCGCCCAGTCGGTCCTGTTTTCCCGCGGTCCTCTCATTCAGAGACGAGCGCTGCGGTTTGCTAGGAGCAAATTTTTGACTGCGCTACTACGTCAAATGGCTGGCTAGAGAGCTTCTTTGAAAGCATTGACATTACGTTTTCGAAATACGTGGCCCGCCGGGCGAAGTTAGTGGCGTCGCGGTGGAGTGACCGAGAAATCGGCTGCTATTTTTGAGGACTTTGAGCCTAGACATCTATTCAATATGGATGAAACTTGTGGCCTATTCAAGGCAACCAAGTGTGCGACCTAGCGCGGCTGAGGCAGCGTCGCTGGGCGGAGGGAGAGCGATCGAATGAGTCAACGGCAGCGGCACTCTCTGCGCCTCACCTGACGGCGTGAAGATTAAGAACAGCCATAGATATTCGACTCGCGACCTCGGTCGTGAAGGAGCGAGCAGCTTGCCTCTTCTAAATAGCATGAAGATAGAGCCACTTGTGACATAGAGATCGCGCGCATGCCGATGTGCTTCCAAAAATAACGCCGTCAAGCAGCTGCTTGCAACGCATTGGGCTCGCGCAAAGAGACTCGTACGACTTCCAAGCTGTTGGAAGAGTGATCTCAATCTTTCAAATAAAAAGTGCCCAAGGTATGCGCAGGCTCTGGCTTATGGACAATTCCCTCAGCCAGCCACGATCGGTGCGCTGTACGTGAAGCTTATATACTTCCTTACTAACAGTACCACCAGTCGTCAGTCTAGGAACCAGGGTACGATTCAAGCAGTTTTTTAAGCATGGGAACAAGCTTGGAGCGGGAAACCGAGCTGCTTCATATCGGCACAGTCTCAGAAAAGCGTGACGTCTGTTTCAGGACCGCGTATTCTTCAGGATATCAGTGTACTGCAGTGCATCTGCTGGCTTAGCAAAACGTGGTCTGAAAAATGAGACTTATACCATTCGCCAGTGTCTACCTAGATAAATTTATCTGCCGGCAATATAGAACTTGAAAACCAGACAACTTCGTGTTTGCTCTTTATTTCTCTAAGCTTTTAAGGCACTTGTTCCATGAGATTTTAGGTGCTCCCTTTTCCAGTGCGCCAGAAAAGAATGCAACTTAAGCAGACTTCAACCAACTTCATTCAGCAAGCCTGCCCACGAGTTAAAGGACGTGGAAGATAGCATTTCACAGACTTCGAACGAAGAAGATGCACACGATGCGTGCGACTCATCATCGGCAGCTAGGGACAGCTAGATAGGAGTAGCCTGGAGTAGCTGCTGGCATAAGCACCATACTGCTGCTCGTGAAATTACTGGGCTTTATTTTCAAATAGTACAGCTAGCAGCACCGGATTAAGTAAGAGTTTTCAGTAACCGGACCGGAAATCTGTCATGCAGTCTCTGCAGCCGCCCTAGCTCCCGAACCTTTAGCTAGCTGACTTCCCTCTCGCTTCACCGGCGAGTTGAGTTGCTACTCAACGAGTGGTGGCGTTATCCAGACGATATCACACTCAATAATATTAATAATACACTTGATACAGCGCCCTCAGAGAACTCAATCTCTTTCTAGGTCATTACATTTGCTGCAAAGGAAACACGGAATCAATTAGCAAAAGAGATCATGCCCCGAAAAAATAATTCACAGCCTGAGCTGAAAGTAATGTACCCACTCACGCGTCCCTAGATTTTCGAGAATTGCATGACCGAACGGCTAAGCTTCCGTGATGAGAGTTCATGCCACGAGCCGACGTCTTGTAAGCAAACCTATAAAAGTAGCCTTCCGGTCACTTGTCACGACAGTAATCCATCGTCCATTAACATGAGAGACCACTACTTCGATTCTACATCGAGCATAGCCTGCTTCTGATTTCTGAGGTTGTATGTTTAACTCTCGATGACGGCATGATATTATCTGAGCAGAGCCTACGATGTATAAGTAATGTAATGTATCTCCATCTGTAACTCCACAAAGTCATAAAGACCATGTGGGTGTTACGCAGGAGGGTGTTGTATAGCGCACTCACAGCCTAAGCGACTTTCGGTACACGTTAGGTAGCCAGCAGACTTCGTCTCACGAAACAAAGAGAAAGTGGGAAGCATAGCAGAGTCAGGAGAGCAGTTGTGGCATGTGCATTATAAATCCAGCTGCATTTTATTGTTAAGCTTGTCTTCACTCACATGACAGCCCACGTCTATCCATTGGCCTGCTGCAAGCTTTCTCTGCAGATTGCAACCCGACATGGACTTTCGTGATTAGCGAGGACCGTGCACACACTGGCATCTGATCGTTAGAGGCTGATTTTTTTTAGTACACAATGGGTAGGTGGCCAATCAAGTTGTCTGCATGTTACAACGATCGCTCTCGACGATTGGCTGGCGGCAGCGACGGCTCAGTCGAACTCGCCAGGCTGCTTAGCAGCTCAACGGCACAAATGCAGTACCAGCGGAGGTCGATGCCACTACATCCCGCGATCAGGGCGAAAGAATGGTGGCTCGTCCACGACCGAGCAATATCCACCCAGAATGCATAATGATAGGCTGCAGATATGTCCGACTACGACCAAGTTGGAGGGACAGGTAGCAGCATAACTAGGACCAGATGTCAGGCTACAGCGAGCGATGCAACTCCATCGTCTTGGACGAGATCAGCCACGGCGAGAGGAGCAGCTGGCGTGGCGTGCTGAGATGATGCTGCCGCTCATGGCCCTATCGAGTCAGCACTGGCGAGCTTGTCGCGAGGTCACTCGGCATCAAGGAGGCTGCCGCCTCTCAAGCCGGATCACAGATTTCGCTGCTACGACACCGCGCCGAGAACGCGCGGCCAGTCTGGCGACCGGCGGCAGATGAGACAGCACGCATCACCGCAGAGGGGTGCCGACGGGTGTGGAGGTCCACTGGTTCGAATAGGCAGAGGCAGCAGCAATGGCAGCGAAGGCGGCGGCGCTGCCACCGCTGCCTTGCGCAGCAGCAGCAACTAGACCCGGCAAGGCGGGCGTGGCCGGCAGACCGAGAAAGCTGCCGCCACCTTCTTGGCTGACGTCAAAGCGGCTCTTGAACGTCGGCTTCATGGGAGTAATGTCGGGCAGCAGAGCAGCCGGCGGCGGCCCCATCTGCAGCCGCCCAGCAGCAGCGGCGGCGGTCTGCAGCACGTGCTGGCTCGACTGGCGGCTCCAGTCGTCCTTGAACGTCTGGACGGTGAGCACGGAGACGAGTGGCGACAGGCGGCTGGCGACGTGCGCCAGCACCAGCTGCTCGTTGGCGTCGCGCCTGATGCGGACGTGAACGGAACCGGCCTGCGGGAGAGGCAACATGGCGGGTGAGACATTGAGAGGATGCCAAGCAAGCCCGCAACAGAGAGAAAGAGAGCGCGAGCAAAAACCGGAAGACGCTTCGAATGCCGGCGCTGCAGCGGCACGGCGTCACAATGCTCGAGACATGTGAGAAAATCGATGCGTCCAGTCGGCTGCCACCGTGCCCCAGGCGCACGGTGGCAGCCGAAGCCGAAACACGGCCGACGACGTCTGCTACTCCCACTGCACACGATTTGGGCTCGGCTGCCGGGGCAAAGTGACCCACGGTGCAGCCAACGAACCTGCATCACCCTGGTAAGCTCCTGGGGGTTGGGGGGGGGCTAATCAGCATGCACAAAACACTCACGGCATACGTGCTCGTGCAATGTGTTGCAGTGCCGTGTCTGCCTGGCCGCTATTGCACATGCGCAGGCGGTCATTCGACAGCTGTCTCGGAGAAGAGAGGTCCAACGCATGCACGTCTCGGTAAAGATGCCGCAGAGCACAGCAGGTATGGTGGGTAAGCCACCGCTCGCTGTGACTGCCCTCCCCCATCGGCTCATCACCAGCAACAGCAAACGAAGTGGTCATGCAGCAAAGACTGAATCATGAACTGCAGATAGGCGCTGGGGCGGGATGGCGACGCCACAAGCAGCCAAATCTCACCAGCTTTCCAAACGCCAACGTCCAGAAGTGCTCGTTCCTAAACTCCAGGACGCCGTCCAGAGTGCACGCTTCACGCACGCACTTGTCCAGCTGACCGACGGCTTGTGTGGGTGTAGTCTGCAGGAGGATCATCCCGCAGTACACGCTCATGGGATACATCGTTGCACATGTAAATAGTGCAATCGTCATAGCCGCGATGGTGTCGGCAGCCATGTAGTTCCTACAACGCCGCCCACATCCTGCTAGGACTGCGATGCAGGCGCACAAGGAGCTCGACCGAAATTTCAAAGCAGCACAAGAACCGGCAAGCAAGTAAACGGCAAACACTACAATGAACATCCTGAAAAAAACGAGTAGAGATGCAGTCTCTCCATATTACTTAGTGGGAGTGTTACGTGCACGTGGCACTAAATGTTAAGTCACTAAATTGTTAGTCAGCACTGCTGTCTGAGCTTTGTACTCGTTGGCTTGCCACCCACATAGATTGGCTACCTTTGCATGCTTACTCGAGCTATGCCCAAAGAAGCATAGCTGAGTCAAGAGAGCAGTTGAGGTAGTAAGTAGCATTGATGTATCAGCTTAGGACGGCTGAAAAGGATGTGCCATAGTCGGCAGCAGGAGAATAGATGTCGTTGGGTAAGAATTGTGGAAGGAGTTCCACAGTCTAGGTCCTGCAGAACAAAAGCTTCTGTCGCCAACGGTCTTTAAGCGTAGGAATGGAACAGCTAAGCAGCCTTGGGCCTTAAATAAATAAATATAATTCCTTTATATAACGTCACAAGAGAATCTCTATTCAGGTGCTTCAAATATGCCTCGGGGCTCGAGCCCACGACCTCAGCCAGACCTTGGTCGGGGCGAGCACCTTAGCCGCTGGACCAAACCAGTTCGGCCTTCCTTCTTACAACAGGTCTTCCCTCTAAGGTTGATCTCGGCGATCAAATTTGCTCAGCAATTTCTGGACCACAGCAACAGGGTCGAAATTTTTGGCATGCATAGATGTTAGCAACAGAAGTGCTCGCACTACTCCTGGATCGCTCAGGAGCATTGACCAACACTGGTCACTTAGGACTGCACTGCAGGCATGTTGGTAGTGCTGTGAGTGAGTGTCTTGCTAAATAGAAAACACCGTTCGAGAATATGCACTCCACACTACTCAGCAACATGTATTTTTCTTCTGATGGGCAGACGTTAATTGTAACACAAATCTCTTGTCTGCAAACTAACAGAAACGATTCGCTCGGATTCATTAGCATCTCGACTCATGCCTAGCAACAGGAAACAGGAACACTTGCTAGCTAGCGTCAGGGTGCCCCCCCCCCCAGTAATGAAATGCAACTGCACGTGCTGCACTGCCATTCGATAAGGTGTGTAGTAGATAAAATAAAAAATATACAATTCATTTGTATAGCACCCTAAGAGAACTAGATCTCTATCCCGGTGCTTCACATATGCTGAAGGGCTCGAATCCACGACCTCGGTCGTCGAAGGCAGGCACCTTGACCTCAGTCATTAACGGTGGGTACATAAACCCATGGCCAAGCGATCACTACAGTGGTGCTATCAGACACAGCTGGTGTGTACGATGAAGTGAGCTAGTGCTTCCTGTCACTAGCCACCCCCTACCAGCTGCATATCGGTGACACTACATGCTACGCAAGACCATTCACTGCTCACTGCTTGCTATCGGCAGCCATTTAATGTACTTCACCCATATGCACGACCATCCTTAAAAGTTGCCTCTACGGCAATTCATTTGCAACTGGCTTGTACTTGGTGCCGAAATTATCTAACGACCTTTCGTGGAAAGGGGGGTGCTCGTTCAGTAGCCAGCCTCTTCTGCTATACGAGGCTTAAGAAAAGAAACTTTGGGGGAAATTGAATGAATACCGGCAGATGCAAACGACATGAATACACAAGGACTGATGCAACTGCATACAGAACGATCTAAAATGCCATTTCATTAATGAAAGGGTTATCAGGGAGGCAGTGGGTTACAGTAATTCTCCACACTATACAGCAATGGTACTGCGCGATCCACCACATTCCACCCCTAATATCGATGAAGCTTTACCACATTTCATATAGTGCCAGTAAAATAGCAGACATAAAATAAAGATGAAAAAGGAAATGCCTGCACCAAGAGCTCGGTATTAAACTTTCACAACACATTGGAGACGGTAGGCAGTTTAACGAAGGCATGAGATCGGATGTGCAAAAACTTACATTGATCTAACTAAACTATCGCCGGATAAAAATGAGCCATCACTATGTTGTTCAACGCACAGACTAGCTGTGAATTACCGTGCCACAGGACCCACAATTGTGTAGCTCACATCAATCTACTATGCAGGAAACCGTGCACAGTGAGTCAGAGTCATGTGAAAACAACGACCAGGGGAATAGCTAAGCACGCACGTGTAACTTCTAGTTGGCTACCTCCCGACAACGGCCAGACACATGTGCTCGACGTGAAACGACTTGGGTGCTTCAGCACACATCTAGGAGTAATTTCCCACGGTGAGCGCACTAATCGAAATGCAGCCACTGTCCACCTAAGCAGCTTAGCATAGATTGGCCATGCAGGCAAAGGGATAAAGCCGAGCCCCGAGGAGCACGGAGCCAAGGCAAACCAGACTGGTGCAGCCGACAGTCGTAGGAAACGATTCGGAGAAAATTCTATGTAACGATCGATACATTTGCTGGAACCATCTCAGTAAAGCATGGTTAATAAGTAATAAGCACATAGGCAACTCAGAGATTTTCACTGTCAGGTGGCAGATGGGTGCATGCATCTTTCATGAGTGTGGTTCCATCAAAAGCGCTGAGGGGTGGCCACGAGGAGGCCAGCCAGCAAGTGTGGCTAGTGCACGAGGCCATTCTCACGAGTGCCACATCACGTGGACCGGTGCCGGCACGTCTGCCCAGTCGACCGGTCGGGCAACAGAGTGGCCTTACGGCTGCACACTGACGAGAACATAAGTAACATGCTCTTGTAATGTAATGTATCTTCGTCTGTAACTCTACAAAGCCACAGAGACTAAGTGGGTGTTAAGTAGGAGAGTTTTCTATAGCACGCTCAAAGTAAGCCTAAGTGGCTTTCGGTATGTACTAGGTAGCCATTAGACCTCATCTCACTCAACAATGAGGAAGTGAGAAGCATAGCTGAGTCAGAAGGGCAGGTGAGGTAGTCAGGAGCATGGAAGTAGCAGTCGGCAGCAGAAGAGTGGATGACATTGCATGACAATTGTGGAAGTGAGTTCCACAGTCTAGGACCTGCAGAGCAAAAGGTTCTGTCGCCAACAGTCTTAAAGCAGAGGAATAGAACAGCTAATTTATTGTCCATGGATGACCTGAGAAGGTTGAAACTGGTCGGCAATTCAGCTAAGTAGTATGGAGGAGCCAAGCCGGGTGGGCCTTGTGGGTCAGCATATAAACGTTACTCTGTATCAGTTGATCAACTGGACACCATCGAAGCTCCTTCAGTAAAGGAGACACACGGTCAAACCTCTGGGATCTGTTAACTAGCCTTTCAGCCATATTCATCGCCAGCTGCAGTGGCCTAATGGCTTTTTCGATAGCTCAGCTAAAATGACATTAATTCATTTGCATATCGCCCTAAGAAAACTCAACCTCTATTCAAGCGCTTAACATATGCTACGGGGCTTGAGCCCACGACATCAGCCAGACCTTGATCGGGGCGAGCACCTTGACTACTGGGCCAAACCAGCTCTAGCCGAGACAGAACAAAGAAGCAAGTCAAATGTTTAAAAGCCACCGTGGAAAACAGTCCCTATTTTTAGATAGGGATCGGACGTGATGGTAAGATGTGAAGGCAGTCTTTTTTAATGAAACTTTCACAAATTAGGCAGCGGTCAAAGGCGACACCTAAATTCCGAGCACATGGTGATGGTCGCACAACAGCATCACCTACTAGAAGATTAAAGGCTTCTAGTCCAGCCACACGCTTGGGATGTCCTATGAGTAACAGTTCTGCTTTATCGTCATTAAGTTTAAAGAAAAGTTATCGACATCCAGGATCGAATGACTGCAAAAACACTTTGCACCACCATTTCCGATTTTTGAAGTCATGAGCTGTCACAGCTTGACCGTGAGTTCTTGAGAGTGCTAGCAGGTGCTGCTACTATTAGGTCCAAGACCTAGCATGCTCGTGACAGCTCAGCTAAACTAGGTTTCTCTGCAAATCATGGTTATTAGATCAGCTACAAAAAACACAGGTTTTCAGTTACCTGCCGATGTCGCCACATCAATATCGTGACCAGCAACAGCCAGCAATCAGGTTTTCAGGAATGTGTTTACCTTGTCACACTTTTTCTTTCAAAAATCTTTATAAATGAACACATGCAACCATATAACAGTAGAGCCGACCATTCACACAAGCATTTAGTGGTCGCTTGGCATGGCCCTCTCCAATTACAGCCAGAGCTAAATGTTGCACAAACGGTACACAGTGAGCCAGAGTCCCTTGAAAACAATGAACAAGGCAATGACTAACCACTCACGTTTAGTTACTGAAGTTATACTAAATTACCAAATAGCAGCCGAGTGAGTACATTGAGGTCACATAAGGCAATGGTGTTATGAAGCATAATTCCAAGAACATTCAAAATAGTGTTAACGTCATCGAAATCACGATAGCTGTCAAATGTGTGTGCTGTGAACACAGAGAATCTCACCTCGGCAGCCAACACACACAGCCCACGGTGTAAATAAAAAATAAATAAATAAATCCTAACTGATTAAACAGCCTCTTTTTGTATAGCAACAGAAGAGCCTTTACGGCGATCACCACCGCTTGCAGTGGCGATAAAGAATCGCCCACTGCAGGAATCGAACCCACGACCTCGGGACCGATGTCGTGAAACCATCACGGCTCACCATCACTACGAACCAGGCCCGTGGGTATGGCATGCCTTCACTGAGGCACCTGATTGGACACACGGAGAAATTGAATTTATATTGGCTTTATAGGATATTCGAGCTTGCAATATAAGCCACCAAACACCCTAGTTTTGTGACCAATTGGATGGCCTCTAAGAGTTCGGTAGACAGTTTGTTCGAAAAAGTGGCCACAGCTAACATGCAGTGATGTATGGTCAAGCAAACACGAAGCCAGACCTGCAGTACTGCAGGTGTCACTCACGTAGGTACACCGAGACGTGCTTGATCTAAGTGCCCGATGCTAATAGGCACCATCTGCTCACAAAAATAACTTTCGGCTACTCCGAGTGTGAATATTCTTATTAGATCAACACAAACGAAACTACTGCCGGTCCAAGCAAGCCACTTTTGGCTCACTGGAAGACCACATCAGCTACTGACTTCATCGTCTGTCCCCTTGACTCGACCATGCTTCTCACCTTTCTTTACTATGGGAGATGAAGTCGATTGGTCACCCTATCTGCTCGGAAGGCTGTTAGGGCTTCGAGTGAGCTATGGGAAAAGTACAAAGCGTTACACCACCTGCAGTCTGTAAAGTTTTGAAGAAATACAGGGGGAGCTACATGACACACACACACACACGCGCACACGCACGCACAAACACACACACAAACACACACATACACACACACACACCACAATCGGACTTTAAACGAAGTACGTCATTAAATAGCCCTTGCTAGCCTAAGCAAATTCAGAGAGCTTGCAATAGACGTAGTGCAGCCGGCCCAACCCATTCTGGCATATCTTTGCAGCTTGACTGGCTACATGACGCCCTTGAAGATTATGCTGAGGCAGAGACAAGATTTTTATCCAGGGGGCAATAACAGCAAGATTTCGTGTAGGGGTTAAGACCAACAAGATTGTCATGCAGGGGGCAAGACTCGTACGTAATAAAAATTGTATCGCACAGTTATAGTAATTAGTCGAGACGAACTCGGTAGTTTTCCGTGGAGTGGAAATAGGACATTATATTACCGTTGGTGATGGTCAGGGCATAGGAAAAAGGAGGGCTCCCTGCTATATATAGGTGGGAGCAAATGCACCATGCCCCCACCATTGAGGGTATTGATGTCATTATTGTGAGAGGGAACAGGAAACCTATAAAAAAAGAGAAAAGAGTCGCCATACTGAATGCAAATTTAGGCACGCGGCCAGTGGCACTAAAGGACCAAGTAAACTTCAAGATGTGGCTCCTTGGGATGCACACGAAAAATGGCTCTCAGGCAAATAGAGTAACTGACCGACATATATGCGCCGAGCAGCAGCACGGTCTTGATAACGCCCCAGCTAATACAGCGTCATTTGCTCATAGAGCAATGTCAGACTGCTATGGGCACAGTGCTCATAGCAGAAATAGCCACATGATTGCCAGCATGTGCTTATATATAAGTTAGATGAACAAGTTTTTAGTTATTTTTTAAGCTTAGGATTTAGGACTTTGGCTTTACCGTCTAATGGTTTATGTTGTGGTGTTTACAGCTTACGGTTTACTGGTTAGATTTCATATTTTTGTGAGTTTGAGTTTTGGGTTTAGAGCTTATGTCTTTGGGTTTAGGATTTAGTATTTATGTAATACAGAGACTCTAGATTGAAAGTATAAATAAAAACGTGCTTATTTAACGTAAATATAAACATACGCTGGCGACCATGTTGCTATGTCTGCTATGAGCACTGTGCCCATAGCCGATTTGAAATTGCTTAATGAACAAACGACGCGTACTAGCTGAACGTGCACCAACAACCCCACCCCACCCCGGCACACGTCCACATGAAAGTCGCTTCACGAGCAAATAAAATAAAGAGCCTCGACCTCGAGGTTCCGCAGCCTGCATTGCTAGGGCAACAGCAGCATCGGCTCACACGACCAGGATACACTGATGCCACCGAACGGCCGTCTGCACGAAGTGCAACGAGAAAGAATCTCAATGCTCGACATGCTCTGGACTTGCAACGACAGGAACAAGCCACCGCAGCACCAGCACAGCACGGACCCTACCTACTCTGGCACAGAGGGGGGAGGCATGCTCCTGCAGGGGTATGCCAGCAGGCACGTGCACCGTTACGGCAACGGTCGTGCAATACACGCCGGCATCCAAAGCTGCACACACGAGCGCAAGCCAAGCTGCGCACGCATGCACGTGTGCAGCATGCACGCGTGCAGCATGCACTTGCCACAGACGGCCGCAAACATGACCGCCAGCTCATCCCAGGCTCTCGCACAGGAGCACTTAGGCAGCCGCACGGGTGAGCTAGCAACCTCGCACTGCCACTGGCTGCTGGCCACCGGTGCTAAACGACAACGAACAGGGTAGTCGGTACGCTCTAGAGAGGGGCACTTCGAAGTAAGCTTAATGGCGCTTATCGATGACAGCAGGTGGCACTTACCGCCAGTCGATAGCAACGTAAACGGCTGCCAGTGTGACGGTAGCAGCGCCACCCAGCAGAGCTAGCGGGTTGGCTCTGGCCGACATCCCTGGCCTTGCATTCAGTCCAGGAATGTAGTGGCACAAGCTACAAAATCACACAAGTGTCGTACCACAGCAACGACACCATTTTTGTTCAGTGCAACAACATTAGGCTGTATGCCTCTCTGGCATAAGCCCATTTAGTCTCCCCCACTCTGCAGTGCTACAGACTCATAAGTAAATAAATACATGTACACGTATACACTAAGAGATCAACAGATCCAGCCGATGGCGCAGCTACAACTTATCTACAGGGGCTGCATGTGCACACTGCCTCAAGCCAGTGAGTGAGTGAGTGGCCTTCCTTTGTCAGACAATTAACGTCGCCCTATTCAAATTATGCCTGCATCACCACAAGGAGGACTCATTTAGCCACCATTGGCTGAATAGAAGTTCGTGACTAACACAATCAACAATCGGCAGCCCAAATGGTGCAAACCTATCCTGACACGATCTGCATTCGAGACAATCGACAACCGACAATCGAGATGTGCAATGCACAGCCAGCAACTTCAGGCTGCCGAAATGCAGGCTATGATTCTAAGATACAGTCATGTCGAGTTACTAGTTTCTACTGACGCGGACGTTGTGCAAATATGACGGCTGCCGCTGTCACCGAAGACACTCAGCACCCACAGAAAACCCTAGATGCTAATGAGGCTGCACTTGAAATCCCTCTCCAAAGCGATTTCATGGTCGGTGAACAAATGAGAAGCAGCAAGCATATAGATGACTGTTCGCCTCTCAATGGCCACAGCCGGTTACTCCACAGTGCACCCGGGAATGCAAACAAAAGTGAAGCCAGGCCGACACAGCAGCAATTCTAGTACTCAAGTCAACAGACAACTGACAAAAAATGCAATATCCTTGGCAAGGCAATCAATCTAGTTCACGCTACTCTGTCGGTAACTCCACAAAGACTATGGCAGGTGTTATGCTCGAGGATTTCTCTATAGTGCGCTCAAAGCCTGAGTGGCTTTCGGTGCTCATAGAGTAGCCAACAGATTACATCTCACGAAACTTAGTGAAGGCGAGAAGCACAGCTGAGTCAGGAGAGCAATCGAGGACGTTGTTGGCATGGAACCAGAAGTGCATGGTGGCTGGTAAGGAAGTGCCAGAGTTGGCAGCAGGAGAGATGTCGTTGCATAAGAATTGTGGAAGTGAGTTACATAGTCTTGGACGTGCAGAGCAAAAGCTTCTGTCGCTAACGGTCTCTGAGCAAAAGAATGGTACAGCTAATTTAATTTTCACAGAGGACCTGAGGAGACTGAAACCGGTGCAGCAGTTCAGCTAGACATTAAGGAGCTGCCAAGCCACATTAGGCCTTTTAAGTCAGCATGAGAATTATATTCTGTATTTGTTTGTCAACCAGGAACCATCACAGCTCCTTCAGCAAAAGTGAGACATGGCTAAAAATCCTTCCCATTTCAAAAAGGCGCCATTTAAACAGAGAACAGCATGGGGCCGACAGCGGGCCCTTGTCGAACTGCACGAGTGACTGGTCTGCTTGATGACACTTGCCGATCCTACGACAGGAACTGGACACAATCAGACGGATACGATGAGCAAAGTCGGAGCATCATCATGATCGCTGTTCTCAATCGTTCCAATTCGTAGGATACTGTGCCGAATAGCGTCGAACGCCACTGGTAGATTGAGCAGGACCCGAGTAGTGATGTTACTATCATCATTACTGCATTACAGCCCAGAACATAGTTGGTCTTAAGGATGAGACGAGATTAAGCGAATGGTATTACTTTGAATCCCGACTGAAATATGCCTGATAAATCCTACTTGTCAATGTGCTCCGAAAGCTCCTTAGCAACAATCTTTTCGAAAATCTTAGACAACAAATGAAGAATGGAGGCTGGCCGATAATTTGCTGGGACCCCAGAATCCAATCTGTGCTTTTCGTAAAATGGTCAAACGTTGGCCGATGTGAAAGACTTTGGAAAAAGCTCTTTAAACAGTGAAGTGTTACATTGTATTACATGCTCCGACTGCACAAACTTCCTACGGTGAAATATGAGCAGTGAGTCACTGCCGTCTACTCAATCATCCCATTCAGAAAATAGCTTTGGGACACCAAGCCCTAAAAACTGTGCTGCCACTCCACTGGTGTATTAACTTGCTAGTTTATCAGTGCCCACTCGCCAACGGCGACTGAGCACAAATGGAGTAAAATCGAGCTTCCCAAGCAGCAGCTCACCCTTCAAACGCATCGGTCACGTGCTCCTGAAGCCAGCTCGTGTGACACGCTGTGATGACGTGCTCGAATGGAGCGTTAGCAGCGCCATAAGTGGCAAGAAGGTGAACCGCTAGCGCTAGCACTGTGGCCACCATGATGCGACCTCTACAACAGACGATTTGGCAAGAGAGACGGCGACAAAAGATGACGAACCGGTAGCAGACCCGATGATGGGGAAAGTGGAGCACACAAAAGCAGCATGAGACTTGCCTGCTTCAAGCCATGCGACACTGGGCAGCATAACCCTGACCGGACAGCAAGCGGCAGAGCGGCAACGTAGCTTGGAGCACGCGCACATGTTGGCAAACTCACGAATGCACCTCGGGCTGATCGAACACTCGCTCCAAGCTTTCCTTGAAAATGAAGAAGGAGCCCAACTGAGCGAGAGCAGTACATGTAAACACGGCAAGCACCTCCATTCGATCGTACCTAAGCGACAAAAGCAAACGGCAGCGGCTACTGCACGGCCACGGCTGGCGCTCCAGCAGGACGAGAGAGACAGAGGGAGGGAGAGGGGGAGACAGAGAGACGGAGTGAGAGAGAGAGAGAGAGAGAGAGAGAGAGAGAGAGAGAGAGAGAGAGAGAGAGAGAGGGAGAGAGAGAGAGAGAGAGGAGAGAGAGAGATAGAGAGAGGGAGAAAGGAAGAGGGTAGGAGAGAGAGAGTGCAGATGGGGCGGCGACCGGCTGCCGGCAATGCTAGCCGGCGCCTGAAGCAAGTGCAGATGCCGCCCTCGAAAGAAGGCCTGCAGCAGTGAGGCACCGGCCCCCAAACAGGTCCAGCCAGCCTCAACGCTGCTCACAAAGTCAATTGGAAGTCGGTCTGCGGGTGCCTCGGGCACACCAGGCACTTCAGCCATTCACGGCACGGTTTGAGCAGCATGGCAGCCAGATGCTAGCTGCTGTCGAAGCTGGCCTGTAGCCGCAGGCAAAAAGGCTTAGGCTGCCCGGGCAGCAATGCAATGCTGCCCCCCTCCGGACCCCCACCCGGCTACCTCACCACGATGGCCTGCGATTCTGCTCGTCGAAGGCACTAAGGAAGCTGACCTGGCTGGCGTTCACAGCCACCAACCTTCCTACCTGTTGGTTCCAAGGTTTTGTCATTCATGTGTAACTCCTTAAGTTCTGCTATTCTGGCCAAGTTATCCTGGTACTTCACAATCAGGCTGAGCATCGTACCACCTGCTCGTCCGACTCAAGTCGTTTAGCTGTGCCTCAAACCAATCTAAAATCCTTTGGCGAGCATGCCTTTAATTCGTATGCTCCTAAAGCCTGGAACTCACTCCCAACTGACGTCACGACATCCCCTGACTTGACGACATTAAAGAAGCTAAAAACTCATCCATTTATCACAGAATTTAGTGGGTACATGTAATTTATCCTTTGTGTGCTCATGCATGCTGACATTGCATGCTGCCAATAATCATATTTACATGTTGGCCCTGTGCATGTCCCCTCTTACAATATTATGCTTGTTGATATTATGCATGTTATCACTAACTATTTGATCATGCTTCCTTGACGCCGAGCTGATTTGGCTCAGTGGTTAAGGTGCTCGCCCTGACCAAGGTCGTGGGCTCCAGCCCTGAGGCATATGTGAAGCACCTGAATAGAGGGCATTATACAAATGAATTATATATATAATTATATATAGCATATGTAAAGTGCCTAGAAGGAGAGTAAGTTCTCTGAGGGCACTATACAAATTATTATCATTGTTGTTATAGTTGTTGTTATTTCGCATGCTTGATCCTGTGCATGACACTAACCCTTGAATTTTGATTCTCTTTTAGCAAGCTGTAAAGTGTATAAATAGAGATTAGATTCTCTTGGCAATATACAAACGACTTATTATTATTATTAAGCTGAAACACAAATATTGTTCTTATTCTCACTAGTACAGAAATGTCATATGTTAAATGATCACTCACAATTCTCCCGGCTAATCATCGGCGCACTGTTTATTAAGTAGATTCAGGAGCTGGCCAACTGAAAGACTGCAGACCTGTGCATGTATTGACACCACCCAAAGACAGGAATTACCAGCATGCAACAGCTATACCTCTCCCACAAAGCAAAAGGTAATTTATTCATCATATCACAAGCCCACAAAAACACGTGAGCTTTTTTGTAATTTGCTCAACATATCGCAAGCCCGCCAAAACATATCAGCTTTTTGGCAGTCACTATTCGAGGCGATTGTCACATCTTTTTTCTAAACGCCATTACCTAGTATCAGTAACTAAATCTACTCGGCTCCCTCTTTGCTTCTGACCTCCCAGAAGATGCGCTTTTGTTGGGGTGAATCGCTTTGACATGACGTGTCACTATAAGCCAACTTAGCTTGCGAATACACCTATTTACAGAAATAATTGATACTGACAGCCAAAGTATAAGTTATAGATCCTCACTCACTGCCACAATTCGTCTCCTGATTCATTATCGATCGTGCTCATTGGTTAAAATGCATACACTGGTCACGAGTGATAGCTATCGCGAACGTAGGCTTTAAGCAGACTCAACTGTCCTTGCTCCTAACAGACGTCCCAGCCTGGTTTGATATACCCGGTACACTCAGGTGCAAAAACAATTCTCGCAGTAAGGCTGCATGTGGTAATAATAATAATAATAATAATGCACTTGATAAAGCGCCCTCAGAGAACTCAATCTCTTTCTAGGTGCTTTACATTTGCTGCAAAGGGAAATGCAATTGAGTGATGAGTAATATCATGCTTGACAAACAAACAACATGAATAGCATGGTTAGGGGTGACATGCACAGGGTCAGCATGCAAATGTGGTTAGTGGCAACATGCACAGTGTCAGCATGCATAAGTACATGAAGGATGAATCACAGGGACCCACTAAATGCTGTCCTAAATAGGTGCGTTTGGTGTGACAGCTACTCCGTTCTGGTAATACAAGGATTTTCTATGATGCCAGGCATCCTAAATTTTTGCACAGCAAGTGAAAGTATTTATTGACAGTCCACTAACAATACATTTTCGGTTGGAATGTATGTGTTCAATGAGGTTGCACCACCACGATTCTGAATGACCTCCCTCAATCACGAAGACCTTGAGACCACGAGCTTCCTTATCGACTCCTCTGCTATAGCATTCACAGAGCCTAAATTGTACTGATAAGATCGGACGTGCATGTAGACCTCGGTCGCCTGTTGATGTTATCCCACAAATGCTCTATGGGGTCGAGATCCGGCGACTGACTGGCACACTGAACCAAAATCACACCAGATTCTTCAGAAAAGCACTTTACTGCCTTAGCTGTGTGCTTAGGATCATTATCTTGTTACCAGATATGCCGATCCCCAAGCAGAGTGTTTACGGTTTGCATTCCGACTTCCTTGACCACCTCAAGGTACACATGTTGGTCCATAATACCTTCGATCTCATGAAGGGCTCCGACACCTTTCGCAACAAATCAGGCTGAAGCTATCACCGATTTTCCTCCGAATTTCACGGTAGGTTGAAGGTAGTCATGCCAGTAAGCCTCATCTTTCCTTCAGCTAATCCTTATGCGGCACTTTCCATTACCAAATATTGTAAACTTACTATCGTCTATCCATAAAAACAGAGCTCCAGTCGTCTTCTGTAAAGTGGGGATGATCGTTGGGCCACTGTAAGCAGTCTGCTTTATGACGGCTGGTGAGCAGGGGCTTGCGTTTTGCAACCCGAGATAAGATGCTACTCTTAGCAGACCTCCTGAGGACCGTACCTTTACTAATATAGATACCTGCAGTGCCTTTAGAATGAGTGTGCAAGGCCTCCAAGTGTGGCGGTTCTGATCCACAATGAAACCATCTTAAAGAGCCGGTCATCCCTGGCGTTGGTCTACCGTGGCCAGCCAGATCCAGCTGCTCGAGCCATCGATTCAGTAACTGAATATTCATTGAAATTATAACAACCGGAAAATTCGTTAATCTCAAGTCTCAAGCCAATTTCACGATTGCTATGGCCTTGTTGATTTGACAGCATCATTTGTATAACGCAGAAGAGCCTTATCAGCACCGCTTGCAGTTAGCAATAAAGGATCGCCCACTGCAGGATTCGAACCCACAACATCGGTCGTGAAAAGCAAGCACCTTACCTCCTGGACTATCATGCAGTGCTGTCAGCATTCCCTTAAGATAGTCACGGCAGTGTTTCCCGCCTGGCATTTCGCCTATTCATGTGACCAATCCGGAAGTTTAGGTAGTGGGCAGACATAGATAAGTGCTATCCTTATGCTATATAGCAGCGCACAGAAATACGCTGCAGGTTGATGCAATAAATGTTGGGAAACCAGAAATATGTCAATACCTTTAAAAATTGCAAATATTCAGGCAAAAACTGACTGCTTTTTAGCATTATTTAGTGAGAAGCACTTGATTAGGCCTACGACAGCTGCCCAAGAGGATGCACTGGATAAGCCCCGGCTCGCCTGAGTTCCCTGATGCACAACGGCTTTGGCATTTGCTGCTTGCGCAAATCATTCGACAGACTAAGCATGTCCTTTCTTCACGATTAAGGTGAGCAGTAGCAACGACCTTATCGTAGCACTGATCCGGCACCAGCCCTAGAATCCTTTACTTTATGGGCGAAGGGGGTGGGGCTGCAGGCAGTGCGAGCAAGCAAACTCCAGGCACAGTCACGGTGCTGAGATCTGGAACAGGAGGAAATAGGCTAAGGATTGGCGGTGAAAGAAACAGCTGGACATAACAGTCATTTCACTGGTTACCCGAAAGAGTAGCGAGCAGAGGGCTTTTGGTGCTTGATCCAAACCGTCAATATCGACGTCAGCAGGCTACAATAAAGAGATGGAATCTCTCTCTCTCTAAGGTCGTGCTGCTCACAAGGAATAACAAGGACCAGAATAAACCAAAGCAGCTCCTCGGGCCGCGAGACACACACGCGTATCAAGTGCAGCAAATGGGTCATCGAGCACATGCAGGGGAAAACCATGAGCATTGAGCAATAACACTGCGTCTATGCAGCACTCTGTGAGAAATAGATCTCTCTCTCTCTCTCTCTCTCTCTCTCTCTCTCTCTCTCTCTCTCTCTCTCTCTCTCTCTCTCTCTCTCTCTCTCTCTCTCTCTCTCTCTCTCTCTCTCTCTCTCTCTCTCTCTCTCTCTCTCTCTCTCTCTCTCTCTCTCTCTCTCTCTCTCTCTCTCTCTCTCTCTCTCTCTCTCTCTCTCTCTCTCTCTCTCTCTCTCTCTCTCTCGGCACTTCATATCTTCTAGGAAAAAAATCACAACTAAATGTTAGCAATAACGTGTACAACTAAAACATGCATAGAGCACACAAAAGACAGCTGGTACATACAAAGCAAATGCTGTTAAGAATAGGTGGGTTTTAGCTCTATTTTAAGATTTATTAGGTCAGGGAATATTGTGATGACAGTCGGTTGTGATTTCCCGTCTTTGGGTGCATACGAACAAAATATATTATCTGCAAAAGATTTGCAGTTGCGTAGAGGCACAGCTAAACGACCAGAGTAAGTGAAGTGAGTGCTACCAGCAGAAGCCTGAGAAGTATTTCAGAAAAGCAAGTGACTTTGAAGTCAACGAGTACTTGACGGGAAGCTAGTGCTGGTCGGAAAGGGGTGGTGTAATGTGGCAGGGGGTAAGAACTACTCAGTTAGTGCAGCAAAATATCTTAAAGTGGAGCCTATTTGAAAGCACCACCCAAGGAGCCGATAAAAGGTGGTTCTTAAATATTGGCCGTACTGTACACTGGTTAGACTCAGAAGCAAATCCAAGCACAAGACTGGCAGACCGTGATGGTCGTGCGCAGGTGGCACGAATATGTAAATGGAGTAGAGCAGGTGTCACTGCACCACCAAAATGAAAAAATATGTACACGGCAGGAGCTAAATGTTGCTTTACAGGTATCATATTTCTATGGCTGACCCCGGCTTGTTGCACATAACGTGTTCAAAATATGCGCCTACAATGAGGACCAAACCGTATATTAGAGACTATCATGCATTCTTAAGCTGATGCGCAGACGAATCATGCAAGACAGACAACTCCTAGTGGCATTCCAAGTCACAGCAAACAGCAGGGCTATAATTATAACGGCACCCCGGTGGATGACTTTGGCTGTAAATTGTGTCCTCGTTGAGGCCAACAACTAGTCCTACTGCCTCTCATCTCGCCTGGGCATCACTGGCACTGCTCTGCAATGGTTCAGGTCCTATCTCAGTGAGAGACTCCAGAGTATTGCCGGGAATGGACAAAAAACATCCGAGGTACCACTGAAATATGGGGTACCTCTGAAATATGGGGTACCTCAGGGCTCTGTGCTAGGTCGGTTCTTTTCACGGTTTATACTCTCCCTCTCGCTGATGTGATTGCCAAGCACAATATAGGCTTTCACTTCAATGCGGATGACACTCAGTTGTACCTTTGCTTTGATCCCTCCCAGCCTTCGAGCAGCTCGAATTCTCTAAACTCATTTGCTGCATGTATTGATGACATCCGCACATGGACGGAAGCACATTTTTTTTAATTGAATGATGATAAAACTAACTTACTAGTTATGGGCAAACCCAGTGTGATTCAGAAATTGGAAAGGCTGACGCTCAAAATTGGGTCGGCCAGCATATCTCCTGTTGAATCAGCTCGAAATCTATGTGTCCTGTTCAAAAGTGACCTCTCGTTTAACGACCACATCAGCTCCACAATCAAGTCTGCCTACTTTCAGCTACATGACATTGCTAAAATTCGGGCTTGTTTAGATAAGGATACCACGTCTAAATTGGTCAATTCATTTGTGACATCCTGTCTTGACTTCGGCAACTCACTGCTTTCTGGCCTACCGGCATGTGCAGTCAGGCGATTACAGCAGGTGCAAAACTCCACAGCTAGGCTTGTCTGTCGTGAGTGTCGCAGTTGCCACATCACACCACTTCTCGACGACCTGCACTGGCTCCCAGTCAAGCAAAGGATCGACTTCAAGGTTTTTTCGCTCACTTTTAGGTCACTTCATTCTTTGGCTCCAGCCTATCTCTCGGATATACTCCCCCACCACCACCAGGCCAAGCATCGTAACACAACCCGCTATTCGTAATCCAACAGTATACCAATACCTTGTACAAACCTCAAATCCTTTGCAGACCGTGCATTTAGTTAGTATGCTCCCAAAGCCTGGAACTCACTCCCGACTTGTGTCACAACATTCCCCGACTTGACCACATTTAACGCCGAGCTGGTTTGGTAGAGTGGTTAAGGTGCTTGCCCCGACCAAGGTCTGGCTGAGGTCGTGGGCTCGAGCCCCGTGGCATATGTTAAGCGCCTGAATAGAGATTAAGTTCTCTTGGGGCGCTATACAAATAAATTATATATATATATATATATATATATATATATATATATATATATATATATATATATATATATATATATATATATATATATATATATATATATATATATATAAAGAACTTGAACACACCTATTTAGGACAGCACTTAGTGGGTCCCTGTGATTCGTCCTTCGTTTGCTTATGCGTGCTGACACTGTGCATGCTGCCACTAACCACATTTGCATGCTGACCCTGTGCATGTCACCCCTAACCATGTTATTTATGCTGTTTATCCAGCACGATATTACTTACTATTCAATCGTGTTTCCCTTTGCAGCAAAGGTAAAGCGCCTAGAAAGAGATTGAGTTCTTTGAGGACACTTTATCAAGTGCATTATTGTTATTATTATTATTATTATTACTACTTACGTATCTAGCGATAAATGAGAGCAGTGGGAACAAACGTTTCCATCTCATGAAAAAAGTTTTGAATGACTCGGCAAGTATGGTGATGCCATACAACACCTAATTGCAGGCAGTGAACCAGAAACCGTGCAAGCAGCTAACTGCATCGGTTGCAGTAAACTTACCTTAGAATGTCAAACACAGTTAGATAGACAAAAGCTGTCAGAGCTAAAAAAGACAAAAACAAAAGAACAAATCAGACTCTGAATATATTTGCTGTACAATTATGTTCATGGAACTGGTATCTTTATCAAGATCTGCTTCGGCTCGAATCGCGGTACACAGCACACACATGTGTGCACGCATGC
The DNA here is from genome assembly GCA_009760855.2 of Cristatella mucedo. NCBI lineage: Eukaryota > Metazoa > Bryozoa > Phylactolaemata > Cristatellidae > Cristatella > Cristatella mucedo. The sequence goes on from WPIO01000084.1 coordinate 759,990, forward strand.
GCACACACACACACACATAAACATACACACATACGTGCACGCACGAATGCAACACCTCATATCACACACGAGCTGCAAAACTGAGCCCGCATCAGGTGAAGGATCTAGCAGCCATGTAAAACAAACCATGATTAACAGCTACCTGTCCCCAACCCCCCACCCACCTCCGGGAGCACCCTCAAGGGAGTAACATCCGGCTCAAGAAACTACATGAAGAGCTAGGACGAATGAACAGTCACAGCAAAAAGTCACTGCAACCTTCTTACTATGCCGAGAGAGAGAGAGAGAGAGAGAGAGAGAGAGACGTGGTCCGACAAAGCGTCGACAGCCAACAAAAAGTGCCGTGACATGCGAGACCAACAGTGATTCATGGTAGAAAAGGGGCAGCAAAATGAACGACAACTTGCATAATGCCAACAAGGCCTCGGCTAGGCTATCGGCTCGATTTAAATGCACATAGCACAGCTACCAGGTGTTCTTTACGGTAAAAATGAATCTACAACATTTCTGCATCAAAAGACAGCACGGCAGCAAGGAAGACTCGGCTGACTGCGCGGCCCAGTGGTCTCTGCTCAGCCTCTGCCACTGCCACTGCCCGTGCTGTCTTTTGATGTCATACGAAGCAAGGGTTCGACCGCAAGCGCACCGAAAGCCGCTTAGGCTTTGAGTTTGCTGCAGAAAACTCTCCGGCATATAAAGCCTAAGTCATTTTGGGCTCTGTCGATTTACAGTCGTAGTTACACTGCATCATGTTCTATAAGACAAAGCAATTTCGACATGAACTATTCTAGTGCTATTGACAGGGTGGCGATGTCAGCCCCTCGCGACAGCACCATACCGAGTCAATTTTGGTGCAGACCTACCCATGGAATTCGTCGTGTGACACCAGACGAATAACACTACCGTAGACAAAAAGTTAATAAGCATCAGCAGTGCTGTTTTCTTCACCTGAAACGAAAGCCAAGCTAAGGTGACGTTTCGCTAGAAAAATTCATATGCCCTATGCTATTCCCTCTCCATCAACAACACAGCAAGGCCAGCTAAATTGCAAGAAAAGTAACTCAATAAATACTCTAACGGCTTCGGCCTCAAGCAATGCTCATTCCTTGATCAGCCTCTCCGGGCACACTCACCCGGCTATGTGACCACAAACTAATGAGGTCTCGGGGTAATACCGACTTTCGAGCTGCAGGAAATGGATATATTGCACCCTGCAATGACAAAACCAAAAGAAAAAACAAAAATTATTATTAACGAAGAGACACTCCAAACAGTCAGTCAACATAGCCAGAGTAATGGTGGCCCACATAGAAACTGCTTAACTCAGTTAGAAAGCAGCAGCAGAAGAGGGGGCAAGTAATAATTACTATAACAATAATAAAATAATTGTATAGTGCCCCCAGCAAACTTAATCTCTTTATAGGCACTTTACATAAGCTGTAAAGGAAGCATGATTAAATGGTTGGGTAAGGATTTTCAGTAAGCGTGGCCTACACTTGTTCTCCAAATGTAAACCTACTAAGACAAACACCTGCCAGCAGTAGGTACGGAAAGGCACAAGAAAGCAGCCACAGACCAAACCAGCTGCTTCGGTCATATATTAGTCTATTCTAGAACAGCATATCAGCTAAAGCACAAGGTGCTCGCCTCAACGGCCAAGGTCGTGGGCTCGCGCCCTTTGCCATCCGTAAAGTGCGTGGACGGAGATTAAGTTCTCTTTGGGCGCTATACAAATGACGTATTTCTTTAATAACTGCTGCAACACCCGCAGCTGCTACAGCTGCTTTTACTCGCTCTGACTACAGGCTGCTCGAGTGCTTGAAAGTCGCAAGCAGGAATGTGGGGAAGCATCCGGGTAATGTTGGGTCGGCATGCTCAGTGCCAGTCGGTACCGACCGATCGCACAGACAACGTCAGTGTCTGCGCTAGCTCTCGCCTTGCGCTGCTGCCGTGATAAAAAGCGCACGGCTATAGCTGCTCGAGCTCGTGGCAGTCACTTGGCAGCAACGGCAGCCAATTGCACTGTGTCCATTCATCAGCAGTGTTTGGCCTACTAATGTGACTCGTGACAGCAGAACGGCACACGGCTGCAAACGGTAGGCAAACTTCGAATCTCAGCAGCTCTTCGGCTGCATACACTGGCAGAGTAGGCAGTCTTTTGAACGAGTTTTTTGGAAGTCGAGCCAGTTGTTGTCATAGTTTACCTCGTATTTATCGAGTGAGGGCTACGTGAGAGCTCGACCCCTCCTCGAGTTTCTCACCTCATCACTGTGCTTAAGTGTTCACAGGTTCCCAGTGCAAATAAATTTGACTTGTGACTCAATTTTTTAGAACGTGTGCTTAGAACGTGTCTTCCACTGAATGCTCTAAATGAGAGCGATTAGCGGTGTGGTCGGCACACCCAGATGGAGTCTGAACGTCAGCACCGTGGCGATTCGGTTTGCTAAGTGAAGCGCTGGCAGCTGTGGCCTGGTGGCTGTGCCCCCTGTCCACATCCGGGGGCGCCCATCTGGCTGGAAGGCACCTTCCAGAGGAACCGTCATTGTGCTGCAAGAAGCAGACCTGTCGCTTTGCCGAGAGGGCTTTACCTCTGTTGTGCTTCATTAATCGAGTCACCTGTGTTGTGTTAATGCACGAGTTATTTTCTGTTAATTCACGGAACGCTTTTAAGTACGACGTTTGAGCTGAGCTGGCACCTGGTGGCCGTACTGTGCGCCGAGCAGCCTTACACGCTGAGCTGCACGGATGAGGAAGAGAAAACGACTAAGCACGAGGAGTGAGTGCCAACAGCCACAGGAGGGATACTTTTTGGCCGACAGCTAGGCATCACACGAAGCCCGCAGCAACCTGCTCGGAACAGCAAAGAAGGAAAACGGCTCTGAGTGCACGAAGTGCGGCAGTCACAGCAGATAGGAGAGCTCATCTCGTCAGCAGCGGCTGGCACGTCCAGTAGTACAAAAGCAGCTGTGGCTTTAGATAGATGCACACCGTGCAGTGGCACTACTTGCATGCACTTCGTTGACACGTCAGTAAGACAGAGCCTGAGAACTCGGGTATCGGCTATGGCATTTGCTCGTGCTACTAAGCGCCCAGATTCGGCGGGTTAGCACGGCCATGTACATTTCTTTCTTCATTTGTAAAAGTACATACTGTATGTATGTGCATATATTTATATACACCTGTGTGCATACATTCTATGGCATGAAAACACGGAATGGTATATACCACTAACCAATCGATCATGGGTCCATTGCAGGTAATGTAAATTGCCAAGAAAGAGGCACTTTAGCAAATGCATTATTATTATTATCAATAAAAAGAGATAAAGGTAAGACCGGCTTCAAATGGAAACATCGAGCCATACTCGCCAGCTGATTGCATATGCTTTAGTTTCTCGGATGTCTCGGGATCTTTAGCACTAAATCAGCAATACACAATTCAGACAACATGGTGAGCAGAAATCAGTTGTCTGAAGTCGTTTACCTAGTAAGCAGTGACATCATTAAGCCATCATGTAAGCCATTAGTTTCGAAGACACAATAAGATAGTATTACCTGCATATCGTTAGAATAAGATTTGTCCACGACACCTGCTGCTCTCATCCGTAAATCTGCAACACGAAAGCATGAATATAGGCAATATTAGTGCAAGTCTGCATAAAGGGTCAGCTTACAATTAATCAAATCTTATAGCAACAGAAGAGCTTTTACGGCTATCACCACCACTTGCAGCCGCGATAAAGGATTGCCCACCCAGGATTCGAACCCACGACCTTGGGACCGAGGTCATTAAAAGCAACTGCCTTAAATGATACATTTAGTATAGCTCCCTCATAGAACTCAATCCCCTAGGCATTATACATTTGCTGCAAAGGAAGCACGATCGAATGGTTAGTGGTAACATGATCAATGACGAGAAGAATAACATGGTTAGAGGTGACATGCACAAAGTCAGCTGGCAAATATAGTTAGTGGCAGCATGCATAGTGCCAGCACACGTAAGCCCACAAAGGACGAATCACACAGAACCACTCACTACATGTATGCTGTGATAAATAGATGCATCATTAGCTTTTTAAATGCAATCAAGACAGGGGATGTCGTGACCTCAGTCGGTAGTGAGTTATATCCAGACTTTGGGAGCATACAAACTAAAGGCTCGGTCTCCAAAGCATTTGAAGTTCGTACAAGGTATAGATAAACGATTAGATTCCAAAAAGCAGGTGGTACTATGCTTCGCCTGGTGGGGGATCCGATCTGATAGGTAGGCCGGAGCCAAAAAATTAAGGGACTTCAAAGTGATTGACAGAACCTTGAATTCGATGCGTTGCTTGACTGGGAGCCAGTGCAGGTCGGCTAGAAGTGGTGTGATGTAGCAATTGCAATGCTCACGACAGACAAATCTAGCTGCAGAGTTTTGCACCAGGTTTTACCAGCAACAAGCACCTGATTGCACAGGCCGGTGGACCAGCAAGCAGTGAGTTACAGAAGTCGAGATGAGATGTCACACATGCATGGACCAATTTAGATGTGGTATCCTGTCTAAACAAGCCCGAATTTTAGCAATGTTATTCAGTTGAAAGTAACAGCCATGACTGTGCACCAGATTTGATCGTCTAATGAAAGGTCACTTTGAAACAAGACGCCAAGATTTCGTGCAGATTCAACAGGAGATGTGCTGGCTGAGCCGATTTTGAGCATTAGGTTTTCCAATTTCTGAATTGCACTTGATTTGCCCATAACTAGTAAGTTGGTTTCATCGTCATTCAATTAAGAAAGTTTGCTACCATCCATGTGCGGAGGTCATCAATACATGCAGAAAGGGAGTTGTGTGAATTCGACGAGCTGGAGGGCTGGGAGAGATCAAAGCAAGGGTATAACTGAGTGTTATCTGCATAGAAGTGAAAGCCTAGATTGTGCTTGGCAATCACATCTCGGCAAGTTTGATCGTTTTCAGCTCACATCAATAGAACTTTAAAAAAAATTGCAGTGCAGTACCAGTGATGCCAAGCGAGATGAGAGATGCTCGAGAAGGACTTGATAATCGATAATATCAAAAGCTGCCGAAAGATTGAGCAAAACAAAAAGCTGCCAAAAGACCAAGCAAACAAGCAGAAAAAATCTACCCGAGTCTGCACTCCTAAGAAGGTCTTTATACACCCGAAGCAATGCTAACTCTGTGGAGTGATTAGCTTTAAAATCAGACTGGAGTTTACTAGCTATGTGTGAAGTTTCAATGCATGAGTTCAGCTGGTCTGCCACGACTCGTTCCAGCGTCTTTGATAGGAACGGTAGAAGAGAGACTGGGCAGTAAGAGATACTATAGTATCCAGAAGAAGACTTGACAGAAAAACACACAACAGTTTAGCTAAATATCAAACTGAATACAATTTTCTACAGCAGCATTTGTCAAAGTGCATCATTTCAATATATTACCATGTGGCTCCACTCCTAATAAGAGCTGACAACTGAGCTACTTGAAAGCAGTCAATCGGAGCTGCTGGTTTGCTGGACTATAGACATTTAATCGATCCGTGGTCTGGAACAAGGCTTATTAAGCAGGAAAGCTCATCGTCATTGCCACCTATATAAACCGCTAGAGCCGTCTTGAAATGAATTAGCCGCTCGACACCTCGAACTTGATGGTTCGAACTTGATGATTTTCTAGAAAACTTGGGCCGTCTGGCTCAGAAAGCGTCTGCGTTTTCTCCCACGGGATTTTTGAGCAACCTGCCTATGCTCAAATTACTATAATCAAATCTCCATGCTCGAATCCGACACTCTACCACGACACGATCTCGACAGTACATGACAGCGGCATTACAGAAAACCAGACAGGCAAGCCAATGCGTTGGCCAGGAAGTGTGCAAGATCAACAGCTTCCGTCAAAGCTTTAACTGATGCGTCACGTCCACTATACAAGTTCCGACAGCACAGACCAAAGACCTCGTGATACTATCCTCTATTCCAAGTGAGCGGCTCTTGCAACAAGTGGCGCATCTGCTCCGCAAAAAATCTAGCACTGCCTGCATTTTAAATGCGCGAGAAAATCCTTGCAAGGCACCCGAAGCCAGCGCGAAGCTTTCCGAGCAGTGCTCCCATTCTGACTATGCTACCGCAGCTGCTCCGTGCCGGCTAACGACCGAGCTGCAAGCCTGCGGACAGAAAGGGCGGGATGGGCCTGCTGCGCCTATAAAGAGCGATATGCAAGTGATTTTAATTAGCCAGGGTCCAGGCCAAGTAGTCGTGATGTACGTACCATTTCTTAAGTACCCGTCGGAGCTGAGTGAACCGTCCACGTCAACGATGGCAGCGCCGACTCGGTCGTATGCATTCATCGGAGACATCATTTTAATCATCACGTTACACTAGATACTCCTGCATTTCCTTCTCGGTGGCTTCACCATTCAGCGATGGTTCACGTACTGCAACTACAGTGTTGTTTATAAACGCCACGGAAAAGGAAGTCGCCGGGCAGACTTGTAAGACTCGCTGTCTACTGCCAGCCAACCAAGTTCAAGGTAATTACCTGCACGGCTTCTCGTAGTTGTGCTGAGGTAGGCTATACACCGAGTATGCAACTACCGCATAGCCATTGATTCCTGCATTAGCTTCTAGGGAGCCACGGTATCTCCTGGCAGGTGTGGTATGGCTAAGATCGAAGGGTCGCTCTGTACCCGAAAATTAGCCGACATAGCTACTAGGTGAGCCGTAATGGCTCACTAGGTAAGGCGGTTGCTTTTCACGACCTCTACGCCGAGGTCGTGGGTTCGAATCTTGTGGTGGGCGATCCTATATCGCCACTGCAAGCGGTGGTGATAGCCGTCAAGGCTCTTCTGTCGCTATACAAAAGGAGGCTGTTAAATCAGCTAGAATTTCTTAATTCGCTAGCTTTCGAAAATTAGCCGACATAGCTACTAGTTCCATAGCTACTAGTTCGCTAGCTTTCCCTGCGCCCCAGTGAACTAGTCCTTTTTGTTCCTGTGTATTTTGCATTCTTATCCATGCATGATTCAGTGCATTTTGATAATCAGAAGTCGGAATCAATCTGAATTCTATGAATCAGTTTGCAAGTTTGTCTAAGCACGATACCTTGCGCGTCGTTGACCCTCGGCTATTGCCTTTCTTGCAGAGCGCTCTAATCGGCTGAATAAAGATTTTGCTTTCCGATGGCTCTAGTACAAATAATTTATTATTATGTATTACTAATATTTTCTTTAGTATTACGCTGACCTTGCGATACGGTTCCTAAAGAGCGAGTGCGGCAAAAAACTCGCTGTGCTGAGACCCCGACCATCTAGGATTGTAGCACTATTGTAACGAAACCACAATTTGCATGACTCCACTGTGACTTTTTGTTGAAAGATTTTCTGTTTTGTTTGGCTCGAATGGGTGCTCGCGGTTTGAATGCAGGTGTGCGGCATGGGCGGGGCTCAGCTGGATTGCGGTTTCAAGCATAACTAATTCGCATCGCATACGGATGGATGCCTTTTGGGTCTTTTCCACCTGAACTCCTACAATTCTGTTGTAAGAGTTGTATTAGCACCAGTCATGACTTTTTTCTGCTTTATTCTAATGGATAGCACCCGATAAAGATACTGTTTGGATCATTTAGCCGTCAGCTACGACCGCCATTCAAACACTTCCTGCTCAGGTAATGGCTCATATTTATTTTAATAAAGCACTAGTGCAAGTAGTTCAAACTATAAAAAATGTAAACAGATACTATCATGAGCATATTTATTTCTACTGAAACATCAGCAGGCTAAATCAGTCTCATTGTTGAGGTACGGTGAGGTGATATGCTCCGTTGCAAGTCCATTCATAACTACCGCCGTGACACGCAGAAAAACTTCCGTAGCAGCTTACAAAGCTATCAGCTCTGTTGTATGTCCTGCAGAGAGGTGAAATAAAAACTATGTGCAGTCCGTACCTCCCAGTGCCCCTTCATTTGTATGTTTTTTATTCCAAGCCCATATTCACTCTGGCAGTATTCATTCTATGATGCGTACCATAGGTGCTTTGTGCGCTTGCGGCTTCTGCTGTTGTAATTAGCAAAGCGCCTTGACACTAGTGCTATTGCCTCACCTGCGGCCAATAGTTAAGCCATTGACGCAGCACAGCGTCAGGCCACTAATGCATGTTATATTTCCTGTCGTCTGCTATGTGTCATCGAGCTCTTGTATATGTACACGTTGAGAGTAATAAAGGTAGAGTCCCGTTTACCGCTAACGTCCACCCGCTGTGTCTTCGTGAGACTCTCACAAGAGCTGCCGCCGAAGCCACTGTTATCCAACATGCTTGTGGACTTCTATTCCAATGAGTATTTAGTAACAGGTTGGGAAAAAGGAATTTTTTGCTCGCTTGCACTTTAAGCCTCCCTGATCCCGAATTTTGCTATCAGTTATAGTCTAGAATTGATACATTCCAGCCAAATTAACATACCAAAAAATTCTGTTTTACAAGTTATATTATATCTTACTCTGGCTATGCAGCATGTGCCTAAAAAATTAACAAAATTTTCCAGCTAGTTATGACCTGCCATCTCAGGGTCACTGAATGAGGTCACCGATGCTACGAATCCGTGTACTGGTAAACTTTGGGCCATATCTAACAAACTCGCACTTCTGCGTTTATGAACCAAATTTCTAGCTGAAAATGATGCTTCAGATATACTTAATTAAGTCAAATACTCTTTTTTATTTTGGAGTAGGCATATTCAGGATTATCAGACTTGACAATGGCACAATAACAGGAAAGATGTTCTTTATCAACATTTGCATAGCAATCATGAACGACTATATCCTTGATTTCCACTACGAGACTTTATAGTTTAAATTTAGTGGCATGCAATGTCGAACAGCAGACTTGAAGGCGAGTGCTTTTCTCCTTTTTTTCATTTTAATTATTTCTGGATATACTTTCCACTTGACTCTCTGCACTGAGTGACAAATCATTTAGAGCACTCGCAATGAAAATGGTAAGTGCGTATTAAAAAATATGCAATGCAAACGATTTATCCTAAGAGATGACGTCGATTATATGTTAAGTAAATAGCAAGTCCTTAACAACATAATCATCAATGAAATGAGTTTTGCTCATAAGGACATCTTAACAGTGAAAGATGAAATATACTATTGGTATACATTGTCACACGTGTACTGCCTGTCATTACGGGTTGCGAGATAGTAAAGGTAGATGGCTCTGCAATATTATCACCAAGACACGAGCATAGTTCATCAGCGATTACGTCCGATTCTAGAGATTAAGTAAACAGATGTTTAATGAGGATTTTTTGAGAACTTAAATAACTACGAAACATTGTTTAGTCATAAGTAATCCCAGAAACACGCTGTTACCAATATAAATTTGATACCAGAGCGAGTAAAAAAATGAAAAACGCGATTGGAAATTTAAGAACCGCAGGTAAAGTCCCAAAGATGAGAGGTAGCAGCGTTCCGATCAAAACGAACTGCTATAAATGCTGGCCGCATATAACGGAATAGTGTTTTGTCTGCCAATATCTCGCACCATTTGTTCGCAGATAGAGTCCTAACCGTTCAGCTCTTTTTTCAGGTTCCTTAGGGAAATCTAAAAGAACTACTTAGCAAAAGGCGCAACGCAGTTCGTCTCTCTGCTCAATATTAGTCACTCCACTAGAGGCTTTGTGGGTTCAAATCCTATGGCAGGCAATTTTCTATTGCCTAGTGCAAACGAGATGGTAGATGCTAAGGCTCTTCTGCCGCTATATAGATGCGAATGTTGAATCAGGTAGCGTTTTTTACTTGTACTGTAATCTGAACTATATCAATCATCTGCATTTAAGGCAGCCTTTTGAAAAGCATCTGCACAAACTAAGTACAATTTTTCACAGCCTAAATCAACGTGAAATTTGCACACAATAAACTTAAATGCTGTCGCGACAATGGAATTGGCAGCGATGTACTTACGAAATCACGCGATTGGCATAATCTCCTTATCCAGTGATAAATAAGAACAGTAATGAATTTTTACAGCGAAATGAGAGAAGAAAATATCTATATGTGCTATGTCTACTTATGCTATGTCCGAAAGTAGCCAGACGACAGTAGACTATCAGTGGAAATACATTAATAGTTACAGCGCTGTAAACACCAAAAGGAAAACTCGCGGGGATTTAGCAAATGCTAATAGGAACGTGTAGGTTTTTAGTTTTGCTCTAAAAGCTTTCAAATCAGACGATGTCATAGTGTAATTAAAGATCGAGCTCCAGGTTTTAGGTTTTTTAGAACTAAAGGTACGTTCTCCAAAGGATTTTAATTTGATCGCAAGAGCAGCTAAACGGTCAGAGTCAGCGGAGTGAATGGAGAGTAAATGTTTTGGTACACGGTTAGTCTGAACGAGAGCATGTTTGGGCTTCTGGCTCGGGAGTAGCAGAAAGTAGCAGGCCAAATTTGACAAACGGAATGCAACAATTTAATGGATTTGCGACTCGCAAAGCAGACCAAGTGCCACACATAGTTGCACGAGGACTATATTTTGCTCTAAGAACAAATGGCGAGCTTATGCATTGCTCACTTGTACGTAGCTGATGTATGTATTCACTGATGGTCATGTCGATAGCTGCAAATGACAGCGAAGAGAGAGAGAGAGAGAGAGAGAGAGAGAGATGGAAAGATGGAGAGAGGTCGGGGTAGGCGTGCGTTCAGGCTATTGAAAAGGCTGTAGGTCCACAATAAGCAAAGCCGGGAGTCACATGACCCACTTTGGAATTGGCTGACCCTTGCTGATAGCTAGCCGAAGCAGGCAGCGGCCCCAATGTTTCGAATGAGGTAATCGACCCCTGCGATTGAGAAATTTGTGGGGGCAAGGAAGCAGCATCAGCATATGTGGTAGTGGCGATTCAGCACTTTGGTGCTTAAATGAAGGGCCCAAAAGTAAGTTTAGGGACCTTGACATCGGTGCATCACCGCTTGATGCGGCGCCAGGGCAAATCAGAAAGATTCGGTGCACTGAATTGTGACTTTTACGACAGTCTTAGCTGCCGAGCTTTGCGCTATCTGGAAATGTCTTGCGATGTATGTAGAAAGACGGGCAAGGGCGCATCTGTTTATCTCGGCATTAGCAGGTCGTTGCGATTCGCCCAGCGTGAGCTTATTTGTGCTGACATTGTGCGTGTTGCCTCTAACCATATTTGCGTGTTGACACTGTGCATGTCACCTCTAACCATGTTATGCTTGTTGACATTAGTGTGCTAAAATAAACTCATTTATATAGCGCCCCAAGAGAACTTAATCTCTATTCAGGCGCTTCACATATGCTCTGGGGCTCGAGCCCACGACCTCAGTCAGACCATGGTCGGGGCGAGCACCTTATCCGCTAGACCAAACCAGCTCTGCTACCCCTAACTATTTGGTCACGTTTCTCTTACAGCATTTGTAGAAAGCCTAGAAAGAGATTAAGTTTGATTAGGGCGCTATACGGGCAGGCACGCGAACAAGGACTAACTTTGCCTGATGTAACTTAATCTAAGCTTCCGATTCATTGCAACGTTGCGTAGCTGAATTTAGTTAGAAATTAGTGTTGAGCTCAAATGGGTATGGCCTTTTGGAAAAGAGCACCCAGACTGCGTGCAGAAGCTATACTTGAGATACTGGGTGAGTTGATTTTGAGAGTGAAACTTTCGCGTTTTCTTGTGGCTCAGTCTCTTCAGTAGCTATCAGATTTGTCTTGCCGTCATTCAATTAGAGACATTTAGCTATTATTCGACTGCAAATTTGTCAGTGCAGGATGCTCGGGGGGGGGGGCTAATTATCTGCCGTACTTGAAGAGTATTGGTATCAAGAGAATTATCACTGAATTGCAGGGCAGCTAGTGGACCGCAGTAACAATCCATCGTTTAAACCGTATATCCAACATACTGAAAAACAAACTATGCAAAGGGACGTAGCAAAGCAGCCATAGCATTCAATCTCCCCGCCCTGAACAGATTAACAGATTCGTAGCTACTAAGGAATTGCATTAGAAATAAGGCTGTTTTTAAACATTTGCTGATGCCAAGCCTGACTTAGCAAGAGTCGTACTAGCATACATCAGCTATTACTCAAAACTATGCACCTACTCTAAGACTCAACCGAATTTATAAGCTTTTGTGGCAGAAAAAACCGCACTCGTAAATGTAATGTAATGTATCTCCGTCTGTAACTCCACAAAGTCATAAAGATTATGTGGGTATTACGCAGGAGGTTTTTGTGTAGCGCACTCACAGCCTAAGCGGCTTTCGGTACGCATTCGGTAGCCAACAGACTTTGTCTCATGCAACAAAGAGAAAGTGGGAAGCATAGCAGAGTCAGGAGAGCAGTTGAGGTAGTAAGTGGCATGGAAGTAGCAGCTCAGGACCGCTGAAAAGGATGAGCCATAATCGGCAGCAGGAGAGTAGCTGTCGTTGCATAAGAATTGTGGAAGCGAGTTCCACAGTCTAGGACCTGCAGAGCTAAAGCTTCTGTCGCCAACGGTCTTTAAGCGGAGGAATGGAACAGCTAATTTATTGTCCACACAGGACCTGAGGGCGCGAAGAGGCTGAAACTGGTGCAGCAGTTCAGCTAGGTACGAAGGAGCCAAGCCGTGGCGGGCCTTGTGGGTCAACGTAAGTATTGGTAAGTTAACAAACTCTTTCCAGTTCGGCGGCGAAACTCTTATCGCCGAGCCCGACCACGTGCAACGCCGTCACTCCCTCAAGCTTTCTGCCACGGTCATTATTGAATCTAAGTGGCGCACGATTGGCTGAACCCCGTGGCACCCAGTGTACCCAGGCTAGGTTCGGTTGGCTGGGACGGAATGGCTGTGATGTGATAAGGGTCACCGGCTTGGTCAGGGTCTGGCCTATGGGCATGGCCGGATGTATGGTGACGAGAGGTCACCGGGGCTCTTGGGAACTGAAGTTGGCCGAGTAGATCGTGGTGTAGGACGCTCCCGGCCAAGTTATGCATCTGGATGGGGTGCACGCGTGCTCCGGCGATGCGGCCGCACACGAAAGGCAGCGAGTACCCAAGGCCCGAGCGGAGCTCGATAGCACGTTCGTTGTTACGGCTTGTATACTCCGCGTTTCCCTAGTAGCGTGTCCGCGGACCCCTCGAGAGCTGGCGTCTTTCGGCGGAAGCTCTCGACTGGGGTCGACGTCGACTCCGACTATCCAAGAGTTACTCAGCTAGCCGGATCTTTGACGGCGTACGCTTGCACCCTTGGGACGGAGTCGGTACAATGGCGGGACTTTGGAAGCCGACTGAGCAACTGGCACGTTTGCTCGCGCTTGCGGCATTATCTCGTGCCCATATAGTTTACCTTGTATAGGATCCTTCCTGTAGACATGTCTAGTTCCCTTGTTGTTGTTGGCGCATGCGATAAATAAAGAGGCTTAACCTGACGGCGCCCATCTTACCCGGCATGCCGCCGGCATGGCGAGCGGTGGCGTGGCAAGATCATGGTGGGGCTTGGCGGGATATAGCCTCTGACCCCTGGATCTCGGCAACATATCTAATGCACCACTTATCTGATTCCAGTGCGGAAAAGGTGACCACATGGAATCAATACGCTGAGTGCCAATCATCTTGATACTCAGTCACCATATCAAAATTGGTATCCGAATAGCAATTCCTAAACTAGCAGCGGCTTGTAACGGCTTGTTTCCCTTACAGAGCTATTCGAACTTGGCTTTTTAATATTTATAGGAAGAAATAACTATGGTTCAGCACAAATACTCGGATCAAGCGGAAATTGGATCAACTTTTCCTAATAACTTCTGACAGTAGGTCTATTGTGCAATAATATACTCAAACCATTTTGATATTGTGCAGACTAAGCAGAACAAAGTTTTTTCGAGCTCAACTTATTTTTATCGGGCGGATAGTTTTCCTACAATCGCTATATATGCATTCTACATCGGAGATTGGACACATCCTGCGTGGCTCGCTCGCATTTATTCTTAGAGTTCTTTTTGTATGCCAGATTGGTCTTATTAATACTGATCTCGACAGCTGGAGGATAAATATTTAACTCAGATGTCTGTATGGTACGTGTTAGGATCAGACGCTGGTACAAGTTGAGCGATATTGAGAGTAATAAAGTTGGGTGCTGGACTTTAAAAGCCTTAGTCACAAGAGTATATCTATGCTAAAACTAGGAAAACGGTGCATCTGCTGATGACCAGTTCGAATGACACTGCATCCCAAGTAACTTAAGCGTGCTTTCACTAGTGTATTACGGAGTTCCCTGCCTACTGCACTTGCTATGCAGAACTTTCCAAGCATAATAAATTTTCCGGGGCAAATTAGGCGCTGGCTTTGACCGTTGCCTATTTCTAATTAGTGAAATAATATTGTGGATTGAGACTGGCATTGGCGAAGCCAAGGAGTAAGAGGGCATTTGCCCCTACAGCAAGAAAGCGAGATGGCCAGCCCCTATTCATACCCCCTTAACAGTCAAAAACGATGAAATTATGTCCTACCTTTACTTGATGATCAATCGCGGAGTTTGTGACCAATTAGCACTGTGATTGTGCAATTGTACAATTGTAAAATTGTCCTTACTTGCCAGCCATGCTTCTCCTAAATGAAAATCTTAATAATAATAATAATAATGATAATAATGCACTTGATAAAGCGCCCTCGGAGAACTCAATGTCTTTCTTGGCGCTTTACATTTGCTGCAAAGGGAAATGCAATTGAATGGTGAGTAATATCATGCTTGATTAACTATCAAAATGAATAACATGGTTAGGGGTGACATGCACAGGGTCAGCTTGCAAATGTGGTTAGTGGCAGCATGCACAGTGTCAGCACGCATAAGCACATCAAGGACGAATCACAGGGACCCACTAAATGCTGTCCTAAATAGGTGTTTTTAAGTTCTTTTTAAATGTGGTCAGGTCAGGGGATGTTCTGATGCAAGTCTGGAGGGAGTTCCAGGCTTTGGGAACATACGAACTAAATGCGCGGTCTCCAAAGAATTTGAGGTTTGTACGAGGTATTTGTAGACTGTTGGATTCCGAAAAGCGGGTGGTACGATGCTTGGCCTGATGAGGGAGTATATCTATAAGATAGCCTGGAGCCAAAGAATGAAGTGACCTAAAAGTGAGCGACAAAACCTTGAAGTCAATTCGTTGCTTGACTGGTAGCCAGTGCAGGTCGGCGAGAAGTGGAGTAATGTGGCAACTGCGACGCTCACGACAGACAAGCCTAGCTGCGGAGTTTTGCACCATATGCAATCGCCTGATCGCACATGCCGGTAGGCTAGCGAGCAGTGAGTTGCAGAAGTCGAGACGGGATGTCACGAATGCATGGGCCAACTTGGACGTGGTATCCTTATCTAAACAAGCCCGAATTTTAGCAATGTTATGTAGCTGGAAGTAGGCAGATTTGACTGTGGAGCTGATATGGTCGTCTAACGAGAGGTCGCTTTGGAATATGACACCTAGATTTCGAGCTGATTCAACTGGAGATATGCTGGCAGAACCAATTTTGAGCGTCAGCCTTTCCTATTTGTGAATCACACTGGGTTTGCCCATGACTAGTAAGTTATTGTTATCATCGTTTAGTCTTAGAGAAATTTGCTGTCATCCATATGTTGCGGATCTTGTGGATCTTTCCCCACATAAAAATGTTGCGGGTCTTCCGACCCATAGATGAAAATCTTGGCTCCACCTCCGGAGATGAAAAATCCCGGCTCCATCTCTGGAGACTGGTCTCCATGTAAAAAATGCTTGTAATCTCACGAAGTCATAGGTTTGTGTAAAATATTAGACGGCACGTGTCTTTTTTTATTTATTTCTGCAGTTCATGTAGTTTAAAAAATGAAAATGAGCTGTAGGTTGCAAGGACGTGGACCGGGAGAGTCATGCCCACCAGCAAGTGTGGGCCAGCATCGGACTTGTACCTTTTTGCCCCCTGATTTACTACCTTAGCCAAAGGTAGTCGTCCCCTCCCCCAGGGAAACAGCTTACAGCCGGAATCGCTGGCTCAAATTTTCTATAGTTGGCAGATGTCTGTGTCTTGTGCTCGGCCAACTAATTACCTATTCTCCTACAAAAAAAAGTCCTCATTACATGATACGGACCTAATTTTGTGCTACAAAGCTATATGTGCAGATTAGCGATTGAAGCCCGATCAGACACTTTGAAGGACCGTGGTAGCTACTGGCCTGGAACCCACTACCAGCGAACGTCACGGCGTCCCCCGACACGATGACATATAAAAGAAGCCTAAACGCACCTGTTTATTACAGCATTTGGTGGGTCTTTGGGATTCGTCCTACGTGTGCATGTATCTGCTTACACTACGCCTGCTGCTTGGGGATGTTACCACCAAATATTTGGTACTGCTTCATATGCAGCATCTGTAAAGTGCCTAGAGAGAGAGAGAGAGAGAGAGAGAGAGAGAGAGAGAGAGAGAGCGCGATTCAGTTCTCTGAGGCCGTTATACAAACTTATCATAGGTATTCCTCTGTCATCCTGGGCCACCTCTCCTCTACTGCAGGTCGAACGACTGAACGCTGCAGTGATTGTTGGCAACCACTACCTAGGTTGTTCCTATGGTAACAGTATATAACAGCTATGGGAACAGTAGCGTGAATTACTTTCTTTTTCAGAACACTTTAAAAACCAGTCAGATTGAGTAATACTTCCGTTTGGGATGTAGCGGGTCAGAAAAAAACACTACTTCGTCTATTGCAGATAACTGTAATAGTTAGCACTCCGCCTGTTTATGCGGCAGACAAACTGTAATCATCCCAACAGCATTCGACTCCACGAAAGCCAGCCATCGACTAGAGTAGCTGACAAACGGGAATCGGTGAAGCTCAAGTTACCTGTGCAACCAAGCAGTCAGGCATTTAACGCAGCTTCAGAGCTGCATTTGTTTTTGCCTTGCCTGGCCAGTGGATATTTGGGCAAAGTGGAGTTGGGAATTTGCCATTCCGCTGAATCAGTCATAACAACCAGCAGACAAATCTTTGAAGAAGCTGTGCTTGATGATGGTTTTAGGGCTTCAACAACAGATGCGGCTTTTAGACAGACCCTGGCTCGAAAAAAGCGAATGTATGACCAGACTTCGGGGAGTTTTGTGTATTTTTACTGCCTAAATTAACGCAACGTATCTGCTAAATTAAAAAACACTGCAGTTTCGTTTAAAGTCGTGCGAACACAAAATATTACACTAACAGCAAGCTTGGGGCTAATAGTTTATGAAGTGCGATAAGAGGCGATCAAAACGGGCTTGCTAAGCTGAAGTTCCACAAAAGGGAAGATTTTGAGACTTGGTGCACACACTTTGGCATTATACCACAAGGTAAACCACAGCCTTATCTTAACAGCCTATAAACAGTCCTGGCCTTACCCCTGAGAGCGTGAGATTGCAAGAAATCTCTGTATTTATCACGCATTCTTCCACAATAGACTGTACTCAAAATAATTGTTTGCTTTCTTGCTGCTGAAAATCATTGAGCCATATATATGCAAGTCTTTTTTTATAGAAGCTTAAGAGAACTTTATCTCTATCCAGATGCTTTACATAAATTGCAGGGCTTGAGCCCACGACCTGGGTCACTAAAGGCAAATACCGTACCCCAGGATCAAACCTAGCAGCCAAGCGGAGTATGCATCTTATTATAAGAATATGTTACTGCATAAAGCCACGTGGATTAAGTGGATATGACACTGGATAGTTTTTTCAAATGCACACTCAAACCTTAACTGGCTTTCGATGCACACACTGCTGCCAATAAACTCAACCTCCCGTAACAAAGAGAAAGTGGAAGGTTTAGATGAGTGAGGAGGGCAGCCGAGGAAGTGAGTAGCTTAGAATTATTAGCTCACAACGGCTTGAAAGAATATGTCACACTTGGCAGCACGAGAGTAGATAATAGTAATAATAATAATTCACTTGATAAAGCGCCCTCAGAGAACTCAATCTCTCTCTAGGCGCTTTACATTTGCTGTAAAATGAAATGCAATTGAATGGTAAGTAAAATCATGCTTGAAAAACAAACGAGATGAATAATATGGTTAGGGGTGACATGCACAGGGTCAGCATGCAAATGTGGTTAGATGTCGTTTCGTAAGAGTTTTGGAAGTGATTCTTCCATCTAGGACCTGCAGAGAAAAGGTTTCTGATGCCAACAGTCTTTACGCGTAGAAATGGGACTGCTAATTTATCGTGCATAGAGGACCAGAGGGCATAAATTCACTGAAACTGGTTCAGTAGTTTAGCTAGGTATGAAGGAGCCGAGCCGTAGCGGGTTTTGTGGGTCAGAGTAAGACTTTTGCTCTGTATCCGTTGACCTACCTGGAGCCTTCGTAGCTCCCACAGCAGAGAAGACAAATTGCTGAACCTCGTAGATTTTTTGACTAACCCTGCAGCCAAATTAAAAACCAGCTGCAAAGGCTTGATGGCTTTTTCGTAGCCCACCCAGAAACTAAATTTAGATAGTCTAGTTTGAAAATAAACATGAGACTAATAAGATTATTGGAAAGCCACCTTTGTAGGCGCTTATCTTGGACAGGAATCGAATGTTATGACTAGATATGGAAGCGGTCTTCTGAATGAGGCTTTTAAACATCGGGCAGTCATCACAGAGGTCACCTTAATTGGGACCACATGAGAATGGTCGGTATACTGCATCACCAAATAGAAGAGCTATGTCTCTTAGTACAGTCATCCGTGTAGAGTGTCCTGTGACTATGATCTCAGTTTTACGATCGTTTAGCTTGATCAAACTAACCGATATCTGGAATCAATCGTCTGCAAGGCGGGCACTCAGTCTATCAGTCGCTGCACCTGATTCGGATGGATTAAATGACGAGCGAAGCGACGTATTGTCAGCTTAGAAGTGATAGCCGATGCCATGGATCGTGTCACTTCGTCGAGAGGCTCGGCATAAGAAATGGAAAGCAGCAGAGAGCCAAGAAAAGACCCCTGAGGGAACTTCAAGGGTTACTAGTCAAGCTGACTATGTTCGAGCGACGATTTCCTCTTGAAGTAAATTGTCGTCTTAAAACTATCTTCAGCGACAATGAATCCTGGTTTGAGCAACGATTAGTAGTGATAGGATTAGCAATAGTCAATCTCTACAATTTTCGACGTACGCGAGTTCCTGAATCAGTCCTGTAAACGAAAGTAGCTGCTGATTAGTTAGCCAGCGCTGATCAATCAGAGGAGAACCCGCTTAATTTGCATATATAAATTAGTAGGAAAAAATAAATCTTGTAGTTTGAAATTGAAAATTGAATTTAATATTCAAGGAATGAAAAGTGAAGCCATTAGTTAGAAACAAGAAGTGCACTGAATCACAAATCGAGGTGCAGAGAAGTGATAAAGGTAAAAACAAAAGTGCACTAAAGTGGTCAAAGTGAAGGGGGTCGAATTTAATTGAGGCAGTAATTTAATTTTTTTCCTTTTCTCATTAAGATAGCTGTGCAAAGAAAATTATCGAGAAACTCATTTGATTTTAAACAAAGATTTACCGTTTTGATGAAAGTTGAATCCGCTAAAAAGCTTATTCGCTCCAAATATTTCAGCAACTATAATAACCAGCATCATGAGAGGCAAACACCCGAAGAAGTCAATAATTTTTGTGCTCTAGAAACTCGAGGTAAACGCAACTTTAGTAAGTTGCGGCAACAGCAAGAAACCGAAGAGGACACTTACTCGCGAGTTGCTGCGAGTTTCCACCTCCAGACTCTTAGCTTCGTCAATCTAACTCCGATTTCCTTAGACTGTTCACGTGTCTTTGCAAGTAATAATGAATTCATATAGATCTCATGAAAGCTGAGTCTCTTTTTAGACGTTTCACTTGAGTTGAAAACGAAGCATATCAGCTGCTAGCAATAAATGGACGCAAAATGGCAGCAAGCATGAGCACATACAGGGCAATTCACATTAACTAGGGAAATGCGGTGAGGAGCTGGCGGGTAGTTAATTTGGCTTTGAATGTCATTTTCAGGGCATGTTGTGGCGTCAGTTGGTAGAGAATTGCCGGACTTCAGGTGTATGGAAACTGAACGCTCGGTGTCCGAAAGAGCTCAAGATAACTTAGAGCTTTAGCTAAGCGATAACTGTCAGAGGAGCGGTTGGTAAGAGTGGAAGCTCATGCATGTGCAAGTAAATCAGATTTTTAATTTGGAGCAAGAGAGTGAAGATATTCAACGTATCAATTTAAAAAATAGAACTGGGGACATCCTTGCCCATCAATACGATTACAGTTGTGCAAGTTGCGACCGCAAAATCTATTTTATAACTTTCGAATGTTACTCTGCCAAATTGCAAGGAACATCCTTCACATTAAACACTGCATTAGGTGCAAGCTTCAATTTCACGCGTGCTTTTATTTTTTCAGGGCTTACCCCCCCCCCCACGAAAATGTCTGTCCGGATATGGAAATCAGTCAGTCCGAATTTTTGTCGGCGTGAACGACTCTAGCAACTCCGAAGAAATTTTCTAAAATATATCTGACGGTATAAAACTTTTTTTCATGAGTAGCGAAACCTGGATGGAGTGTTTTAATAAAGCGTTCATAGGAAAACTGTTTTTGAAATTTCCCTTGAGGCGGAAAGATATTGTCGCAGATATGTGAAAGCGAATCTGGTTATAATAATATCTGTATATCGTACAGGTGCGAGCAGCCGATTTTGCATAAACAGCGCAGAGAATAAGGGCTTCCGGTAAATTGCTGCTCGGCAACCGGCATCAACGATTAATCTACACGGGCAATGGACTAAGGAAACCCGTTCATATTGCATGACGTGTGAGCGCATCGCGCTGGCTTGCTTCGTAACGCGAGAAAGAAGTCCGCACAGTTTCCATTTTTAATTCAACATGGTGGCTAACGTGGAGATGTGGTTTTGACTCACATATGAGACCCGCGTTTTCACTTAGCTTACCCCTGCTTTTAGTGCCGCTGCATGTTAGTGAACCAGAGAGGCCGGTGTCTACTGCATTAGTATAGCTGAGATCTGGAAAAATTGCTTTGACCACATGCTCAAGAGGTGGATATTTTTGTAAATAATTGAGGGCGAAATGTTGCTAATCCTTCGTCAGAATTACCGAGTCCGCCCGCTCGTCAACTCCCTTCGCCTTGTGGGGAGTTGTCGGGCTCGAGGCGGCAAGGTCATTTTTTCACACAGCCAGTCCGTTTATCATTTTTCTACTTAGCGATGGAATACTAGCCGGGATCAAGCGTGCGGGCGTTTTTTACTGACTGTAATGGATGATACGGGCTGTCCTCATTGTAAAACTACAAAGTATCGAAATCCGTCTCTGAAACTTCTGGTTAATGTTTGCGGCCACGCACTGTAAGTTCCTAATACTTTCTTGTTGAGCGATTACTTCGGCATGCAATGGTCCGTCAGGCGCCGCTTATAATGATTGTTGTATATAGTATGAGCTGTTTTAAAAATAAAACCCGTTACACGTCGAAGAAAAAGAGATGGGTGAATTACTTCGATAAATATGAAGTAAATAGCAACGGTTATCTTTAAAACTCGGGCAGACCAAGTGTCCTAGTATCGGCGTTATTCGACCAATTAGTTTTTTCTTCGGGAAAATGCAAGTTTGTGTGTAAGATAGTGGTTTCTGATAAACCCGAGACTACAGGCATGCGTTTGTATTTTTCACAATTTCGATAAAGGTCAAATATCGCAGCATTCGGAGATCTGTATACCTGGTGGGGGAGATGCTCGAGCCCCTTTAAAAGTAGGAAACCATAGGGAATTCCTAGTCCGTTTCTTGCCGGTTTATTGTGCTTAGATCTTAGAGCTTATTATGCGTATAGCCTATTACAGCTTAGGAGGCTGATGTTTGCATTGTGGTGCGATGAGCGCATTGCCATCAAGCTAATGCAGTCAAAACGGCTTTTATAACGTGGCCATGCCTGGTGTGGTAGCTTGCAGTCGTCTACAAAGCTCAAGCAAGGACTTCGTCTTGGTGCTGGCTGAGGCATTGCTCGTAATTCTTTCGCCTTGCAGGTCTTTGGACAGTACCTTTTGAGTGAGCTGTTATGTGAGATCTTAGCATCGGTAGACGTGTCATATCTAGATCGTTTGACGAGCAAGCACGACTTCTGTTTACTGGCTGTAGCAGTGCAGACATAGTTCCTTCACAGATTCTCTACTTTCTTTATTTCAGCACCAGTCGTTTTGCTGACTGGTAAAGATCTAGAAGACCTGTTTGTGTCTTGTGCATGCACTTGTTTAGTGGACTCTTTATTTTTGTATAGCTATATTACTCTTGCAAGTCATGCGTGAAGCTATTTCTTATATTGCAGTTTCCATGCATAGTACATTCGTTTCTTCTCGGTTTCCCAGTCGAGCTTTGTTGCACATTGGGAAATAGGCAGAAGGCGAAAAGCTGGCAAAATAGGCAAAGTTGGTAACTCTAAGGTAAATGATGATGAGGAATAAAGTCGCCTGTCAACAATCCAGATTGATTTATTCTATCATGTGGGTGCAGCAGCTTAAACTTTATTGTGGTCGACCGACTGTCACTTGGAAGCACCGGATAGACAGTAGGACTAGTTCAGAATGCTTGAAGCAACCCCTCAGCCACTTTTGTAATGTAATGTAATGTGTCTCCGTCAGTAACTCCACAAAGTCATAAAGACTAAGTTGGTGTTACGCAGGAGAGTTTTGTATAGCGCACTCACAGCCTAAGCGGCTTTCGGTACACATTCGGTAGCCAACAGACTTCGTCTCACGCAACAAAGAGAAAGTGGGAAGCATAGCAGAGTCAGGAGAGCAGTTGAGGTAGTGAGTAGCATGGAAGTAGCAGCTCAGGACCGCTGAAAAGGATGTGCCATAGTCGGCAGTAGGAGAGTAGTTGTCGTTGCTGAGCTCTAAGTGGGAACTTGGCTTTCAATTATCACATTCTTTTTCTTGTGATGGATGGCTCTGTAGCCAGCATCATTTTTAAGATTCGTTTGAGTCCCTTGACGTGGAATTCTTATGCTGCGGTATGCTAGAATTGGCAAAGAAATGCGACATGCATAGGCGTGACAATGATTCAGCCAAGGACGGACCAGACCTTAACCTTGCTAATGCAGTCAATCATAGGAAAACGGGAGGAGGGCTTGTCCGACTGCCAAGGCACGCCCCCACGCTCAGTCGGGCCAAATGGGTCTAGTACTGCAGGCACCTCCTCCCTCTGCCCCGAGGGCAGTTAAAAAGTGGCTGATCGCTCTGCACCTTGAGGTTTTACTGGAGCAGTAATAATTTTGGTGGCTGTGAGATTTGGCCGACCAGGTTCTAGGATAAGACACATCCTTTTAATGGTTACTTACTATGAGACCATGCTGTCAGCAGTGGAAAAAGGCATAGCACTGTGACAGGAGAGAAGTGGTCTCATTAATCTAGTTGCAGCATTGTCTGGGTATGGCATTTGGCGTTCGCCGATTGGACATCTCGTCTTCACTGCATAGGTTTTCTGCCACGGCGGATGCACTGCAGTCTTGCAGTGCCACCTGTCGGGCTGCACATGTAGCAGCTGCCAATGTCCCCTAGTTCCGCTGCTATCAGACAGCGGTACTAGAAAAGTGCTGGCTTTGCTATGTCAATGGTTTAATTTAATGGTTTAATTTGATGGTCGGTGTTTTGGCAAACTCTGGCTGTGTGGTCTTCTGGTCGTGCCTTGTTAAATGCCTTC
The DNA here is from genome assembly GCA_009760855.2 of Cristatella mucedo. Classification (NCBI taxonomy): domain Eukaryota; kingdom Metazoa; phylum Bryozoa; class Phylactolaemata; family Cristatellidae; genus Cristatella; species Cristatella mucedo. The sequence goes on from WPIO01000084.1 coordinate 783,652, forward strand.
CTCTCATGATTCGTTGCAGATGTGAAAACTGTGTTGAAAACTTGTTTGTGAGGGGTAGTGGCACCTGCCCTGAATGTGGAGTCGGGCTTAGGCGGAACAATTTTCGTCTGCAATTCTTCGAGGATGCCTTTGTTGAAAAGGAAGTGGATATTCGAAAAAAAATCCTCAAAGAGTAAGTGGCTGCATGTCGTGTGACTTCAGGTAAAGTGTCTTTGCGTGTCAGTCTTGAGGACGTCATTATTTTTCTGCCTAGTTTCAACAAAAAAGAGGACGACTTTGCCACACTAAACGAATACAATAATTACCTGGAGGAAGTGGAGCATATTAGTAAGTGAGATTGGCACTTTTTGTCATTAGGACTGTGCGCTGCTTTCTGCAAAAGCAAATAGAAATGTTAGCTGATCAAACGGCTTCATGTGTGTAGCAGCAGAAGAGCCTTAACAGCCATATTGCCTGGGGCAGGATTCGAATCTTCGAACTGGTTCTGAATGGCGAGCACCTTAGTCCTGGGCTGAGATTCGGGGCTCATTCATATTGACCTACTTTTGAGTAACATGCATGCATCTGCAGTCCTTTAGAGATGGCTGTATTGTCGGTTGAGCACATTTGAGTTTTGCTGCTCGATCATGCGTGCTAAGGCCTTGACTTTTCCTTGCATTGACTGGGCAGGACTGAGGTACCTGCACCATACACGACTTGGCACCAGGCAGTAATGCTCCGCCTCGAGCCAGCCGAAAGCTAGTGGGCTCGCTCAGGCAGCTAATCGGTGTATCAAACCAACTGCCTAACGGAAGCTGGGGAGCTGGAAGACGTGCCACGATACTCTAGTAGAAGAGCATTATCAAAATGCAGACGGCAAGCTACCATTAGCAAGACTCGTAGAGAGCAACCCACTATACATTAATGCTCAACGTAAAGCCAGAGTTTAGTCGGCACACACCACCGCTTCGCCTCGTTATTGCTGTGCGCTGATTTGCATAGGGAATCTGAACGTACTTAATATGCTGTCTAAAAAGTTGCTCATATGCTGTCTAAAAAGGTTATGATAGTGGGTCTGTGGAGGGTTTGCGCTAGTCTCTTCCCGGAAGTACCTCTCGTGAAAGCAATCGAGGCTGGCTAGATGATCTGCCTTATGTGTTGTTGCTGAAAAAAGCCAGCTTGCCGAAGATTCAGTATATATTCTTGTGCATGTATAGCACGTCAGTTACAGTCTTATTGGATGTGATGGATCATGCTGCTCTTTGTCAACATCAGCTAGTGTTGTATGCTTGCGTGCCATACTTGCCCCTTTCCTGCTCCTTGGGCCAAGCTGCGGCAGTTGGCTTTCTCCTTGCTGGAGGCTGCAACACCTTAATGCTTGTAAAGCATCCTGACTGCCCACTGAGTCTTGCAGGACCATTCCTTCATTTCCTTTCATTTTACGTGTCAGTAGTTTGGGTGCAGTGCTGCCTTTTAGTTTTGGTTTTTGTAAGCTCGGCCCACTGCTCGACTCCAAAAAAAATGCAGCTAGTCGGCTTAGGAGGGCCAGTGTTGAGTGGCCCTGAGAGTCCGACGACAGAATCAAATCCCACAACAGAATCACGGCTCTTCATGCAGCTCACGAGAGCTAGCTACCATTTTCCACACATTTCTTACACCTGGCTTTTGTATTCTGGCTTTCAGGAGCATTTACCAATTACATTTAAAAAGTTTATGTACGAACCTGTCCGTCCTCAAGTCGCCATGTGCCCAGCCATGTGTTAGTAGAGCTCGAACAGTCCTCTAAACCAACTTAGTACGGCAAGCTAATTGCAAACTTGCATCTAAGCTGGTGATAACGTTTCATGCTGCTTCACGGGTTCCAAATTGTGTAGTCTACACCAAACTTGTCACACCAACATATCTGCTTGACAAGTGCTCTTCAGTTGATCTCTGCTCCATAGGCTGCAGATTCCCTTATTGCTGTTTACTCTTCTTAGGAGCCAGCTGTCATTCCAACAATTCATATGCACTTTTCTAAATCGGCACCTTTGCAAAGCGACGTTGTGCATGCTAGTTTGAGGGCCATCCACTTTTGTGGCGACTAGATCGAAATTGATGCCACACGTGCACCAGCCCGCTCAAGCGTCAATAGTCGACGAAATGGCAGTTGCTCACAAATTATTTTTCGTGCTGTTCCAGGAAGTGCTACCTCGTAGACCCCCTGTTGTCCCGGGGAATGCTACTCGTAGACGTTAAAAGGTTTGTTACATTTATGATTGAGTCTTAGCATAGGGGTAAGTTTCTTGCACTTCACGACCCGGGTTCGAGTTCTGCAGCAGCCAGTGCTTTATTGCACATTGAGAGTGGAAGCTATAGCCGCTTGAGCTCTTCGGCTGCTATATAAATGAGGCTGCTGAATCAGCTAACCTTGACTTATGGCCCCAATCTCGACAGTCGGTGCATGACAGCATGGTGCGTGCTAATAGCGTGCATGGCTTCGAAGTGGATTCTGTATCATTCTTTCAGTCTTTAATCTCGTCAATGGCTTCGATGTGGAAGAAACAAAGAAGAAAGTGGAGCAGTATAAGAAGCTCCACAAAGACCTCATAAATAAGAATAAAACTAAGAAGGTACATTATTGGTCCGTGTCTTCGTATTAGCTACAGCTTGATTTGTAAGCGCGCTGACCTGGAGCAACCTTGCTGCTTAATACTTCGGCTTAAAACAGACTGGGTTGGACTTGTTATTCCTGTCAACTAGACCAAAGACGAAGAGTATCTTGAAGCATGCCTAGAAGAAGAGAAGTTCTTGAATGAAGAAAGAACCAAAGACTCGTTTACTAGTGAGCTGAAAGATAAAACAGCCAAATTACAGAAGAAGGAAGCACTTATCGAAGATCTGGTAAGGTTCGGGCTTAAGCAGGCTGTGGGTTGCTTGCCACATACTGCTATGCATTTACACAGATACGTATAATCTGTTTTGCAGATGTTCTCTGATAAGTCAGCTACAGATATCGTGGCCACATACCAGAAACAGGCTAAGAAGCAGGAGCAACTGGCCAATGCGAGTGCCGAGACACACAAGCCTCGACAGAAGCAACCGACGTCTCACTTCTCCACTGGCATCAAAATCGTACGTTTCCAGTTGCGTTGCACATTGCTTAACGGTATGCATCTATTAAACAAGTCGAGCCACGCCCTAAGCACAGATGTTTGCTTTGTAGGGCCAGCAAGGAATCGTACCACTCAGCAAGCTACAAGAGCACCTTTATGGATACAAAGAGCCAACCATGGATTGGTGTGGCCCCAGCCCTCCGGGCCTGGCTAGCATCTTATCCGAAGGGTACTCTTGGCTTAACTCTGTATTTCGAGCAGTCGGGCGCGCAAAGACAGGTTTTCGCATATCCAGCAGCATCATTACTTTCCAGGTATCTTGATCATTTACGTCCGGCCACCAAGAGTGAAATTGCAGGCGGCTATCAAGCACATACAGCATGTCAGCGAGCACTTCAAGAAGCCATTAATGGTCTCTTCTTCACGTTCGAGGTGCTGGACGTGTCCATGGCATCGATGGTGGCAGAGCCTGAAGTTTTGGCTCGAAGTAGCAGCCACTCTTCGAACGATCCCATGGATGCTGACTAGCCTTGCCTTGTCGTTCAGCTGCAGCACCACCACCACCACCACCACAACTGACATTCATGGACAACCGGACACGGCGGCTGCCTAACGTTAGGCCTGTGGGCACACGAGACAGTCCCTCGGACCCAGCCTTGGTGCTGTCTGTCAGCAACCTGGTCGCTTCAGTGTTTTTCGTCTCTCCATTACTCGATGCGAGTCAACGTGCCCGAAACAAGCACTAGCAATTATTGTCCACTCACGCGGCTATATGTTATGCCGTTTTATGCTGCTTAAAGTGTTTTGCCTTAGCCTTAACGGACTTGACAAGCATCGCCAGAGCCAGATCACTGCCGGCCGGGGTTGGTTGGCTGACTGGCTGTGGCGGTCGTGCACCGTCATGGCCAGAGAGAGCCCTTCGCTTCAGCTTCTCTTCAATGATAGCCATCGAAGCCTTGGTCTTCTTGAATTCCTGAGCTGACGGGTCGATGTTGTATAAATGAGATGTATACACAGCGCTGAACCTAGCATCGTTGAGGTCAACCTGAAAGGGAACGATGAAATTACCATGCTAGGTAACACAATTCAGAGCACACGTTCACACGACCCATATACAACTCAAAATACTTACCTCGAAATTGTCGGCTGTGTCCTGCTTAGCAGCTCGTTTCTTTTTCTTCTTTTTACTCAGCTTCTCCTGGTTGATGATCTTCTTCATGCTGAAGTGTTTCTTGTCGTTTTCATCATCGCCGACCAGTAATGACAGTTCTGCCTGAAATAGAGACACCCATCAACTTGTGTTAAGACAGGACGACTTTAATTTGTTAAAAGTGAAAAACACGTAAGGAGGGTATGCACGAGGGCCGTGCCAGGATGATTCCTCAATCCTGCAACGATATACTGCAACGATACGATGATTACGATATACGACTGCAAGCTTAATAGAAATATTGCAGTCAAGCATTGCTAACGGCTTGTCTCCCATGACCGTGCAAACATGGCAGCAAAGTAGATACAGCAGCACAACTAGCTATGAGCAAGCAATAAAAGCAGTCTAATGGTTCTATAACCCGTGACAAAAGAAAACGCTTGCATACTTTGGGAAACGCTGTTTTTTTTACTGCTGTGCCATAGGTATTGATTAAATAAGTAACGAAAAACGACAGTAACAGTCGGTCTCTAACAGCTCGTGCTTCTATTAGTTCATTTGTATTAGCTCAGGTGTAAGGTGCTCACACTTCACGACCGTGGGCATTGAGACTGGCAGCCAATTATCCTTTGTTGACCGCTGCAGGTGAGGAGATGGCTGCTAGGGCTGGGCTGCCACTATATCAACGAGGCTGTTAAATCAGCTGATCTAATTTTTTAAGTTTAATGCTTGAAAAACCAATACCGTTGTATAAAAATTGCAGGAAATTCGTTCTGCCGTCTAGGACATATAGCATCAAGGAGTCTGTCGCGATCAGTCTCACAATTAAAGAAACTTGTAGCTAACTTATCAGTCTACTAAGACCAGAGGGGAGGACGCATAGCTTGTTTTGCAAGTGAATTCGTCAGATTCTTCAAAGACAAGCTAAGAATGAATTTTAAGGAAACCGTCCGATGGTTATTCTTATGAGATGTTTAAAAATTTAGGCAAATAAGCGAAGCTAATCACAAGCTAGCTATTCAAAATCTTATTGTGCACATAAGGTTATTGAAATGCTGCCAAGGATAATGGTGGCGTGCCTAAGTCATTTAAGTCGGCTATCATTAGCCCAATTCTAAAAAAAGCCTGGGTTTGACAAATTTGAGCCTGCTTCTGGATAATTATCACACACTAATTGGTTGTATTGCACATAAAAGGTGGTCAGCTGATTCAACAGTCAGATAAACAAAGTTGGTATAGAAACTTAGTTAACACGAGGGATCAAGATACAGTTAATAGCCTTAACTATTTCAGCGTTTCATTGACTGTCGGCCAAAAAATATGCAACAACATATTGTAGCCACCCACATATGCTACCACCGTGGTTTTCTTACCAGGTGAAAACACGAGCAAAATGGTCGTTTTTACTAGCATCTCGTGATAATTCTGGCTATCAGCACACCCACTATCTTGAACGATATTTTGCAACAGCCGAGCATTGCCAAAGTTGGATTTCCTGGATGCTCCAAGTATCCTCAAGCAGGGATTTTCTAAGAAATCGCCAATGGTTTGAAGCATTTTTGTTATGCACAACCATAGGTCTGACATGGTTCGAAACAATGCACGAAAGCGATGACATACCAGATAAGGAAAACTACCACCAAACAGTACTTCTGATAAATAAAGAATTGAATTCTTTTTAACTTATTTGTAAGGTTTCAACTATCTCTGTTTACCAAATGCAGGTACTACATTGAGCAACTTCTGCCCAGTCTCCCTTCTACCGTTCCTATCAAAGACACTGGAACGAGTTGCGACAGGCCAGCTAAACTCGTATATCGAAACCTCACACCTTGCTGGTAAGTTCCAGTCTGGCTTTAGAGCTAATCACTCCACAGAGTCAGCATTGCTTAGGGTACACAACGATCTACTTAGGAATGCAGACATGGGTAGAGTGTCTCTGATTGTTTTGCTCGATCTTTCGGCAGCTTTTGATACCGTCGATCACAAAGTTCTTCTAGAGCGTCTCTCATCTCGCCTGGGCATCACTGCTCTGCAATGGTTCAGGTCATATCTCACTTGGAGACTCCAGAGTATTGATGTAAATGGACATAGATCCTCCGAGAAGCCCCTGTAATATAGGGTACCATTGGGCTCCTAGCTTGGTTTAGTTCTTTACATGGTCTCTCTCTCCCTCCCTCCCTCCCTCTCTCTCTTTTTCTCTCTTTCTGCCGAGATGTGATTGCCAAGCACAATCTAGGTTTTCACTTCTATGTGGATGACACTCTTTTGTTCCTTTGCTTTGATCCCTCCCAGCTCTCCAGCATGACGAATTCTCTCAAATCCCTTGCTGCATGTATTAATGACATCAGCACATGTATAAGCAAATTTTTTTTTAAATTGAATGATGATAAAACCAACTTACTAGTTATGGACAAACCAAGTGTAGTTCAGAAATTGGAAAGGCTAACACTCAAAATCGGCTCTGCCAGCGTATCTCCTGTTTATTCTGCATGAAATATAGGTGTTGTTCCAAAGTGACCTTCCGTTAGATGACCACATCAGTTCCACATTCAAGTCTGCCTACTTTCAGCTACATAACATTGCTAAAATTCAGGCTTGTTTGGACAGGCATACCACATCCAAGTTGGTCTATGCATCTGTGATATCCCGTGTTGACTTCTGTAACTCACTGCTTGCTGGCTTACCGTTATGTGCAAGCAGGCGATTACAGCTGGTGCAAAACTCTGCAGCTAGGCTTGTCTGTCGTGAGAGTCGCAGTTTCTAAATCTCAACACTTCTTGCCGACCTGCACTGGCTCCCAGTCAAGCGACCGATCAACTTCAAGGTTTTGTCACTGACTTTCAGGTCCCTTCATTCTTTGGCCTTAGCCTACATATCAGATCTTCTCCCTCACCAGGCTAAGCATCGTACCACCGACTTTTCGGAACCTACCCGTTTACTACTTCGTACAAACCTCAAATCCTTTGGAGAACCTGCCTTTAGTTCGTATGCTTCCAAAGCCTGGAACTCACTCCCGACCTGCGTCCCGACTTTGTCCACATTTAAAAAGAAACTAAAAACAAATCTATTTATGACAGCATTCGGTCGTGCTTCCTTTGCAACAAATTTAAAGCGGCTAGAAAGAGATTGAGTTCTCCGAGGGCACTGTATCAAATGTATTACTATTAGTATTACTTTTAGTATTAGTACTAGTACTAATACTAGTAGTAGTAGAAGCAGCAGCAGCAGCACTAGTACCTTGTCTCATCTCAAAGGAATTTTTTTTATACACGCAGATCACCAAGGTTTTGGAGTCTCCGACTGGAGTTTGCTAACTTCTCGAGTATTTGTAGACGGTTACACGGCTCATTTATTTAGGAAACTAAGTTGGCTTCTTTCTTGCTGTAAGTGGACAGTCGATTTCTCGCATAGCCTCGAACCAGGTCTAAGCTTCGTCTGTGCATGCATAAAACCAGGTGTCTCAAACTTAGACCCTCCCTGCCTGTTCAAGTCATTAATATCCTTTTTGAGAGGGTCATTTGGCACATGCGAAAATTCTTGATTCGTTGCGTTCTGGTGGCGCTATCCCTCCAACAACCAAAAAGGTTTTCGAACGCACTAGGAAACGCCCAACAAGCTTGCTTTTGCATGTTTTCACACAAAATAGTAGGCTAGCCATGCTGGCACAATTTGCAACATTAATTTATTCCTCATCTTAATACTACCTTATGGAAGTAATTTTAACTACAATTTTGAAACAACCTGTAATATGTGATTCGTGTTGACTCACAGTGTGCATAGATTTGTATGCCAGCACTATATAAAACAGCAGAAAAGCATTAGTGGCTATCACACTTGAAATCGATAATAAAGATTAGCTTGCTCATGGCTTGGGTCGGAAAGTGTGAGCACCTTTGCTCAATTTATATAACTGAGATGAGCGTAAATGGCCTAACATTCCTGCTTGCAGTGGGCAGTAAAGGATTGCCACCTGTAGAACAAGAACTCACGAACTAGAACGTGAAGTGAGAGCAGCTAAACTCAAAGCAAAAACCCAGGGTTGTACTTAAGACTGAGGAAATTGTTGCTGCTAAACAGCCTTGGGAGGACATACAAATTAAGAGCTTATCAGAAAATCTTCAGGCTGAAATTATGCGACACCATTCTAATGAAATCACCTCTTCGTATTAATAAATTATATTCTGACTAACAAGTAGTATGGGCGCTATTGTCCAGGCCCCCTCGAATCGTCTGCAGCAATGGATAATACTGATCACCAGATCTATATGAACACAACGCAAACAGCGGCTGGCCTATCGGATGAGGCTCTGACACGATTCATGCTAGCTTGGCCTAGTCCAGACGGTTTGAAGTTCCGGTTACGTCTCACTAAATTAAAAGAACCTTGTTAATAATAATAATAATAATATTACACTTGATAAAGCACCCTCAGAGAACTCAATCTCTTTCTAGGCGCTTTACATTTGCTGCAAAGGGAAATGCAATTGAATGGTGAGTAATATCATGCTTGATAAACCGCATGAATAACATGGTTAGGGGTGACATGCACAGGGTCAGCATGCAAGTGTGGTTAGTGGCAGCATGCACAATTGCTAAGTTCCCCAAGGGTCTGTCATTGACCCCTGCTCAATGGCCAATCATACAGTGCCTCAAAAGCAGGTAATTCTGGCCAATTACTTTTACTAATTCAAATCTGGCTGCTAGCGCTACCTCAGGTTTAAACCACGAGCCGTTAAAGGATTCACTTACAAGTCATCGGCAAGAATAATTATCTACGAGATTGTTACACGTTTGCAGGCAAGTACATCTATGATGAATAAGAGAATGCACTCAACAGCTGTAGGATACCATCTTGGGTGAATCAATACATGAATCCTGATAAAAAAATTACAATACCAGTAACTGACGGTGGCAAGCAACGAAGCACACAATCAACACGATGTGACTGGTTAGCCTTACCCTTTCCTTTGCCTCCTTTTCATCTAGCTGTGGTTCAGCGGTGCCTTTTGTCTTTTTGCGTTTGCTGTGCATGTTATGAAGACTGCTGGCATCTTCGGCTTCCTCAGCTTGAACCTACAACATAGGAACGCAGTGTAATTTCTGAGGAAGTAAACTGCTTTTGCAAATATGTAATGATAATAGACCTGTTAACATCATGTAATTCCTTAGACTGTCAACAGACCACAATATTGTTCTCTGTAAAATCCGAGCAGCACTTCAAGCCCTACCTTGGCAAGCTTTTTGTGCTCGAGCTTTTGCTTCCTCTTGTCCCTCCGTTTCTCTAGGTACTTATCCCATTCCGTTATGCCATCCGCCTCTGCAACTTTGTGTTCCACAAGGGCCTCGGCATCATTTTTCAGTCCTACAAGTGTCAACATAGGGCCATAAGTTCATCGATGGTTACCTAGATTACACATTAGGCCATTATTATTAAAAAATATTTACCTGGCTCCCACGTGATCTCCATTTCTAAATCGTTCTGCCCGCGGCTTCCTGATTCTTTCTGCTCAATCTCCTGCAGCAGACTTCGGTACTTATTCAGGGCAGCTTCTTCGTTGTCATCGTCTTCCTGGCTGTCGGTTTCGGCCGATGCTGCGCTAATTACTGCAGGTTTCTTTTTCCTTTTCACACAAGACTTCTCACTCTTCTGCTTGTCAATACCTTTGTCCTCATCACTACCAATTTCACCTCCTGAGTCTGAAGACGAGGCCACATACGAGTACATTTTAAGATCCATGGCTTCAATTTCCTCCTTTTTGAACTTCCTATTAGTCACCAAGAGACGATCTTTGTTAGTCTCATCCCAGGTGCAGTCCACCTACAACATCAAAAAGAAACGACGAAACGTGCACAAAACATGCCAAGAAGACGGCAGAGCAACATCGTCGTGCTGATCACGAGGCTTCGTCTGTAAGCTGCTACTTACTTTCGATTGGTTCAGTGCTGTGTTAACAAAAAGTGATGGCTTATACGTGCTGAGGTCAGAAAAACTTGAAGCTTCACATGTTGCTTCACGATCGTCAAACGTCATGTCCATAGGTATAAACCTAAGAAAATATCCTTTCGTGTTACTCGATTGTAGCATTGTTATTTGTGCAACCAAATGATGCACAACTTAAAAACCACGGCAAGAAGACACCAGAGAAACAACACGAATTGGGTAGTATATTTGGAGGAGCCTAACTTGGCAAAGGCCTCATCGTAACCGCATGCTAGTGAGTTAGGGAGCCATCGATCATCTTTCCACCTGCTTCATTGTATTTGTGGCATTCAGCACCAGAATATTGCCATGTTCACGTATTCTAATTACAAGCTAACGGCTCTTTGCAAATCGGACTTGAGTGGGAAAGCGAACGAGGTAGCACCGCTTGCAAAACCCTTGTTTGCACCAGTCCTCCGTTGACACTTATAAACCAGTCATCGAAAACTTAACTATCATCCTTCTCTAGGCAGATTAGTTATCAATAAATTGGTGTATTCTGAACAATTGCAGACCAACAGACTGGGTCTTATAATGGAACAAGTCCGGCTTCAACCATGTCGGTTCCTGGGTCTGTTCCTGATTGGTCAGCTGCCTCAGAGGTCTCCAATCTAGCGCCGAGGAGACTCCTTGACTAATTCCTAGAACCCGGCCCTGAGACTCAGACAGAAGCTTAGCTCTGCAGGTCCTAGACACTGGAACTCGCTTCCACGATTCCTACACAACGACAACTACTCTCCTGCTGCCGATTATGGCTCATCCTTTTCAGCGGTCCTGAGCTGCTACTTCCACGCTACTCACTACCTCAACTTATCACCTGACTCTGCTATGCTTCCCACTTTCCCTTTGTTGCGTGAGATGAAGTCTGTTGGCTACCGAATGCGTACCGAAAGCTGCTTAGGCTGCGAGTGCACTACACATAACTCTCCTGAGTAACATCCGCATAATAATAATAATAGTAATAATAATGCACTTGATAAAGCGCCCTCAGAGAACTCAATCTCTTTCTAGGCACTTTATATTTGCTGCAAAGGGAAATGCAATTGAATGGTGAGTAATATCATGCTTGATAAACAAACAAAATGAATAACATGGTTAGGGGTGACATGCACAGGGTCAGCATGCAAATGTGGTTAGTGGCAGCATGCACAGTGTCAGCACGCATAAGCACATGAAGGACGAATCACAGGGACCCACTAAATGCTGTCCTAAAACGGTGGCTTTGTGGAGTTACAGACGGAGATACATTACATCACATTACATCAGCTACTAGTCCCCCACCTGCCCCTTATCAGTCTAAACTGATGAAGTAGCCTCCAGTTTTCAAGTGTCTCGACTCTGAACGTTCGCCAGTGTAAACGTAGCTTGACTCACTACTTGCAGATCTTCTGGCAGGTGCATTACGCATACAATTAGTGCAAAATTCTACCGATAGGCTGGTCTGTCATGAGTATCGAAATTGTCACATTACACAACTGCTCACCGACCTGCATATTTTGCTGTACATGGACATGATAATGGAAAATAAAAGTTCCCGGATGTTTAATGATATATACAGCAAAATTAATTCGACCGAAATCACTTTTTTTCTAGAATCAGGTAAAATAAGCAGAGCTGAATTTGCACGTCAAATTTCACTCTGATATGTGAAGTATTAGCCGAGTTATGGATTTTACAAGGCACAAACCTACACTGGAAATGAAGCTGTAGAGAAGTCACAAGAATGCACCTCAACAAGATTCACGTAGGTACCTCAATCTACCAAGGTTCGACAAGTTGGGATAAATGTCGCATTTGATGCAGAGATCGGCAAATTTGTTATTTGAAGATAGTTGCTTCTGGTTTACATCCGGGTTAGACATGGTTTGCATAATCGTTTTCTTTTATGTGAGAATCTTCAGAATTCCCTGTCCTATTCCCAACATATTTGTCCTTCGAAAGGTACCCTAAATAAATACTCGATTGTCGGACAAATTGCATATGCATTTCCTTGACATTCCCATTTAACATCAGTTGTGCATATGCCATATCCGTGCAGCTAACTATCAGGGCTACAACATTTTCAACACGGAGACAAAAGACAACCAAATGGAAATTCGGTCGGCTTGCCATGTAGGTCGGTAAGATTGGCATAGCCGAGGTGCTGTTGACGAGAGAACGTGACACGTGAAGGTGCATTAAGTTTGGTACAGATGCGCTGCAGACGACACACACTTCTCCATATACAGTACATCTACACAACAGCATACCTGAGGTCTAACTTGGTCGAGCTACTCTCATACTCCAGACCATCACACTGCTCATAAATATGACTAGCCGTGGCTGTTGAATCACACTCGACCACAGCATAGTAGTACTTAAGTCGATTCAACTGGTATAGACGTAGCCATTCTGTCTGCTTCTTCTCGACCTCTGTTCAAAACAAAATTAACATGCAAAGTAAGCCAGCATCGTCAGCAGATGAAACGGCTTCATGTGACAGTTACCATCAAATGACATTTATACAGTGCAATAAGCTAAAAATTCTTGCTCGAGTTGAAAGTGGTCATTTCATTAATATGAGACCGGACCGTTTAAAGCAAACAAATTAACCACATAAAGCTACCTATGCATAACCACTTGCAAATTCCTCGGGTAAAACAAGCCAAAGGAATGAAACGAATTCTATTTTACAAAAGTGCCCACTTGGCTTAAGCGATGAATCGAGGAATCTGGCTTTATAACGAACCAAACTTAGCTCCCATTAAGCCATCGAAAGCTGTCACTATGAGGTAAATAGAACAGAGGGATAGGGGGAGGTATCACAAACACTCCACAGTGAGCAAATCATCAGTGCTGAGCTGGATTGGTCCAGTGGTTAAGGTGCTCTGTGAAGTGCCTGAATAGAGATTAAGTTCTCTTGGGGTGCTATACAAATGAATTATATTTATATTTAATCAGCAAGCAAAAAACAGCAACCCCCAATGAGTTCACATACTCTCACAATGCAAGACCTACCATGATGCCTTGGTTAGCCTCGTCTCAGATGTGACCACCCAAGTAACCTGGTCAGCACATTGTCAAGAGCACACACAACTCGAGGTGTAAGATCTGGCTGCAGATCTGCACTCCGAATGAGGTGAATATCCGGAATCCAACAGGACTGCTACATTACTCAAGACCTTGTCATGGGGGTGAATATATAGATTTATTAGTGTACTGATGTACGTAAAAAAATTATTTCAATCGTAGTGTTGGTAAGAGGCAAATGGCAGGTAGCCAAATTGCTACATTGGAGTAAATGGGCATGTGGACAAATCTCCATTCAGCAAACCACCCTCTCCCAAATTCAGACAAAGGGTAGCACAGTGTATTGCAGAATCGACACAAGTAAAAGCATTAGGACTCTGCTAGGTCTGCTGGATCTCTCAGCAGCTTTTGCAATTATTTATATTAAGAGCTCTATTTGAGTTACTGTTATCTTGTCTGAGAACCTCATGGATCTGCCCTAGATCCATTTCTTTTCACTATTTATACTCTTCCAATTGCTGATGTAATCACAAGGGATAATCATTTTTATGCAAATGACTTGGTGCTATACTTGTGACTTGATCCCCCCATGCCTTCCAATACCTGAGAATATATGATGCAGTGAGAATAAGACAAGCATGGATGAAAACCTTTGCAGGCAGCTAATTGAGGCAGCCTGATGAACATGACAACCGTGGTCTGATTTACCACTAATGTTACCACAAGCAAACTGCAAAACCGGCCCTACTTCCGGCAGAGTGAGCTTCTGTAAGATAAAAACCGCCAGCTGATGAGATTATAGCACTAGGTAACCAATTTAAATTTTTCCTTGAGTACAACATTGCTTTTCTAATCCCTCATATCTAAAATAAATAAAAATAGCTATTGTTCCACAAAAACCCAGCTTCTGTGACCATAATATTTTAAAATAAATTCTCCTATTGCAGTTAGCCTGGGAGATGTCAGATTTGCACATATCGTATGTGGTGCGCTGCTATACGAATTAGTGAATATTCAATAGTATCCATAGAAGTGTAACAGTACATGTGCCTTATAAAAACATTGTAGTTGCGGTTTGCAGAGTGAATACTGAATGGCCATATTTGATTGGCATGACGATGAAAGATTGCTTGCACTCAGCAGATGCACTTTGCTAAGTGTGTGGACAATGTATCAAGAAAACAGCCAACAAGTACTCCATGACAACGTCTGTTAAGATGTTCGAGGCCTATTTCAGCATGCCTGTCACGGATCAAGACAAGCTCGAGGCACCTCGTTTAACATGAAACAATTACTGCTTGCTAAACGGAATTTCTCGCACAATATTATGCATAATTCTGGCATGTTTACATACTGGTACAGAGAGAAATGAAAGCTGTAAAGTTTGCTATACCAGGAATTTGGCAGTCCGACTGACCACACAAGCAGCTGCTACTTATCCGTGGTGGCCCATTCCAAACGTCGAACTGTTAAGACCATGCCTCCCATCATGTATCCACACATTCCTTGATCCATCACCCAGTACCACACTGCCTTAACCTTCTCATCCCTAACCCTCAGAGAGGGATCAGACATCTTCAGAATAAAGCAGCAACTCAGACAGCAGCAAGCTATTACAGATCCACATTTAAATTTCAGGGATATGGCTAAGGAGAAAGTTTAACTTCCTAAACCGTCACCCACAATCTGATGAGAAAACTTGGTCTTACCAAGTCTAATGCTTCGCTTTTAAATATATAATTCCTTTGCATAGCACCCTAAGAGAATTTAATCTCTATTCAGGCGCTTTGCATATGCCACGGGGCTCGAGCCCACGACCTCGGCCAAATCTTGGTCGGGGCAAGGACCTTGACCACTGGGCCAAACCAGCTTTTTTGACACCTAGGATCAAGGGGAAGAAGAACTTGCTGGAGGAAAAGGTGAAAGTAACAGATCACAGAAAGCATCACCAGCTTTTTCCAACTACTGCAGTCGGCTAGAAGGGCTTTGTTTGTGCAATAATGCGGCAGGTCGAGATCATAAGAACTACCAGTAGCGGAAGGAAATGGCACCTATTCATGGACAGTTCATCCAGAAGCATCAATAATTAATAATCAAAGCCGTGATGCTTCATTAAGGGAATAATTACCTACATATATATATATATATATATATATATATATATATAATATAATATATATATATATATATATATCGCTCTATGCACCTCAGTGAGGATTATAGCAGTGTCAATATATTGCAGAGACCCTTATAAGTATGGCAACAATGGCTGGAATGTCATTCGACACTTAAAAATGGTGTCATTCCTGATGGGCCTTCAAAGCGGTTCCACAAGGTTTCCACATTTTCTTTGCCTATAGGACTGCCGGGACACTAAGGCATACTACCAAAAAACGGAATGGCCATAGCTCACTGAAGGGAAGTAGAACATCAGGTGGGAACCGTTGGTAGAACACCGGAAGGTGCTGGTGTCACCACTCCAAATCAAGTTAGGCCTCATCAATTTGCTTGCTGAGGCTCCAGACACTGATGAGTCAGCAGCGTTCAAGTACCTCCAACATGTAACTCCGACAGTTGTCGGGGGCGAATGGTCAAAGCTGGTATGCTTGACGGTCACAGATACAGAAGATCATACAGTAGGATAAATTCCCAAAGAACGTATTGCACGACGGACACCGCGGCTTTCTGGGACTATCAGAAGGCTGAAAACTATGAGCAGTTGGTTCAGGCTCTCATGAAGAACTAGGCTTAATTGGGATGCAGAATGTCCCTCGAAGTTTATATCCTCGATGCTCATCTAGACAAATACAAGGAGAACATGGGAGCTTCAAACACTAGAGGAGCAAAGCCAGCAAAATCACCAGGATATGAAGGAATTAGAACGTATTTATCAAGGGCAGTATAAAAATAAAACATGGCAAGAGACTATGCTTCAGGGCTCGTTCGAGAAAGCGATTGACTGTACAGCCACAAATCTAGAACATCAACAAGGTCTCTGAACCCTTTTGAGCGGTCATTTAGCATGATGTCAAAGTTAATTTGTATTCATTTGCTATTCTTACTCTTATTCTGACTCAACAAAAAACCACACAAATGTTAATTTGTCAAGTTTTCTTATTGCAAAGGAGTTGACTTCAAGCTAATCGCTCTCCTCCTACAAAAGTAAAGTCGATAGGGAGTAATGGCACTTTTCTTTATTTTAGAGACATGAGCAATTAGGAACTAATACTTACTACCTAAGGTCATAAACTATTTTAAATTTTACAATTAGCAAGCCTGGAGGTAAACTAATCTCAGTGCACACATAAAGACAATATACAGTGGTCGAACATGGTTCAACTTAGTGCATATGAAATTCATACGGTAAGGGCTGCGCTCTTATCTGCCACTTTAATAGCACCCTTAGAAAATGTAATCTCTATTCAGAGCCTTTGAATATGCCCCACGGTTCGTGAATAGGCCTAAAAGAGCATGGCCACAGAATCCCGGGTAGCAAACACATCCATTTTTATCGAGGTTCCTACTGGTACAAGCAGCAACACAGCTGTTGAAATGTCTCAGATCGGATGAAGCTTTAAAGCAAAGCAATTTAGAGGGATTAATCTCACCAATACATGTGTACGGGATTACCTTTCTGAGTCAGGTTAGCTTCATCTTTGCTTAATATGGCGCCTACAGCATTAAGTTCTTTCGGACCAGACAGCTCTTCTTCTTTCATTCTTTCAAGTCCATAGTCACTCGGAAAGATCTGCAAATGAGCGGTAAGCATGAATGGCAATAGCACACAGTTATAACAAACCAATATTACTAGTCACTGCATACCGTATTACCTTCACAGACTTAACGAAACCATCAGTCGGTTTAAACGAGTTAAGCAGCACCATTAGATCGATAGCTTTGATACGATCCCAGTCCATATTACAAATAGCTAGCCTAGTCGTAGCTTCTTCTACGACGTCTGCTTCTTTATCGATTTCGCCCCAATAATGATCATCATGTGCAACAGTTTCTTCATCTGAAAATGCAATAAAGTGATACTGCATCAGCAGCATAGAAAGTGCTAGCAGAGTCATTAACATGCTAGTCCATAATAAAACAGGCACAAAGGTAACATTTGATGTATAATTGTACATAACAGCTTCACAATCACCATCCAGAAGATGCAACAACTCAAAACTTGGGGATACAACTACGCCCATTATCAAGGATATAGCCACAGGCTCTTTCCCACACTCAGACTAAAATAATTCCTGCAGCAGAACCCGAGCAAAGCATCAAGAAACCCAAGCTTCAGGGGAAGCTCGTATTGACAGTACTGTGAGCCCAGGACATATGATGGCAGCTTGCAACCAAAGATGCTTGTACGTGTATGAGCAACTACATGTGGCAGTAGGTGCCGGCTCAGGCCATGCAGCTCTTGTTAGCTATGCCATCTGCCCATCCCTTGCGCATGTCGGTTGTTATAGAGGTTCTGATTACGGTATGCGATGAAAACGAGCACCAACTTATATATCGTGCAATACAAAACAACGAGAGATCTAGGCCTTGGCACAAACCAGTCTTATGCAAGCAGTAGGAGAGATACCGACAGGGCTAAAACTGCACTGTAAAAATTAATTTGATGCCTCGAGGCAGTAAGCCTGGCTAATGATGAAAAAGCTAATAGTAAGCCTGGCTAATGATGAAAAAGCTAATAAACAAGTGAAGGAATTGAAGGCCTGACTCGGGCTCAAGTACTGGGAAGCTTGACTGAGCCCAATGTCTATCCAAGAAACTGGGCCAAAACACTCACACACGGCGAGAATCATGCGGCAACCATTTAGCAAAAAGGCACGCTCTGCTGGCGAAAGAAAAGTACTCACTCAGAGCAGAAGCATCATAGAAACTGTCATCCGAGTCTGAATCTGATGACGACAAAGCACCTTCGCCCCTTGCATAATCAGGACCTTCAGCTTCAAAATGTAAAAGTACGATAAGTTACTGTGCGATCATTGCATGCTAAACTTAAATGCATGGACACACATGTCGATATGCATAGCGTTGGATCACAAGGGAAACAATCGATCAGCAAATGCTTCGTTCTCATGCAGCATATAGCAGAGCAAGATCTTACTTGTGAGTAGCTTAGCACGCTTTCTGTCGGGTTCAGAGGTCTCTCTGCCAGTTCTCTCCACGGCAGATTTTCTCTGGTTCAGAGGTTTTTTTCTTACGCTGGTTCTCTGATCCACAGAGGCATTTGGGTTTTCGGAGACGTCTTCGGGATTCTCGGAGTCATTCTCGCTACCTTCACATTCAAAATCGTCTTCTTCTTTTTCCTCCTGTTCCTCTTCTTTTGTGTCTTCTTCGGAACTAAAGTCTTCCTCGTCGCTACTCTCTGCTGTCTCAGCATTTCCAAAACTATCACTGTCAGCATCAACGAGCTCTTTGTCCTTTCTAGCCTTGCCTAACGACGATTTTTCAGGCTGCTGACTGGTAACCGGCTTCAAGCCAGCAGTTGCGAGTGCGATAATACCACTTCGTTTAGAACTTTTATGCAGTCCTTCCCTAGAAACGTTCTCTACTCCTGTCTTCTTCGTTTTGCTGGGCTTAAGGTCGTCAACTACTTTAGCAGCACCTTTCTGCTTCTTCTGCTGGCTCTGTTTAAGTTTGGTAGGAAGTACTGGTTTACCAGACGCTTCTGCAGTGATTGGCCTCTCTAGTGAAGGTCCACCAGCATCCTTCCTATTGCTAGTAGATTGCAGAACAGCAACCTCCTCTTCGCCTGAGCTTTCATGCTCTGAAGAGCTAAGCTCGTAATACCTTTGCAAGTGATCATTGGAAGTAAGATCTACAGGCCGGCCCCTAGAACGACCAAATTGGAAGCTGGATTGGTAAATTGAAAATACAGATGCAGTGAGAAAGAATTCAAACAACGTAGAATAAAAGGTGCAGACCTCACAGGAAAGAAATCAACGTTCAAGCATCAATGCTTTGAAACTCAAAGCGTGCATCCCTCACTTGCTGTCGTAACAAGCTAACAAGTAAGAAGGCCCTCACACAGGCCTACCGATGCTTAATATGCAGAGTTCAACAACAGAGGCATGACAGAACCTTGTTTAAGTTGCTAAACCTTGACCTTTTCCAAGCCATCTCACCATAGCCCTTGGGGGCATCTGCCGAGCTTTAGGAAGCTGCAGACCGACCGCCTCCCCCCCCCCCCCCCCCCCCCCCCCCCCCCCCCGATCAACAATGCACAGCATGCAATAAGGGCAGCAATTAGGCATGCAGGCAGCAGCGCACTTTCCACAACTGCTTTAAAGAGGCCAGTGGTGCATGAGTTTGCAGAGAGAAGCAACTGTGATGCAGTAGCGCACCTACGAGCTACACATTTCGTAAGCATCCGATGGTAACTATGGGATTTGGCTTATAACTTCCGGTTGCATGTAAAACAGGCTATGGCACAGCACCTTGATACTGACATTTAAAGGTGGGTAAGGCAATATCCCTCATTGTATTGACGGCTTTCTTAAGGGACATTGTCTGCCAATGCAGCAACGAAGTGCTTGGTTGTTTTAGGCTGTTGGTCCAACTAGTCTGCTTCAAACGATGGATGACACGTGTCATTTAGATTCCAACACTTCCCCCAACCACTTGGGAGTTTAGTTTACCCTAATTATTCTAACCACTTTCTTGCTGAATGAGTCCAAAAACAGGTTCAAACTTTTTAGTAATCTATAGCAACGATAGATTTTGATCAGTAAATTGAGTCAAAGTAGTTTCATTTAACATTGCCAGTGCAATTTCAGTGGCTACTACTTTTAGTTAATGACAGCATTGCAAAAACTTGCCTTCGAGCACGCGTGAATAAGTGTAGTCATTGTCGAGCAGCAGCAAATACGCCACAATGCTTGCAAAGCATCTTGATGAGCAACCGCTCATGCTAAGTCATTTCCAGCATCAAGATGATAGTAGGTATGCCACAGTACACATGGATTCATTTTTGGTGAAGGATTGGTGTTCATCTCCTTCTGGTATTGACTCTCCTTTTGATGCTATGCTCGAGCAGGCCAACCCCTACTTGAGCTGGTTACATGAGCGCTTCTGTGTCACTTTTTACAAGCATCAATTGCAGAACTGACTTCTTGGCTAGCCTTCAACCTAGCGTCACATGCCTCAGGATAACAGCAGCAGAACCAAACAATGTGAACAAATCTCATTTACGAAAAAACTTCAAAAGATGCGCCGCATAAGCGTAGGCTTGGACGCCTCTTTAAGAAGTCTAGGTCTGATGAAAATTTAGTCAATTTCAAAGACTTCCTTCGAGTCTACACCCGGAGGCTTAGAAAAGCCGAGGCTTCTTTTTCACTCGAAAATTGAGGTCCAGTCGGTCAGACCCAAAACACTTACAAGACGGTAAACAATTTGCTGGCCAACTCTGAGGTCTCATTCCCAGGTCTAGTAAAAAGAGCTCGTCTCCTGAAGACCCTATACCATCATCTCTGTCGTCTTCACTGGCAAACAAATTTAGCTCAGCCATAGCAGAGATTCTCTGGAAAAAAAGCAGTTGTACTCAAGTAACCCAGCCTTAACCACGATTTTCTGGAAAAAGCGGTTGTACCCAAGTGCAGCAAATCGACCATCGTTAGAAAGATACTTAAAAAAGCCTGAATTAGATACAAATGCCCTTGCTAACTATTGCCCAGTTTCCCTTCTTCCTTTGTCGTCAAAAATTCTTGACAAAATTGTCGCTAAGTATTTGGCAGCACACATTGAAAAGAATTCAATTTTAGAAAAATTTCAATAGGGGTTCAAGCGGCAGCTCTCCACTGAAACTGCCGTGTAACCAAAGACAGCCATTGCAGCTACGATGACGGAAATGTCACTATCCTAGCGCGGCTAGATCTATCAGCTGCCTTCGACATTATTGATCACGATATCCTACTTGAACAATTGAGAACAACCATGGGTCTGGCAGAAGAGGCACTGGCATGTTTAAATCGTACTGGTCCGATCATATTCAATCCGTGTCGCATGGGGGTCAGGTCTCATCCACCAGACAGCCACCTTTGCCATTGCAGCTGGTGATGGATGTGGCTGCAAGGTAAATCCCAGAGGTCTGATCGTGTGTCTGCTGAAGGAGCTCCGATAGCATCCGGTTGATCAACAAACAGTGTACAGTTCGTACACAGAGCCACAAGGCCTGCCTCGGCTTGGCTCCTTCATACTACCTAGCTGAGTTGCTGCACCAGTTTCAGCCTTCCCAGATCCTCCATGGACAATAAATTAGCTGTTCTATTCGCGTGCTAATAGACCGTTGACAACAGAACCTTGTTCTCTGCAGGTTCTAGACTGTGAAACTCAATTCCACAACTCTCATGCAATGTCATCTACTCTGCTGCTGCCGACTATGGCACACCCTTTTCAGCCGTCCTGAGCTGCTTCTTCCATGCTACTGACTCCCTCGCCAGCCCTTCTGACTCAGCTATGCTTCTGACTTGGCTACCTAATGAGTACCGAAAGCCGCTTAGGCTTTGAGTGCACTATACAAATCTCTCCTGGGTAGTATTCACATAGTCTTTGTGGCTCTGTGAAATTATAGATGGAGATACTTTTGCAACCAGTGAAAAAACAGTTCCTGCAAGCTAAATTTCTAGGAGCTTTCTTCCTAATTATGATTATATATATCTAATGACCATCGCGTACTCATGCATGTAAAGGTATAATGTGCTGGACATGGATGACTCATAGCCAGACTTAGCCAGCCACAGTGTTTGAAGAGTGCAGAATAGAAGGCTGTGCCCACCGACCTCAACTTCCGACGTGCCTATCTCTGCACGTGATGCACCTGTTTTTTTTATATGAAACTTGATCGAATTTCCGAATCACTCCTAAATCAAAGCTTTTGCAGAGGTTAACAAACGATCCGGGGTTATCTGTACCACATTTTTTAGTGCACTTTGCACATTAAGATAATAACCAGAACCAGAAAATGACTCCAATATCGAGCACCAAGATTCCAACGTCTATGTGTGGCCTCAGACTACATAAAGACCGAGGCTACAAAAGAAAAAGGTGATGCCAGAAAGCTTTCATTTTTATTCCGCCATATAACACACACACACACATTCAGCTGCGACTTTTGGCAGCTGAATGTGTGGCGAAAAGCTCCAGTCAGGTCATGCCATGACGTCAGTCGAGGAATGAGTTCCATGAGCATACAAACGGAAGGTACGATCTCCAAAAATATTAGAGCTTGGTAAGAAGACCAGCTAAACAACCTGACTCAGAAAAGTGGATGGTACGATGCAAACCCTGAGTAGGAAGTAGGTCTGGAGCAAGAGGACCTAAAAGTGAATGACAGACCATTGAAATCGAATACACTGCCGATGGGAAGCCGATGCAGGTCGGTGAGAAATGGTGTAAGGTGGCAGTTGTGACTTTCCTTTCACGACAGACAATGTAATGTTATGTATCTCCGTCAGTAACTCCACAAAGTCATAAAGACCATGTGGGTGTTACGCAGGAGAGTTTTGTATAGCGCACTCACAGCCTAAGCGGCTTTCGGTATGCATTCGGTAGCCAACAGACTTCGTCTCAGAGAAAGTGGGAAGCATAGCAGAGTCAGGAGAGCAGTTGAGGTAGTGAGTAGCATAGAAGTAGCAGTTCAGGACTGCTGAAAAAGATGAGCCATAGTCGGCAGTTGGAGAGTAGTTGTCGTTGAGTAAGAATTGTGGAAGCAAGTTCCACAGTCTAGGACCTGCAGAGCTAAAGCTTCTAACTGCAGTGTTTTGGGTGTGCCAATTGTTTTTCGAGGAGGGCTTGGAGAACAGCCCTTCCGGCGGGACGCCTCGGCATTGCTTTAACATGTTTCTCCAGAGCAGGTAACAAATTGTATTTGTATATGGCACTAGAATGCCTGCACGATACAGGCAGAGCGCCTTCTAGGCGAAGCTTCAAGCTCTCCAAATGGGGGTCAATGAGTTCCTTTCTTAAATAACGAGCCATCCTGCCCGTGCAACCTTCAATAAAGGGCTAAAGGCTCTCAAAATATGAGGTACAACAAGTTTTTAGCAAGCTATAGAGCACTTCCGGGCGTCGAGCCTTCTGTGGGCAGACTCATGCTAGTTGTAGAGAGGGCTGCCATTTATTTTACACGGGCTACCATATTTGCATTACAGGGTGGCCAAAAAAGGCTAGCCGGGCAGCACACCTTAGTAGCCTCAGGACGTGTCCCCATAGGGGAAGCCACCATGCTTCGGGAGGGGAAGTCTAAAGAGGCACTTCCCAAGTGCCCATTCGGCACTTCGAGTTCCAAGTAGATCACTTGACCGAGGACTAGAGGCATTCTGGAGTCCTGACTCCGGCAATGAGATATAGCCTAAACATTTACCTCTCAACACCCCTTCATATCGTGAGCCGGCATGACACACGAGTGCTAACTCAAGCAAGTAGATTAGGGACCGTGACATACAAATGTCCTGTTCCTATTTTCTCTAGCCTGACAACACATAGCTACCAGATGAGCAATTTCTTTTTACCAAGCAGCAAAAGTTATATGTTCGTAACTACAGCTTCCTGCTGCTTACATCTATTTTCATAAAAAAAACTCCTGTGGCTACTTTTAAGTGCTGCTAGTCAATGCTTGTCATTTCCTTATGTAAAGGATATACAAGACTAATATAGAATAACTCGGTTGCTTAAAGAAAAATGGACACATTAGGACGAAAGCACAGCTGCTTGCTTGGTGCCTGATAGCTAATCAATCAGGGCAGGAAAATATGCTGTATGACATACTCGTGATCAAGGTTTAGCTCATCCCTAAAAAGATCCCTTGCTATGGGCCCTGCCTCTAACCACCCTCGGAGTCAAGTCTCTGGTGTCGATGCCTTTTGTTCCTATGCACCTAAAGCCTTGAACTATCTGCTTAAATCACAAAATTTCCAAGCTTGACATTAAAGTGACGATAGAACTCTATCTGCTGCTCATTTCATTTCCTTCGTTAATATGATCATCCATTACGTGCTCATTCTGTAATTGTGCATGTCTTCACTAATAAATGGATGTCATCTGCCTTTATAGTCTATACGAAGTGACTAGAAACAGATGGTTATCTTATGGTGCTATATAAATGCACTATTATAATTATTGTGGTTGGCTGAGCTTCAAGATCTTACCAGTAGAGATATCTGCGGCTCTCGGAACATTCACAGCAAGTAAACAAGAATAATAATAATAATAATACATTTGATATAGCATCCTCTGAGAACTCAATCTTTCTAGGCACTTTACAATTGTTGCAATGGAAGCACGATCGAACGGTTAGTGGTAGCATGCTCAATAAACAACTTTAACATGGATAGGGGTGACATGCACAGGGTCAGCATGCAAGTGTGGTTAGTGGCAGCCTGCACGGTGTCAGCACGCATAAGCATGCATAAGCACATAAAGCAAGAATCACAGGGACCTACTAAATGCTGTCTTAAAAGGCTGTTTTAGTTTCTTTTTAAAATGTGGTCAAGTCAAGAGATGTCGTGATTCAGGTCGGGAGTGAGCTCCGGGCTTTGGGAGCATACAAACTAAAGGCGTGGTGTCTAAAGGATTTGAGGTGTGTACGAAGCGTAGGTAAACAGTTTGATTCCGAAAAGCGGGTGATACAATGCTTAGCCTCGTGGGGGAGTAGATCTGATAAATAGGCTGGAGCCAAAGAGTGAAGGGACCTAAAAGTGGGCGACAAAATCTTGAAGTCGATGCGTTGCTTGACTGGTAGGTGGCCAGTGCAGGTCGGCAAGAAGTGGTGAGATGAGGCAACTGTGACCCTCACGATAGACAAGCCTAGCTGCAGGGTTTTGCACCAGCTTTAAACACCTGATTGCACAGGCCGGTAGACCAGCAAGCAGTGAGTTACAGAAGTCAAGACGGAATTTGTAGAGAATCTCTGCTTGTATTGCTCGATCTTTCGGCAGTTTTTGATCTATCACCAAGTCCTTCTTGAGCACTTGTCAACTGCCTGGGCATCACTAGCACTGCATTACAACGGTTCAGGTCCTATCTCAGTGGGAGATTTCAGAGTATTGATGTGAATGGATAAAGATCTTCTTTCACTTCTATGCAGATGACACTCAGTTGTATCTTTGTTTTGATCCCCCAAGCCCTCGAGCATGTCGAATTCTCTCAACTCCTTTGCTGCATGCATTGATGACGTCAGCACATGGATGACAGCAAATTCTCTTAAATTGAATGATGATAAAATCAACTTGCTAGTTATGGGCAAACCAAGTATGATTTAGAAATTGGAAAGGCTAATGCTCAAAATCGGCTCTGCCAGCATCTCCTATTGAATCTGCACGAAATCTAGGTGTCTTGTTCCAAAGTGACCTTTCGTTAGACGACCACATCAGCTCCAAAATCAATTCTGCCTACTTTCAGCTACATAACATTGCTAAAATTCGGGCTTGTTTACACAGGGATACCACATCTAAGTTGGTCCATGCATTTTTTATAATGAAGAATAAAAATAATAATAATAAAACACTTGATACAGCACCCTCAGAGAACTCAATCTCTTTCTATCTACTTTACATTTGTTGCAAAGGAAGCACGATCGAATCGTTAGTGCTAACATGCTCAATAATCAACAAGAATGGTTAGGGATGACCAGCACAGTCTCCCACTGAGATAGGACCTCCACCATTGCAATGCAGTGCTAGTGATGCCCAGGCGAGAGGTGCTCAAGAAGGACTTGGTGATCGATAGTATCAAAAGCTGCCGAAAGATCATAGCAATACAAGCACAGATACTATACTTAAAGTCTGCATTCCTAGAAGATCGTTATACACCCGAAGCAGTGCTGACTCTGTGGAGTGATTAGCTCTAAAACTAGACTGGAACTTACTAGCAAGGTTTGAAGTTTCAATATATGAGTTCAGCTGGTCTGCAACGACTTGTTCCCGTGTCGATGACAGAACCGGTAGAAGGAAGACTGGGCGCAAGTTCCCTAAGTTCTCTTGGTCTAGTATTGATTTTCTGAGTAGTGGCCTGACTACGGCCTTTTTGAAAGGTTCTGGAACATGACTTGAAGCTAATGATAGATTTATGATGCTAGTTTAAGCAGCAGATCAATGCATCGTAGAAGCAGGACAGTGGGAATAGAATCCAGAGTACTAGTTGTCTTCTTTGATTGGGATACAAACTTCAGGAGAGGTCACTAGTGACCTCCTTGAATACAGGCATTAAGGTGCTACATGGAATTGAGGGACAGGATTGGG
This sequence comes from Cristatella mucedo, assembly GCA_009760855.2. Lineage (NCBI taxonomy): Eukaryota > Metazoa > Bryozoa > Phylactolaemata > Cristatellidae > Cristatella > Cristatella mucedo. The sequence goes on from WPIO01000084.1 coordinate 810,112, forward strand.
GGAGGGCAGCCATCTTAGGGATGGACTCCCTGATTTTGTCTATCTTGTTGACAAACAATCGAGGAAACAAGTTTTCTGGTCTTTCACTGCTAGTTCATGAAAAAGCCTGCAGTACCCCCTCCGATCAGAAAGGCTCATAGTTTCCGAAGTCCATAAGTAATACGTTTACGAAAGATGTTTAAACAAATTCTGTTGGACAATGAGTGAAGCAGCCCCCAAAGCATAACCACTTCTAGCGACAAGAGTCATCCATGTCTGCCTCTTTGAACGGAATCCGGCAAACGCCAGCCGACAATAGCTTCGATTACCCAGACTGTAGTTATTAAAAATGCACAATATTCGAGGTATCTGGGCAGAGCTGTGCCATCATGAAACAGACAATAATTAAGTCGCCGACTTTAGTTATAAGATGTGTTCTAGCTTATACGGGCACGTTCAGTCAACGCTTCAAAAATACTATTCAGTCAACAGGAAGGTAACCGATATACACAGGACCGAGTGGTTTACTGACACCGATGCACGCCTAAGAGCTTCCACCTAAGCGCGTTTAAACTATTGCAAACTAATGCAAAAATTAAAACGCGAGACGCCTAAAAGTTCCACAAATGCGAAAATCACAAATCACTTGGAGATCTCATACCTTTTATCTACCGTGTATTTGAGCTTGAAATTCCTGTCGGTGAACATTTTTGTAAAGCGCTGATCGATTTTCACCTTCCTTTCCCGTTTGCTCATCAAGCGAAACCTTGGGTCTCCTTTAATGGCACTAAATCTCTGGTCCGATTCCATTGTGAAAACTTGACGCTTGGAGAACTGGTAGACGATAGACAACGGCGAGCTGCAAAAATTAAAGGTCTAATCGAGCCAAGCGAAGCACATGTCGAAACATAAAGACGCGGCTTAGCTCCCTATTTTGGCCAGGGAGAAGCTTTATTCCTCTGCTCACCTTGGGGTAGATGTAATTGAGCAGCGGGTTTCTTTCGCCAAACAATAAACCGAAAAGTACGCACACCAACGTGGGCACTGAGCGGTACCAGCCCAGCAACACGTGAAGGTGAAGGCTGTAGACAGCATATTACCATGCAAGTGAAGGCTAACAATGTTGTCAGAATATATTGTCTAAAAGCTGCTTTTTTGGCTTAATTTTGGAATAAATAATTATTCAATACCTTTATTTCTGCACTAAGTACTTGTGAAAACGTGTGGGTACACCCCTAGGAGTTATCTCTTCTAGTTGGGGGAGGGGTGGCGGAGGGACAGTCTCCGAGAGGAAGCACTGACCTGGATCCATGTACAGGTCAGTCGTGAATGGCTGGATGTCGACTTCTTAAGCTCTTCGGCTTTGTTGCTCGGACCTGTCAAAAACTACTAGATTCTCTTAAGTCTCAGCTGAAGACGCATCTGTTCCGCGTTTTTATTTATTTTTCCGGGCTGCGAAATTAGTCAATGGCTACTACACAGTGAACCCATGGCCATGGCTGTCTAATTATAATAATTATAATTATTAATTGTAATTATAAAGTAATGTCGCTAACGTAAGAAATTTTTGCCAGTTTAAGCTTACGCGGAAATTTACTGTTAGGAGCTTGGTTTTCATCTTCAGGGCATTTTTTCCTCCACGCTTACTTTGGCCATTAGATCCCCATCTCCCAGCGAGGTCTGGCCGGTAAGACAGTCTGATATCAAGATCCGGCCCTGCATCCTTTCCCCGAAAGCTTCAAGTCCTGCGGTATTAAATTGAAGTAAATTACACTATTTTTGCTGGACTCCTATAACAATTCGTCACATTAAATTTCGCATTATTTTTGTAAAATCTTACAAAGTGTGGCATCTGCTGAGATTATAATACCACTGAATATCTAAAGATGCGTATGGAGCGGCAGTTTCTACGTTAGACTTGGAGAAAGAAGAGAGCTCTCTTCAGGGGTAATTTGGACAGTTCGTAGTCGGAGAACAGCCAACCCACAGATTCTTCCGAGGTTAATAATAATACATTTGTATAGCGCCCTTAGCGAACTGAATCCTTTTCTAGGCACTTTATAGATGCTAAAATGCATGCGGACTTCCCATAAAGCGGCCGGCTCTGTGCAGCTGCTGCTTCGCACCGTTAAGTGTTTGGAAGTGGAGCCGCAGCGTTACAGCAGCTATTCAGGTATTGACTTTAAAAGGATCCAATTCAGTAGCAGATCTTTATCGGGAGAAAATTAAAAACTATTAGCCGCAAGAATTTTACTCTAAAGACGAGCAACTTCTGCTTCTTTCATGACCGATCGACCCTCTCACACTCCGCGTTTATTTTTCTACCTCTTTCTCTGTCTTCGGCACTGTCTCTTCCTGCTTTTTCTTTCTCCATCTAAGCAAATCTGGTTGAGTTTGCATTTTATTTTCATAAAGTTACTATTCCATCCTATCGTGCCAGCAACGCTGCAAGAGACGGCTATGCATACCAGTGTTTGCTCGTGAAAATTTGAGACCTCGGTTGCTTTTGGTAGTCAGCCGTTGGTGCTTTTCCTGCATATGCCAATCTAAAATTTAGAGCACTTGAGAAGCTTAACAGAAGATAAAAACTTAGAAGAAGAGCAACTGGAAAGAAACGTCGTAATGGAATTAGTAGTAGGAGCAAACGAATCATCGGTGCACAACATCAATGCTCATGCGAGTAGTAACCGACAAGTTACACTCTTATCAGAATATCAAACTTGGCAAGTTTTAATGAAGATCAAGTACGCACTTCTACGACGGTACATCAATGATGACTGTCAAAAAAGAGGGAGACAATTTGCTATTTTGCATTTATATATATAGAGGCAACATACATACTCATGGTTGAAATTGAACATTGAAATGCAAGAGCTTCACTGGGAAACTCAACATGGGGAACTTTCACTACGAACTTAAATATTCACTATGAACTTAAAAGGGTTTCTGTAAAACTACGGATTTCCAGCAGGCAGTGCTCTCTCTGCGCTGCGACCCCTTTTGCAGTCGCCCGAAGTGACAGCTGGCGCTTCTGGCGCTTCTCCTCTGGACGAGCCGATTTGGCGTTTGCAAAGCTGCCAGAGTGACAGTGGCGGACCGGAAGTAGTTATGCGCCTGCTTTAGGTAGCGGATAGTTTATAACAATTATTAATTTGAAGATAATCAGCATGCCCATACGTTCACCACACGCACGTCAATTCTGATTGGCTACCCGGCGCTGACTAATAAACTTCACGGAATTAAATCTATGTTCTTTTAATAAGGAAATAATGCATACAATTTTGAAATGCGTTTTTCTTTTTCCTCCTGTGCACATTTTGCTCCGTTAACAAATAATTCTATGCTTGACAATCGGTAATTCGGTTTCACCAGCTAGGTTAGCAGACACTCAGGCCAGCTTTTAAATGAAAAGTTGTTTTTCTGTGATCTTTCGTCGGTCCAAGCTAGTACAACTATTATTCAGGAACCGCGAATACTATCTCCACACTTAAAATATGGCTAATGAAGAGCGCCAAAGTTTCACGGAACTTTGAAGCTCCTCCGACTATTACGTACATGCACACTTTCGGGCACAAGCTTTAATATTGTGCTCTTAGCTGTTCGACATAGCTAATGACGTTACAAAGTTGGCAACTATCTCGATTGACCACTCGGTACATTAACAAAACTCTCCAACACATGAGCAGTTAGAATATGGGCTGCCAAAAATTAGAATTGGATAGCCACATTTCTCGTTTAAGTTCTTTAATCATAATCATAATAATAATACACTAGTGCACTCAGAGAACTCAATCTCTCTCTCTCTCTCTCTCTCTCTCTCTCTCTCTCTCTCTCTCTCTCTCTCTCTCTCTCTCTCTCTCTCTCTCTCTCTCTCTCTCTAGGTGCTTTACATTTGCCGCAAAGGAAACACGATCGAATGGTGAGTGGTATCATGATTGATAAACAACAAGAATAACATGGTTAGGGGTGGCATGCAACAGTATCAGCATGCAAAAGCACACAAAGGACGGATCACAAAGATTCACTAAATACTGTCATAAATAGGTACGTTTTTAAATTCTTTTTAAATGTGGACAATCAGGAGATGTGACGCAGATCGGGAGTGAGTTCCAGGCTTTGTGAGCATACGAACTAAAAGCACGATATCTCAAAGGATTTGAGATGTGTACGAGGTATAGGTAAACAGTTAGATTTCGAAAAGCGAGTGGTACGATGCTTAGCCTGGTGGGGAAGTAAATCTGATGGATAGGCTCGAGCCAAAGAGTGAAAGAACCTAAAAGTGAGTGACAAAACCTTAAAGTCGATGCGTTGCTTGACTGGTAGCCAGTGCAGGTCGGCGAGAAAGGATGTGACGTGGCAACTGCGACGCTCACGACAGACAAGCCCACCTGCAGAGCTTTGCACCAGCTGTAAGCACCTGATTGTACATGCCGGTAGACCAGCAATAATAACATATTTGATAAAGCGCTCTCAGAAAACTCAATCTTGCACTGGTGCAGCTCTCAGCTTAGCCGCGATGGGAGCCCTTGCCTTAGAGGGGGGGGGGTCGACTAGGGCGCCTAGTACAGACGCAGCTCCTGACTCACCTAGCTCAGGTTAGAATGGAGCTTTATGCAGGCGATGCGGTTAGGAGATGGAGCGACTAATGTGGTTGTCTTAGCGGGTTTGACTTGGACAGCTAGTACAAGCCCGACTCCTGGTCTACCCGCTAAAGTTAGAATGAAGCCTGGTGCAGACGTTGCGGTCAGGATGTGCACCGACTAATATGCTGAAGTAGAAATAGCAGCGGCGCGCGAGGTCAGGAGTTGAGAGGTGAGAGAATATAATGAGACGAGTGAGAGCTTACTGGGACAGCTTCGGTAGTCGAGCAGAGACTACGCCCCGAGAGCTCAGGGCTGCAGCTTGGTAGTCGATGCGAGACTACGCTTCGAGAGCACGAGAGACGAACCCACGGCGACGAACAGCTAAGTGTAACTTAGACTGCGCAGTTGTGTTCTGCCGGCTACTCAGTTAGCTGCTCGTATCTTGGGGTGCTGTAGCAACCCGCCTTCGCAATTGCTAGCGACGCGCGCATAGGTTAGTGTGTTATACGCGGGCTTCGGGAGTTCGCGCAGTTAACTCCGTCAGTCCGGTACGCGCCGCGTAAACGCACAGGGTAGTTGGTTATACTCGGGCTTCGGGAGTTCTCGCAATTAACTCCGTCGGTCCGGTACGCGCCGCGTAAAGCGCTTGCGCCGGCGCGTAACCACTACTAACAGGCCCACAATAAACTGTTGCTTTCGGCACCCAGTTGTGGCCGCCTGTGTTTTAACCGCACTGCAGCACTGCATCACACAGTCCACCGGTAGAGAACCGGGGGACGAGCTTCTACGCGGTTACAATCTCTTTATAGGTGCTTTACATTTGCTGCAAAGGAAAGACGATCGAACGGTTGGTGGTATTTAATGACTTGACGACAGTAATCCCTGCGATGAAATATTCTTCATAAAGACCTCAAGTTCGTGATTATTCCTGGAGTCAACGCTGCTTACCATTCATCATTTCCAAAGCTACCAAAGACAAAGAGCTAAGACTAAGAAAAAACCGCCGTCGCTTTACCCAGCCTGTTGGTTCGCTTGCAGTCAATCCAGATTAAAGAAAAGTTAAGATTAGCTTATCAAGCAGCCTCTTTTGTATAGCGGCAGAATAGCTTTAAAGGTTATCATCCCCACCCTTGCAGTGGGTAATAAAGGATTGCCTGCTGCCAGACTCGAACTCAAAACCTGGGTCGTGAAGAGCGAGCACCTTAGTTGGAGGCCAGATGCAATATGGAACTGATTCTGGGAATAGTTTGATGTTGAGAGCCTTTTGAGAGTCATTCTCGCAATCGTTGTATGAGTGATCCACATTCACAAGCACTTTCCACCCGTCCAGACTTGTTTAATATTGTAGATCCTGGAGCTTCGAAGCTCTCTGGACAATATAAAGTGAATGGACTGACGCGACTCAGACTGAACAAGACGGAGGGAATGACAGAGACAGCCGCTGTGGTAACACTGCACGGGAATGTGGCAGACATACAGAGACTACAAACAGCGGCCAGTATTCGCCCTTTTCCATTGAAAATAAACTTGCATGGCTCAGGGGGCACTTCATGCTTTACTTTAACATGTCTGGCTTCAAAGCACCGCCGCACACGTTGACGTCAGGCATGAAGGCAGGCGCGGGAAATACGGACAGTCAGCTAGCTAATCTCGAAACCCCTGGCAGCTCTATATGTGTTAACGGGGATCTGACATTGCACTAAAATACGCGGAACAATGTAACGAGATCAGGGCAGTCAGACTGCGCCACATCCTAGCAAATCTTCACCCACTAGTTACAAAGACTAGTCGAAATTGGTGCGATTGGCTATAAATATTTGTCTCTGGCGGATGTCTCATCGGGTGAAATTGGCCTGGCTTTAAGTACTGATAATATGAATGGGTTTTCTCTCGTTCTTAGGCTATGAAAGCCCTCACTGTTTTAGAAGTTAATGCTCTTCAAAAGGTTTGAGAGTACTCGATCGAGCCATCTCCTGGAAACGGGGAGGAAGTGCCAGTAGAGGGGAAGGGGAACTGGCTTATTTTACTAGGAAGAGGGTCTGAGGCACCCCAGAAGCTTAAAAAAACCATTATTTTTAATTAACCTATATTATTGTTAATGTACTCAAGTCGCGTCAACGAAAGTGGTTGCTGATTCACTGGCCGGCGCTAGCCAATGGGAGAAGAGCCTACGAAATTCACTTAGACAAATGCGAACGACATCAGTTGCAAGTCAAAAGCAAGTTCATTGAAACGGAACTCGAGGTTTACGGCATTAATAAAGGTACAGGAGTGCGTACAAGTGGACTAAATGAAAGGTATCAAGTTTAACCAATCTTTATCATTTTGAATGTACGCGAATCTCGTAAACGGAAGTCACTGCTGATTAGCTCCACGAAAGTGACCAATAAAAGGAGAGCCCGCGAAACTTCTGTTTATAATTTCGGTATGAAAAAATGCACTCGCAAAGCTGAAATTGAAAATTAAACTAATAACATTTAATTAATTTGAAAGTTCTAGAGGATCTTACATGCATACATAAGGCGAATCCAAGTGAGCATGGTCATTGGTGGAGAATCAGAATGCACTAAAACACAGCACGAGGTACACAGATGTGATTAAGGTCAAATAACTCACGACGATAAACGAAAGAGTGAGAAGGTTTCAATTGTAGCTCAGTGTTTAAGATCATTTCGTAATCTCTTTCATACTAGCTGATTTAACAGCCTCTTTTGTATAGCGACAGCTGAGCCTTTACGGCTTCCATCGCAGCTTGTATCGGCAATAAAGAATCGCCCTCCGCAGAATTCGAACCCAAAACCTCGGGACCAAGGTCACGATGAGCAGCCACCTTTTCTCTTCACGGTAGTGGGAAAGAGAAAATTAATAAAGCAAGCATTTATTTTCGAACAATAATTTTGAATTTTGACAGGAATTGTGTTCCATAAAAAACCGAACTACACCGAATATATGCCAAAATATATCGCAGGCAACAACGTGTGCGGCAAACAACGGAGGAAGACTACAAGCGTTACGCTTTAGAAGTTCATGGTAAGCGAAACTTTCTTCAAACTCGGCAAAAATAAGAGACCGGACGGGCAGATGTCGAGCGTCGCGGCGAAATTCTAACATCAAGCTTACAGATTCTCAAATTCAAGCATGACATCCTGCGATTGTTTGTGGTTCTTGGCTAGTATTCCAACCCAAATTTACAGGCGGCAGCTTTATTGTAAATGGAACAATGCTACGATTACGGTTAGGGACAGTGCGCATGTAGGCCCGGGGCGCCACTTTCCGCGACTGTGTAGTTGAGAGCCTACAGTGTTCCACGACTTGGCAGCTGAGAATATTTGCTGGGAAACTCCAAAAACTTTAATGCTACGCCAAAAATTATTCTCGACCTGCATTGACTTCCACCTCGCAATGTATTGATTTCAAAGATCTTATCACTTTCTTTTCGGTCCCTTCATTCACTTGCTTCGGCGTCCTTTGCAGCAAATGTAAAGCGCCTAGAAATAGGTCGAGTTCTCTGAGGGGGCTTTACCAAGTGTATTATTATTCATTACCCATCTAGAGCTCACTCCTCAATCTTCGTCTCGCACCGCCTCTGCTCCTCCAACTAAGCACAAAAGTGCCCAGAGTAACTTTGCGCTCTGCATGTTGCAAGTAAAAAAAACACCAAATGGCACGCGATCGCGACGCTCGCAAACGCACCCGCCGATAATCTCGCTCCGAACCGTAGACACGTCCGCGGTCCAAACCCACACCGGATGAACCGAGACAGAAGTCTGTGGCGGCGAGTGCATTAATCCCGTTTTTTAGCTGCTGCAGCGTAGCAGCCGGAATCGGCGGCCGTTCTTGTGGCTCGGCCCACTGGCGAGAGGCTCGAGTGTCCCGAATCGCCGCTCGGCGACGTTTCCGTCATGTGGGACCTGCAGACTTTGCTAAGCAGGCGCCCAGGAATTGCTCGTACAGTCTTAGGGTCGTGACCAGCCGTCCTGTTTACGATGGAGAAAGAAACGAGGGGCGACCTTCTGCGAACTGTTGAGAACCAGAAAGAGCAGATCCTTCGTCTCGAATCTCGTCTCCGAGGTATTTTTTTTAGCCACGGCATTCGCGTCCCCGCGAACCGCGACCGCAGGTCTGCATCGTCGCTGCCGACGCGTCCCGCGTTGCTGCCGGGTGCCGTAGGTGCGGCGCTCCGTCGCTGGCCGCGGTTTTTAGATGTTGTTAACGCTTATAAGAGCCTACTGAAAGAGAAGGACGCCCTTCAGTCCTCGGTTGATACCCTGCAAGCTCTTCTGAAGTCGCAGACCAATGCGGCAGGCAAGCACTCGTCAGCGGCCGCGCCCCGCGAGAGCGCCGCCGGCGGCAGCGCTGCTGCTGCGCCCGAGGTCAAGCAGCCGGCGGCGCCAGAGACTGCCGAGGGACAGCCGTCGGAGGTATCCATGCGGGCGCGTCTGTGCAAGTGCTGCGCGCTCCAGTTTTCTCAGGACTAGCGTGCTTTCATCGAGTGAGCGCCGCACTGTTCGCTCCCGCTGACGTGGCCTGTGCGTGGTGAAGCTGCTGCCAGAAAGCGTCGACGACAGAGCCGCCCACGGCGGCTCGCTCAGAGTGCTGGCTACCCGTAAGCGTCTTCGGTCGCCCCGGGCTCGCTCTCTGCAGCTTCGGCAAGTGCCGGCCATTCGAGTCCTGAGATGGAGGTTGCCAGCCGGGGAGCCCTAGTCGGCAATACTTGTGCTGTTACAAACCGCCGTAGTGGCATCTCAACGAAAGTCCTTTGCCAATAGTGCTGCACTTGTTACGGTGCTAGTCCTAGCAGGCACGTGGCAAACACTAGTGGAGCTGGCTTCTCGAAGCACGGCCAGCCCCATACTGAGTAGCAGATGCTGCCTCAGTAATGTAATGTAATGTATCTCCGTCTATAACTACACAAAGTCACAAAGACTATGTGGGTGTTACGCAGGAGAGTTTTGTATGGCGAACTCACAGCCTAAGCGGCTTTGGGTACGCAGTCGGTAGCCAACAGACTTTGTCTCACGCAACAAAGAGAAAGTGGGAAGCATAGCAGAATCAGGAGAGCAGTTGAGATAGTGAGTAGCATCAAAGTAGCACCTCTGAAACCTCTGACCGCTGAAAAGGATGAGCCATAATCGGCAGCAGTAGCATAGTTGTCGTTGTCGTACACGCAGGTCTGCCGACGGTTCAGTACACACACACACTCAATCTTGCCTACTAACACGGAAGTTAACTATACTATTGTTTACTGAGTCGCTAAGCACGAAGTCAGAAGGCTTTTTAAGTCGGCACATGTGACTATGGGATGCAATCAACCAACAGATTTAGGAATACCCTTCCATTCATCCTGCCGGGCACCGCTTAAGTCCGGAGCAGATCGAAAGTGCCCCTCCTGTTTCAGGTTCAAATAATCCAAAAGATGTTTGCAATTTCTTCCTGTCTTGAATATTTCTATATCGTACGCCAACTCTGAGATGGAAATCCCAGGTTGAGAAATATATCGAGCCACAAATGCACCCTGCTCCAGATTCGAATATTCCGAAGATGTTTGCAGCCTCTTCTTTTTTATCCCTCTGGACCTCACCAAAGGTGAAGCTCCTAGGTTAAGAAACTCGCCAAGATGCGAGTGAAGGCTCTGCAACTAACAATCGTAAGAACCGATTGCTTTAATATGGAAAGCCCAGATAGATCGAAGCACTCAGTTGCTGGATCTATAAGTAAAAGCACATGGGGTGCAGACCTTCGACAGCTTAAAAAACAAGATAAATAACAAAAACAACAGACACTATCTGTATATCTCCAGAATCAACCGAGAGGTGAGGACGAGACCAAGTCGTCACACGTCCTCAGCAGACCCACACAAAATGTCACCCAACGTGACGATCATATTTGATTTCTTTAGGTGCACCAAGTTTTTATGGAAGAATGCGCATCTGCTTTTGTAAATTACCGTGCAAATGTAGTCGCAATACAGCCTGTAGCCAAAGTGTAGCCTTCGGTTTTGAACCAGTGAACCGGAGCCTCATAAAAATCCTTTGCATTAGGTTGCCCGGAATCCCACAAGCCACACAGGACCATCGATTAACTCCTTAGGCTGTATGCTACCATCGCCAAGGATATCTACAAAGAAAACATGGTGGCCGAGAAAATTGGTGGTCGACGACAATTTGTGAACATAGCTGCCAATAGATACATCCAATGGCACAGCAACTAGCAAAAGCAATATTAAGCCACAAGCAGTAAAGTGCATTTAAAGTTTTTTTTTCTCAATGTGCTATTGAAAAACTAAAATTCTAGAGAAGATGCGCCACTTCTTCTGGGGCAAGGCCAGCTAGATCACCATCATCCATTAGCGATTCATGCCTAGGGAGCAGGACAGAACATCGGCTGTAAAGACCCAGTGTAGGAGGAGGGAGGGAGGAGGGCAGACAGCATAGTCAAAGTGCCAAAACCACGCAAACAAGCCGCTAGTGAGGCTCTTGGATGGCCTTTTTGCTAGGCTGGCTATCTGCAGGTGCACATCACAAGTACAGCTCATGGCAATATGTTGCTTACACTGGCATGTCACCGATGGGCTTCACTGTCGTGGTTGCAATAGCAACACAGTCAAGTGAAAGCTCTATCAGTGCATAGCAGCCATACACAATATGAGATGTTTAAACTTCTCATCGAATGACTATCGTTTCCACAATGGCCTACCATTAGGAACAGCCACAGCTGTAGCAAGCAACTAACTACAAAGTCCAAGGTGGAACTGACTGAGTAACACTCTAAATGTCCAGCTGTACTTTTTAAACTATTGATTATGACGTATCTGGTTCCAATGCTCGTGATTCATGCTCATTATACCACTAGTGATCTCAAGTGGTGTCATAACCTGGCCGATGTGGCATAGCAGCAGTACAGTGTGTTCTGCTCCACTTTTTCCTAGCATGCCAATTGCCCCCTGTGATTTGGCTTAGGGCCGTCGCCAGTCACAGCCCTACCGCAGAGCCTTACCTTACCACTATCACGATCACCTTACCACTGCTGCTGCTCTGCTGCTGCTGCATGGTGCAGGTGGCTTGCCGAGGCTGACCTCGTGTCTCGCCCCTTTCGGGCATGTTTTGAAGGCATTCAAGCGATTTGTGTCTCATGGATCACCTAGAGTGTGCTCAACCCCCCCTTTTTTTTTTATTAAGTTTACCATCTTTTTCTAGCCTCTGCCGATAGCATGCTCTCCCACCCTGCTGTAGCCTAGCCTCTGACATTGCTGTGTGCTTGCTTCCTCTTTCTCTCTGTGCTCACCCAAGCCATCATTCGCATTGCCTGGCAGTTAAAACTCCTCTTGCATTGTGCTGATCCCTGCTGCCTGCAGAGGAAAGATGGCTGACAATTGGAGAAGGATGGGGGGGGGAGCTGGTGGATGCAGCCGGCGACGATGTGGTGCCTTTGTATACACTGGCAGAACGCCTTTGCATGCACTGGCAGAACGCCTTTGCATGCACTGGCAGAACGCCTTTGCATGCACTGGCAGAACGCCTTTGCATACACTGGCAGAACGCCTTTGCATACACTGGCAGAACTGCTGCCGACCGCCCGTGCCGTGGTGCCGTGTCCTCGATGCATCTGCCCGAGTGCTTTGCCTTCACAAAAGCTTTCAAATCAATTTGCGCACGGTGCCGTCAGGCTCGTGTTAAGTGACTAGTGTGTTATCCGTCGGGCATGACGTACACGACTTTGATTTGTCAATCTGGTGGTGGCTGCACAAGAGCTGTGAATACTTCGAGAGCATATACTGCTGCTCGGGCGCCCGTTAGGTTTTTGCCAGCTCTTTTTGTCCTGGGGGGCCGCATTTTGGGTAGTGTGCTGGCTTCCGGCTCAGTGCTTTGTGTACTGCAGGAACAGGCCGTTCAGCATGCCGACGGCGACGTCCGAGGTAAGGATGGTGGCTCGTCGGACAGCGAGACTGTCCAGCTGAAGGAGCAGCTGGCCAAGCTGGCCTCGTCCATGTCAACTCTAATGGAAGAAAGGGACAAAATGGTGGCAGCATATCAGGCAGAGAAGAAGCAGCTCAGGGTATCGGAGCTGTGCGCCACGCCACAACCGATCTGCTGCTGCTGCTTCTGTTGCTGCTGCTGCTGTCTCCGCCCCCTGTCTCCTCCGACGCTGCTTAGCCACTCTTGGCAGAGGCCATATGTGGCTGTGGCATTGCGATCTGTGTACCGAATCTGCGAATGATTTCGACTCGCCATAGTGTGCTCGCTTGCTCGCCTCGGCTGCCTAACCGTTCGTCTTTGCCGCATCAGTTTATGCATCTTGCAGTGTTGCACTTGTTCTGCTCGTGCGTGCAAGGGTAGTTGACTTCTGTCCGACTTGATCAGTACCCTTGAGCTGATTGAGTTGATTCGAAGTGCTCATCTCACCACCGAGGCTTAGCCAAGGGCTGAGGTGCTCACAGTTGGCAATCGGATCGTGGGTTCGAGTCCTACGGCAGGCAACTCTTAGTTAACCCCTGCAAGTGGGTGATAGCTATCTGGGCTTGGCCACTTCTCTACATAAATGGGGCTGTTACATCAGCTGACCTTTACAGTCTGCTTATGCTCGGATGGCAACTTTTCGGTGCCTCTCATCATTGGCTAGTGAATTTCTGCCCACTTTTATAGTTTTGCGGTATCTTTTCTCGTCAGTGTTGCTACGGTCACTCTGCATTGTAGCAAACCTTTGAAGAGAAGCTGCGAAAGTCAGAGGAACAACTTAGCGCGTGCGACGGCGACGCTAAGAAACTGCAGGATCTGTGCAGCGATGTACGTAAGATCGGCTGGCCGCCGATTCCCTGCGCCAGCACATGACTGTCGCGTGCAATTCCAGGTACCCTCCATAGGTATTATTAACCATTTCCCTTTGCAGCAAATGTAAAGCGCCTAGAAAGAGATTTAGTTCTATGAGGGCACTTTATCAAGTACATTATTATTATTATTATTATTATTATTATTATCTGTACCCTACAGTGCCATGGCTGCTGGCCTATTTGCTGGCTCGTTCGTTAATGTCAATCATGTCAAGCAACGTGAAGCTTCCATGTGCACAGGTCAGCATTCGATGTGTGTACTTTCATGGCATTCACTCACTGCAAGCATTCAGGCTTGCAAATGAGATGTGTGCTGCCTGAGAGTGAGGGTGTATATGAGTCCTTGGGCGAATTATGTTTAAAATTTGCCTTAACTAGAATGCAGAGCGGATACTCAGGCTGGACTTGAGCAGTTAAAACTCAGCTTGCGGGATGCTGTCACGTCCTGGTGTGTCGTGGCTGGTAGAACTCTAGTGCCAATGGTGTCCCTCATATTTCCCGATTTCAAATTAAAATAGAAAGTAGCTCGATCCACGTGCAGCCTATCAGCTTTGTTCGCATAGTGATGATGGGCCGTCTTCCCAAGACAACGCTTGACTCTCATGCGGCTAGTCCTTCATGCAATGCACACAATGCAAAGTGAGAAATTGGCTTGGGATGGCGGACTGCTGCGTTAGCTAAGACCTGAGTTTTAATGGCAAGCAGCAGAGTTCTGTTATGATAAAAATCCAGCATGCAGGAAATTTGGCTTGTCGCGCCTCTAAACTTCGTTTCGATCTGTCTTTTTGACACATGTGGACCCCCACGGTCCTCCCCTCCCCCAGAGCCAGTTCAGCTGGTGGCAAGTGTGGCAAGAAACAACATGGCAGAGCATTGGATTACTAAGGCTCGGTTAAGTTGGAAATAATTTGCCTCCAAACCGATCCTACTGCTCTAACCGATCCCAGGCAAGCACTGTGCGGCTGCTGTTCCTCCCCCCCCCTTTCTAGCACACGGCCATATGCAGCCGTTGCACTCACTTTGACCGTGCTGCCAGTCTGCCGAAAAACGTGGTTCATCTGAAGTCTACCCGCCATCCGGCCGGTGAGCAGCTGGCCTGCCGAGCGTACTAGCCACCGTGCCGGCTTGACGTCGGCTGCTCGCCACCGCTCTTCTCGGCCTGTCCTCCTCGCTGGTAAAGGAATGCTGACTAGGTAAGGCGGTTGCTTTCACGACCTCGGTCCCGAGGTCGTGGGTTCGATTCCTGCAGTGGGCGATTCTTTATCACCACTGCAAGCGGTGGTGATAGCCGTAAAGGCTCTTCTATCGCTATAAAAAAAGAGGCTGTTTAATCAGCTAGGATTTAATTTAATGCTGGTTGGTGGCAGGCCCTCCCCTGGCCGGGGTGCATGGCCGCTGCCAGCGGTACGGTGCCGCTGGCTGGGGAGCACCAGCCCACCATAAAGTCAAGACGGTTAGTCCATCCTCTCCAAGATAGGGCTTGTCGTCGTCGTCGTCGGCTTGCCTCTCGGCAGATTGTCCCTGGTCGAGCACTTTTTGGAGCTTTTCTCCATTCGGCGTGGAATTTTTAGCTCTACCCTCTCGGGACACTCGCCTGATGCCTGGGGTGCCGAAGCCAGCATAGAACAACACGGCTAAACATCGCTGGCTAAATTTGGCCGTGTGCTATTTCTATCCTTTAATTCGTTTATCGTTAGCAAGCCTTTAATTAGAATTGTCATTTGGCTTGCAGCATTCCCCAGAAGGCGTAGTGCAGGCTTATACTGCCATCGTATCTCTTTCAGTTGTGGCGAACTTGCAGAGCTGTCATTTTTGTTTCGCCCTAGCACATAAGATTACGAGATGAATCATGCATATGTGTGGTCAACACCATTACTTTTTGGTTGCGGGCTAATGCCCGCACGGATGTGTGTGTGTGCGTGTGTGTGTTAAGAAGCTCCACGGCTTGATCTCGTGCGAGGCTGTAGAACTTCCTGCATGCTGAGAGCCGCGCGTCGGTCTCTACTGCAAGCTCAAAAGATGACCGCCGCAGCCAGTGTGCGTCTGCTTGCGCTTGCACTGCTGTGAGGTGGCTTGCCGCAGCAGAATGCTGCTATTGGTCGGCGCCTTGCTTGCTTGCTTGCTGCAGCTTCGTGGCAAGCTGAAGCAGGAGCGCATGGAAAAGGAGAAGCTGCAGGGCGAGCAGGCCGTGCTGCTCCGCGAGGCCCAGCAGCAGCTGTCTGCCGAACGAGCCGCCAAGGAAGACCTCGAGCATCAGGTGCGCAGCAACCCGCCACTGTCTTCATCACACGTGCGCTCCGGCTCCTGCGCTCCGGCTCCTGCCCCTATGCTAGCTTCGGCCTGCTGTGCAGCCTGCACAAACAGCTGCCCAACTCGAGACTGGCCACCGCTCGCCAGCCAGTGACTAGCGCTGCCAGCATTGCTTGAAGCCACTGATGCCAGCCAATGCCCAAGAGTGGCTCGAGGTGTATATTTGAAAAGGCCTTCCGACTGGTCGATCGCAGATATTTTAAAAATAGCCACCTAAAAACAACCTGCCAAAGGGATGGCCCTGGTCTCTCCCCCCTTGGCAGGTAATCAAAGTTTTCTTAGCTGTGCCCATTGATGCTTTGACAGACCTCTCTCGCTCTCTTTTTCTCTCATCTTTCCGGCTTGCTCTTTTTTCCATATATCTTCTTCAGACTGTCATCTCTGGCATTCTTACTCCATATGTCTAGATCTCTACTTCTTGTCTCTCTCTCTCTCTCTCTCTCTCTCTCTCTCTCTCTCTCTCTCTCTCTCTCTCTCTCTCTCTGCCTCTCTCTGCCTCTCTCTCTGTCTCTCTCTCTCTGCCTCTCTCTGTCTATCCCTTCCTTTCTCCCTCCCTCCCACATCTCTCTCTCTCACTCTCTTGCTCTAATAATAATAATAATAATAATAATAATAATGCACTTGATAAAGCACCCTCAGAGAACTCAATCTCTTTCTAGGCGCTTTAAATTTGCTGCAAAGGGAAATGCAATTGAATGGGGAGTAATATCACGCTTGATAAACAAACAAAATGAATAGCATGGTGAGGGGTGACATGCACAGGGTCAGCATGCAAAATGCTCTCTGTTAGTTAATGCCTAGGTTGTTATGGTGGACAGTAGATATCGATCGCCAGGTTTGCGTGCATGTGACACCCCTTGGGCAAACTGTTGTTAGGCTGGCTAGGGCGACCAAGCAACAAGTCTCCTGACTCCAACACTAAGCACTTTATATACCGAAAACCATGCTGGCCAAGCCAAGTCTTTGCACTCGCCGGCCTAGCAGGACCCATCCATCTCCATTCTCGTGTATTCTTCTCCTGTCAGTCCTTATATTACCTGCTTTGCATTGTTTTGCACTGCCGAGCCATCTTTCGTTCCAAAACCGTTCGACAGCTGGCAGCAGATTGTGGTAGCTTGGTGGTCCCCACAAGCTGCTAATGCACTAATGGATTTTCGCCAAACTGCCGAGTCAGCAGCCGGGAGCCATTGTCCACTCCCTCAACTGCTCGAGAGCTGGCTGCTGCTTAGGCAGTCTGATCCCTCGTAGGGCGGTTGCAGTGCACAGCCGTCAGTGTCACACTTTTTGGCTGGCACATTTGCTCAGGCAGTGGCTCCCACTTCTCCAAGGTGGTGCACTGCAGGGGTAGCTGTCACTGCTGGCGCTAAGGTCATCTTCGCATTCGTAGTTGCCCATCTTACTCGGTGGCGTGGCTGTTACTAAGTAATGCTAGGTGTGTGTTTTATCACCTAAAGTGTTCATGTTTGTCAGGTCTTTCACATTGCACTCTCTTCTGTCTAGATACTGACGTGGCCGAGTGGTTTTACCCATATGATACCGACCCTCTGCTTTGCTAGAACGATAATGATTTAATTTTGCCAGCCCTTGGGGCTGTAACTCCTGCTATTGTGTGCAACTAATCGTGTTATTATAGTATTTCTCCAGCCTTAAAACCAGCTGGCTATTAGACCAACGAGTATGCCAAGACTAGACTGGATGGAGAAACATGCAGAGCTGGATTGACCAAGTTTTGCCCAGATCCGTTGTCACCTTTGTAGCGATCGTATGTGAGTGCATACCTGAGCCTACGGCAGTGCCGCCACTTGTGTTCGTATGGCGGTACAGGGGTACGGCCCCACTGCCAATCTTGGCTAGCCAATCGGATCGCAGCATTCCTGAGCCACAGATGACAGAAGTCTCTGTTAGCATTAACGTCAGCACGAAAGTTAATAATTACATGTTGTTGCGTACGAATGCTCCGAGTCGTTTGCTGTTTAACAAGTTGCACCCAGTCATGCACACGCCTTCTCTGTTGAACAGTAAAACATTTGGATGGACCCTAGGTACTGGACGAGTGTGCTTGCTACTATAGATGTGATATGGTTTGAGCAAAACAAATTTGTCCTACTTCACTATCGCGGAGGCACACCCCGAAGTTATGCTAACTAAAAGTCCAGCCGGAGGCAACAGAGACATGGAGGTCCAGTAACGAGACCATCGTCATCTTATTATCTTATTACCATTATTGAACTATGAGTACTATGAAGTTGACTTTCTTGCCTGTTAAAAGTAAGCAGCGGAAAATGTGAGGAATGCAGAAATGACCATTGATCATGAATTACTTCTAGAGCGCCTCTCATCTCGCCTGGGAATCACTGGCACTGCACTTCAATGGTTTAGGTCCTATCTCAGTGGGAGATTTAAGAGCATTGATGTCAACGTGTAACAGACATCCAAGGAGCCTCTAAAGAGCCTCTAAAGTATGGGGTACCCGGGATCTGCGCTTGGCCCATGTCTTTTACTAATTAATGCTCTCTCTCTCTCTCTCTCTCTCTCTCTCTCTCTCTCTCTCTCTCTCTCTCTCTCTCTCTCTCTCGCCCATGCGATCTCCGTCTAGATTTAATTTCTATGCATACATAGAAATACAGCCTTGCACGTTAGCAATACATCACGGTCATGCAACGGTGTGCATACTTCGATCAGATTTTAGAGTTAGATGGACGTGCATCCATGAAAATATTAAGCTCGTGGTCTTGTGGGGATTTGTGTACCAATAATTCAATTCTCAGCCTGACAGTATGCTTGCAGAATTGCCTTTCAAGTTTCGTTATTTCGGCCGGTCGTTTCATTAGTTCACATGTGTCCGGCAAAACCGGCCAGTCATACTTGAGCTGCCCTCGCACGTGAGTGCATTTCTATGCTCGCTCGAACTTTTCCTATCATGCGACGGTCTTTGCTCGCAGGTCGAAGAATTGAAGAAGGTCGTGCAGAACAACGTGCAGCAGCAAGCCAACCAGTCGACGGTGGAACGCTACGAGGCCATGGTGGGCGAGCTCGGCTGTCAGCTGCAGGACGTCAAGGCCCGGCTGAAGGAAGCCGAGCGTCTTGCTGGGCTGCCCAATCCACAGGTGCTCCTCATTCAGAAGGAGCTGGCTAACGTCAAGGTGAGGGCATCGGCTTCGAGCTAAGGGCCCTTCTCCCTTTTGACCACTTCGTTCTTCCATCGAAGCGGCAACAGCAGCAGCAACAGCTTGATTGCGGCAGTCGGTAGCAGTGGGTGATGCGGGCCCTGATCGCGATGCGCGATACTCGGTGAATGTAGGAGCAGCACAGGCTTGCCGTCGACAAGGAGCAGCTTCGTGCCGATCAGGCCGAGGAGCGGGCGCGAGAGGCTGCACGACGCGGCGAGAGTCGCGCCGCTGAGCTCGAGAAGAAGCTGGCCGAACTGTCGGAGATCGTAGGCAATTACGAACGCCTTCGAAGTCAGGATCAGCTCACCGTGCACAAGCTCAAGGAGCGTGTCGCTCAGGTGAGAGGCAGTGGAGCATTTGCCGTCGTCCAGCATAAAGCAAACAAAGAAGGAAGAAATCGAGAATCGTGCCCCAGGAGATAAGGGCAGATCTAGCTATCTCAGTCTGTCTGTCTCTCTTTGTGTCTGTCTACCTATCTATCTATCTATCTATCTATCTATCTATCTATCTGTCTGTCTGTCTTATGTCTGTCTTATGTCTGTCTGTCTGTCTCTCTCTCTTTCTCCCTCTCTCGCTCTTTCTCTCTCTCGTCTGAGCTGCAGGTGCAGCTGCTTTGCCAGGCGAGCATGGTCAAGCTGCCACTCAGTATTTCTATGCATGTACTGTTTGCATACTGAGGTTTAATGCTTTTGTCTGAACGACAAGGCTGTCTGAACCTACAAGACCCGAGGACTGCATACCTAACAGTGGCCTACTCACGTGCTGCCTAGCCACCGGCTGGTGGCAGTTGTCACTGGTCCTGAGCCCCAAAAAACCCACCTCATTAGCCTTGAAGGGGGGGACAACTTTTCACCGTTGACGTCCGGAAGCTTTTGAGTTGAGATATGGCCCTACGTGGCCTACTTTTCCAGATATCTGCTCCATCTTCAGCTGCCCCAGAACGTTTAAAAGGGACAAATGAATGCAATGATTGATGGCAGCAGGTCTCGAGATGCCGTTCTCCCCAGCTGCGGTTGCATCTTCTATCATCTTGGCCATAAGCCACCCAGTCAGCCTGCTCAACGGCTGACCCTGGGTGGTGTCCGGCCAGGATCATCCGACAGCCAACCGAAAAGCTGCCCAAAGATGGTTGCTCAGCTCCTCTGAATTGGGGCACTTGAATGCCCGTCCAGCCCGACAGGGTCCAAGTGCAAATAATTAGCGACCAAACGTTTCAGCCGGATGCAGCGAAGCTTATTGGGGGAGGAGGGCTTGGGGGTCAGTAAAACATTTATTGACAGCCTGGCTGCAACCTGCCATGCTCTGTGCACTGAACCCATGCCCACTGTAAATCAGCTTTGCCTAGCAGAATTTCTTGTAACCCATCCGATGCAGCTTAAGGTGGTTTCCATCAAAGCTAAATACGGTCAGCCGATGAAATTGCAATTCATGAAAGATGACTGGCAGCTGCAGAAACGCATACTGCCGGTTGCCAAGCATTGCGGGAATCCCGAGTTGGCAGTGAAAATTCCTTTTTCAACGACGTAGCCTCCAGACGAATGCTTGGCGGCATCAGCAAAAATGCCTGGGGCTGCATGAGCTTTGTTCGCTCGTTCGTTAACGTGCCCCGATTGCACTTTGCTCGCTTGTCATAGCTCGACGTCGAAAACACGGAGCTCGTAACTCGCACGGCCACCAGCATCGCCGTCGTCGGGAAGTCGTCGGCTGGCGTGCCTGACCCGCCGGGCAGCGTCGGCGACAAGCTCGTCTGCGACGTGTCTGACCTAACGAACGCTAGCATCGAGATGCTTCTCCTTGATTTGGCCAACATCAAGGCGCGCCTCCGAGAGGCTGCCGCCAGAAACAGTGTGCCCCTGAATTGGCAAGGTAAGCCGCAGCAGCTGCGTGATAGATGGCCGGCGCCGCGTGCCTGCCGTGCCGAGTGCCTGCTGTGCCACGTGCGTGCTCGAAAGCGATGCTCGATTGCCTTCGAGCAGCAGCAGCAGCAGCAGCAGCCCGTTCGTCGTTCAGCCACCGATGCTGCCTCGTGAGAGTGTCCTAAGCATTGCTGCTCCGTCGTGCAGTGCTGCCGTGAGCGTGGGCATAGGACTTGGTCTGCCAGACCCATAGTTTCTCCCCTTTCCTCAACGCTGGGCAGTACGTCTTGCTAGGCGACACGATTGGCTGGCTCGGTCAAGGTTGAAGTTGGATTTCTTTCAAGTTTAAAGTTGACGATTTCTTCGGCTATGCTCCTGCCCATGGGAGCATAATAAGAAAGAAAATAGCAATTAGAAGGATAATAACAATGGGACGTACTTTCAGTGTCCTGAGAGAACTCAATCAATTTCTAAGGATGTGCTGCAAAAGAAGTATGTCAGCTGATTAGTGACCTGTCTGCTGCAGCACCTCACGGCACTCACTGCGTTTGACTAGTGAGTAGGGAACGCTCGTCCATCGACGAGGAGGTTGTGCTAGACGGAGCTGCCGCAGGAATCGTGTGCAAAGCTTATCGAAAATTCCGTGCAAGCCCCAGCGCTCGCCCGAGTGTCACTCGATCGATGCTGCAGAGGCTACAGCCGTTGGCTCAGGCGTTATGTCATCAGTGGCGCAATCTTGGGAAGCAGCACCGTCCCAATTCTGGGTGCTCTTTTCCTTTTCTCTGAGGGGTCTAGCTCGTGCCTAAGCACAGCGCTTCGGCCGACTCGGCGGTTGCCGCTTAGTGCTCAGCGAGACGCGTCGCCGTTGCAGAGCTGCTCGCACCCGACGAGCTGACATCTATGGCTGCTGATTCGGTGCACCGCAAATGCAACGAGGAGCTGCGACAGCTCAAGGAAGAGTTCGAACGCTACAAGCTCCGCGCGCAGTCCGTGCTGAAGACCAAAACCACCAAAGTGAGCGAGTCCCCCCCCCCCAGAGTTGAGGCTGCCAGTTTTGCCTGGTCGGCCGTTGCTCCCGCTTGTTGCAAGCTCGTGAGCACGCATTCAAATGTGACGCCCAAATCTGTTGTACTTTGTCCAGAGAGAGAGAGAGAGAGAGAGAGAGAGAGAGAGAGAGAGAGAGAGAGAGAGAGAGAGAGAGAGAGAGAGAGAGAGAGAGAGAGAGAGAGAGAGAGAGCTAGTGTGCAGAGAACCGTTGTGCTGCTGCGCTTCATGTCATGTCATGTCATGTCATGTATCTCCGTCAGTAACTCCACAAAGTCATAAAGACCATGTGGGTGTTACGCAGGAGAGTTTTGTATAGCGCACTCACAGCCTAAGCGGCTTTCGGTACGCATTCGGTAGCCAACAGACTTCGTCTCACGCAACAAAGAGAAAGTGGGAAGCATAGCAGAGTTAGGAGAGCAGTTGAGGTAGTGAGTAGCATGGAAGTAGCAGTTCAGGACCGCTGAAAAAGATGTGCCATAGTCGGCAGTTGGAGAGTAGATGTCGTTGCGTAAGAATTGTGGAAGCGAGTTCCACAGTCTAGGACCTGCAGAGCTAAAGCTTCTGTCGCCAACTGTCTTTAAGCGGAGGAATGGAACAGCTAATTTATTGTCCACACAAGACCTGAGGGCGCGAACAGGCTGAAACTGATGTAGCAGTTCAGCTAGGTACGAAGGAGCCAAGCCGTGGCGGGCCTTGTGGGTCAGCGTAAGAACTTGACTGCATGTGCCCCAAGGAAATCCCTGCTCACTTCTGCCGAGTCAACGATCTTCTACGATCGTTGCTGCCGATGCTGCTCCTGCTGCTGGGCTTGCTGACGAGCGAATGACCACGTGCCACTCTCACGTGCTGCTCTCACATCTCTGTAGGACAGCTCGTCTTCCAAGGAGGTGGACGGCCTGAAGTCGCAGCTGGTCGGCATGCGCGAACGGCTGTCGACGCTCGCTCAGGAGCGTCGCGACGACGAGGAGCGGCACAGCGGCGCGCTCGAGGAACTGCGCCGCACCATTGCACGGTCGCAGGCGGAGCGCCGCGCCGAGCTCGCCCAGCTGCAGGCCGATCGCGAGCGCCAGATTGGCGAGCTGGAGCGCGAGCTGCATCGCCACCGCGACCGCACCATCGCCCTGCTCGCCGAGAAGGAGCGTGAGCTCGAGCTGCTCCGCTCGTTTGCCGTGCAGCCGATGCAGCCGGCCACTTCCGGCTCAAAGCCGGGAGCTGCAGCCGGAGGCGAAGGTGCGGCCGATGGCTCCGAGGTAGGCTCGCGTTCCCAGGCGTTTGACGTTTATTTAGATGTGCGCGCTCGGCGCTGCCACTTCAGGCCAACACAGTGCTGTGTGCAGTGCGTGCCTGAGTGGGCTCACCGGCCTGGCTGGTGGCTCTCTGCAGGATGACGTCGATGGGAAGAGTGCAGCCACTTTCAAGGAGCTGCTGCTGCTGAGAACGAACTCGACATCGTCCTCCTCGGACTATGCTGCCACTGCAGCACGAGGCAGCAGCGGAGGCGGCTTGCTGCAGCTGGACGAGGAGCAGGCGCGATGGCAGGGCGAGGTGGCCGCGCTGCAGAGGCAGAAGCGCGAGCTGGAGGCGCAGCTGCGCGAGCAGGCTCTGGCCGCCGCGGCACGCGAGCAGCAGTGCGACGACCTGGTCAATGCCCTCAAGGACGAGGTGCGTCGGCTGGACCGAAACGAGGCACGCCTCGAGCGCCTCGTCGGCGGCGGATGCAGCCGCTCACCGTCGCCGCAGGCCGCAGGGCCGGCGGCGCAGGCCGGCGAGAGGCACGAGGCGCGTGGCGCCGGTGTCAGCGACGACAGCCGAGGCGTGGGCCTCGAGTATCTGAAGAACGTCGTGCTGAGCTTCATGACGAGCGCGCCCGGCGGCGGCCTGCGAGAGCACATGCTGCACGCCATCGCCACCGTGCTGCACTTCAGCCCTCAGGAGCGGCAGCAGGCACTCGCCGCACTGACTTCGCACTCGCGCTGGTGGTCCAAAACCTGATCGAGTTAGAGCGAGTAGTGCAAGCTGCTCTCTCTCTCTCTCTCTCTCTCTCTCTCTCTCTCTCTCTCTCTCTCTCTCTCTCTCTCTCTCTCTCTCTCTCTCTCTCTCTCTCTCTCTCTCTCTCTCTCTCTCTCTCTCTCTCTCTCTCAGACACTACACTGCTGTGCTCCAACGGGAGCAACTCCAACTCTCCGGGGGAGAGAGAGAGCAGCACCAGCACCTGCTTGACCGGAATGAACAAAAATGCACCAGCGCATCGAGATTTGTGGAATGCATCGTCTCTCGTCGGTCAGATGCGCTACGATCGGGCTGACAGGTCCAGCTGCTGCTGCTGCTGCTGGTCTGCGCAGAGCTCTCCGCCTTCTCTCTCTAAAGCATCCTTCATCCTTGGCAGCAGAGGCTTCGATCGTTCCAGTGCAGGGGCGACCGATGAAACCTGGCGCTCGTGCGCACGCCCGGCCACTTCCCAGCTCCGAATTGCTGTCGGAAGGGGGCGGCAGAGTGGCAGATGCTCTCGCCGGATGTCGACTTTCCTTTGACGTGTGCCCTGCTATGCTCACTTCGAGTGCACTCGATTGTGGTGCGAGCGCTTGCCTGGCAGGCGTGGCGGCGGTCGCACGTCGGACCGGGTGAGCAATCACGGTGGCGCGCACGTGCAACGACCGTGCTCATCCTTTAAGTGCAGCGCGCTCTAGGACTTGTTGCGCGCAGCTGATACCTTTGTACTGCAAGCAGAGAGGTGCCATAGTGCTTCGGACATGTGGAGGGGCGCCGTGGCGACAGCAAATGTACTCGTGTCCACCCTTGTGCACTGCCCAATGGAAGCATGCCCCGATATTATCTGGAGAAGCAACAGTTCTCTTTCCTCCGAAATTTACCTGAGATCCGTCGGCAGGCTAGGGGTGAGTGGCCGACCTGTGAGCGCTACGTCCGTTGAAATGAATTCGTACCAGTCCTGGCGCGCAGGTGCACACGTCATGCACTGGATCCACTGCTAAATCAAATCACCACGATCTTTAACGGAAGTCACTAGTTCGTTCATGGACTGCTCTAGAACTAGCCATGTGCTCGGTTATACACTACTCACACTTGGCTTATTAAGCAGGTAGTTGGTTATTAAGTTAGCGTGTCGATCTGCAACGGCTCTTAGTTTGACAGGTGCCTAAAAGGCAGCACTGCACCTATTACTGCCAACCTGCTCTGCACGGGCAACCCAAAATTGAAAGGGGAGAATTTCCAACCTTCGATTGCCGTGCCGACCGTCTCACTAACGAAATTATGGCGAGGCTTACTGTGAGTTTCGTGCATTTAATTTTTGCACATGGAACGCCAAGCTCTTCGAAGTGAACAGGTGGTTTTTTGCTGGTAGGCTATAGCAGCGCCTACTCTAGAAACATACAGCACTGTGATATTCCACTGCTTTCTTTTGCTCTATGCAGTTCCACGGTCAGCAGTACTAGAGTTACAATACGTTCTTATTAAGCAGTGCATCACTGATCACCAGTGCTTAGCCGAAACTTGAGCCTCAGGTGTTAGCGATCGAAAGGTCGAGTTTCGAAGACGATTCTATGTACCGTTCTGCCGCCTTTGTCCAGCTATCTGCTGTTGGCTTGCCCCTCGGTCTTAGCCTGGTGGTTAAGTGCTCATACTTCACGACCCAGTTTGTAGGTTCGAGTCCTAAATCACGAAATATTTCATTGCCGACGACAAGCGGGTCAGAGCTGCCATGCAAATGAGCCTTTCTATTCAGCCAACCTTTACTTTTGCCTAAGATTTTAGATGACAGCTTCTCTGGCTCCCCCACTCCCGCCCAGCTGCTAAAGAGACATGTGGACTGTAATGTCACGAAAGACCTACGTTCACAGGCAGTGAGTTGATGAAGGCGTTCAGAAATAGAAAAGGATGGTAGAAAAGGATATAGCACAAGGGGGCATGCCGGCTGTAGTAAGTACGAAGCAGCATCGGAAGCAGAACAAGCGACTGGGAAACCGCCCAGGCAGGTCAGATCTGCCGGGTCACCTCTCGCCTCGGTAGTTTAGTGTCGTCACGCTGTTGCCTGGGCTCTAAGTGAACGACTGGCATGAGGGTTATGAGAAGTCTGCTCAGTGGGGGGGGGGGCGACTTCGGATACTTTTAAGTGCCATAACCGATGCGACACGCTGCTCACTTGCAAAGAAATGAGGTTTTATATGTAACATTTATTTCACTACATCGAATTTCCTAACAACCATCTCATAAGTGCCTGTCACACAAAACAGCAATCCGAGTCTCAAAAAAGAAAGTTTGAATGTGTATGCATATCATGTGATTCGCTGGTGCCAAAAACAACTGCACCCTTCTGCAGGATTCACGAACACCACAACAAATCGATAACAATGAGCAGCAGCGACCTAACATAATGATGCATGACAGAGATAGCCATGTCGCGATAGCCTCAAGCCGAAGAGGGAAGCCCTGTGACGTGACAAAGTGCAGCCAGTGCTACTATGCTGCAATCACGGAATACCTGGAAGCCAGGCTATGGACAGCAGCTTTGGATGTGTAGATAAAAAAGAAAGCATCGGCCACCACCGACCGGATGCTGCTAGCTTCTGCTGCGATGCACGTCGGGACACGTGCATTGCACATTCCAGAACGTGTGCCAAGCTGCTCTCAAGTTACGACGCGCCACTGCAGTATTGCTGTGTCTTTTCCACCGGTCGAAAGTAGTCGACTGTCGTCGTGCAAGAACCTCGCGTTAGTAACGTGGCTGCTGTGGCCAGTGTATGTGCGGCAGGATGCCTACGCAAACAGGGCAAGAGGTGTCAGCAGTCAATGATCGCTCGCCACGAGGTGTCGGATCAAGCAGTTCGAACCGAGCAGTGCGCCTGCAGCAGCCAACCGTCCTCACAAACCTTAGCCGTTGTGGACGGGTACTTGAATAAGTTAACACGGCCAAAGTCATCACTGCTGACCAGCAAGCTGCTCTGGTGGTTTCGACAGCATGCATTTATGTCGGTACCATCGGCACCTTCTTGCCACATTCCTAGAAAGGGAAGGTTACACAAGGCAAATTATAATAGCTATTAAGTGTCTGCAAACGTCATCTCACTAAAAGCAGTATTTTGAACCAAGAAATAAGGTGCCCACATTTTAGATAAGGTGATTTAACACTAATGCCATCCAGAATGAGCAAGTGGCAGCACAGCACCTCCCATGAACTAGTCGTCATTTTTTTAGCAATGGAGTGCATGACTATTTGAGCCGATAACGATGGGATGCGATAGATCAGGCAGACCACAGTAATGTGGAGGCTTAAAGACATAGCAGCACAGGCATATGCTAGCTATAACTACAGGCAATGAAGTAAGAACTGCTGTTAATGCAGGGCTTCTAGGCAGCAGGGCCGTGCGTCTGCCAGTACTTCTCAAGAATAAGTCCAAGATCTTAGCATGATAGCCGTAAAACTGTATGGCTTCATGATTCAAGCTGTCGTGCCCCACACCAGAAGAAAAGCAGCTAAGTCATCAGCAAAAACAAAATAAAACTCGTTGAACCCCTAAATGCTGCTGAATCGGTAACTTGGACTTGCACACACGCACAAAATTGACGATTGCCTGATGGAGTACAGGCTATAGTTCTTGGTCGATACTTACGAAAGCCATGACAATACGTCCAACCAGGAGTGCTTCGCATTAATGCTCCTTTGCATTGAATGAATAAAGGTAAATATATAACAAACGTACGCATGCGTGCCCACACACACACACACACATGTGACAATGTAGCTTCTTTTATTGAAGCCTAGAGTTTAGTCAATATTTATGGAGTACTTTTAGCTCATATTACTGGGAGTATATGCATATAGCTCTTTGAAAGATGATGTCCAAAGACATCGAGTATAAGTTATAGACAAATATCGAGACAATACTGAGAAGATTGGTTCAACAATCAAATATTTTTTTTTCAAAAGACAAACTTGTTAGAAATAAGATCTGAGGGTTTGACCACTTATAAATAAAAAGGAAGCCTTAAAAGGAATGATTACGCAAATCATGCCTAATCCATAATACACTAGAAGCAACACAGCAACAATTAAAAATTCAACTACCTCGGCGTCATATTCATCATCGTCTTGTGTCCGAACCTTGTTGCGTTGAGGTACATGTTTGCAGCTTACTAAGGTACATGCTTGTGACATTTAGCAGCTTCTTTCACACTGTAGCTTTGTGCCTTGTAAATTCTATAACTTGGCCATTACTGTACGGATCAACGCAAAATTTCAAATGGGATATCTGCTCTTCTTGTAAACCACTAAACTAGTTCCTCTTTGATTTTCATTGGATAAGTTTTGCTATAAATGTCATCAAAAGTGGTTAAACTTCATATCCTGAAATCGTGGACATGTTTAGCAAAACTTATCTAACCAAAATCAGAAATGAAGTACTGCAATGGTGCGAAAGCAGAGCTAAAGTCATTTAAAATTTTCGTGGATCCAGCAATATTGGCCAAATTCTAGGTTTTACAAGGCATAAAGCTACACTGTAAATGAAGCTGTCTAAAAGCAACAAGCATATATCTCAACAAGCTACAAACGTGTAACTCGATGTAACAAGGTTCAGTAAGTTGGGATATAATTTGCTTATGATGCGGAGATCGGTGGATTTGTTATTTGTAGATATGTTGATTTTGGTTTACTGCTGGTTTAGAACAAGTTTGCATAATAATTTTAATCATTTACTTTAAAGTAGAAATCGTCCGAATTTCGGATCCAATTCTAAGATGTTTGTCTTTGAAAAGTACCATAAAAATGTTCAATTGTTGGACCATTCTTTTTAGTATTGTCTCGACATTTCCAATGAGTGGGACAAGCGATTACTCATTGGGCCGAGCGTATTGAAAGACAGACAGAAAGCTGGTGTACTGAAAGTGGAGACACTCCTATACCCATTCTCATACTGACAGTTGGAAAACGGAGAGCGTAAACGCCTTCTGTTTCCGTCAGTCTGTCTGTCCGTCTCTCTCCCTCTCTTTCTCTGTCTGACCTAGTCCATTTCTGAGGTAGTCTATTTCTTTGATGCTGTCACTCAGACTCTGTCTCTCTTTCCCTCACTAGGCCACCAGCTTATTCAGCTGTAAAAGCATGGCTAGAAAGCAAGCTATCTATTTGCATTGAATGAGGAAAAGAGAATCTGCACACTGAAAAAAAAAGATTGTAGTGATAGAAAACTAAAAAATTCTAATTAGCAGCTTGGAAGCACGAAGTACAAATGGAATGCATGCATTAGTTTAAGCTTTCGTAAAGTGTCTAGAAAGAGCCTTTGTTCTCTTAGGGTGCTATTCACACCAGCATTAAACTTGTTCTCAGGTGGCACACTGAGAAAGATCAATAAATGCAGCCACAGTAACAGATAGAAATTTCTTTGATTTCTGTCATCATTCACTAGCATAAAGCCGTGATAGCAATGAGCTCAGCGATTGAAGGACATGGAAGGTCAAACATCTGTGGAGGGAATGGCATTGACTGACTTACCCAAGGTGTTAAACGACAGCGTACAATTTTGGGTAGCCCATGTGCTGTCCTTGACCTTCTCTGCATGCAGAATCTGTTTGCACAGCGGAATGCTCCAGTAGAGAGCCTCATAGTCACCCGAGTTGCTCATGATCATGGTGCTGTCGGCTGACCAGTCGATGTGAGTGACGAAGCTGGTATGGCCGTGACATTTACCAACTCGAGTGTATTTCCTTCCTTCGCTTGTCACTTCGTATACGTAGATGTTGTTGTCTCGTGATGCCACAGCCAAGTAGGAGCCATCTACGGCAGCATTTATTTAAACGAATTTTTAATTGAACTTGCAAGTATTAGTATATACAAAGCATAGTCAACATCTATGAGCAGCTACGTAATGGTATCTTGGAGGTCCTCCTGGCAGCTAGTCAGCAGGCTACTAGGAATGCACCAACAGCAAGATAATAGTAAAAATATAAAGATAATAGTAATAATAAAACGATAATAATAGTAATGCACTTGATAAAGCGCCCTCAGAGAACTCAATCTCTTTATGGGTGCTTTGCTCCTAACAGCTGCTATGCCCATGAAAGGTTTACAATTAGCAAATTGGCCAATTAAAGTTGACATTCTAGGGTTCAACCAACTAGAGGCTGAATCAAGCAGCCTGACATTGACAGCCACGCAGGGGAAATCCTAAGCTTCAATGCCTAGTTCAGGGAGAGGACATACCGTTAACAAGTGCACCATAGGCACAACGTGTTTAGTTAACTGGCCCGTGGCAGTCAAGGTGTCTGCATGGGCCAACAATATATAATCTCGATAAGGTTCTGCCAACTTTCATGCATTAGCTGTTAGCATGAGAGTGAGAAGTTGGGAGGGTGTTTGCCTAGCATCAGCGAATGCAAGACCTACTTGCGTCTTGCTATATCGGCAGACACAAGAGCAAGATCTGCTTTAGCTCAGTTAATCAGCTGCAATTAAGTAACTCACAGGTTCGAATAGAGAGTCGCGATGCGATTAATGAGGTAAGCCACAAAAAACACAACCCCTTCGTAAAGCTAAAATCTGAACTGCAGCCATTTGTCATTTTCCGAAAGGTTAAAAACTGAGCACATACTTAAGTTTTGCTCCAAAAGTAGGGAGAAAACTCGGGCAGTGTATGCACGGCTTGGTAATCGTCAGGACAAGGATAAGCATGATATTTGCTGACTTATAGTGTGGGTCAATTGAGACATCTGGGAGCCTTTAAAGTATGGGGTAACACAGCGATCATGGTCTACTTCTTTTCGCAATATATACTCTGCCTCTTGCTGATGTCATTGCCAAACACAATCTAGACTTTCACTCCTATGCAGATAATACACATCTGCAGCTGCACTTTGATTCCAACCTGATTCCAACATATCAAACCCTTGCAGCACCCTTGCTGCATTTATTGCTGACATTTGCATTTGAATGGCAATGCACTTTCTCAAATTAAATGACGATGAAAAACTTAATAGTTAAGGGACAAATTAGTGTGAATCAGAAATTGGAAAGCTTAACTCTCAAAATCGGCTCGGCCAGAATAAGTACTTGTGGCAACTGAGCAAATCTGGGTGTCCTTTTCTAAAGTGACCTTTCACTAGACGTCTAAATCAGCACCACAGCCACGTCTACCTACTTTCAGCTACGTAACATTACAAATATTCGACCTGTTTATACATGGATGGTGTAGCCAAGTTGGTCAATGCATCTGTGAAATTCTGTATCGACTTCTGTAACTCACTACTTGCAGGGTTATCGGCATGTGCAAACAAGCCCTTACTGTCAGTAAACAAAACTCTACAGTCAGGCTTAAAGGCCAAGATCGTCGAAACTGCCGCAAAAAACACGACCTCTCACCGACCTGCACTGGTTTCACATCAAGCAGCTAATCAACTTCAAGGTACTGTCACTCCCTTTCAGGTTCTTTCACTCCTTCGCTCCAGCTTACCGATCGGATATGCTTCCTGATCCGGATTTGCATCCTATCACTTGCTCTTTTGACTTAAGTCACCTTGCTGCGCCTCTAGCCAACATCAAACCCCTCGGCGACCGTGCCTTCAGTTTGAATGCTCCCATTTGAATGATCTGACTACCGACCAGCACTTGGCAATATCGAAAAAAAAAGCTAAAAACCTGCCTGCTCCTCCCAGCATTTGGTCTATCCGTTTGAAATATCCCCTGTGTGGTCATGCATGGTGCCACTGCGCATATTATCACTAATGAATTGGCATGCTTCTTTCCAGCACAAATAAAGGTTTGGTCCAGCAGTTAAGGTTCTCGCCCCGACTTATGTCTGGCAGAGGGCGTGGGCTCGAGTCCTGAGGCATATGTGAAGTGCCTGAATAAAGATTAAGTTTTCTTATGGCGCTATACAAATGAATTATATTTACAAAGTGCCTAGAAAGAGTGTAGTTCTCTCCGGCACTATAAAATCTATTAATGCAATCATTATTATTATTACTGCCTGCTGTCGGTTGGGGCCAATGAAATCGCTTCAATAAAATCGCCATTATATCTGGACAGAAGTGGTACATCGTAAATTATTTTTTCTATAAACCAACTTCTGGGATTTTTGAACATGTGCTGCACACGATCTGAACGCATGTTCATAAATATTTCCAGAGCCTGCAAGCACGTTCCAAAAAAACAATCTCCTTTACAATATCTGAATTCTCTCTCATCCATCCCCAGAATAATGCTTTGAAGCAAACGAATAAATAAGTATGCATATGGAAATACCCAAACTGCTGAAGAGGCAAACTAGCTTGTTTCTAAAGAGTAGATCGTGAGAGGTGCGTATGTAAAACCTAAACTAAGAAAGCACTTAAAAAGTCATTGCACGACAACTGTCATAGGACTTTGAACCTGCTTTTTAGCAACAGCAGCTACAATAGTATTTACTAGCTAATTACTACAGTAGTATTTAATAGTACTGAATATGTGTGCAGTACTACTTTGAGGGTCGACACAGCATATGAGCCTGCTTAGACCCTCGGCATTGGTTTCGAAAAGTAGTGTTACTCCACTAACATATTACTATCTGCACCAAACACAGACCGATATCGGTAAAGTGATGCAACATTGTATCCGGAAGAGCACAGCAGCAGCAGCATCGCCAGGGCACACTGCAAAGCCAGGGCAGCTACTGCTACGTGTCTTTGCAATGTGTCCATGTCAAGAGTCCGAACACTCGAGCAGACTGTTTGCTCAGCCACATCACAGCTGCGCTCGACAGCAATGGGTGTTCTTAAGGGTAAATATCAAGAAAGAAAAGTAGTCCAACAATTGGAATATTTGTGTAGGTACCTTTCAAAAGACAAACATATTAGAAATGGGATTCGAAGTGTTGGCGATGTCCATATAAAAGAAAAGTAGTAATGCAAACTATGTCTGACCCAGAAGTACATAGGAAGCAAGGTATCTAAAAATATTACCGGCCTCTTCTTCATTTGCGACTAGTGCCCCTCGTTGAGCCGTGATACCTCGAGGCACAAGTTTGCAACTTGCTGGGGTATATGACTGTGACTTGTAAACTGCGTCATTTACAGTGCAGCTTTGTGCCTTGTAAATTCCATAACTCGGCTAGTACTTGCCGGATCAATGTGAAATTTCAAAAGTGAGTTCAGCTGCTTGTGTACTCCACTGCAATTATTCATTTCTGATTTCGGTCAGAAAAGTTTTGCTAAATATGTTCATGACTGCAGAACATGCAGTTCAAGGACGTTTGATGACATGGAGAGCAAAACGTCCTTGACGCCGTGTATGTTGCCTGCTGCCAAGTTCTGTGCAGATTAACGAGTCGATAAGTAAATGCATAAGCAAGCACTAAGCGTATGACGAGCCAGTGACAGTCTTCCTGTGCCATCGCCGAGCGGTGGCCGCCTTGGCTGCACGAGGGCCGAGAGCCACCGACCTGGCGAGTACTCGAGGCCCTGCAGCGGCTCCTCGCCGTCAGTGTGCGAGCAGACAACGTCACGAGTCAAGGCATCCAATATAAGCCAGCGAGCAGACAGCGTTCCGATGGCAACGACACTGCCGCTGGGATGAAATGAGGCACAGTGTGCACCGTCCTACAGCAGTCGGGTGGTGATGCGCTGACGGCCGTGCGAGCATGATTATACAGCATGCGACCCAAGAAGCACCTGGTATCCACAAAAAGCTCTTGACTACGCTTCGCAATTGAACCGAGTCCATTCAAAGAAACTCGCATCTATAGCGGGTGCTCTTGCAAATCTGCTTAGCTGTGTACTAACTGTTGCTTATCGTCTACGAGGATACTGACACCGGTGGGTTTGAGCCTTCTATGACTCTGTCACAGCAGCCAAGAGGCCCTGCCATCCTGAACGTGTCAGCTGTGGCCGGCAGCATGTCTAGCAACTATAGATGAGTTTGTGAGAGCTATAGTACATTCCGGAATATCTGACCAATAATAAGGTTGCCTATTGCAAACCGTGGAAAGTCATATAGTAACTTGATGCCACACTCCCTAGCACGACCCAGAATCCTGTCGAAGTCTGCCCCCCCCCTGTTCTCCACCGGAAGCCAGCCGGTGGCATATCTGGGGGGAACCAACAATAGATCACTTTGCAAATGCTGCCAGCTATAGAAGGGCCGTCAGTTCTGTGAACCGTCTCTGCAGAAGGCTGTAGGCACATTCCTTGGAACTCAATCCATGGATACAAAGCTTAGACAAATGTTCTCAATCACTCCGGATGCTACCCTTCCTTTCACTAAGTCAACAGGTTGTTGTTCTTACTTTGCCACGAGACTTAGTAAGTAAGTACTTGGAAAACACCCCAACATGTCCGTTTAATCTTGTCCGCTCTATCTCCGTCTGTCTGTCTGTCTCCCTCTCTCTTTCCCTCTCTCTCTCTCTCTCTTTCCCTCTCGTTCTCTCTCTCTCTCTCTCTCTCTCTCTCTCTCTCCAAGGCCACAAGCACTGATCATGCATTAAGCTATTAATCGTACATGAGTTATGACTTATTTTGAACTTAGTTATGTTACTGTTAAATGCAGCTGAATTACTTTTCTGTGAGGCTGCAATTTCTTTTCACAACCATTTTCCTATCATTCATCGACTACATTGCTGCTTATCATATCCGAGTCAAAATTTGAGGCCGTGCGACGAGTTCCTTTATTGGATCCAAGAACATGAGCATTTTACGAACCATTTTTACTTTGGCCAGCAAAGTTGGGAATTGCTCTGCGACAAGCCAAGTTCCCGGTGCTTCCAGCTATAATGACAAGGGACTTGTCAATGCAAGTACAGACTGGCTGAAGAGTTCAAAAACAAGCTTCAAATTAATTGCACCCTCTTTTTAACTAGTTACATCCACAAAGACAGAGTCATGCCCACAGTGGTAAAATCAAGCTAACAGCAGCAAAGCTGCAGGCTTTTGACACAGATGCCAAAATGCATAAACAGTGCAAGCTTACCTTAATTTCCTTGCTCCACACAGCTGAATGAGAAAGACTGTCCCAAAGGAAGATACATTTATCGTTACCACATGTGAGGAACTGGTTCTGGTTTGGATGAGTTCCAAGTCCCCATACTTCATCGAAGTGACCCTGCAAATTGATACAATAATCTTTTGTTAAGTTACTAATGTATTACTAAACCTGTGTGGAGTTCTAATTCATGAAAGCATGAGGATCCTTTTGGTTTGACATTCGGCTTGAGCACATATCATTCACTATCCATATGTGTCAAACACATTTCAAAAACCCAGCTTTCTCATGTTTGTCTAAACAATCTCACGTTTATATCAGGTCTTGTACATATGAGCATATACATGTCATAAATGATTTTGAACGCCAGAAAGTCAATCAAAAAGAGGGCAACAAGGAATTCTTTTTTTATACTCCACTTGCCATGTAATGCGAGGCCTTTCAATCCTGACAGACAGCATTGGACAGAAAAATGCAGACTCCGTGTCATTCTGACACAGCAGCACCTTTGAGACATTACCAAGACAAATACACTCAGTTACTCTTGAGCACCACTACCAAGACAGGTAGCATATCAGTAGGTGCTCTCGGGTAGTGGGAAACTACTACTGTCCTAGACAGTTCGCCAAAAGTTCACGAGGGCATCCAAGCGCTGCACCACTAAATAATTGGGGCACAGTTCGCCAAAAGTTCACGAGGGCATCCAAGCGCTGCACCACTAAATAATTGGGACACAGTTCGCCAAAAGTTCACGAGGGCATCCAAGGGCTGCACCACCAAATAATTGGGACACACTAGTTAGGAGTAATCTGGACGGGCAAAATTAAAGTAGGCATCATGTCATCGAATCATAACATTCAAGCTGCCGTTGGCATGTATATGAGCAAATGAAATGAGTGCATCTTCAGGCATAGCAAGATCCTGTCAGTGTGCGACCAAAGCAGCAAATCTCGAAACTCATTGTAGGCCATTAACCAGGCAACGAATGCAGCTCAAGCAAAAGACAGCCATCTGGCTACACTGTGGACCGAAAGTAGAGCCGATTCCAGTGGAACTTTCCCACCACTATCGTTGCTTAGCTGAGGAGCATCATCATCAGCCAAGTTCGTAGTGTGGATGGCAAGCAACAAGAAACGACATGAAAGAAACCACGCACACGACGGCTAAAAGCAAGGCAGTAAACGAAACGGGGGGGGGGGATCATTCATCACACCACTTCTCCAAAGAGTGGTACCGGACAGCCGTAAAGTTTCCCTATCCAGTTCGCATTACACATTAGGAATCAAAGTATCAAGTGATCAAAGTATCAAATGCAGTATCAAAGAGTGACGATCTGTTCAAATTATGCTGGTGGTTAAGTATACAAGCGGCACCGTCGGCATAGGCGAAGGAAGTTATCAAAGACTCTGGTGCATTTCGAGACTTGCTGCACAAACCAACAGGTGAAAGACAATCTGCGCAGGCCAGCTTCACAAAAAGGCAGCTCACCCTGGTAATTAAGCTCACACCAAGCTCCATCGATCCTTGAAGGATCGAATTCTGAGTCGTGCCAACCAGTATCATATTGCCGTAGCCTGGTGCCAGCGTACGCACTGCCCCTAAACTCTCGTCAACCTGCAAGCACAAAGCCCAAGCTCGGCAAGGAGCAGCGCCATACATCATCAACAAGTGAGGCAATCGAGATAATTTAATAATAATAATAAGACATGTATATAGCACTGAATATAGCAAGTTGTCGTTATACACCTAGAGCGATGCTGACTCGGTGCAGTGATAGATAAGATGATGATGCCTGCATGTTGTCTATGGCAAGTAGCAGAGTATGCACTTCTGCAGCCTGACCAGCAGACAGTTCTGGTGCACTACCTCGGCTGCAACAGTATGTCCTATGGCTCTGCTAGCTCGTGCATGCCTCGTGCAATCTTAGGTACATGCTGTAGGCCCACAGAAATTAAGAGAGGGGCCTGAGCTTCTGGTGCATCGAAGGTATTGCTTGGCTTGCTACTTGTATGCTCGGATCACTGTAACGGAATCAGTTAATGATGAAAAAGAAGGAAAAGCCCAGGCTGCTGATTTTAGCTAAATTTAGCTAAATTAAAGCCCATAAGGCTTTTTTTGCAGCTCTTCCTTGGTCAAAGTCGGTGTTCAAGCCTCAGCCTGCAGGCTCTTAGCAAGACACTCTTAATGGCAGAGAGGCAGCAAATGTAAAGCGCCTAGAGAGAGATTGAGTTCTCTGAGGGCGCTTTATCAAGTGCATTATTATTATTATTATTATTATTAAGTACAAGTACGGCATCAAAATCTCGTGATGATCTCTGGCTTACTCTGTTATCTCGGGAACGCCTGAGACCAAGCGATGCATGGCAAGCAAAAAACTATGCCAAGAAACATTAACTTCACTGGCAATTTAACACACGACTGACAACTACTCGAAGTCATCAAAACTGCATTGTTCAGAATACTCAAACCACTGATATAGAAACAGCTACTAATAGTTGTGATGTATAGTCATACCTCAAGTCCAATGGCAGTCTTCAACTCGAGCGACCATTGCTTAACAAGGCGATCTCTGCCACCACCGGATACCAACGACCCATCCTTCATGTAGCAAAGAGCGAAC
Organism: Cristatella mucedo; assembly: GCA_009760855.2. Taxonomy (NCBI): domain Eukaryota; kingdom Metazoa; phylum Bryozoa; class Phylactolaemata; family Cristatellidae; genus Cristatella; species Cristatella mucedo. The sequence continues at coordinate 847,462 of WPIO01000084.1, forward strand.
ACTGGTCCATCATGGGCCAGAAGAATCGAATCAGTGATGCGATTTCCGCCTGTGCAAAACAAATTTTTGATAACTTTTCAGACAACAGTACAGAAAGGCATCGCACCAGTCAAGGATCACATACCGCTTCCCCAAAAAAAGATGTTTCCATTGCTGTCTCCCGTGACGACATCTCCATGTGAGTTAAATGCAAGGCATATGACATACTTGGGCTTGTCATATTTCTAGAGAAGAAATAACGAACCAATAGAAACAAAAAACAGATATAGGCGATGCCGGCAACAATCCAGTCCCAACATTTGTGGCGTTTGGCATAGCTTATTATTATTGTGCACCGACATCGAACAATCCGTTACTTACCTCGAACAATCCAAGCTGCTTCCTAAGAGTGCCACCTTCGTAGTCCCAAAATGCAACCATGCTCTTGCCACACAGCACAATGCGATCTTTTTCATACGGATGAAACTCGGCAGCAAGCACTGCATCTCCAGAGCTCTGCAAAAGAATGCAAACTCATCACAAGTTGCCAATATGTATTCAGTAAACAAAGAAATCATAGTACAATTGTCAAGCCAGTTTAACTGCAACATTGGGCATAGAAGAAAGACCTCAGATGAGACTGAGCTGCTCTTTACCAACCACTGCAATATTAAATTCACAAAATTTCATTTTTGTAAAATGCTTGCACTGGTATGAGTGGAGGAAGAGGTTTCGACCAAGCAGGTCTTCGGTTGCATGGAAAATCTTCCATGCCCTGCAATAGGACACTTGCACCAGTCGTCAGTTGAGGCAATGAGCAACAGCCACCGGTGCACGTCAAAGCAAAGAAGACACCAAAATCCTTAACCCTCGCTTAACCTGTACTGCGATAAGCTACTTCCAGATTTACCTTTTGATCAGTCATGAGTAGGACAGTGAGATAGGAAAACCTGGAAATGCAGAGTTTTTAATAATTGCCCTACAATTGAGGACTGCTGGCTGTATCAAGTTACCACTGCAGAGGTGCAATCAAAATTTAAGTTCTTAACGTAGCAGTGAAAAGCTAGCACCTTTGATCAACTTATCTTGCAAAGCTAATCAGCGGTAGCATTCGTGCAACCACCATGCCATGCAAACCTCACCAAGCTCAACACCAATTACAAAGGCAGGCAAAAGTAACAACAAAGACGTATTCGATCCACTTTAACCGGCTGCCAGCCTTGACTGTACCAATGATCCGCCTCCTGCTCGAGGTGCTCAATGGCTTTGCTAGTTCAAATGACACGAGGTTCTTCCGACATACTGCCTCCCATCTCACTGCTCACTCTTTTTAACAGCACACATTGCCGACATTCGCTCTTAGATGGTAGCAGACTTTCTGATATTTAATGACGACAAACAACATACCAACTATGGGCAAACCAAGAGTTACCCACAAACTCGAAAGTCTATCACACCAAATCAGCTCTACCAGCATATCTTCTGTAGCATCTGCCCGGAATCCGGAATACTCTTCCAAGATGACTTCTCAGTAGATAAGTGTATCTGCTTTACAGTCAAGTCTGGCTACTTCACACAAGTAGCATTGCAAAATTCAAGCTTACTTTAAACAGGGATACCACTTCCAAGTCGGTCAATGCATTTGTGACATCTTGTCTTGTTTCCAGTAACTCACTATTTGTAGGTCTTCCTGCCCGTGCAGTAACACAGTTACTGTAAAACTTGGCAACTAGGCTTATCTGTCGTAAACGTCGAAACTGCCACCATTACACAATGGCTCACTGATCTGCACTGGCAGCCTATCAAGCAGCATATCGACATCGGGATATTAATCACTCACTATTTTTTAAGTCCTTTCATTCTCATACTCTGGCCTACCTAGATGAATTAGTTTCACATCAGGCCTCCAATCGCACCACCTACTTTTCTTACTCTGGTCAACTACTTGCACCCCTAACTAACCGTGGACACCGCCTTCAGTTATCGTACTCCCAAAGCTCGGAACTCACAACCGACTGACATCGCATCATCTTATGATTTGACACCATTCAAAACTAAGTTTAAAACCTACCTGTTCCACACAGCCTTTGCTCTGTCACAGTGAATTGCCCTTTTGTGTGGTTGTACATTGTAAAACTGGGCACGTTGTAACTAAGGGCAACAGTAAAACAGTGACATGCTATTGCATAGCGCCCCAGCAGGCCTGTCTACTTCCTGTGTGCTTTCCTTACCTTTGCATGATTGAGTGGGTATTATTGGCGGGGGGGGGGGGGGGCTCCTACTAGCCAATGCCTGCAATTATTTGTATTATTTACCATGTTATTCTTAGCATAATAATTCTGAGCCTGCGTATGTTAGCCAAAGCAGGATACATTACTTGTCATTAACTATTGGTTATTGCTTCTCTTGTCTTGCAGTGAGCTGTAAAGCATCTGAATAGAGACAAAGTTATCTTAGGACACTATGCAATAGACTTCTTATTATTAATATTATGAGATGCATGCACGAGCACACATGTGTGCAGCGCACGCATGCAAGCACACACACACATACACACAAATAGATATGCCCCTGGGTCTCAGCCCCAGGGGGTAAGGCGCTTGCTCTTCACTACCCAGGTCGTGGGTTCGTGTCCGGCAGTGGGTGATCCTTTATTGCCCCTGCAATTTTATCATTGTGATGCTATTCACCCAAATGTAAACCCGTGCACCCAAATGTAAACCAAAAATAATGGTAGCGATCTTGAGTCCAAATGCAAAATACGTGATCGCCAATAAACCACTAACTAACATGGTGAGTGGCTGGGTAACCATGGTACGGTCTTGCACATCTTCCTATCCGGCTCTCTTTCCTCTCACTCTCGCTTGAATTCTCACTCTCCACGGCTGTCTGCACATGCGGATTTCATGCGCACATGCTAGCTCGAGCTGTCACAAACGTACCAAATAGCACCGACTACCATCTTTAAAACAAGGTAAGAAACCTGTAAAGCAATGTCATGACTGCATGACATTGCTATGACATGCTGACATCCATACCGGTAGAAAGCACCTTAAAGCGTGGCTAATAAATCTTGGGAGATTTTTGAAAAAAGCCCTTTCCTGTGGTTGTAATCTGTTAATTGCTATCTGTAAAGTACACTTAAGACCTAAAGAGATTGTTGACATTATAAAAAGTCAATGCCAACAATGAGGCTCACACGATTAGCCGTCAAACACACAGTACCTTTGTCTCTGCAAGCCTTATTCCCTTGTCACCTTTTTGCCACTCCCATACCGACAGGTTATGGTCGGTGGCATCATCTACAGCGCAGAGGTAAACTCCGCTGTTCTGCAAATGAAAACGGATACCACATAAGTATGCCACAGAAATCGTTAAGCAACTGCTGATAGCTGACCCCCTATCTATCAACATTCCATTTAAAAGGGACCTTTCAACTCAATGGACAGCATTACAGGCCAAGCTAATGCATAAAGACTTCAAAGCTGGGTACGACAGACCACTCGATGCTAATGGGCAAGGGCGAAAGCAGCATGCTAGCTGACCCCCTAGTCTCATTGTCGCCAGCACGGCATGACTTGAGCCCAGGCACGTGGCCATTGCAGAGTCTGCATCGGCACATGCGAAACATGCAAATTCAACAAACATGAGACCTGTCAGCTGCTTGAGAGACTGCTGAGAGCTACACGGCTCTGAGAGCAGAAGGATGTTGATGGCAGCAGCATGCCAAGAGCTATTCACGGCACAGCAGTCCATCACTAGGCAAGGGTATGCAATCACAGCAGTTCAATCACTACACAGTGGGTGCTATTCACCAGCTAGTTGTCTGGCTTTTCTAAAGCTAGCAAGGTGAAGGAGTGGGTGAGAAAATCCATCTGCATGGGATAGCAACACGATAGACAATGAGCAGAGAGCAAGGGCTGCGAGAAAGTGCACCAATCAGAGCCGAGAATACGCAGCATTCTCGAACCTTGGCAAGAAAGCCAAGAGCTTGTGATCTGATAAGCAAAAGTACTAGAGCCAATAACCCGATGGGTCAGCCAAGGTACAGGAAACCAAGCTTATTTGCTGATGATCGAGAATATGATCTGTTTGAGATAGCTATACAACATATAATCAAATGCATGACAAAGTGTGATTAAGAGGTCAGATACAGAATTCGCAAATGTATCTGCAGAGTAACCGAAACCTACATGTGCAGCAGCCACTTGGTACGCCTGCCTGCCATGGATCTCCTACACAGGATATGATCTGGCATTAACCATCAAAGAGCAGCGGCTAAGGCAGGAGAGGCAACCTGACCGACCGTGGCACCGGGAGAGTATCGATTGCAGTGCAATTGTGATGGTGCCATAGTCTACAGCTGCAGTCTTCTATGACATGTGCCTCTGCCCCCCCCCCCCCCTGGAGGGCGGCTGGTGACTGTTCAGGGACATCCACAAAACAATCAGTGAGGCTGTTCGATGGCTACAAATGCACGATGTTGATGTATGACTCCTTCAATTTCACACCAGGTGCTAAGCCAGCTATGTCATACACATTATAAAAATAATATGTGGAGTGATAAAGGTTGACTGGACGGTTTGGAACTTAATAGGCAAATGGTATAAGTGTTAGTTGGGGCAGAAAGCTTCACTGGATCAACCAGGATGAGTTCATGGAATTAGAACTACACTCAGACTCATCAAGAGCTGGACATTATATAGCCATAGCCAAAATGACTTCTATGCTCAAGTGCACACTAAAGTTTTTACTACATTGCATTAATCACTGATACAAAATGCTAAGCAGACAATTTACTGCCCAAGAGGAATTACCTAGTCATCGTTTGATATACGGAATCTTGCTTTACATCGTCATCCCCAACCCCTTCATCAACATATCGTCGGTCTCATAATCACGAGAACAGATCAGTGGGACAAACCAGGACACAGAGCAGAGCCTGTATTCGTAATAGGAGCCCCTCATTATCATATTAATGAATCGCCTTACCCAGGCGTGCCTTGTCAGCAGCAAAAATTAGGAGGCGATCACACACAGGGCCTTGAGCATTGCATTATGAGTGAGACTTGCATCTTAACTTCTGATCGAGCAACGTGTGCTACTATGATCCACCTGAAAGCTGGGGTTGGAATAATAACTGCATGCAACTCAAAAGTCTCAATGTCCGTGTCATGATTAACAGCAGGCAGAGTGTATGCCTGTTCACCTGGGTCAAAAGTAGCTTACCGATCTATCTAGTAGCACCAGATCAATCTAAAGTGTTTCCTCTAAGATGTGCTGCGATGTTGAGCTCGGCCCTTTCATGCGAGCCCTAATGTGTACAAACCCAACTAGCTATGCCCAGAAACGAAAGCTTACATTAATTTAAATTAGTGTCTGATGGCATCCCTTGGGTTAAGTATGCAGCTGTAAAGACCATAATAATAATAATAATAATAATAATAATAATAATGCACTTGATAAAGCGCCCTCAGAGAACTCTCTTTCTAGGCACTTTACATTTGCTGCAAAGGAAACACGATAGAATGATAAGTAATATCATGCTTGATAAACAAACAACATGAATAACATGGTTAAGGGTGACATGCATAGGGTCAGCATGCAAAGGTGGTTAGTGGCAGCATGCACAGTGTCAGCACACATAAGCACATCAAGGACGAATCACAGGGACCCACTAAATGCTGTCCTAAATAGGTGTTTTAAGTTCTTTTTAAATGTGGTCAAGTCAGGGGATGTTCTGACGCAAGTCGGGAGGGAATTCGAGACTTTGGGAGCATACGAACTAAATGCACGGTCTTCAAAGGATTTGAGGTTTGTACGAGGTATTTGTAGACTGCTGGATTCCGAGAAGCGGGTGGTACGATGCTTGGGCTGGTGGGGGAGTAGATCTGAGCGATAGGCTGGAGCCAAAGAATGAAGTGATCTAAAAGTGAGCGACAAAACCTTAAAGTCAATCCGTTGCTTGACTGGTAGCCAGTGCAGGTCGGCGAGAAGTGGTGTGATGTGGCAACTGTGATGCTCACGACAGACAAGCCTAGCTGCGGAGTTTTGCACCAGCTGCAATCGCCTGATCGCACATTCCGGTAGGCCAGCAAGCGGTGAGATGCAGAAGTCGAGACGGGATGTCACGAATGCATGGACCAACTTAGACGTGGTATCCTTATCTAAACAAGCCCGAATTTTAGCAATGTTATGAAGCTGAAAGTAGGCAGATTTGACTCTGGAGCTGATGTGGTCGTCTAACGAGAGGTCACTTTGGAACATTACACCTAGATTTCGAGCTGATTCAACAGGAGATATGTTAGCAGAGCCAATCTTGAGCGCTAGCCTTTCCAATTTCTGAATCACACTGGGTTTGCCCATAACTAGTAAGTTAGTTGTATCATCGTTTAGTTTAAGAAAATTTGCTGCCATCCATGTGCGGATGTCATCAATACATGCAGCAAGTGAGTTGAGAGAATTTGAGGTGCTCGAAGGCTGGGAGGGATCAAAGCAAAGGTACAACTGAGTGTCATCTGCATAGAAGTGAAAGCCTAGATTGTGCTTGGCAATCACATCAGCAAGAGGGAGAGTATAAACCGTGAAAAGAACCGGACCTAGCACGGAGCCCTGAGGTACCCCATATTTCAGAGGTACCTCGGATGATCTTTGTCCATTCACGTCAATAACATGCTGCCATCACATCCTTTTCCAACTCCTAGTCTTGTTGATGCATATGCACGGCTTGCATTCTTGGCACCTGACAACGCTGCCAGCCACTACTAGCCGCGAAGCATGCCAGCCAGCAGCTGATCAAGACTCCTGAAGCAGGCAGCTGGACACTTTGATTTACTGACCACTGCCCACTAACACCTTGACCAGGCAGCAGCCTGTCAGGCTGATGAGGGCAGTGCTCGTGCAAGCCTGTGGCTACCAAGCCAGGAAGAGCATGTGTAAAGCATGTGTACGCCCACTCGGTCTCGGCTGGAGCAGTCGCAAGGCAACCAAGCAGGATATGCCTCCGATGATGATTTGTCTGGGCATCTTTATTTGTCACTCTCTGATGATTGGTTAATAACTTATCTCCATCCACTACCACATAGAGCAACAGCAGCAATGACCCCCTCCCCCTTGGACCGGAAGCACAACAAACTCGAAGAGCATACATACCAATTCAAGCATATAACAAAGAGCCAAGTTACTACTTGCTACCTGACGGCCTGTGCCCAAGCATAACAACACCACGATGAGCAAGAAAGATTTGATTGCAGTATTTGCACTCTCCCCCAAAAAACAATCATAAGGATATAGCAGAGTTAAAGACTTCGATAAAAGCCTATAGCAGACGCTGGGGTCATAAGGGCTCTAAGAAATCCGCAAACGCTTTTCTTTCAACTTGGTCTTTTAAAAGTATGCAATAGACTTCAAGATTCTTTCACTCACCATTAGGTCCCTTCATTCTCTTGCTCAGGCCCACCTACAGGTATCAGAAATACTTCTGCATCAGCCGTACCACCTGATCTGGCCGTCTGATCGTGCCTCTAAGGAACTTAAATCCCGTGAAGACCGTGCCTTCAGCTCCATTGCTTCCAAACCTAGAACTCAATGCCGACTGATGTGACGTCATTTCCTGATGTGACAACATTCAAAGAGAAGCTAAAACCCACCGGTTTTTCACAGCCAGTGTTTTGACTGGAAAAATTGCTGTTGCTTGCATTATTAGGCATGCAGAAATTATGCAACACAATGAATTAAGAGAAGTAAAGGAGACATCATCATGAGCTAAAGTATGCACGTTTGCTTGACCAATCTTACGAAAGTAAGACCACACTGAAAACCCTATAGAAACTTAAAAGAATACTTGCAGGCACGTGAACAAGCTGATCACCGTGGCGATGGCATGGCACCCGATTTGATATAATAAAAATCTGGTATCTTGCGAGTTGTGAGTGTGCTTCAACGGCTTTTAACCTGCATTACAGCAAAAACCCACAAGACTGATTAGCTAGCTAGCTGAAGGAAAGAGCATGCTTCAGCCCAGATGATGGCTACGTGGCACTCTTGTTGGCCATGCTTAACTGCTATTCAATGGACATTGCAAAGACTCACCAGCGCAATTCTAAAGGATCTATTTATTCATCAGAACCACTTACCATAACTGAGAATGCAACGCACGCCACGGCTCGCTCGAAACAGCCGACGCCGACGACCTTCAGGGTGGCCAGCGTCACACTGTCCCATATACGCACGTGAGCCTAAACAACGTGAAGACAAAAACAGAATTCGCTACTCAGACGGCATATTCAGGCGTACTCAAGCGTTACGACGAGGCTGTAAATGCAACAGATTCGGACAGACTCCTGAGCAACCAGTTGCATTTAGCGAGGCGCAGAAGGCTTGGCGTGGCTTGGGCTCACCTAGCCGTTAAACCATGGGTCCAGTGCTGCTGCTGCTGCCACCACTGCCACCATAGCCGCGCAAAGCGTGCTCGACCTGCGCCGGAGCACATGGCAACGCGGACGGCAAGACCTGCTAGGGCGGGGCAAGGCACGACACCGGCCTGTCCGGCGATCGTCACGCATGGGCGCCCGTTTGGGCCACAGCTTTCTCACTTATGCTCCGACCCTGAACATGCGGCCCCGAAAAGAGCCGGATAGGCAGCGGCCTGCAAGGCAGCGACCTGCAAGGTAGCTGCAGCCGCTGCACACCTAGCCCAGTTCCATGCAGGCTGGGCCAGCAACGCGGCTACACACTCACCAACGATCTACTCGCTGCTGCTGCAGCATCACCGCCCTCGGATCTGCACTAAAAAGTGACCACCACGATGACACCAGTGGCACTGTCGGCGTTTGAGAGCCGGGTATGCACGAGACAAGCAAGCGACAAGTGCTGATGACAAATTAAAACCACTAGCCAAGAGGCCAAGAGGTCCGACTACGACCCGACTTTGACGGCGGCCTGAAGCCCGAGAAGCAGAGACATGACGATAGTGAGTGCAGGCAAAGGCGGCTAGCTTGGCAGCTGTAGGCACTGGCGACGATTGTGGGCCTGAACAAAAACGCCGGCACAAACAAAACACACACAAACACACACACACACACATACACGAGTCAAAGAGGGAGTAATAAAAAATAAGAGGTGAGAGAGCACGGCGAGAAAGGAGAGAACGATATAAGAATCAGAGGGAAGAGCACGAGTGTAAATGACAGGAAGAGAACAGAGACACTGCTGGCAACAGAGGCAATATGTTTCGAGCAGCGAAAGGGCAGCAAGCAGGACACTCTGATGGCCCTTTCACCTTTGCAGGGCAAAGGTGAAAGGGCCATCTCACGACTTCCCGAGTGCTGCAGCGAACGAAGCAGGACGAAGGCAAACAGCTGGAATTGATGCAGCTAGAGACAGCATGCCTGCGTTCTATTGCATTTACGCCACGACCATGACATCATCGCAGTCGCCGGAGGAGTGGCGGCCATGCACGGATGACGTGGAGCGCATAATGAAACCATCCAACTAACCAATGGCCATGAGTGCCTTCGCGTTTGCTTCATAGCATGCTGGCTTGGCCTATGCATGATACTTGGTCCCTTTTGCATGTTTGATAGTGTGCGTGTCAGTAACCCTTGATCATTGATTCTATTGCATGGAGCTGTAAAGCACCCGGATAGACATCTAGTCACTTACGGTGCAATATAAACGACCTATTATCATTATTATTACTATATAAAAATTCCAGTAGCTGCTTGACATCAGACCTTAATGGGTCACGGCTGAGGATTAACGAATTGGAACAGAGATGATCGTTCACTCGTGCAGGCAAGGAGCTGTGCCACAGACCCTGGGGCAGGTGTCCTTCCACGTGTACGACGTGGGGCCTGTGCTCGACAACAGCAGAAAATGGGTACCCAAAGAACTGTGACATGCAGCTGTGCCACGGGGCATTGAAAACAGTATGACCGGCACCATTTTGTCACCTGTCTATCAGGTGGTGCCAATAGACAGGCTGAACTGCATCCATGTCATCGGGCTGGCAGGTGACATCACATGGTGGCGCAGGCTGATTGAGACAGGGTGGGTGTAGCGCACACGGTTAGAAAACTTTGGCTCTCACATAACAGCTAGTCACTCAAGAATGCTTTGCTCTGCATAGCTGAAGAAAAGGACAGCTACCGATGGAAGAAAAGGTTGTGCAAACAACTGAATCCATCCACAAGAAGGAGGGAGCAAGGAATAGCCGGCCTAGCTGTCTTGCCTCCACTACTGGTGGGCATTAATGACAGATACGCAGCGTGGTTTCTTAAGTCCGAAGCACACTCATGCCATTTACCGGTCTATCTGACACTGACATGCACATAGGCACACATGCAAATCCTGAGATAATATATATATATATATATATATATATATATATATATATATATATATATATATATATATATATATATATATATATATATATATATATATATATATATATATATATATATATATATATATATATATATATATATATATATATATATATATATATATATATATATATATATATATATATATATATATATATATATATATATATATATATATATATATATATATTGAGAGAGAAAGGGAGAGAGATAACAGGCTTGCGGATGTTACCACCAAACATTTGGTAGTGCTTTATATGCAGCATCTGTAAAATGCCTAGAGAGAGAAAGATTCAGTTCTCAGAGGGTGCTATACAAAAGCATTATTATTATTAGTATTAAGTAATTAAAAAAGTTTCATCACTGTTGTCTATGAAAGCCCGGACAGTGAGAAGTCACGTTCGTGCGCACACGTGTTTATGCATGCAGCAGCATCCCCAGATGCTGTAGCTGCTCGTAATGACTGCAGATGTACATGAGCAGCTAACTTGAGGGCACGAGATATGAGCTGCACCGAGAAAGGTTGGCCTAAGCAATGAAGCAGGCTTCAATGCATTCAGATGCATATATCAGCCGAATGGCATACTGGCAGAACCTATCGCCGACATTTTTGCTTGAAACCACAAATCCAACGTTGAACGAGACAAAAATGAGGGCACACACTGATAATATGCCGGCTTACATGCACACACATGAGCAGCAGTGACGATACGTATCCAAAGCTAATGACTACGTTCCCTAAGTCGAAGCTCCTGCCAATACATTCGCTTGTACAGACTGAACTGGCATGAACAGCAACAGGAAGAGCGATGTGAAGTGAACGCAGGCAGCTACAGCCCCACTGATAGGCTCTGGGGGAGGGGGCTCTGCAGCGTGCATGTACTGACGTCCTCATAATAATAATAATAATAATAATAATAATAATAATGCACTTGATAAAGTGCCCTCAGAGAACTCAATCTCTCTCTAGGCACTTTACATCTGCTGCAAAGGGAAATGCAATTGAATGGTGAGTAATATCATGCTTGATAAACAAACAAAATGAATAACATGGTTAGGGGAATAACATGGTTAGGCTCATAAACAATGTAGCTCTGTCTTGCAGCTAAGGCCATTTCTAGTACAGTCGTGCAGCACCGACTGAGCAGTGTGCTCTCTTAGGGACAATGCTGTCTCCTTGTTTCTGGCGATCTCACGTGCAGACTGCAGGCCAGCATAGGCCAGTGCAGTACACAAAAGGGGCCTACCTTGCTGGCCTTTCTTTCAGCACCAGTAACTTGACCCGTTGCCACTGTAATTTTATCCGGATGTATGGCCATACTGCAAAAAGAAAAAAGCCATTCACAAGCAGGTGGGTCGACGATACCAATTACACAAACAAACAAGGACCTCTGCTGCCAGTAACTAGTGGCACTGGCTGCCACAGCACACTACTTGTCTACTGGTTGAGCAGAGGCCCGAACCCAGTGTGTTTTGTCACTAGCCCCCCTCCTTCATCAGAGAGGTACATCACATCCGGCAGCACTTGGGATGCATTGGGAGGAGTGTCCCCTGAGCTGAGCTGTCTTTGCTGGCACAATAATGAATAAGCTGCTCTTTAAATAGGTCGACTTTCCTTTTACGTGCCAGTGTCTCATAAATTGGGCTGCCGGATCGTTCTAACAGACATTGAGGTCAAGCAAGATCAGCACCGAAGTTCATGACGACGCTCTGCTTTCGACTACCACTTGCACTTCGGCGGTGGCATAAACAGCGCCGGCGCTGCTTTCGTTATGCTAACCTCCAATGCTGAGGCGAACATCTGCTCCAAAAAACTAGTTGGCAACATTTAGCAGCACGCGATGTGTTCCATATAGACATAGACTTCAGAGCTCTTGACGTATTCGTATAGCATGCATGCTGCCTGCCCAACACTCGTATGGGGTCCTTGCCCACTAAGAGCCTCATGCCACACTGGCAACTGACAACTGTTAAAAAATACATTAGCCATTCTACAACATCCTGAAAGTGTTACAGCAGAGACTCTGTCATGTGCTCCTTAATGGTGGTAGCAAGCAATCAATAATTAAACGCTGCACACCTCTCTTCGTGCTCGACTAGCGAATGCAAGCTTGCATGTAGCATAGGATGGGGCTGGTATGAACCGAACTGCTGAGGAGTCGACACGACACGGAGGCAGCCACTTGTCAACATGTGCCAGACAATGAGGTGGTGAGTGCATACATGCCTAGCTGGTTTAGTCCAGTGGTTAAGGTGCTCGCCCCGACCAAGGTCTGGCCGAGGTCGTGGGCTCAAGCCCTGTGGCATAGCCAAGCATGTCAAGCACCTGAATAGAGATTAAGTTCTCTTAGGGCGCTATATAAATGAATTACATTTTATTTTTTATTTTATGAGCGTTTGCACCAAAATGGCAATCCTTTGCATACTATTCAGCCGATGGGCTGTTTAAAGGACATGTCGTGAGTTGTGGGCACAGCGAAACAATTCCGTGCTTATAGCTTCATCAAGCAAGCATAGCATTCGAGACAGTAGAAAGTTTGGCCAGAAGCTACCTGCTGCACAGGGACTGCACGAGGGCAGCAGGTGACAGCAGCACAGCATGCATGATATCCTACAGACGATTGAGGGCGTGCAGGCAGAGATGCTGCAGAGAGATGCACGGGTGCACAGCATACGGACAAGACATGCCGTCTTTCAGACGGAATACACGAAAACAGACTGAAACAGGGCTCTTGAGAAAGGAAAATCATCCAGAAGGAAAACTGATCCCACTCTGAATCACAAAGTTGAGGCTGCAGCACAACAATTCAAGGTCTACATCACGGTGCAGAAGGCCACAAAAGCTTAAGCCATGCTGCAGCAATGTGGACGATGCCATTCAACTCCTTCTACATGCTCTCTAATTGTCCAACCAAGTAAGGCTAGTCTGACTACTGCTCACAAGCTACAAGCACTTATATAACCCGCACGATATGTCATTTCAACGAACCAAACGTTACTTATCCGAACATAAAAATGGTTACCAATATAAACAGGGCGAATTTATTACTTGCTCAGAGAGCAAAGGACCATATCAAGATGCTGAAAAACAAAACTACAGCTGGCAGAGTGGCTTTTCCGAAGCACTAATTTATCAGTGAAATCTGAAATCTTGAATGGCAATCCTCTCGATGATTCCTAATCGTAATGCTAGAAGCTGCTAGAACCCCCGCACGCACGCACGCACACACACACACACACACACACACACACACACACACACACACACACACACACACACACACACACACACACACAAACACACACACACACAAACACACACACAAACACACACACACACTCGAGCACAGAATGCCACGGGTATATAAAAAAATAGCATAAACAAGGCAAATGAATATACAAGCAGCAACAGCTGATGGAACGCCAAATATACCATTTGATGTCGTCAGTGTGGCCGAGGTAATGACGCTGGGAGCCTTCTTCAACGTTATACAAAACGGCAATGGCAGCCACAAAGTAAACAAGTTCACCGGACGGTAGTAAGAACAGGTTAGAGCGACAATCGCGCCCTCGGTAGCCATATCTGCACCAGTACGGCTGTCAAGGTCAATGCCATAACGTCAGAATACAGCTTACAAAACTTCGCTGAGCCGTCCTACAGCATCGAAACAGACCACTCGTCCAACTTTCACTTTCGGTGGACCCCCGATGGAGCAGCTGCTGCCTTCCTCGCTACAAGAGCAGCGAGGAGGGCAGCAGCTGATGGCATCCAGCTTTGGCCACAACTCGATAGCGGGGCGACAGAACCCCGCAGCTGCATCAAAGTTTTGGCACACGTCAAATTTGATTACTAACGCTGCAGCAGCTGTCTGCCAACACAAAGTTGAGCGCATTGGCTACGCTGGACTGTCGAACTACCTCCAACAGCTAAGAGAGCTTTTCCTTTTACACGGCAAAGTACGTCTCTAGTCACGCAATGAGAATATTGGCCTCTAGCATCAGTGGCCATCGCCGTAAGCTCTAGTTTAGCCATTCTCTACGAGGAGCAAAATATAAATACGGCTGACCGAATAGACCCGAGTTGTGTGGAACTCCGTGCGGCCATCACAAGAACTGTCATTCTGCCAATGCAGCAACTCCTGAAGTGGGAGACTCGAGGTTTCCGCTCCCCTGCATCAACACTGGTGACCAAAGCGTCTTGATGTTTTCAGAGCAGGACTAAACCAAGTTTACTCAAAAATCTACACTATGACCATGCTAAAGCAGTGCAACACTACAGGTCGGGTCGGTAACTCAATGACAGAGGGCTGCTGTTCAGCAACAACTATCGGCCAAACAGCTACATCCACCTCTATAGCAACCGCCGGTTAGCCATAAATGTCTGCACCAAAGTTATCCATAGCACTTTGAGTGACAGCAGAGAGAGAGAGAGAGAGAGAGAGAGAGAGAGAGAGAGAGAGAGAGAGAGAGAGAGAGAGAGAGAGAGAGAGAGAGACAGAGACAGAGAGAGACAGAGACAGAGACAGAGACAGAGAGAGAGAGAGAGAGAGAGAGAGAGAGAGAGAGAGAGAGAGAGAGAGAGAGAGAGAGAGAGAGAGAGAGAGAGAGAGAGAGAGACAGAGAGACAGAGAGACAGAGAGAGAGAGAGAGACAGAGACAGAGACAGAGACAGAGACAGAGAGCGGGAGAGAGGTAGAGAGACAGAGAGAGGGAGAGAAAGAGATGGAGATGCGAGAGGGAGGGAGAGACAGACAGACAAGACAGACAGAGACCAATCGTGAGCCTGAAAGCTGCCAGGGTGCTTAACATTCTGCTACGAGAAGAAAGAAATGCGGAGGGAAAGAAAGGTGGAAAAATGAAAGAAAGGGAAGATATGAAGAAAATCTCTTGCCAGTTCTTGAAGCTAAACCTTGGCCTCCGACGATGCAAGCATTCAAACTAACTATAACTGGATTGCTACCAACTAAGCACAGCACACTGCTGTATAGGTATTAGCATAAAGGCTCAGATGACCACTTTAACAGTACAACAGGTGGGCCTAAACGGCAAGATGTGCGATCCCTGCTAAAGCAGTGGCAGCAGCTGGCTGATGCTATTGGCCTGGCCATGGAGATCAGCGGCATCAAGGAATGGCTATGGCGACTGCAAAAAAAATTAACTGTCAAAACGAAGATAAAGGATACACCCACTCAAGCTTGAGCTCGGCGCTAGGCTGAGCCGGTAGAAGAGCAGCAGCAGTGCTTGAGTTGTCCTCAGTAGATGGTGTGTAACTGGTAGGAATGGGAAAAATCACGGGACGGCCACGGAGAAACATACGCACCAAGCCCTCAGCAAGATGAAACTGCACTCTACAAATAGACACGTAGGGCAATAGCGGTATTAGCTCGGTCGAGCTGTCAGTCAAATTTATCTAGAACTCAGCATCACAAAAGGGGATCCAAGAAGATCTAGGGTGCCATCTTTAGGAGTTGACGCCACACGCATCATCGTGAAAACTAGTAATGACAGCTCACTCATTTCGGCAGACAGCATAGCTGGAAGCAGCAACACGGCAACCCGCTGCAGGACAGGCGTCGGCAAGTTAAAAGAGCGACTCAGCAGACCTCTGCATCCGATGCGCTACAGGTCAGGCAACACGACAAAAAGGACCAAGAAATGCACAGTACGCAATCTGCAGAATATCCGTTCAATGTGAAAATGATGCGAGAAAGCAGCGTACTGTCGAAGAAAAGCATCACGGTGTCGGCAGCTGAACAGCTACTGTGCCGTGAGCTCTGTCTGCAGAAGGTGAGCATGCATGATCAGGCAACCCTTGCAAGCAGCCTCCATCGGTGGAATGACCTTTTTGTCATTCATCGGTGGAATGACTTTTTTGTCATTCATCAGTTGAAAGACTTTTTTTCATGACAGCTTGTGTGTTCACGTGACAGGGGCTGTGACATGACACATCTGGCTCCCACCGGCTTACAGCTGTTAACATTCCAGTAACACACCAAGCAACTCCAACTGAATAAGCATACATGCACTCATTTCCAGTAACTTACACCAAACCATCAGAAGGAGATAACTGTGAAGCCGGGGTCTCACAGCCACAGCAGGAAAAAGTTCCAGACTGAACTGCCCATCATGGTTGCTGCTGAAAGTCGGTAAGCACGCGAGGTCGACCATAAGCCACTCTCACTCGCCTGCGCGCATTTACATCGACATGCAGGCACACGAATGCTAACTTTAGCAAGTCTTGCGGATCTGTCGATAGACCCACGTGAAAGCGCGGTCCATTGCTGCCGAAGTTGACCTCGAATGAGTGCACGGTGCACGAAGCACTCTGGAAGCCCACGACTCCACATGGCTGTGCCGGCCGGCCAGGACAAGCCGTCGTTCCACTGGCCGACGACACGTGTGATTCTCGCGATTAAGTGCTCGTGGTTTCCAGCAGCCCGGAATTCTGCACTTGTCAGAGAGCCCAAGCTATTCTGATTCACAGGGGTGGGCTCTATGTGCCTTTCAGAATCCGACTGATGGCATGACACGGGCACTTCGGAGCTAGTCGGAGAGAAATCCAGGAATCCAGGAAAGTCCCTCGAGGGCTGGAACTCTTCGGTCATTTATAACCGTTGCCAACAGAGCAGCCCTGCTTTTTTGTGCTGGCAAACGGTATTGCTTTGTATCTGACACGGGCATCCGTCTGGCATCGTTGACGGCTGCAAACGCTGGCTCGGGCTAAGAAATTCGCAGGCGGCCACCGGCTAAGAATCCACTAACAGTCTAAGAAAGTGCTAACTTTCAAAGAGTCAGCAAGAAGGCACACGATCAAGCCAGCACTAAAACGTTAGATGCTATCCAAATAATGCTCTCCTACAGATGATTACATAGAAGTATGTTTTGGTAGATGCGACAGAGTAAGGATGTCTGTAAAGTCGCGAGATGAGTCGCAAAATTCGTGATTCATTCCAGCCTATGAATCGAATGCATTCAGATCATCGATCGAGCACCTTGGCTTTTGCCCTGCTAATGTAACTCATGAGGCTGCCTGCCAGATTATTAGCCGGAACAGGCTACGTCTTGAACTTTCTCAATTTGAATGACGATAGAAACCAACTTGTTAGTTCTGGGCAGTCCAACACTCAAGATAGGCTCGGCCAGCATATCTCCTGCAGTCTTTATACCCAACGTGGGTGTCCTGTTCCAAAGTGATCTTTCACTAGATAACCACATGAGCTCTACAGTCAGGTCTGCATAATTTCAACTACCTATGAACCATTGCAAAAATTGGGGCAGGCTAGGACAAGGACGCCAAAGCCAAACCGGGTCCATTCATTTGTGACGTGACATCCCTACTAGACTGCTGTAACTCACTACTTGCCCTTCTTCCAATAAGACACTTCCATTTGGGGAAAACTCTGCGGCTAGTCCGTCTAGTCTGTCGCGATCGTCGAAGTTTCCACATCACCCGATTTTTCACCGACAAGCACTGGCTCCCCATCAATCAGCGTATCGACTTTAAGGCTTAGTCACTCCCTTTATGGTCTTATCATTCGCATGCTTCTGCATACCGATGGGAAGTAGTCCCCCCCCTGCAACGCTAGGCTTCGCGCAACCCACTCTTCTGACTCAAATCATTTAGCTGTGCCTCAAACCAACCTCAAATCCTATGGTGACCGTACCTTCAGTTTGCATTCTCCCAATACCTGGAATTGACTACCGACTGACACTTGAAAACATCGAAAAAGAAGCTAAAAATAACTGTTCCTCACAACATTTGCTCCATCTGTCTGAATTGTCCTTTATGTGCTTATCTGTGCTGACACTGAGCCTGTTTTCACTAATTGATACATTTACTTTCTAGCATATTTATAGTGCATTGAAAAAGATTTAGTTCACTTAGGATTATATTACAAATATTTTCTTATTATTATTTAACTATTTTTTGTGGAAATGACATCAATGCACAAGTCAAAATTCCATAAACTTCCTTGTGGAATGAAAGAAGCATCTGGAAACCTATACCACTATCTATGCAGAGCTCTTACACTGCATTTCTCAGTGTAATAAATTGTCTGAAGCTAGTTTGGCCTTGACACCTAGGGCACATTTTCAAACAAAATACATAAGAAAATACATAAATATGCAACGAAATGGAAAAGATAGACTACAATAACGTATGGCCCTAAGCAAAAACAAAATTTTACATAGCGGCCTGAAGTAACTTTTATGAGGAATAGAAAAAGTAAGTTAAAAGCAGCATATATAACACGGATCTACAAGGAGTCTTTCAAGCTGTCTGCTTAGGGCAACTCTACATCGCCTTAAGTCATTCCTGTTTGCTTGACACGACGGTCAAGGCTAAATTGCCCCTGGGTCTTGCTTAGTCCAGGGGTGAGGTGCTCGCTCTTCACAACCCGGGTCGTGGATTCGAGTTCTGCAGCGGTAGATCCTTTATTGACCACCGCAAGCAGTGCTGATAGCCATGAAAGCTCTTCTGCCACTATACAACGGAGGCTTTTAAATCAGCTTACGTTTAACTTGGCAACAGAAAAAGATTCCCCCATCATAGTCAGGGTGGGTGCATTCTTTAAAGCTTTCCCGATTTCTTCGTTTGTGACTTTCGACAATAGAGTAAAAACCGGGCGAATCGTGCTTACACTGTTCTTGCCAGCTGTTTCGGTAATGCCGAGCAAACTCGTTTGTGGAAATTTTGCCACGCTCAGCTTCTGTTCCTTCTGTGAAGCAGAAACGTTATTACAATGCCTCCTGGCACATGAATCCTGCAATACGCAGACTATCGGAAGAGTCTTTCGGGATAGCAGTCTCATCCTTTTTTTCAAGGCACTCCTTACAGGGCTCAAGGTTCTAGATTGCTGTGCACAGAACGTTCGGCAACCGCTTCACAGCTCCAGGAAATAACTCATCAGCCAGTTGTTTGCAGCTTGTGTGCCTAGAAAGCCCGCTGGAACATTTGAAGCACCTGAATAGAGATTAGGTTCTCTTAGGGTGCTATACTAATGAGTTATATATTTTTGTATAATAATCTATAGACGTGGCTCCTGGGTCTGTTCCCATGGGGAACATGCTCGCACTTAACGACCCAGGTCTTGGGTTCAAGTGGTGCAGTAGGCAATTCTTTGATACCTACAGCAAACGGTAGCAAGAGCCGCTAAGGCTCCTCTGCCACTGTATATAGACGAGGCTGTTGAATCAGCCGACCTTTACATTTTTTACCTTCATTTGTTTAAGCTATCCCCATGTTAACAGCATGCTGGAAGAGAGAATCATTGAGAAATTGACCACCAGAATGCTGTACTGTAAACTTCAGCAGTGCTCCAATCTGCCCCTTAAGTATAGAAAATATACAATTCCTTTGTATTGCACCTTAAGAGAACTTAATCTTTATTCAGGTGCTTTACATGTGCCTAAGAGCTGGAGCCCACGACCCTGGTCGGTATCTAAAGGCGAGCACCTCACCCTTGGGCTAAACCAGGGCCTTGCAGCAAGCACCACCGGTCACTCTGCTTAGGCACTGACTGAGTGTTTTAAGTGATTTAAAATGTCCATCGAACGCAGCAGCCGTGAATGCAAACTGCACGCATGGATGCCAGGAGCAAAGCCGAGTCAGAGCGGCCGAGTTCTTAACACGATTCCAGCGGCGGCGGCAGCGGCAGCGGCGGCGCTTTCGGGGCTGCTCCGGCGTGAGCCAAAGCTACTACTACGCTGCTACTTTGGTGTAAAAATAGCCACGGATGGGCCGAGGATCGAAGGCAGCCGAGCAGGACCGAGCAGTGATTAAATAGCACAACGCTGGGCGGTGGGTGTCGTTTAGCATATCTTATGCAGCCAATGGGAGCTAATTGGAAAAATCACTTTGAAGGAACCAGATTGCAAGGCCCCCCCCCCTCCCCCCCCCCACATCTGCACGAGTATGCTCACGCTTGCTTACCCTCCAGTCACGCATGATTATCTCGCGAAGACGAGTACTGTTGGCACCACACATAAAGTCAACGAATCGTCGATGGCGAAGAGCATGCAGAAATGGGGTCGATGGCGCAGCCTCAACGTCTTCATGTCGCTTCACGTGACACTGAGCACTGAGCTGCATCGCTGCTAGGTCATGTGGCTGCTAGTGGCTGCTTTCAGGCAATGCCACTTCGTGCCACAAAGCTCTGGCAAGCTGAGGAGAGCGAGGCTCTCGAGGCACAAAAACTAGTACAAACTGGACTCGAGCAATATTCGGCTCAGATGTCGAGATTCTGACCCGACAGACCACACATTTACAGCCATCTGTTTTTATCCCTAAGGCAGGGCAGAGTCATGAAAGCAAGGCACGGATAACACCATGTGCGCTCACGGTGCATGGCAGCCACAAATTCGGTCGAGCCCCAATGGCAGCAGCAGGAGCAGCTCTGCCACCAGCCAGGAGGCACTGGCTGGCGGTAAGCAGGGCGAATAGCCCCTCTACCTCCTCCCACATGAGAGCTCGATCACCTCAGGTCGTGGCTACTGGGCGTACAAAAACGACAGACACTTGCACTGCAAACAAGTTAGCCGAAGAAATAATGACGTTCAGCACTCTTCGGCTCAGAACTTGCCCCTGCAAGTGGCAGGAGGGGGGTGACATGCAAGTCTCAGTGCCGACATCAAGAAAGAAACCAAAGCTGAAGTGGGGAGGGCATTGCACACTGCACACGTACGTACAGCTCTTTGGTAGGCAAGTGCTCGCCCGATTGCCATTTGACCGAAGGAGCTCTTCGGGTAGTTGGTGACGGCGATGGCGGAAGTGAGCGCGTAGGCGTTGTTGGAACACTGTCATTCCTCACTGCCACTGTCAGCTGACCACTTCCGGCACGTTTGACCGGCCCCAACTGTGTCACCGATGGTGATGATGGCTGCTGTGCAGCACTGGCTGATGTGGCTGCTTTGGCTGCTGGGCCTTGATGACTTGCTCGAAGGGCAGTCCCCCGACTTGGCAAAAGTGTGGGCGCTGCAACGCACAAACACTGACTCGTTAACACAAGCGAATTGCACGCAATCGACCTGCAGAAGTTCTTCTGTGTGAGCGTGTGTGTGTGTGTGTGTGTGTGTGTGTGTGTGTGTGTGTGTGTGTGTGTGTGTGTGTGTGTGTGTGTGTGTGTGTGTGTGTGTGTGTGTGTGTGTGTGTGTGTGTGTGTGCGTGCTTGTGTGTAAATATATCCGTGTAAATATGTGTCGGTGTGAGATACGGGTGAATGGTGCGATTGCGCGTGTCTATGTCCATGCCTTATCATCCACTTCCTCCTCTGCTAAGGATGCTTGATAGCAGCAGTTGTTGTTCATTTCGCCACCCCTGCTGCTTGGCGCCTTGTATGGATAAAGCACAGGCCACTCAAACCAGCCCACCAATGGCCAACAGTAGGCTCGGTGAAGAGACCTCGATTGTCGCAATGTTCTCCCATACCACGAGGAATCCAAGGACCGAGATCGCCCTGCAAGGCCCTGGGTACTCCACAAATGCTAACGTTTGTACGAGAGCACTTTCATGAGAGATGGGCACTCGGAATCTGTAAGTAATGACCAGAGCCCAAATAATCCGGAATCATGATGTGGTGGGTAGTTTACAACCCTCACTTTGCCCTGCTACCCAAAATACCGAAGGTAAGCAGCTTAGTGGTGCTGGCCACTTCAGTTCACCAAAGTGAGGACTGGGTGGTGTGAGCCGACAATTTAGAAGACAGCCACGACAACCAGAAAGAGATCACCTGGGTGACCTGGTTGACAGCTCATTTATCAGCAGTGTAAGAGCAATCGTCGCAGGTCAGCAGTCCATACAACTTGCCCAGCAGGGTTATGCCTACTAATGAGTGCAACTGACAGCGAGACCAAGGCCTGGCCGAGGTCGTGGGCTCGAGCCCTGCAGCATATGTGAAGCACGTGAATAGAGATTAAGCTATCTAAGGGTTCTATATAAATGAATTACATTAAGGCAATAGATGTCTCAAAGTAACAGCCTGGCATTGCCCTCTCCTGCTTCCATGCCAATTCCTCTTATCATTTCTCAGCATCCTCCAACTCCACCGGTCTGGCTGTACTTGCCGATCGAGGCATTCCACTCTGTACTATCAACACACAGTGGCACCAGCTAAAGCAGGCATCGGGTGCTCTCCCTCCCTCACTCCTTTCCACTCTCTCTCTCTCTCCCTCTCTTTGCCTTAGCGCTAGCTTTCTTGCAACTGTATTGGGTGCTGATCGGTCACTCGACTAACCACGCGCTTGCTGCTGTAAGTGGCTATTTGGCAGATTCGTGAAGCCATACTGACGATCAAAGGTTCAAGAATAACAAGAGGCAATCACCATTACTAGCACACCCCCCCCCCCCCAGAGGCACGACTGCATGTGCTGCATCGGTCTGCTGCAACAATGGCACGCGCAGCCGCAGTCGACAGGGGATCTTATGATCATAATAACACATTTGTTATAGAGCCCTCAGAGAATCCAATCTCTTTCTAGGCACTTATCCTGCGGCTGAGTATGCTTGCAGTTCGGCTGCCTTCAACCAGCTACCAGTACCGTGCTGCATATGTTGCAGCTGCAGCAAAAGATCAGCGGGACGCTATTGCAGCAGCAATGCCAACGGCAGCATAACCTAATGTAATGTATCTCCGTCTGTAACTCCACAAAGTCATAAAGACCATGTGGGTGTTACGCAGGAGAGTTTTGTATAGCGCATTCACAGCCTAAGCGGCTTTCGGTACGCATTCGGTAGCCAACAGACTTTGTCCCACGCAACAAAGAGAAAGTGGGAAGCATAGCAGAGTCAGGAGAGCAGTTGGGGTAGTGAGTAGCATGGAAGCTATACAGACCTTCAGAGCTATGGGCCAACAGATAGGGCAGGTTGCAGGGTCATGCCCTGTAGCTGCCACCTCAAGCCTAAGGGCAGCTAGCAATGTCATTTGGCTATGGTGATAGAATGCATTCAGTCGTGCGCAAATGCACCACAACCCAGAACACACTAGCACCTGTGCATGCCCCATATCACAAATGCATGCATGCACGCACGCACGCACACACACACACACACACACACACACACACACACACACACACACACACACACAGATACACGCACGCACATACACAGTGCAGGATTTCAGGCAGTGAGACTAAGTGCACAGCAGCCAAAATTAATAAATAAATATAATTTCATTTGCATTTCGTCCTAAGAGAACTTGATTTCTATTCAGGCGTTTCACATATACCGTGGGGCTCGATCCCACATCCTCGGTCGAACTGTCGCATGCCACTGACCACAAGCTCTGCAGAGAATAATGCCTTCTGTCATAGACGGCATTGATATGAGCAGCTGAATTAAATGTCATGCCTCTGAAACGTGTCGACTTTAGGTGGGCGGATTGACCCTGCCGTTCCTATGCAGCATATAATTCCTACACGTATGCGGCCTGCACATGCACTCAAGTGCTTCTCACTGCCAGTACGACAGGGCAAGGAGTCAAGCCAAACCGTCGCGAACGCACCGCATGGCGCACTGGAAGGCGCACTCAAGCATACAAAGGCAAAATCTGACGACGACTCTTGCACTGGTCCTTCGTGCTCAGCTCTAGCCTTGATTGCAGCAGCCAGAGCCGGCAGTGAGTTCAACTGGAGTGAGGAGAGGGGAGGATCGGTACCGGGGTTCTGCGACCCTCTATAAACCCCATAGCCCAGCTGGCAAAAGAGCAAGGACGGTCTTTGCTGGTCTGAATAGTCAAGCCAAGCTGAATGGGGAATGCTGGCCAGAGAGATAGATAGATATAGATAGAGGAAGGCAAGCAGCTGCCGCGGCAACTTGCTCAGACAGCAGCAGCAACGGTGGTGGCAGCAGCCGGAACGCAGCCTGCCACCACATCACTGCTCGGTCTGACGTGGGCTGGCTTTGCAGAGCTACAGCCGACGGGCAACCGTTAACGATTTGGCCAGCTGCTGAACCACTGGCCGGCCACTTGAGGTGATCGATTTTCCGGGAGCAGTTACAGATTGATATCGATCGTTTCGATGACCGCCGGCCCGATTAGCAGCTCGTCAAACACGACCGAGCTCCCGCCGCCGGCCGCCGGCTCCTCCAAAGCCCTCGGTGCCTGGCAGGCTCCTCGTATGAAGGTGTGCAAGACTGTACCGGTGCAGCCACCGGGCTTGAATTTATGAAGACAGCTCTAGCTAAGCTTTCCTAAACGATGGCCTACGAACCTCCAAACCACAGGAGCAGAGGCGACAGAAAGCAAGTGGCAGGAGAACAGCGATTCATGCCACTTTACATCGACCAGCGGAGGGGGGGAGCCCCCGGCAAGCCTAAATCATGCTCATATGCAGAAGTCGGTCCAGCACGGATCGGATCAGGGTTACTCTGAGGAGTCCTCGAATAGCACAGCAACGAGCACTTCCCAGAAAGGGCAAGGTCGGTCTCGAAGCCATCATCAAGGGGGCAATGAGATAAGATTGCAGTCCCTATCACACCGGTGGCACCCATAAATAAATAAGAATTAGTTGCCAACAGGCATCGACAGCGAATGCCTCATTTCCTCGGTGCATTTCTGAGGCCATCTGATGAAGCACAATGATAAGACTATGCTTGCTTGGGGGGGGGTGGCCGCCAGTGACACGGTAGTTGTGAGTATGACGAATAAGTGACGAGATAGACAATGACACGCTTGTCCAAACGCAGCAGATACAACATCGGGCAACCGAAAGCAGCCTCTGACGGCTCGGTCAAGCACAACCGTGCAATGTAAGCTCGGTGGTGCCGGCGCTGTGAGCAGCCACTAGCCTAGGCCAAAGCACAGACCCTCCGCCAAGGCACAGAGCAAAAGGGCACTGGGCAAAGAAACTAGTAGCTACTTGTTCATGGCATTGGGATTTTTATAGTTGCCTGTCTGTATGCCTGTCTGCAGCTGCTAACACACTTGCCCTCGGCGACAGAGCCCTGTTGGAGCTCGCGAGATAAGGCGAAACATATTCCGCCTTTAGTAATAGTAGTGATATTTTTATAATAATAATATGTCACTTGTACAGCATCCTAAGAGAACTTAATATCGATCAGTGCACTTTACAACTAGCTACAAGTGAGTCAGTAACCACGAATGAATGACGTGCAAGCTATCATGTTTACCGAGCATGCAAAAGCAAACAAGTATTACGCTCAGGCCAGCATGCTAAAGTACACAAGAACGCACTCGAGGCCACTGCTTAGTACGACCTGTAGCTAGCGATATGCACTGAATCCTGCATAGGTAAGCAGTCAGAGCACACAGGAACATAAAAGACAAGGTCACTGGGGCGAAGAGAAAGCTGGAAAGAACGTGTGCATTTTAGCTGAGACTTAAATGTGATGCAAGTCCATGAAGATAGTCACCGAAGCCTAAAGCGAGCTCGAGTTCTGGAATTTTGCTACCTCTGTCAGAGGAAAGTGCCATGAATGCCACAATCGAGAGTCCATTCGAGCTGCGCAGCTGCTGCTGGCTAGTCTCTCCCTTTGCCTTCAATGCACTACTCGGTCACGGTGCGTCTCGTGACCTCAGTTCATCGTAGGACAATAAACTAGCCACTTCATTCCTTTGCTTAAAGATCGTTGGCAACATAAGCTTTTGCTCTGCAGGTTCTAGACTGTGGGGCCCACTTTCACAATTATTATGCAATGTCCATCTACTCTCCTGCTGCCGTGTGTGGTACATGCTTTCCAGCCATCCTGAGCTGCTACTGTCACGCTACTCACTACCTCAACTGTTCTCCTGACTCAGGAATGCTTCTCACTTTCTCCTTATTGCGTGAGAAAGCGTTTATTGGCTATCGAACGTGTAGCAAACGCCACTTAAGCTTTGAGTTTGCTACACAAAACTCTCCTGTAACACCCACATAGTCTTTGTCACTTAGTGGAGTTACAGACATATATTACATTATACATACATCCTACAGGACATACATTACATTACATAGACATGTGGAATGAAGGAGACGTATGCCCATGACACATCATTGACATTTGCCATGCCAGGGACCGGTGAGCACATCTGTACAGAGGAGACTTGCATGCTAAGCTGGACATCAAACTAAACTGCAACGCTGCTTCAGCAAATCGTTAATTGCTTCTGTTGTTTTGTCAGATTTGTTGCTGTCAGGTATATCACTCGTTGATGCTGCTGATGCAATGTGTGATGGCCTGCAAGTGGATGGGGAAGTCTGCTGACTTGCAGGGCTGCCTGCAATGAAGCATGCACTCACACGCTGAGAAAGCTTGCACCCCATTGGCGACTGCACCTGCACTGACCGAGAGGACTGCCAATGTTGCCCCAAACCGTTGCCCAGGAGACCAATAAGGCCCACCAGATGGCAGCACAGGTATGTCCACTGTGAGAGCAACCAGAGAGCTGTCTCAAAAACGAACTATACAGAACAAAAGCACAGCAACGAGTGCCCACACCTAATAAGCCCTCCTCACCTTCAGCATAACTGCCGAGTGAGGGGTTCTTTGTGAGATAGAAGAAAACAACCTATCCACTAACCATTCAATCGTGCTTCCTTTGCAGCAAATGTAAAGAGCCTAGAGAGATTGAGTTCTCTGAGGGTGCTATATCAAATGTATTACTATTATAATTATTATTATCCATCAAACAGTAGTGCAAGTCTGACACTGCCCTCATCCCACTTACAATTAGCAGCTAATGCAGCCGAGAAGACCCTGCAATACAGAGACACCCTTCCATCAATTCAGACCCTTCAAGAGGAAGGAGGGAGAAGGTTCAGGGGGGTGGGTCTTCAGTCAGTCGGAGGGGGGGGGGAGAAAAAGTAGCCAACCACTTGAAATCTTGAATCTCGGATGACACGTGTTCGATGTTCCTCAGCATTTCCCGTGTCCATGTGAATTGCACTTTCTGTACTTATGTGTGCTTACGTTGTGCATGATATCACTAACCATACTGACATGCTTCCTTTACAGCATAGGTAAAGTGCCAAGAAAGAGCTGCAGTTGTCTGAGGTCGCTACACAAATATAACAGTATTCTTATTCTTATTATTATGCAGACTTGTAGGGCAAGCGCCGTCTCGTGGCAAACAAAGCGCTGCTGCAGACGTGAAGCTAACGAGAAGTAAATTGAAGCAAGAAGAGAGTTCTGCCTTGTCGGACGATGAAGTCGAAACCTGATCGTACGAGGCAGCCAGCAGTCCGGCTCTTCACCAAAAACACTGGGTCGCACTACGATTGAGACGGTTGCCGTGCTTCAAGTCTGGCACACCAAAGATACTTCTAAGCTGGTGAGGAGAGGGAGGGTGTGGGCGAGGGGAGAGGGAAGCAGCCAGCTGCCACACCAGGGGACGAGGGAAAATGGAAAAGTGCCAGCAAAGCAGCAACCGTGAAGGAACGAAAAAGCCACGGTGCTCGAGAGAAAAGCCTAATCCACACTCACACAGCAGGCAGGAAGCAGTGATTCATTCCTAAAAGCTACAGGTGGCATACATTAGTATTCATCACTCAGCGACAGGAGCAGCCAAGCAATTCACTTCCACAATTAGGAGCACGGTACTGCAATTGAATCAACGATGCTGACCGAGTGCATTTCCGAGCCACAATCGGCACGACCCGATGCCGAGCAATGCACGAGCGCCTAACTTTGAACCTAACCTTCACGGATGCTACTCTTGTTAGCCATTCGGTAGCTGCTGTGCCGACAATGAGGCCGCTCAACCTAGGCCTGGCCTACATGCCAGCAGCGGATGACATCGATGCGACATTCATGCTTAAACTAGCAAAAGACCAAGCCGCTTCTTCGTGAGTTCGTTACTATGCACACCAAGTGCAATGACCTAGGCGAGAGAAAGAATTGATGATCACCAAGTGCAATATGCACACCAAGTGCAATGACCTAGGCGAGAGAAAGAATTGATGATTCTTCTTGAGTTCGTTACTATGCACACCAAGTGCAATGACCTAGGCGAGAGAAAGAATTGATGATCGAAGCAGCCCAGGCCAGCACTGAATGGCTGTAGGGATGATCTGCTCATCGACGGCAGCAGCAGCAACTATAGGTCGAGATCCGCGCTCTTAAGCAGGGAGACGACCTAAAGGTGGCGTGGCACTGCTTGAGACCAGGTTCCCTGTTTCCTCGTCATACTGCCCCTCTTAGAAAAAAAAAGGTCCCTCTCCGGAGTAAACCGCCGGATACGGCTAAGCAGCAGCAGCGACTGAAACAGGAGGACCAAATCTGTAAGGGGAAGAAAAAAGAGACCGATCTGCCCAATGCCCTGTCAATGCTGCAGACGACATTGGCTGCTGTGCCTCGAAGGGCTTTGCCTCCTTGGCATGCACAGCATCAGGAGCATCAGGCCCAGGAGGTAAGGTGCTCACTCTTCACGACCGGGGTCGTGGGCTCGAATCCTGTAGTGGGCGATCCTTTGTTGCCAACTGCAAGCGGTGGTGACAGCCGGAACACGAATGAGACTGTTGAATCAGCTAGTAGGTGTTTTGGCAGCACGAGCGCCTGTTACAATGGCGGAGCGCTGTGCTGTATCGAACTGGCACTGCCTGCTAAAGGAGGTGAGAAGAGCTCCGAGGACTCGGAGACTCCGGTGAGCACGAGCCAAACACGCTCACGCTGAAAGAAGCTGCCGCCGTATCCCTGGCGACATTGGGAGGGGGGTAGTTACGAACAGCACGGCATGGCCTAGTGAGATAGAGCGGCCTTTCGTAGCTTTTTCCCCAACGACAAAAAGACTTTGCTAACATACACACACACACACACACACACACACACACACACACACACACACACACACACACACACACACACACACACACACACACACGGCAACTACACGGGCTTCGAGTGCATCCCGAGGCAAGCCATGAGTTTGACCGTGAAAACTAAAGGAGGCTTCTCCCGTATCAAAACAACAATACCACACCAGATACATGGATAAACAGTCTCGAAAGTGGCAGGACACGAAGTACATCGCAGCACTAGTGCACCAACAGGTCACCTCTCAAGGAACCGCCGACAAGCACACGGCACGCCCGAGCGGATGCAGCTATCGACGTGGGCGCGTTAAGGGCTCGTCGGCGCCCGCCGCACGGCGGTCCACTCCAGCCGGCTAATCTCACGAGCATTGGTGTTTGCAGATTACCTTAACAGGGATCAGCTTTCTACCATGATGTCACGAGTGGCTTCTTTTCATCACCGGTGCCGAAGCTTCAACCGGTGATCAGGCAGTCATCAATATTGACATGCAGCTACCAGTCAGACGAGTGTGCTTGCCCACTCAGAGCACATTCTTTGCAGTACATGCATGTACCTGTATGAGTGCTGTGTTGAGAGAATCAACTTGCATGCGTGTGTGTCCACGGTTGCTGCTCGTGCGATTGCAGCTGGAACAGGGCAGCTGGTCGAAACAAGGGAGCTGGTGCTGCTGAACCCAACACTATGCATGTAAGTCACGTGCATGCAGTGGCTCAGCGGCCAAAAGGTGCTGCCCAGCCAGCCGACACCCTACGTCGAAAGGCGGGTAGCATCAACTGCGCACGCTGGCTGATGCAACACGAGCACGGGTTAGCCGTCATTCGATTCCTTCGTGGGGCTGTATGCTGCTGTACAACTGCTTTGGTTCGAATCAGTCGCCTAGACATCGGTTCGCATTCACACATAAAATGGACCCTCGGCTGTATCCGCACAAACTGTAGGCTGCGAGACAAAATCTTAGGGTAAACCAATCACGTGCTGTCTGTCTCTCAGGCCGAGCGACGGCTTGCATACCGACCGAGAGATGTATTACTCATGAGCTCATAGGAAAATCTGCAGCAGTGACGCTCCGGCACCTGCAGGCTTCGACCTGCTTTCCAACAGTCGTCGATCACCGGCAGTGCGAAGCAAAGCATATCATTCCTCGATCGTGCCTCCTGTCCGGATGCGCGGCTTGCACGATACCAGAGGAGCTGACGTCTGGGGCCTTCGACACGAGATTAACGAGGAAAAGTGAGAAATACCACCCAGAATGCCCGCGAGTGTCCTCCTAGTGCACACTACAAGTGCCACCCAAACACACAAGCGATCATATTCCGGTACATGCAATTAGTAGCATAGCAGCATCGGAAATCTAATCGGGTCCGACCAAAGGCCTTAACAAAACGGATGCTTTTCTTTTCAGATGCATAGGCAGGTGAGGTAGGAGATGAACAGCAAAAAACGTATGGCCAATCAGCTAAACGTCATGCTGGTCCACTAGTGTGCCTGTTCACTGGCTAGGGTAAGCGGTAGGGGACTCGGGCACGTTGCCGGCCGTTACCTCAAAGGTTTCCTACGTTATGCAGCAGGACGACCCGTCCCCCCCACATCATCCCCACCACCACCACCACCACCACCACCGCTGCCACTCATATCGGTATCGGTCGCAGGCCACAGGCCTAACTAAGCAGCTCATTCACTCACTCACTCCCTGGCTTTCGGCGGCAGGCGTTCCAGTAGCAGGCGACAGCTGGCACAATGCGGCCTTTCATGCTGCCCCTGCTGTCGCCTGCGACGCCAAATAGCCGGCGGTGCTGCAGGCTGCTTCGGTCTCAGCCTTCACAGCAGCCGCCGAACGGCTGCACCATGCCACCCACGAGAACGGCCTCGACACGCCCACGTCAAGGGTCCGAAAGCCTCTACAGCAGGACGCCAGCGTTGCCGAGCGAGCTCTGCAGGACGAGAGAGCGGGTGGCGCTGCGTGCGAGCACGTACGGCTGCTTTGCTCCAAGGCTGTTATCCTCTTCAGCGCGTCGCACAGCGCACTCTTGAGGCATATAATCTCGTCTTCGTGATGAGTGACTTTCTTCTCCAGACGAGCTATCCGAGCGTCGGCACTGTCGCCGCCGCCGCCGCCGCAGTGGTTATTAATGACGTCTGCAAAGTTCGCGTTCAGTTACAACGCGCCGGCAGACTGGCACCGCTAAGGCTGCGCGGTCGCAGGCGAGCAAACGGCAGCCTCGGTTACAAGCGCGACCGCGCGCCGCGCAAACCCGGACTATCCGACTAGGCGGACCAAGGTGCCGGCTGCACGCCCGCTCGGAAGAAGGCGCACGAGCAGACGGGCGCGCGCGTGCGCGTTTCGCGGTAGTCGCGCGCGCGCCGCGCGTCCGTCCGCGAGAGCCGGGCGGAGTGTCGCAGGCCTCGGCGAAACGCTCGCGAGCGACAGCACGCGGGCGGCGAGAAGGGGACGCGGTGGCGGCGGCGGCGAGAGCCGTCGCCGGCGCGCGGCCGCCGCTGGCACGAACGGCGCTCGGGCAAGCAGCGGCCGGCCGGCGCCTCGCCGACCCAAAACTGTGCGAAAGCCCGGCCACGTACGTACGCGGGACCCGGCGGGGGCGCGGTGCGGCGCGGCGATGACTACGACTGCCACGACGGCCAGAGCGCGGCCATGCAGACACGCGGTGTCGGCCGGAAAGCCGTCGTCGGCGGCGGCGAGCTAGGTCGCCGCCGCCGCGCTAGACTGGCGCCTACCGAGAGCAGCCATCGGTTGTCGTACGCGTGTCGAGAACGCGCGCCTGGCGCGCAGCCTGGCTGGAGCACACCGGTGGCGGCGACGCCGAACCGCGCGAGAAAAACCCAGCCGGCAGCGACGACGAGGAGCCGCGTGACGTCAGCACGAGACGGCTGCAGAGAACGCAGCCACCTCCGCCCCCTCATTAGGCAACCGCTCAGGTGTTGTATCCGCGGCCCGGCGCGCAGTTCCGCTGGCATCCCGCACCGGCGTCGGCGCAGCGTCGCCGTCAGCACCGTCGGCGCAGCTTCGACGGCTCGAGCTGTCGAGAAGTACGCGGGATGCTGGCCGAGCGCAGTTGCGGATATTCGCGCGACGCGCGCCCCCCCTAGTCGATGCCTGCACAATGTCTTAGTGGAAGCTCGAGACACCCGAACGGATCCGTCGTCGTTCGAGACGCTAACGCAGTTTATCCTGAGCAGCGCTCCCTGGGCTGCGAGCTCTGTGACTTGGACCAGCGATTCCGCGGCGGCGGCGGCGCGTTCAGTGAACCACGACTGCCGTGCTTTCTGCCGCGCGAGGCGCGGACATGCGGCGTTCTCGAAGGGAAATGAGTTTGTGCGAAGAGGGGAAGAGCGCGCGTGCGCGCCAACTCACCATCCGTGGCGCGTCTGCAGTACTTGTGCGGCGCGTCTCGTGTCTCAGAACTTGAAGTCTCGGCTACTAGACAGCGGCCGGGCATCGATAGCGGAACAGGAAACAATGGTCGGCGAAGTGCTCCGTCTGCGCTCCGTCGGTTATTTTTCAGAACGATCGGAGATCCCCATGCCGTTGACTTGCGATCCGAGTTAGCTGCAGCAGTTGAAACACTTTTGTATGTCTGTCTTGAAGACGTTACCGTATTTTTACGAGTATAAGTCGCACCCAAGTATGAGTTGCACATTAAATTTATGGACAGTATTTTCGTAAGTGCTTATTGAAAAATATTATTACTGAATATATCGCTCATCTAAGTTTGCTCTAATCATCAGTTAGCAAGAAACTTGTCATCAGTATCACTGCTAACATCTTTATAGTCTTCCGCAACATTGTATATGTCTGAATCGTCACTTTGCACGTATGCAGCGGCTGACACTGACTTGCAGCGTATGCAGGTTTATTTTATTTTTTTGAATTAGAAAAAAGTGTGGCTTATACTCGCAAAAATACGGTAGGTCTTGGAGGTCGACCATCGTTGAAATCGACAGTGAAACGGAATCGCTCGAGGTGTGAGAAATTAGAATTGGTATCAGGAAGTGACACATCTGATCAGTGGTTCGTGGCGAGATCTTGATGCTTGGAATCTATATGTCACCTTTGATCTACCAAGCTGACTTCGAAAATGCTTTACATAAATAAATATGAATATAATCCATTTTATAGCGCCTTACGAGAACTTAATCTCTATTCAGGCGCTTTATATATGCCACACGGCTCGAGCACACAACCTCGGTCATCAAATACATTCACCATGAACTAAGGTCGTTAATGGCGAGCAACTTAACCAGCGTTGCAATTCAGACGGTCGCAACGTTAGTTCTGGAATTGCTGCGTTTACCACAACGTCAGCTAGGGATCTAGAAAGACCGCACCGGTAGTGTCTAAGCTGGTCGACCACAGGTTTCGTCTCGTGGGTAAGGTTCTCCTGACCAAGGTCTGGCTGAGGTCGTGGGCTCGAGCCCCTAGGCATATGTGAAGCGCCTGAATAGAGATTAAGTTCTCCCTTTGCGCTATTCAAATTAATTATATTATATTTAAATGGCTTGAAGAAATGTTGTTCACCCTCTTAGTCCTAAATATAGCCCG
This sequence comes from Cristatella mucedo, assembly GCA_009760855.2. NCBI lineage: Eukaryota > Metazoa > Bryozoa > Phylactolaemata > Cristatellidae > Cristatella > Cristatella mucedo. The sequence continues at coordinate 881,138 of WPIO01000084.1, forward strand.
CTACCTGGCTGATCATTTGCCCCAGGGTCTCAGCCTAGCGATAAGGTGCTCGCTCTTCACGACCCAGGTTGTGAGTTCGAGTCCTGAAATGGGTGATCCTGTATTTCCCCCTGCAAGCGGTGGTGATAGCCATTAAGGCTCTTCTGTCGCAATATAAATGAGGCTGTTAAATCAGGTCACCTTTATACACTATCTATCTATCGTCAAATCCATTAAATGTAGTATGTGTTCGTCTAGCAAAAGCTACCTGTTTCCCCACCTACGATTCGTCGCCACTAGGTTTTCTATTGCGTATGACTTCGAAGCCTCTGTTTTAGCCATCCTTCGTCGTTGCGTCGTTTGATGATTGCTCCACTTGACTGCTCCGCTAATTTGAGTAAAGTCGTCGCTCATTTGGCGCTGTTAATCAGTTGCAGACTTTACCGAGATAAGTCAATTTGGGTGAAGTTGGACTTTTTATTTATAAATCGAATATTTTCGTACTTAGAGCATAGAAAACCTGTTCACGACCCTGTAAATACGGTTCTTAACAATATTAGAGGCCTCTGGACGTAAAATTAAGTTCCTTTAGTATAATTTAGTTCCTTTAGTCACAATTACACTCGTATTAACCCAATATATTAGACAAAATAGGAGAAAATAAGGCATATAACACTTTATAAGTATACTATTATTCTTGTACATTTAGGACCTAGGCTTTCATGTTTTTGCAGATGTATATACACACCGGTTTAGATTCTTTTAGTTGCTTTGCAAGCATGTACTGCTGTCTGTCGCCCTCTGATGGCAGCAAAAGCTCTCAAATTGAATGCTGATAGAGTTATCCTAATATTTATAGGAGACCTATTGTCGTTAACAAGCTGGGAAGCTCAACCATTAATATTGGCCCTGCCAGAATATTTTCTTTTATAGCATTTGCACGGAATCCGGTTGTCCTTTTCCAAAATCATTTTTCACTACACGACCACATCAGTTCCACAGTAAAGTCTGCCAACTTTCATTGACTCAACATCGACGAATGGGATTTTCTTAGATAAGGATTTACAGTCGACCTGGTCCATGCATTTCCGGCATCCCGTCGACACTTCAGTAACTCGCGCCTAACGATCTTCTTGCCTATGAAATAAGACGCTTACAATTGGTTCAAAACTCCGCGGCTCGGCTATTCTGCAGTGAATGACGCCGTCAGACATCTTCAGTCTGACCATTGCTGGCTCCGTATCGACTTCAGTGTTCTATCATACACTTTTACGTCCCTTGTTATCTTGCTAGGCCGATCCATCGGAAATACTTCGTAAACAGGTTTCCAGTCGCACCACCCACCCATCAGGCTCCGCCCCTTTAATTGTGCTCCTAACGAACCTCGAATCTTGCGATGCCGTACAGTTCCTACGCTTCCACAGCCTCGGTCTCTCACCTGACTGTCATCTCGACATCCCCTGACTCGGCAACTTTTTAAAAGGAGCTAAAACTCACCCCATTCTTCACAGCCTGTGCTTCGTCCGTGTGAATTGACCTTTGTGCGGTTGAGCTTGCAAGTCATCTGATAGGAGATGGCATGAAGAAGTTGCTGTGAGACAGGACAAGTGTTAAGTAAAAATCTGATGAGGGTTGAAAACTTTTCCGACTTCAGAGCTTCCCCTGAACCGTCTCGGACGCAACGGTCGAATAACCCTAGATTTTTTGTTTCCGATACACTTGTATTAGGCCTGCGGCCCCTGTCCTATAGAAAAGTATTCCGCACTCTAGGCACAATTAGGCGAATGCAGTAAGTTGCATTGTTGTGCTGAGCTCTTCTAGAATTTGATCATTCATTCGCATATTGATCGTGCTTCAACTCTCTCTCTCTCTCTCTCTCTCTCTCTCTCTCTCTCTCTCTCTCTCTCTCTCTCTCTCTCTCTCTCTCTCTCTCTCTCTCTCTCTCAGGGTTCTTAGTAGGCTTTGTGACTGTCGGCTGTCCTGGTTTGGCCCAGAGGTAAGGTGTTCGCCTTTGGCGACCGCTGTTGCCGATTCGAGCCCTGTGACGTATGTGAAGCATCTCAATAAAGATTAAGCACTCTTTGGGCTCGATACATGTGAATACATAATTCTTTTCATCGGCCCGCCGTCGAGCTGCAACCTCTGGAGTCCTTATCCGAGCTGAGGTCGCCTCCTACTCTACAACGTGGATCCCAAAGTAAACGATTTTCTTGCGTCAGGAGGCGAAAGCTTACCAGTGAATGTTATAGGGCAAGCTGGATATCCGAGCGAAGGCACGCGAAGTCGTTGGGCCCCTTTGTTGGAGCGGCCGAAGACACAAAAATAGTAAGTTGCGTAGTTACGGCCAATATCAATCACCTGTGGGCAATCTGCTCGACCGCCAATCGGGAGCGTGTCCTAGGTTCTGAGCTACAGCCGGGGGTTGCCGTCGTTGGGCGCGGCTAGGTGGGCGAACTAGCACTGATTTAGCATCGCGCCGAGCAACTGTGACTCATCCAACGCAGAATCGCGTCCGTTCACTTCTACATCTCCCACTCAATCGCTGAGGGTTTGCTGGAATGCAGCATATCAATATATCAATGGAGTCCCGCGATAGCACACCTCGGCCGTACTCACGGGATCCCTAACGGTGCGAACGCTCGTCCCATTAAGTTTCGAATTCGAGCGATAGCGGCGATTTACAGTGTCAACAGCATTTGAGCAGCATTGTCTTTGGTACCGGCTCTGTTAGCCAACGACTTCCCACCCCTCCGCGAGTCCTCCAGAAAGAATGGCATGCGTTGAGATATCGCCGACGTAGCAATGCACGCCGCCCTCTCGATCCTTACGCACCGATTTCTCCGATAAACTGCGCCGGCAGTAGTGCGGACCATCTGCATCTTCGACCTGCGCACGAGCAAGACAAATCTGCCGCCAGCTCTGTTCAGCGCTAAATACTAGCGCCCAGCGGTGCAGGAGCAATAGCTCACTTGAGCGGACGTGACGCAGCATGATGTCCTGAGGCGAGCGCAAAGCGGGCGCACGAGTGCGCCGAGGAAGCGTGGCCGAATTTCCAGTCCGGGCCCGTCCGAATCGGAAGGTCAGCCGCGAGCGCGCTGCATAGGCCGCTTCCGGCACGCGCGCCGCATCGATTTCGCGCGCCTCGTCGGCGGTGCGCGATCGTCAGCTTTCTTACTGCCGCCAATGGCCGCTGGCAATTCGACGCCAGCAGAGCTGCTAACGCATATATTCATGTATTCATATAAGCGGCTACCTGTATATACCGGGCGTACATGCGCGTGCATTCAGGCTAATGCTGCATGAGCATGTGTATGCAGGTGCAGGAAATGCACGCAGGCTGCACTTGCCTCTTCTCACGGAGCGCGCCTGTGCCAGCCGCTCACACTTATGCTAATTACCCTTACCGAAATAGGCAGGTAGCAACCGCGAGCTCTCGCCTGGCTGGTTCTTTGCTAGCGTCCCATGAACCGCTGAGAGGATCGCCACTCCTACTGTTACTGCAGACCCGCACGAAGTGGGCAGCCCGACTTGACGACGGTGGCAACAAGCTCGGATTCGACGGCAGCCCACTGCTGAAAAATCGTTTTTCAAGCGGCTTGTTTATCTTCTGCACACCTCGTGGTTCAATGGCGAGGCTCCCTCCTACTTACCCACCCAGCCAGATTAAAGACCTACAGTGGCGCAGGGCTTTTCGGGTCCTCTGAGTTACAGTTAGCAACATCTAGGCGTATCTGGGAGGGAGGGAGGGCGAGAGAGAAAGAGAAAGAGAGAGAGAGAGAGAGAGAGAGAGAGAGAGAGAGAGAGAGAGAGAGAGAGAGAGAGAGAGAGAGAGAGAGAGAGAGAGAGAGAGAGAGAGAGAGAGAGAGAGAGAGAGAGAGAGAGAGAGAGAGAGAGAAAGAGAGAGAGAGAGAGAGAGAGAGGTCTTAACTATCGCGCCTCGGAACATAACAGAAATGCCCAAGTCATCGATGGCCTTTGCAGCAAATGTAAAACGCCTAGAAAGAGATTGAGCTCTCTGATGGTGCTTTATTAAGTGTATTATTATTGTTATTATGGCCAATTTAAATAATTCCGAAACAAATACACATTAAAAATAGAAATAATTAGTGCCAAAAATACAGTTTCTGGGTCGTATTTTTTAACTTGACCCCCGCTCCAGCTCGTAGGTGCTTACGGGCAATGGCGGCGCCAGTAGTAGCAGGGCGACATTTGCCACCCACCCGTCTGCAGCGGGAAGCGACCTCCCCTATTCCTACGGCACCCAGCATCACCAACGACAAAACTATGACATAATTCTACTCGACGAGCCACCCGCCGAGTTAGTTTTGAGTAAACGCCACGCTTTTGCACTACAGATTTTCACCAATTGCGGTTCTAGGGCCGTCTCCATCAAAATCTTTCGGGTCTTGCCCCCCCCCCCGCAAAAGCAGTTTTGCTGGTCTTGCCTCCCCGAATAAAAATTCTGGCTCAGCCACTGCTTACGGGCTCCTCGGTTACCGGGGAACTCTCCAGATCCGCTACCGGTTGCTCTAATCGATTGACGGTGAAGAATGAACGAAACAGTGAGAATTGAAGTGACTGCAGGAATTCAGGCTCGGTTGCGTCTGTCCAATGCACTCTCAGTTTCCTCCACTCAAACTTGGATCGAGGCCGAGGAGGCCATGCGGCATCTACACGAACGCGTTTGTTCAAGGACGGCTGCGTATTGCCTGGCGCCCTTGTCGTTTGTTTAATCCCCACCTCTCGGAAGGAATCCCATCCGCTACGCGGCCATCGACCAAAGTTTTGATCGCTAATCCCTCAGAACCACAAATCTCTTGCACGGATGAGAGGCTCGTATGTGTCGGCTGCGCCCCCATGCGCACATACGGGTATAGTCTTTCAAGAAAAGACGGGTGTTACCAGAAAAAGCTACGCGCTTGTCGCAACTGCTGTTTGATCGATTTCCAGCTGTGATTTATTATATTTGACAGCGCAGATACATCCGGCATGACGAGACGCTGTTTAAGAAATTATTCGAAGGAAAGAGGAAGCTTGAAAGCCGTACCCTGACTATGAGCTCTTTCAGCATTCAACTTGTGTAGGAAAACTTTGATCGGGGCAGTCAGGGTAAAGGACGCTACAGTGAATAGATAGGGCTTGTGCGTATCAAGCTAGAGGAGAAGAACTTCGTTCAAACTCCAACTCTCTCTGTCCTTCTCTTCTCTCTCTCTCTCTCTCTCTTCCCTCCTCTCCTTCCCCCCTCTCTCTCTCTCTCTCATACCCAGGTGAATTATGCCGCACCCTAACCATCCACCCATTCTTAGCTAGACTGGGCAGGCTAAGATCCGCTTCGGTTGTGAACTCCAACCTTAGTCTCTTCTAAGATTTTCATCGCGTCTATGCACGGACTTGCGTACGTAGTGAAGCCTCGGCACTCGTTCAAATAGATGCCACTTGCGCCGTCGTGTCTAACGTACGGACATACTGCTATCTATTTATGGGACGATACATTGTATAGTACTATTATATTGGGTGCCGTAACAATATCAATATATTTTGTTGTCCAAATGAACAATAATTATACTACTGCAATAGTTAGGGAGCAGTTTAGTTTTTAAGTCTTACGTTTTAACAGCACTTCCAGAGTTCCGAGTCGGACCGGTGTGGATCGCGGACTGCGTAAATCTGTACGGCATGTTTAGTAGGCACAATTTTATAACTTTTACTTCGATGACACTGACGATATACGGTATTGTTTGCAATTGCAACAGTATTTTTATTGATTGCTATGGTATTATAAATCTATTTATTCTTAGCTTTGCACATTGACAATTCAATAACGACATTATTGTTCCAAGGCCTAGTTAAACCTCGACCTTGTCTAGTACGTGGGGGGGGGCTCAAGTGAGGTGCCTGGCGGCGAACCGCCATTGCGTTTGGTCCAAGGGTTGAGGTCAGGGCCTGCTGACTCTAGGGCGGCTGCGACAGTGAGTGGATGCGAGCACTTGGCTTTGTTATACTTCTAGCAGCGTACGCCCTCTAGTTTTAGTTACACTCTTTTCGCTCTGAGCCACCGCTGGCAGTTGGTCCTGTGCTATCCAACTAGCCACGATGTAGAGGCCAAATGCAGCAAAACAAGATCTCCCGGAGACAGGCAGGCGGCCTAGTTCCGCACCGCAGACACGATGGGCATCGCTACAACTTCAGGCCGATAGTTCGACCTAGCCAGCTTTAGCCGGCAATACACACGGTCCTTTTTTAATAGCGAAGTAGATTCGACATGGTGCCAAAAAGCTAAGATCCTTTGAGCTCTGCAATACGAAGACGTCATCGAACGCCGAATGACGCGTGCAGTCAGGTACCGTTGTGACGGCCGAGAGATCGACGGGAATTAGCATGCCAATCGAAGGACCTGCATACCCGCAATCCGCTGCTCCGTACCCTGCGTCGCACATGAAAGAAGACGTTCCACTCGGAGGCTTCGCAGTCGGTAATCCGAGGCACTGAGTCAACCAATCAACCTTGGGCAGGCGAAGCGTCGATGAGCCGCTCGTCACAAAAACTGTTCGTGAAGCCGTATGATTGGTGCCGACTCGGCCGAGTACCAACCCCTCCTCCCCCCCCCCCCGCCCAGCGACAGTGACGTAGCATGACGTAAGAGACCCCTTGACGACAGCATCCTGCAGACCGGTCGCGTAAGGGGGCTTCACCACGGTAGAGCAGGTATGCGCAGCGGCAGCGATATTGCTTGTGAGTCGCGGCTGCTGCCTCAGCAGAGCTGCGAACATTCCTCCAGAATGGCTGGCAACGTTTCCGTGCCGCCTCCCTGGATGCCCTCCTTTCAGACCCGATGGAATGTCGGCGGCTCCGCTTGGGCCTTACGGTCAGGCGCTCCGCTTATTCATCCTCAAGAGGACACGCGCAGCTTGCAGCGAAACATAATGCTGCTATACTGACGCAGTGTCGCAGAGCGCCCGCTCGCTCTGCGTTGGGTCGTTTCCTGGTGGCCACCAACATTTTCTCCGGTCTGTGCTCCCCGACCCGTCGTGGAGCAACCGGCTCGGCGCCTCGTGCTTAGTGTCTTACGAGGCAGCTGCCTGTCTTTACGTATGATGTGAAGGTCGCAGATAAAGAACGCTGCTGCTCCAAACCACGCCCAATGGCTGGCCAAGATGCGTGTTGGATTAAATTTCTCGAATGCTAGGATTTTGCGAGCCAAGCTGAACTTGAGTGTGGTGTCGTCGTGTCAGGAAGGGCGGTGGTATCAACGTGCCAATCTCCTTTGGCCGCTCTCTGGTTTATGGTAGATGCTTTAGTGCACGCTGGCCTACGAAATGCGATGGAAATCGGTAAAATTGATGAAGGCGCTTCCAGCTAACGAACGGCCACGACTGCTCGGTGCCACGTAGCTGCTTCTGCAAGCCCTCCATACTTTAGTTGCCAGCTAGCACCCCTTTCTGAAATGAACCAGTCGCCCGTTCACCCCGGTGGCCAGCATGGCTCCGTTTTGCTCCATTTCGCCACCGCTCGCTGTTTCACATGCACTGCCTGTTTCGCTTTTAAATCTGTCTCGTCGTGCTCAAGTTATATATTTACTTATCTTGTCCAGCATATCCTCAATGCGTTGCCGTACGAGTTTCTTCTTAGGTTCGGCTCCTGAAATGGGAAACACAGTGTATAAACACTGAAAGGCTGGAGGAGCCTCGTCCGCGGCCAACAAGTTAGCAAGGCGTACGACGCCTTGGCTCAAAACCGTGTTGTAGGCATCAATAATAATGATGATGATAGTGATAACAATAATAGGATGCTCGAAGAGCACCCAAAGGGAACTAAATCTCTGGGCGTTCGTGAGCAGAGGTTCGGTGAGTGAATGTTTGTAGGATCGTGTTCTTATCAGACACTCGCTTCAAACAATGATAATTCTCTTGACACGTACTCTAGGGGGCCCCCTACCATTCCAAACAACACCAAGAGTCTCCAAATGTATCTGAAATTTCTTGCAGACTCACTAGAAAGGTACTATTAGCTCATATTATTTAATTTAAAACAATTATCTTTTTGGAAAGATAAGGTTTAATGGAGAAAGTATCATCCCGATTGCAACTCACGGAGCTTCAACTATCGCCTGCCCCAGTGCTGTATTGCTCACCTTATCGCCACTGACAACTACTAGATTAACAGTAATAAGTTCAAGCGGCCTACCTCCATAAGAGCACTCCTCAAGTTCCAGTGTCGGAGCAGTCGTAGCATCACTTCTAAATTCGAAACCACTTCGAAATGATACAAATTATATTCTTAACAGAGTGCTGGTTAGCCGCTACATTCACGGCAGACATGTCTAACTTTGCTTCAGACATCGACACGTACCTCTTAATTCAGGGTATGTGTACTCTCAAGTCCAAATGCTGCTACATTTTCTCAGCTGCCAGTGTACCCTCTTGAACTATTTTGAATGAACGATCCTTCTGAATTCGCACAAAGTTCGGTACCATACCGATTCAAAATATGCTGATTATTCTCTTAGCTCTGCACCACAATTTTTATAATATCATCAGCTGATTCGTCTTTCGAAATCGAAATTTTTGCAGAGCCTACAGCTACTTTAGCATTTAAACACTCAATACTGAGGTCAGTACATGTCTTAAGCCAGAGATTTCAGAAATCAACGTTTCAGGTACAGTGTTCACTAATACAGTCACAAGCAATGAGACTAGCACAAGACAATTGCTTAGGGTCATCAGTAATTATCCAACAATTCAAAAACCAAATGTTATGAACCGATTGTTTCGGCTTCCACGTCCGGACAAAACTAGGCTCCTCGTGCAGCTCTCGAAACGGCTTTAGCCCAGTCTGCAGGCAACATATACCGGTGACGGTCTTAGCCTGATAATCACGGCTAGCTACTTGTAAGTGCACCACCAGACGCATGCCGAAAGTAGCTAGCGCTCGTACCTTAACACAGCAAGTCCACAGATATAGCGTAGAGAAGTCTATTCCGAAGTGACAAGAAAAGAAACAGGCTTATAGAAGCAGCCGAGGAGAGGTACAACTCTCTCGCACGGCGCCCAGAGGGAGCCATAACTGCCTGACCCTGGTCTGAGTCTGGTCCTGACTGGTCTAATCTAACTCTTTCCCGGCTCAAAGCCTCGAGCTCAACTCAGTCAGCTGCTAAGGCATAGCTGACTGCCTATTACACGGCTTTGGTTTTTATGCTGCTTAAACATGGATTATTGCATAAGCTGTTTCAAGCCGTTATAATTCAAGGACCACAAATAATAAATATCTCGACAGTCATAATCAGGATGGTGCAGCATGTCGCCATTTCAATACTGACTTTGACCACAAATAATAAATATCTCGGCAGTCATAATTTGGTTGGTTCAGCATGCCACCATTTCAATACTGACTTTTTACACTTTTGCAACCTTAGAACAGACCAGGTATGCCACCAAGGAGGGGCACAAGAGGAGGAGGGGTTTCGAGGGGGGCTGCCGGCCCGCGCCCCTTGGCTGGCAAGGTTCAGCCCTTTCCTTAGAAGGCTCTGCTCTCTCAACGAATTCCTTGCTACGCCCTGTCCCCAGGCAGGCCCCTTCGGCCTCGACTGTGATGGCCCGGCTCAGATAAGGTCAAGGTTTAGCCCCCTTCTTAGCAGAACCATAGATACGTCCTGCTCGTGACGTAACGGTCAGCTGATTAATAATAATAATAATAATTATAATAATTCACTTGATAAAGCGCCCTCAGGGGAACTTAATCTCTCTCTAGGCGCTTGGCCTCGATTACCAGCTTGCAATAGCCATGAAGGATAGCTTGGTGTAGGACTCCAACCCACGGCCCGGTTTGTGAAGTGTGGGCTCCCGGATTAGATCCTGGGGCATCGTGTGGTAAGAATATTCAGGTTTAAGTTTTAATAATAATAATAATACACTTGATAAAGCACCCTCAGAGAACTCAATCACTTTCTAGGGGATTTACATTTGCTGCAAAGGAAACACAATAGAATGATGAGTAATATCATGCTTGATAAACAACACGAATAACATAGTTAGGGGTGACATGCACAGGGTCAGCATGCAAGTGTGGTTAGTGGCAGCATTCACAGTGTCAAAGCACGAATAAGCACATAAAGGACGAATCACAGGGACCCACTAAATGCTGTCCTAAATAGGTGCGTTTTTAATTTCGCTTTAAATGTGGTCAAGTCAGGTTATGTTGTGACAAAAGTCTGGAGTGAGTTCCAGGCTTTGGGAGCATACGAACTAAATGCACGGTCTCCAAAGGACTTGAGGTTTGTACGAGGTATTTGTAGACTGTTGGATTCCGAAAAGCGGGTGGCACTACGCTTGGCCTGATGGGGGAGTATATCTGAGAGATAGGCTGGAGCCAAAGAATGAAGTGACCTAAAAGTGAGCGACAAAACCTTTAAGTCAATCCGTTGCTTGATTGGTAGCCAGTGCAGGTCGGCGAGAAATGGAGTAATGTGACAACTTCGACGCTCACGGCAGACAAGCCTAGCTGCAGAGTTTTGCACCAGCTGTAAGCGCCTGATCGCACATGCCAGTAGGCCAGCAAGCAGTGAGTTACAGAAGTCAAGACGGGATGTCACAGATGCATTGACCAACTTAGATGTGGTATCCTTATCTAAACAAGCCCGAATTTTAGCAATGTATGTAGCTGAAAGTAGGCAGACTTGACTGTGGAGCTGATGTGGTCGTCTAACGAAAGGTCACTTTGGAACATGACACCTAGATTTCGTGCACATTCAACAGGAGATATGCTGGCAGAGCCAATTTTGAACGTCAGCCTTTCCTATTTCTGAATCACACTGGGTTTGCCCATAACTAGTAAGTTAGTTTTATCATCATTCAATTTAAAAAAATGGCTGCCATCCATTTGCAGATGCGATCAATACATGCAGCAAGTGAGTTGAGAGAATTTGAGGTGCTTGAAGGCTGGGAAAGATCAAAGCAAAGGTACAACTGAGTGTCATCCGCATAGAAGTGAAAGCCTAGATTGTGCTTGGCAATCACATCGGCAAGAGGAAGAGTACAAGCCGTGAAAAGAGCCTGACCAAGCACAGAGCCCTTAGGTACCCCATATTTCAGAGGTACTGCATATTTCAGAGATACCTCGGAAGATCTTTGTCTATTCACGTCAATACTCTGGAGTCTCCTATTGAGGTAGGACCTGAACCATTGTAGAGCAGTGCCAGTGATGCCCAGGCGATATGAGAGGCGCTCTAGAAGATTTGAAGTTTGCATTGCCATGACACAAAATGCACCAGTTATAATGACAATCAGGGAGTTACAACATTGCTGTAGTGCGAGCTTGGCTTATGAGGCAAAGTTATAACTGAAAACTTACAGCAAAAATAAATGGTGAATGTCATTGGTCTTGTATGCAGAGAACTCATTTGCTGTTCATAGGTACGCCGAGGTACTATGTACCATATGTCTGTTTAGTACCACTTCGAAAGTACTTTTCAGGGTTTTGAACTGGCATTTCAGCCAGTCAGTAGCACACCCAGGGTGTTTGTTATTTAAGAGTTTCAACAGTCTCATTCATGCCCACTTCTCACTGAACGTCATCGACTTGCTCCATCAAGCATTGTGTCGACGTCAAGATTCTGCCACTTATGTTTAGGTTCCTTCGCGATCTTGCTCTGGCTTACCTACCCGAAATACTTTCTTATCAGACTTCGAAAGTACAACCAACTCTTCGGACTTACGTCTTTTAGCTGTGTCTCGAACCTGCCTTAAATCCTTTGGAGATCGTGACTGCAGTTTTTTGCTCCCACAGTCTGGACTCAATCCTGACTGACGTTACTGTGAGCTGCAGCAAGCACGAGCCCGTACAGAAACGACGAAATGCAGACACCGAAGGGGGGGGGGGGCTTCAACACCTGTGTATTCAGTCAACGCTTACAGCATTACGCCGCACAGCCACTCTTCCCTCCGTCCTGTTTCCCACGGCCGGCTCCTCTCCAGGCAGTGACTCACCCTTGTAAAATAGTAACTCATTCAACCATAATCCCATATAACCCACAAACCAATAAAACCATAAACCTGATATAAACCATAAAACCACAGCTATGAAACCCCCAAGTTGATGACATCTAAGAAGAAGCTGAAAACGCACCTATTCCTTACAGCTTTTGCTAGGTTCGTGTGTCTGTCCTTTGTATATGAATGCAAGCTGACACTGTGCAAGCTATTACTGCTAATTAGTAGACACTATCCCTTTACGGCACCTTAAAAGTGCCCGGCAAGAAATTTAAGACTATTAGGATGATACACATTTTTTATTACTATCCTCATTTGGCCATGTTAACACCTGTAATTTCTAATTTTGCTTTGGCAGCAGTGGTAATAGCAGACACATTTCTCGGGAAAATACCACCTTTTTTATTTGGATAGGTTTATGTATACAATAGGTTGTATCTCCATCTATATCTCCGTGGGTAACTCCACAAAGCCACTAAGACTATGTGGGTGTTAAAGGAGAGTTTTATGTAGCAAACTCAAAGCTTAAGTGGCTTTCGGTATGCATTTGGTAGCCAACAGACTTCTTTTCATGCAACATAGAGAAAATGAGAAGCATAGCTGAGTCAGGAGAGCAGTAGAGGTAGTGAGTAGCGTGGAAGTAGCCACTCAGGACGGCTGGAAAGGATGTGCCGTAGTCGGCAGCAGGAGAGTAGATGTCGTTGCTTAAGAATTGTGGAAGTGAGCTCCACAGTCTAGGACCCGCAGAGCAAAAGCTTCTATCGCCAGCAGTCTTTAAGCAGATGTATGGAACAGCTAAGTTAAAGTTATGTGCATGAGTAAGTTGGTGCACAGAATGCTATAACAGCGAAGAGAATTTAAAAGAAAGACATTTAATCTGGGTAGGTAGTGCACTGGGCTTATAGTATCGAAGTCACTAGGTTTTTGTCTATTGATTCAGTGGCTTAGGGGTAAGGCCTTGCTTGGCAAGTGGGATGTAAAGCACTTCAATTCCTGACATTTTTGAGATTTTTATTTTTTATAGCCCATATCATGCGAAGAAACTTTTTCCAAGTGGATTTACTATCGTATGCTACACAATTTTTTCTTTATCATTGTTGCTTGCAAGCATCAGACACAAACTACTAATGTCGGTGTGTAGTTGAGATTATGTTATGACAGACCCACAGCCGCTAGTCGTGTCAACTGCACTAATTCATTATCAGCACCGCTAGACGACCAATAGCTCTTAAAACAGCTCTGTCTTCTAGCCAGCAATCTAACCTTAATAATAATAATAATATATTTGATAAAGCGCTCTCAGAGAACTCAATCACTTTCTAGGCGCTTCACATTTTTGTTGCAGCAAACAGTGCAGCTATGAATGCAAAGAATGAGCAGCATCCGTTCAGCAGCAAAGCAAAAACACAATCATTGGATAACCGACAACACAGCTCTTATATCATAGTGCAGCTTTGAAGACCTCACGATTATTAAGTTCTTTTTAGCTGACTTAACTGCCTCATTTATATAGTAGCAGAAGAGCCTTTTTTTGGCTATCACTATCGCTTGCTGTGGGCAATCAAGGATGGCCCACTCCAGGACTCGAACCGACGACCTGGCTCGTGAAAAGTGAGCACCTTACCTCCTGGGCTAAGACCCAGGGACATAAACACTCCCATTTCGTATTTCTGTGATCGTGTAAAGGTAATCGCCACCTGTACGAATCTCAAATGGCAAAGCCTGTAAGGTATTCGAGAGCGACTATTTTACAAATATTCCGTGACACATTGATAGATCATTTTAGTGACGTCCTATTGGTGCTCAGCCAAAGAGCCTGTTCCAGACCTATACGATATTTGTCAAGCAAGCTTTTCACTTTAAGGCATTCCTTGTAAGTTTATTAAAGGGCGACTATTAAAAGGTGACTGCACCTGCGGTGCAATTAATAAATGCTTACTGGGCCTAATGTGAATAAAGGGTGGTTATGGTTGAAGCTCGGTAAAGGCACTCGGCATAGTCTAATCGACCAAATGAACGTGGAATATGTTTGTAATTAAGCACATGGAACTGGATTCACTATTGTTATATGAGTTTCAAATGCAAGCTGTTGTATTCACTTGCACCCAGACAAGCTTCATAAAAGCACACGTAGGAGACAATTGAAGGAATGATATCTTTTCATAAGTCCGAATTTAGGTCTCATTTGAAGATTTTTAAAATATCGAGCTTCTTAGGTAGATCCAAGCAGGTTACCGTACTGCTGACTCATGAGACCCCGGCGTGTGCTCTGTTGGAGTCGTTTGTTAATTAAGGAGATGGGGGCTGTTATTTGCTTTCCCGTGATCTTCTTTGCACAGGCCGAGAAAAATCATCACATATCCACCACCCATGGTTACCTCATGAACACTTATAATTTTTAGTGGATCACTCTGTTGCAGACACTGTCTTTCCTTTTTGGCCGCCCTTGGGATGAAGCATTTGGATTACGAAGGCTGTTGGGAGGTATTGCTGTCGCAATAGGTGAGTGGATACGACTCCTGAGTGTCGTTTTCGGATGTCGTGGGTTCAAGGCACATGACGGCTCGGTATTATATACTTCCGTGTTTCTAGTGCCACAATACAAAATAGGGTGTCAATTGAGTGTCATGCAAATCCACCAGGCTGATTGCTTCAGCTATTCATTGAATAAGACAGCTTCCCTTTTTGTATCCATTTTATTTGTATTGCTGATGTCTTAGCCGATACCCTGTCACTATCATATTTGCTGTTAAATGTGAACGTTCAGATCTGGAAACTAGTCTATAAGAAGACTGGCAATGATTTGAGGTTCTGCCGAATTTTCATGCATTTGCTTCTGAGATTTCTCTGAAGGCCATTGAGATTATGATCACAAGCAGTAAATAGATTTTCACTTCCTTTGCTATCGTGTTATCCCACTACTGTGGAAGTCATCGTTCTGTAGGCTCACAGTGATATTCTAGCTACTAACATACTTGAAAAGCGATGGCACGTTTTCTTCTTGATTCCAAAACCCAGTTTAGAGATCGTGGGCAATAATATTTTGCAGCGGCACATCAGTGGGATTATTCGAGTCTTCGGCCCGGTTTGATACAGTTTGCACAGGTCTTTCTAAAATGTAACTGCAGATTGCTTACACTGGCCGTATTTTAATGTCACTTGCTTCGGAGTACCCAACGGTTTTTTTTATTGTTTTCTCTTATCCATATATACGGCTCCATTTGTGCTGTGTATACATGGCTACATTTTGTGCTATCACCAGGGCTCATTGACTGCAGTGCCACTCTTATGTTTGAGAGACCCTGTTGGTGTAATTTCCTGTTGCCGGGTACAATAGCGGTTGGTTTATCGGCCAGCTTTCTTATGTTTAGCGATAGAACACAGACAACATATGCTAATCGATAAGCAATTCTTATCTAGACTTCAGGCTTTGATATCTAAGTAATAGACTTGTGTACCACCTATGGAAATGGCTCCCGATCTCGGTGTCATCTTTGATAGCAAGCTCAAACTGATGCCTCATGTCAAGTCGTTGGCCCAGACGTCAGCTCTCCAATTGCACACTGCTGCCTAGATAAAGAAATGCTTCGATAGGTTTGCGATGCAGTAGATAGTGCATGCTTAATTGACGTCTAGCTTGGATTACTGGGAGTCAGCACTCGGTGGCCTTCAAAGAGCAAGCTTTTAGGCCCTCTGCAGATTATATAGGGATGGGGGTGCTGGCCCAAGACTCACGAGCAGACGTTCAGTTTGGGAAAACTTCGGGCCCTGGGGGCACCATTGATGAGAGACCTAGCAAGTTCCATAAGGTGGCATGTCAAGATCAGGGTCATTTAACTTATTTGCACACTTCGAAGTTTTCAGTCCTGTGGACTGCTCAAGTCATCGTGCCTTTTTTTGCTTTTGCTAGCCATTCTGTCGATTCGCTTCGTTTAGGTCCGGCACAGCTCTATCGGGCTGTTGTGTCATTATACTCTTTGGAGAATTCTTTACCCAAGCTGTGCACACTACTTAATCCGTGAAGGTATTTTAAGTGGGTTTTATGCATACTCCTCTGCTTGTTATCTCCGAGCACTACAATTCAATTGACTTCTATCTGCGCGAGTGTTATGCCTGTCACCATAGAGAGATTTTCCCTCTGAAAAATTTGTGGTGGCTCTTGCTATCTGTTCGGAATTTCCTGCCTTCCCTTGCCCTCTTGCAGGCTGTAAAGACGTTGTTGAGCGATTCTAAAAATAAAATTCACTTGTATAGCACCCAAAAAGAACCTAATTTCTATTCAGGCGCTTCACATATGCCTCGGGGCTCGAGCCCACGACCTCAGTCGGGGCGAGCACCTTAACCACTGGACCAAACTAGCTCGGCGATTCTAATTTAGGTGCCATCATAGTGGCCCATAGCGTATTGCCATTCAAAAGTGTACAGGGATTAACTAATCCAACGAGTTAGTTTATGTTAAGTTACTGGTAATAACATTGAGTTTCAAAATTTGTAAGATCCGGTTTAATTGATATGCTTGTGAGATTGCCCGTGATCGATTTTGCTGGTCCTTCATTTAGTTACATGGCCAACGTCAAGCCGTAGTAATTGAGTAGTTGCTGCTAATTGCTTTCGGCGATTGGAACCTGTTAATTGTTGGTGCAACATCTAGGTAATAATAATAATAATAATACCCTTGATAACGTGCCTTAGAGAACTCAATCTTTTTCTAGGCGCTTTCCATTTGCTGCAAAGGAAACACGATAGAATGGTGAGTGGTATCATGCTTGATAAACAACATGAATAACATGGTTAGGTGTGTGATTATTTTTATAGCAAGCCCTCACTGTGCTCGTACTAATTTATTTATGGCAAGAAAATACAAAAGAGGGAAGTATGTGTACAATAAAAGTAAAATGTGCATGACTGTGGGTAGAAAGGCTTTACTGACCCTTTTTGTTGGTTTCATGTCAGTGCAAAGACAGCACCGGCTTTTAATAATAAGCATGATTGCAATCTAAAAAGACAGCTCCTGAAAGTCAGAGAGGAGGAGGAATATCTAAAGCATCGATTGGGCGATGGGAATCTCGGTAATGTGGTGAGCATTTGGGGGGTCACGTGACGTCCTTTCTGAGTAATGTGGCTGTTATCTCAGCTTGTAGTGTAAACATTCACGGAAGCCTTATCTATCATGCTGTCACAAGGGCATATCAGTATGGCCAATGAAAAAAGAGACTGCACGGAATTAATTCGTTGCTTCGTCGCTAGGCTCTAGCTAGAATCGAGCAAGCAGCAATCCGTGGTTTAGTATGTTTCTTAGCTCTATTGTGTGCTGCGAATTAGCAATCAAAAGATCCCACGGGTTACATGAACACGTGCAGTCAAGATCAAGAAGAGATGTAGTCTTCAAAGCTCACTGATCCACCTCAAGCCACCCTCCACTGCTTGTGCCTTGCTACACCAGGCATAGTTATCCATCGAATGCAAACCAAAAGCAACTGAAGCTTCAAGTGAAGATTCTCCGTTGGGAGAATTAACCCAGTTAAATTTGGATTGGGAGTTACTCGTGGCAAGACTTGTAGATGTGGTGTGCCATAGGAGTATGCCAAAGTTGGTCGGAGTTGCCACTCATACAGTGAAATGTGATGGCTTAGCTTCACTTTGCCGATATTACATGCCAATTAAATGAGTGAGTGTTGTACAATGCTGAGTAGCCAGTTGTATAAACTGTGAAATGTTTCTTAAAATTTTGCTTCCACATTGCAGAGACTAATGGTGAACGACAACCATTGATCAGGGTCGACCATAAGCCACACAGTTGCCTTCAACTGTAAGCTACCTGCTGAATTTCACCAGAAACTGCTCAGATGAATAGCTGAGCCTCTGCGATGAAAGAATCCGAGAGTGACGAAGAGGACGATGTATACGCCAAAGCAGACACGCTCCATGCATTGGCTGTGGTGGCTAAAGGCGAATCGGATGTACCCGGCCAGAACAAGGGCCGCGAATCTTCGCCGGGCTCTACGAACGATCAGGCAAATACGTCAGGTAGCTTCTTTACGGATGCTTGGTGCAGGAATGCGTTTTTCTGCCCTCGAGCTCAGTTCGGGGCTCACGGAAGTGGAAGAGTGAAGAGTATTAGTGGAAGCGGCTGGCGTGAGATCAAGACAGACAGAGAAAGAGGGAGAGGGAAAGAAAGTGAGAGGGAGAAAGACGAAGAATAATGTTGATTGGCAGTCATGTTTACTGCTACCAGGCGTAAAGGACTCGGACTATCCTGTCTTACGCCGATCAGTTTACTTAGCGATTTCAAAGCCTGAGGTGCTGTCGCCAGTCTCCACCTGGGTGTTGCAGATCGGCCCTACGTCAGTCAGGATAACTGTTTAGTTCTCCTAGACATTGTAAGGGGTTGAGAGCATACATTATTTAGTCCATTTTTACGAACGACGCTGCAGCCACCAGGGATGGGCTGGCTAGACCCAGACAGAGTTCGCACCAAAAGACCGACAGCATCTTACTGAACGAAACAGCCCAGCAGTGCAATGACAATTGACAGTTCTTAGCTGTGTGACTGTGTCATTCCCATGCTTTGTCTGCTTGTGCGATGTGAGCAGCAGCAAAGTTCTTTGCTCCTGCTGTGCATTCGGTTTTGGCTTTTAGTTGTGCAAAAAGATCCACCACGACTGCTGATAATATCGAGCAAAGTGAAGCTTGCATCAGCGATCGTCAACGCTGCTCTGCCGAATGTGACGTGCGTGCAATACAAGTACGATACGTGCACTTTGGACGGAATCCTAGGTAGCCTCTTGGCTTTAAGCCTCCGAAGTGCGCTAGACTCGCCTTTGGTGCTGCAGCAGCTGCCGATCGTTCAATTATCTGAAATTGCCATCATTTCAGCTGCTGTGGCTCAAAGCCTTGCCAACGAGCAGCAAGTGGAGAGTATGGCCCTTATACTCAACTGCTCCGGACCTGTTATCTACCTGTGCGGCAAGGACGAAAAGGTTCGAAGCAATCTCAGTCTCGGCCCGTTTCTCATCCGCACATTGTCTTCGACTCGATCCTGAGATGCAAATGCCTACGAGGAGTGACCAGGCCAGGCACTACCAGCATCATGCAGCCAAGGAAGTTTTGTGCGGCCCTTAATTTGCAGGTTATCACGAAGGAGTGCATCCTAGAAAGCGACTCCATCCGCGAGTTTCTCAGCACGCTGGTGATAAACCATCTGGATCGCTCTTGGGTAAACGCTCGTCTCGATTTCCTGATGTGCTCGGCTGCCTTAACCATCGACGGTGGCATCATAGCCAAAGAAACCGAAGACATGATCGGGGTAAGGTGTCGTCCAATGCAGCCTCGGGCTTCTGCTTTACAGGCGATTTTTTTTCTATGCAGCTGCCGAAGTTTTCTTGCTCCGGCCTACATATCTGAAATCATTGTAAGGTAGAAGAAAAAGTTCGTGCGCCACGGCACACGAACTTTTTCCTCAACCTTATACTTCTCAAGGTGTCGTATCTTACCATCGGCTCCTCTAACTCTAGTCTTGTGGCTTTACTACTTACCACCGTCACATCCTGTCGAGACCACGCCTTTAGTTCATATGATCCCACAAGCTGGACTCAGCACCGACTGACATCCCCGTTATACTTCGAGTTTGTAGCATTTAGAACGAAGCTTAAAGCCCACTTGTTCCTCACAGCATTTTCCCTGTCTTTGCGACATGTCTTTTATATGCTCACTAGTGCTCAAATTGTGCATAGTATTATTGTGACGAGGTAAGCTTCCATTCCATCATATATAGAGTGCCTAGAAAGAGATTTACTTGTTATAGGGTACCATAATAATGTTTTACTAATATTATTATGGCGATTTTCATTTTTATTATTC
Source organism: Cristatella mucedo (assembly GCA_009760855.2). Lineage (NCBI taxonomy): Eukaryota > Metazoa > Bryozoa > Phylactolaemata > Cristatellidae > Cristatella > Cristatella mucedo. The sequence goes on from WPIO01000084.1 coordinate 900,961, forward strand.
ACAACACTGGTGACTACAGTTTCACCTTAATGAAAACAAGATCGTATTATTATAAAGCCAGATATGCAGCCCAAGAAAGTGGGCAACAATCAAAAGTCCTCCTTATACTTAGCGGCCGAAGGAGCACGACAGAAAAGTCAGACAAATACCATTGACCTCATAAATTAAAAATATGCAGCGACCTTCGGAGCGACAAGATACTATAGCACCGTGCTATAGCACCGCCTTTGTCATTCGAACTGAATGCTTAGCTTTTGCGTGCTTCGATCACTTGTTGCAGGAAGCAGAATCATGAACGAAGCTGTCTTACTACAAGATATATGTATAGTCAAAATCTTTTTTGATAGGTACCTGTAGGAATAAGCAAAGATCTCTATGGCACCGACATTCCCTATCAGAGGGTTGGCGATGAAACTGGAGAGCTCCTGTGAGTCTCGACTGCTTCTTTTTTTATGAGATCAGTGGAAAGCAAACTAATGGCCACATTCACGGTACAGCACTTCCTTATTTGCTTTAGAACGATCGGACAGCTGTACTTCCGTGTCGAAAAGCTCCGTGCTTGGAGTAGCTCGAATCCCCAGTCATTAGCAGGTTTCGAGAAAATAAGGCTCGTTGGTAAAGGTAAGCATGTCAACGGCTCATGTCAGTTCGCTTAATTATTGTGTTGCATTTACTCCCACGTTTTTTTTAGGTGATAGGCGTTTTCACATTGACTCTGCGACTTCTGTAGATTACTCCAGATAGTCCCCAAGAATGTAAATATTGCAGGTGCCTATGGGACGGCAGTTTTGTATCGAAAAAAGGACGACGACACCTTGGTTATTCTCAAAGAGATCAACATGCATGACTTGAATGCTAGTGAACGGCAGATGGCGCTCAATGAGGTAAACTCTAGTGCGCGGCCCCTTTCTAGTGAGCTAGCACGAAGCTTTCTGTTCAAGCATTCCTTGGTGAACAAATGCTAGCTATAGCTATAGCTTTGTATCCGCACAGTCTGCAACAAAGGCCGGCACCGAACAGATAAGCACTTAAAAAAAGATAAGCATAAAAATATTACCATCAGAACTCTCGAAATAGGAAATAATCTGGTGAAAGCATCAAGAGGCCAACACTTCTCTTTTCTCACCAGGAAGTGCATGCCTAAAGCTGCTCCCTCCTTGCCCACTTGAAATGTACAAGCAATTTGAGCTAATTCAATGTCCGAACCAGATCTCGGTTAGAAACTGTTTTGCCAGACCCCAGCTCTTCTTTCAGAAGTATCTGTCGATTTCAGCGTTTTCATTTTTGTTTTGTATGTACCCCAAATTAACTGGACGAAACATCGATCCAGCTAGACTGGGCACCTATGCCAGACTGGGCTGGGCATTGGAGGCACCTCAAGCGATTGTGATTGTGTCCAAGTCCTGCTGGTTGTACTGACTTTTATGCAGGCATAACGGAACCAATGTGCAAACAAAATTGTCAGGATCGGCATTCTTTATCTGCGCCACCAACCATAGTATGATGCTGCTGCTTCTTTCTGGCAGTAGAAAGTCAAATCCTTGGGGAAAGTGCTTGCCTTCAACAACCATGGTCTCGTGGGCTCGAGCCATGCTGCCTCTCTCAAGATTCTATATTGAGTTTCAGTACTCTTAGGGCACTATACAAACAAATAAGATTTTCAATGTTTTGTGTCACCGCGGTCTTCATGAAAGTTCCGATCGCATTTTCTGGGTAAGGGTTTTCCTTAATAACCCATGCCTAATGCTAATATCGGCATTCATTAGCATCCGTCTACAAGACGCAATGAATCAGCAGGGTGCATTCTAATGCACTTTTAAAATACATTTAGGGGATAGCTAGAGGTCGTAGGTTTTAGGCAGATATACTCTAGCAGTGCTCTGGGCCAGTCTATTGGTCGCATATGCTATAGTCTTGAATCTGGGCTCATGTTCACCATATGTCACACGAGTATACACTGGAACGAAATTAAACAGCCCTACCTGGATACTCAGTTACAAGGATGACGATTTTAGAAACGGTGAGCCGTCTTCTAGCGAATGCTTCAGAGTCAACGTGTATATACATGTCAGCAGAAGTGTGCTTGTCGTGCCCAAAGCGTGGATGTAGTAAGAAATTTTTTTAGGAAGCTAAGCCTTGGCCTTTCCCGGGCCGTCCAATCATAGCAGAGGCTGCCGAAGTCATGCCTCTTATGAGGTGTGCTGCCAATCTTAAGAAGGGCTGAAGATTTGCAGCCCCGTCACCATGCCTTTGACCTAAAACATGGAAATCGATAGTCTATCAAGTTGGTTGATAATAACTATAATACATTTTTATGGCACTTTATAGGCACTTTACATATGCTGTAAAGAAAGCATGATCAAATGATTAGTTGGAGCATGGTCGATGTCATCAAGCATGATATGGTTAGTGGTGACATGCACATTGCCAGCGTGTAAAGTATGGTTAGCGGTAGCATGCACAGTGTCACCACATATAAGCACACAACGGACAAATCACAGGGACCTACTAAATGCTGTGCTAAATAGGTATTTTAACTTCTTTCTAAGTATCGTTAAGTCAGGGAATGGCATGGCGTCAGTCATGAGTGAGTTCTAGGCTCTGGGAGCATACGAACTAAAGACACCGTCTCCGAAGCATTTGAGGTTCATACGAGGTATAGCTAAATATTTGAGTCCGGAAAGCAGGTTATACCATCCCTAGCCTGGTGGGGGAGTACTTCTGATAGGTAGGCTGGAGCCAGAGAATGGATGGACCTAAAGTTAGTGATAGACCCTTGAAGTCGAAGCGCTGCTTGACAGGTAGCCAGTGTAGGTCGGCGAGAAGTGGTGTGATGTGGCAACTGCCATGCTCACGACAGGCAAGCCTAGCTACAGAGTTTTGCACCAGCTGTAAGCGCCTGATTGCACATGCCGGTAGGCCAGCAAGCAGTGAATTACAGAAGTCAAGACGGGATGTCACAAATGCATGTGCCAATTTGGATGTAGTATCCCTGTTTAAGCAAGCCCAAATTTTAGCAATGCTGTGTAGCTGAAAGTAGGCAGACTTGACTGTGGAGTTGATGTGGCCATGTAGTGACAGGTCAGTTGGAACCGGACACCTAGATTTCGTACAGATGCAACAAAAAATATGATGCCCGAACGATTTTGATTGGTAGGCTTTCTAATTTCTGAATCGCACTTGGTTTGCCCACAACTAGTAAGTTGGCTTTGTCGTCATTCAATTCTTGCATTTAGTTTCCATGGTGTTGTCTTGTTTTAGATTAGTTGCTAGCAGTATTTATTTTAGATGTCCTCATTTCGGAGGGCAGCTAACCTTTGATTTTAATGAACCCGTGGATTGTTTGTGTTATAGTATCCTCATACGAGGCCGTATGCCACACTAATGTGGATGCATGTAGATACTTTTCTCACACTGTCGGCATTGCTGATGTTCAAATGTGGCATTCGGAAATGTCAAGATAGAGAGTGACCTGTTGTTGCTAACATTGGCTGACTGTAATTGTCGACCGTGGAGGATTAAGAAAGCCGGGGTTTTCCTTGACTTTGCATTCATTCCATCTTCTCTTTTTGTAGGTACGAGTGCTGGCAATGCTGGAACACCCGAATATTATAGGTTATTATGACAGCTTTGAAGAAGAAGGTGTGCTCATGATTGAAATGGAATATGCAGATGGCGGGTAAGCTAGCTTGCTAAGTGCTAGCAGGTTTGCATGGAACCTTTAGGTGTGCAAATCGCACCATGCACCAGACGAATCAGTGGTTCTTGCAGTTCATTTCATTCGCTCTCACTGTTTGTGAAGTTCCTTTCTAAAGAATTGGAGCATAATAGTACTCGGCTTGCACTACCCACGGCTAGAAGAAAAAGTTATTGCTTTTTAGCTCACTGAAAAGCTCAGGCGAGTTTGTCATAGAAAGCAGCGTGCCGACTCTTCCACCTATATACTGAAACTCCTCGAGCAATATTGTACCTCCTTAGGCAAAGTCTGGTTTTCCTTAGGCATTATCATGCTATTAATCAGAGTTACTAATAATCAGAGTCCTACAGCTCTGCAAGACTTCAGCAAGTCTGATTGCAAACCTATTATGTGCTATATTTACAGAGTGAATGGAGCTTAATATAGAGCTATACGTTTTTTTAGATCATGCCATGCACATGGGCATTACCAGTATTCATTTTTAGTGCTATTGCCTCAACTCACAACTGTGGTTGTGTTTCTTGCTGCAGGATTGGCTTAATGTGCAAATGTCATTTCTTAATTTTTTAATTCAAGTTAGGTAACAAGGTTCAAATGTTCATATTCCAAGTACTTTTCGAGTGTGCATATTTTTTTAAACTAGGTCGTTAGCATTTGAGATTAATAAGTTTTGCTACAAATATTTGTTGACAAGGATGACATTCAGTCGACTAGGCATTTGGTTTTTCCAGAATGGTTGTCGAAGTTATCTACCAACAGGCGACTAGCCATTAACTCCAGCATACCACTCTCCCTGTCCATTTCTAGTTGCACATTAATTTGGTACTTGAGTTTTGCCTATCTTTGAAAGCCGGTCATCGAAGCTGAGGAATTGGCAAGCAGGCAGATGACATTTGCTCGGTCTCTCTGTTTGCAGAACACTAGCTCAGTACCTATCAGGGCGTGAGCAGACGTTGGACGAGCGAGAGATCTTGGAGAAGTTTGCGCAGATCGTCAGTGCACTCAAGCACATACACGGTCACAATGTGCTGCATCGGTAATGCTCCGACGATCGTGCCATCTTCAAGCATCGCTTGGCATCGCGTGGCTGACCGCCCGGCTTGAATTAGTGTCACATCCTCCTCACGAGGCTCGGCTGTACTGATTGTTCCTATGTGCGAAATAAACCTACTGCCTTGCAGTGATTTGAAGACGGCCAACATATTTCTTACGAAGGATGGCATTGTAAAGTTGGGTGACTTTGGGATCTCGAAAATGATGACAACTGGTGGAAAAGTTGCCAACACTGTCCTGGGCACGCCATATTACATAAGCCCGGAAATTGTATGTAACAGCTAGCGCGCGTGCGAGTTTGCAAGCATGTGCATGCGTGTGTGCATGCGTGCGTGCGCGCGTGTGTGTGTAGAAGCTTGTATGCGAGCTTTCGCAAACAGTTTTACGTGACGCCGAGCACGCAAGCTGCGAAGCACCATTGCCATGCATGGTGAGCCTGCTGAAGAGAGCTCCTATTGCGGTGCCTTGCTTTCAGTGTGAGGGCAAAGCCTACGGTGACAAATCCGATATCTGGGCTCTGGGATGCATCCTGTACGAAATGGCTTGCCTTCAGAAGACATTCGAGGGTTCCAACTTGCCTGCCCTCGTGAACAAGATTGTAAATGTAAGCTATGAACACAGACACGACGAGCGCATCTAGTGGGTCATGTGCTTCGTCCTTCGTATGCATATGCCTGCTTACACTGTGTCTGCTGCTTGCAGATGTTAGCAATAATTTGGTAATGCTTTTTATACAGCACCTGTAAAGTGCCTAGAAAGAGATTCAGTTCTCCGAGGGCACTACACAAATTTATTATCACTATTATATGTGTACACAAATGTGCCGAGCGTTTGTATACCACTGGGCTGCGACTTGAGCACACACAGCAATCCAATCTGCAGTCGCCTGCAGCTGCCTTCGTCGGACAAGGCGACCGACTGCTTGCTTTCCGCGAATGCTCTGGGCGGCTGCAGCGCATCCGAACACAGCCGGGGCGTGCGAGTGGTAGTGTCTGTGCAGTGCTTGCAACTCGGTTCCGCTTTGATGCTCGTTGATAGGGGCAGTTTGCACCTGTGAAGGGCAACTACAGCAACGAATTCAAAGAGCTCGTGCAAGTGATGCTCGACAAGGATCCGTACAAGCGACCCTCGGCTGTCGAGCTCTGCACTAAATGGCTGCCACCTGTAAGCGTGCCGCCATGATTCAGATAAAGCGAGCCTGTGCGCGCACTTCCGAGAGCGAACATGCGCTTGCATGTACCACAAGGAGATGCACTTCATAGCCGTACGTGGATGTTAATTTCGGAGCCTTGTGCCTTTCTTTGCCGGTGTATCACGAAGGCTCCTAACAGCCCAGCGAGCGTGTAGAAAGCCCAGAGGGAGAGGAGGCAGCACGGCTCGCATGTTTACATGATGTCTTTTGCACTGATTCGTCTTGAATTAGATGCAGCACGGCTCGCACGGCCGTGCGATTTTAATACAGACAGCTCCATGCAGTTCTCCGCTAAAGCATTCTGCCGCTCTGCGTTTGTTAGCTACAAAATATGTGCTCGCAGTTCAATTGGAGACAGGAACACTAGTGTAAATGGCCAGACGGAGCTGTCCCGGCTAAAGTGGGTCAAAGAGAAAGGACAGCTACCTCGATGCGATTGCTAGTAAAGCATCATTTAAAACGCTAATGAATGGAGAGCCGTTGGCTAGTTTATATACAACCAGGACATCCTCCCTCCCCTCCCCGGAGGGGCAATGACACCTGAGAGAAGGAAGGACATAACGTGTGGCCCTTGCGAGAATTGAAACCCAGGTACCAGAGGCTATTGTTTCCAAGGATCCTTGACCTTACACAGGCCTGCCAATCATAGCAGCCAGCATGCTTCTACAAGGGAGTGCCACCAAGGGAAGGGAGTTGCAGCTTTAGCAAATCTCTAACCTCACCCAATTCAGCGGCTCTTACAGGAAAAAGACAGCAACACGAGTAGGAAGACCAAACAAGTAGGAGTAGGGAGAGAACACGAGTTCTCTCTGTCTCTCCTTCACACACTCTCTGTCTGTCTCCCCTTCTCTTTCCTTGTCTTCCGGAAGAGGTATTCTCAATTCAAGCAGACCTATAAGAGTTCATATGCCGTCAATCTCCCCACTCGGATCAGCATTGCCACCGAGCCTTCCTCGGAGCTTGGACGTTGGTTGGCACAATCTGAGGGCCTGCTTAGAGGACTTCAGCTGTTGCCAGTCGACTCTTCTGCTGCTGATGCCGCTGCTCAGCGCATGCACTAGAGCTCCCGTCAGCGCTGTGTGACATGCGCATCACCTTCGCGCTGCATGAGAGGCAGAAGAGAAATCGCGGCTCTGCGCCTGCTCGTTGCAGCTCCTCAGCCGTTACGAGGTCATGGACCCGGGCGACACGGCCAGCTCCCGGCTGCTGAGCAATGGCAAGAACCGGAAGACGATGTGAGCAGCCGCTCTGCTCACGGCTCACGTGCAGGCGTGGTGCGCTGGACCGGCATCGTTAGCAGTGGCTCGGCTAGTTGCTTCGCTCGGACGCTGACTGTGCTTTGCTAAGCCGCGCCGCTTCATCGTCTCAGTGTGCTCATTGTGCACGCTTCCTTTTTCAATTTTTGCATTTGGCAGCTCCACACTTGAAAGCAGGTTTGTATGGCACAGCTAGCATAATACTGCGCCGGACTTGTTGCACCGGTTATTTACTCGAAATTGTGCTGCAAAGCTTTGCTCGAATGGCTTGTGTTGCTATTCGTCCTAAAAAGAAAAGACTACACCGCTTCTGAGTGTTCGGCATCGGCTGACTCATCTTTCGCACTGGCTCCACTATGTTCACCATGTTCTTTCTAATTGCACTCTCACTCATCTGTGCATGCGGAAGACTCACTCGCTCAGCATGCGAGAGACTCACTCGCTGTGTCACATACTGGCTGCCCCACGGTCGCGCCGCGTTAGCTTCCATGTTAATTGAATTGCTGTAGACAATGTCAGCCTTATCGGGCCGGCTCATCCTCCTTTTTTCTTAAAGACTGGCTTTGGCCGGTATTCATCGTCTGCAGATCCGAGACTGCATGCGCATGGTCACAGGCCTTGTGCCAGGGTGCCGACAACTCCTGTTCCTCGTGCCGTTTCTGGCTGATACTGGTTTTCCGACGATCCTCCTCCTTTCCTGCTTACTCTCTCCTCTGTTCGCTGCGTTATGCTTCTGTTCCTACTTCCGTTCGTGGTCATACGAACCGTGTGCCACTGGCTATCGATTGCTCACCACGTGCTTTGCAGCGTCGTGGAGGCAACTCTCTAGCATAACAAACTAGGAGTAATTGGTTTTCTGGCTACAATTTACAAAAACGCAATAGGCAGTTGGTTTTAAATCGCTGTTAAGATTGCCATGATAGCATACCTAGGGAAAGTTTTAAGCGAGAGTGTGGTTTTAACTTTTAACCTTTTAACTGCCTATGTTCTGCTTTAAGGATGTGCTGTTCTATTAATACCACCGAGCACGCAGGGATCATCATTGTGATTTTAATGAAATCAAAGTTAAACAATAAACATTCCTTGCCTGTTGGAGAAGCTTGTTGGAGAGCTTTTGCCGAATGCCGTCGGTTGATTTTGCATGCTGTCCAAGTTATGTCCAGTTGGTTAGAAGGCCAACCAAGCCTTCCTTAGGGCGACTTCCTTTCGATTGGGCCCTTACATTGACATGTGTGTGACATGGTACTCTGGCAGTTTTGGGGGCAGCTTTTTTTCTAACAGGTCAGCATTTGTGTTCGTCTTCTCTTCGTTGTATTACCGTCTGAGTGCAGACTCTAGTATGCATTTCTCCATGCTTGCAGGTCTGCTGTCTACTACTTGGAGACGTTCAACATGTCCTTACATCCCATAGAGATGCCCACAAGAATAAAGATCAAAGAGGTAAACAGCTCGAGTCCTGCGAGTACGACCCACTTATAGACCACCTAAGCTAGGTAGGAGTTGCTAAGATTTCATTAACGTCGAGTGTGTGTAATACAAACCGATTGGTTGCAAAGAAAGTACAGTCCCCTGCACTCCAAGCAACATAGCACGATCCAGTATACTGTAGTGATCAGGTGGAAGTTAATCAGGGATTATTTATGTAAGCCAATTTTCCGAGATGCCAGGACATTTTGTCGCTGTCTTGTGGAAAAATTTGGCTCTTGACACGTGTGAAATTAGTGAACATTGACTATGTATGCCAATCCTGAATTCTCGAAGCCCCCTCCCATAAAAGTGGGGCTCAGAAATTTAATGTTTATAGCATACTGTCAAGTTTGCCATATCCTACAGCAATGGTTCACCTCCTGCCGCCAACATTAGGATTGCCGAAAGCAATTATTCATTCACAATGGTAGCCTGTCGTCAAGATATTACGTGGTAGCAGCTTTCTACTGCCTCCTGTTTGATGCACAACAGATTTGCTATAGGATTGCTTGGTTTGTCGGTAGATGCCATGACAGGTTCGAAAATCTCGCGACCAGTAGGATACCAACAGTCCTCCAGGACCTGGATTACTTACCATCACGAGAAGTTCTCTTAGCATAGAGCTGGGAGGCAGCTGTGAGAGTTAGCACTCAAGAGTCGTGATAATTATGCACCGTCATGCACCTTGAGCTTGGCTATGAATGTGCCAGCCTATGAGCCGAGTTAAATCAGGTTTATGCACGAATTTGCCAGCTTTTGTATGTGCGTTGGATGGTTTGGCAGGAAGCATGTGCTATCGATAAAACCAGACCACTTCAGCTATATTTGACCGTAGTAGAAGGCTACCAAATCTGGGACATGAGCACATACACCTACATGAATGATGCCACAAATGCATCACTGTCCTGTCCTGGTGACTGCCGGCACTCGAAAAGTATGTAGTAAAAGTTTCACTGCCAAATAATTTATCGATAGTCCGTCCTGCATGCGATCCTTGGTAGCCTGATGTGCCAGGCCTACACTTTGAATATATATACTTGACTGGTCCTCGTGTACCTGAATTGCACCGAGTCTTGTGGCATGGTGGCACCGCCGTCTGTGGCAAGGCTTCGAAATTAAAAACAGCCTCAGCACTCCTGTATCGAGTACTTCCTGCATCGAGAAATGGAGTGAACGTACATTTTACAATCAACACTACCTAAATTTCACAATCAATACCATCTTGACGTCAAATCAATGCGCCCTGCCCATAGACAGCTGGTCGAAGCCGAGTGGTTTCCTTGTGCTAGCCGCTTGCATCGGTGCGTGCCGAGCGTTGCTGCTCTAACGAGCTCTGCGATGGAGCAATAGCCGAGCAGTGTCCGGCTTCGGCTGCGCATTAATCACAGGTGTCGGTCAGTGCGAGTCACGCCGTGGTCGTGACCACCGAGCACATGGTGTACAGCTGGGGAGACGGCGGCAAGGGCCAGCTGGGCCACGGTGACTTCGAGCCGCGGAACACACCTCACCTCGTCGACGCTCTGAAAGGAAAGTCCATCACCAAGTGAGAGCTAGCTGTATGGACCGGTGCTGTACGAATCGCTGGCTGACCAGGCAGCAACGGTCGACGGCCTGCGCACCTGCGCCACCCGGCGTCTGCCTGCCGCCAGACGCTCCAGGCCTGCACTGCTGCTGTGTTCTGCCCTATGATCGCACGATGCTCGTCATCGTATGGGCTTGCGTCCGGAATTGGAGCACGATTCCGACCGCGCTCCGATCGCGGCCTGCTTGCGTTGCAGGGCCTGCTGCGGCGACAGGTTCAGTGCATTCTCTTGCAACAACGGCATTGCCATGACCTGCGGGGATGGATCGAAGGGATGCCTGGGTCACGGAGACTGGCAGACTCTGGCCAAGCCCAAGTTAGTCGAGTCCCTGCTGCAGTAAGTTACTCTCCAAGTGCCGCTGGCTGGCTTGGCTCGGATGATTGCTCGCCAACCGGGCCACCCCCGACTTGGGCATTGGACATTTACAAACTGCCTTGCAGCATGGACGTGGTGTCACTTGCATGTGGACTTCATCACGTCGTGGCAGTTGGAAATAAAGGAGTTGTATATGCCTGGGGCAAAGGTGCCGATGGACGGCTGGGGACAGGAACAGAAGACGACGAGTAAGCAAAATAGGGGATTGCGCGTGCTGACGTCTCCAAGGAAGATAGCCTTTCTCTGCAGCCGCCTGCACGGAACCTATTTTTGTGCTGCTAGTTCACTTCCCACGTTGTCCAAACTGAGTGTTCTAATTCTAACATAACAAATTATCAACAGTAGACCTATATGAAACTGTTGAAACTAGGTGCATGCTACAGCATTCTATACTATATTAGCACATAGACAGAATTTGGGTTACGTACATTTGGGTTACGTGTACATCTATCTGCCAGTGGTTCAACCGGCAGTCTGGTTTATAATCCAAAAGCATGTTTTTTGCTCGTAGAATGAGGAATGTCATCCATCTAGCCCCTCCAAACCAGAGCCAAAAGTCTTACCAATGTTCGAAAGTTTTGACAAGTTGCCAGATTGCTAATCTAGAAATCTACCACCTTCGAGTCTCGAATAAGATGTCATAGTTGTATGCAGTGGATTCAGGCATGGTCAAAGTGCAATCTGTTCTACATCTTCAATACATATCATTCACAGTACATGCAGCTTTTTCCCCAATGCTTGGACCAGGCCCATCATTCCATTCACCACTTCTGAGTGACTTAAGATTTAATTCAAAACTTCGTCGACACTTTTGGTACAAGGTTTGGCACGTCATAAACCCGTCCAGGTGGATTCTGTACTGATACACAATATGCCACAATATGCCACAGGGCTGTTATGCATGCATGTATTCACCGTGTCCTACTTCGGATAGGGACTAGTTCGGGACCAAAGTGGTAACGGTGCAGCAAAATCATTCTTTGCCATGGCTATAATGTCTACCATATGCCTAGGTTTGCTTCAAAATGGGGAAACTAGCCTTTATTTATAGTCTCACCACCTGATTACCGGTTAACAAAAAGGCATATAAGATCGTTCTCCTTGTGATCTTCCAGTCGGTTGGCTGCTAGGTGAAGAATGGCTGGACCTACAATTTCTGCTTGCTAGAGGTTGTTAGACTAAATGCTTATGTTACTCAAGTCTACGGCATCCGGACAGCCTTGCCCAAAAACGATTCGAGCTTCATGTCTGTCATGCAGGTTCATTCCTGTCAAAGTAGCCATGCCAGACGACGTCTTCGTCACAAAGGCATTCTGTGGCATGGACGGCACTATGCTCGTCACGGACATCGGTGCGATCTGGGCGTTTGGCAACAACCGGTACAACAAACTTGGCCTCAACAACAGACAGGGTTTCCTAGCAGCTTTCAAGAACGCCTTCAGCAAGGTTAGGATTTGCTTATTTCCTGCTTCCGAAGAGCGTTCCGGCTGCATGTCTGCCCCATGCTCACGGTGAAGACAGCAAACCGACCACCACCAGTACAACTCGATACTTCGAATTACAGACGGAAGTGGAGGGAACCAAGGCACCGGCAGCCGTCAGAGATCTTGGCCGGCACAAGATCATTGATATATCGATGGGCCCCAGTCACACGGCTGTGGTAGCTGAGAGTGGCAACGTGTACGCTCTCGGCAGGAATCTGGAAGGGCAGCTCGGAACAGGGAGCGCGAAAGAATTCAATGGGTTGAATCACGTCAAAAGCTTAGAGAAAACGCGAGCAGTGGTAGGTGTCGAGAGATAACCAGACAGCAGGAGGGCACCCTCTCGTGAGAAAAAGCGAGTTCGGCATTGCTGCTGCGCAGCGGGCAAGGGATCGGTCGCGCCGGCGTTTTCATACATGCTGAGGTTCCAGACTCTGTCTGGCAATGCATGCTGACCACTGCTTTGCCTCGCGGTGTTTTATCTGGTCCCAATTGCATGCGCATTTGCAGAAGGTGTGGTGTAGCGACCTGTACACCGCTGTAAGCACTGCCGACGGTCAGCTGCTCTTCTGGGGCACCAAGTACGCGAGCCCACCACTGCCGTCGTCTCTCGATTCGTCATCGGGAGAACGTGTGAAGAGCAGCTTGATCTGCGTGCAGTCGGGATCGCCTTCGGCAGCAGCCGGAAGCGGCAGCGGCTCGGCAGACATTGCAGCTGTTGCTCATGCCGGAAGCAATGAGCTGAGCAGCAGCGATGCGGCTGCAATGGCCGGCGATGCCAGCCAATCAGGTACTCTTCGTATCAGGCCCAACAGTGCAACTTGATAGGCAGTATGCTGGCCAGTAGACAGCAATGGTAGACACTATATTGAGTTTCTGCAAGGGAAGCAGACGTTGATGCACATTCTACACCGTAATGGTGCGCATTCTACACCATAGGTTGGTTACAAAGTGTAGCGGTGGCGTGGCCAGTGCAATGCTAACAAAGGTACTTGTTGCACCAACCCTAACCTGTATGGCTATAAGTTCTTGTAATATAAACCACAATGTCATCTATTCGAGCCTGAGATTGCGTTGGTATGTCAGCAAATCTAGGTGTTATGTCTTGAAAATTCCAACATGCAAGAAATAGACAAGTCTTGCATACAACGCAAAAGCAAATGGCCTAACGTACCGATAAACTTAGAGACCAGCCTAAATCTGGTAAGCCTATAAAGTTGCTCACCGACACTTTGAGTGAAGCACGCTAGCCGATAAGCACCAGTGTGCCGAAGGGTGTGCTGGTTTCGTTAGGGGGATTTCAATTGCCGCCAATTCGATAAGGAGACTGGGGCTTACCAGTATCCCGGGTCCTAGCCCCGGGGTAAAGGTGATAATAATAATAATAATAATAATAATTCACTTGATAAAGCGCCCTCAGAGAACTCAATCTCTCTCTAGGCGCTTTACATTTGCTGTAAAGTGATCCAACTTCACGACCCAGATCGTGTGTTCGAGTCTCGAGACAGGCAATCCTGTATTGCTGAGTGCAAGCGGTGGTGAAAGCTGTTAAGGCTTTTCTGCAACTACGAGGCTGTTTGATCAGCCAACCTCATTTACCCTGTGCATGTCACCCCTGATACTGTTATTCTTGTTGTTTATTGAGCTTGCTACCACTGACCATTACATTTGCTGCAAATGAGTCACAAGCGAAAGTACCTAGAGAGAGATTGAGTTCTCTGAGGGCACTTTGTCAAGTGTATTATTATTATTCTTAGCCTGCACGGCAGCGTGGTGACTGCCGAAGGAGGGTCTGTGGCAGTGCACCTAGCATATGACCTATCTTTTGGCTGGCGCAGGTGGCAATGCCAGGACACAGTTGCAAGCGGTCCAGGTGACCCACACTATGGCAGGCCGTAGAACATCGCCAGTACCTGGAGGGCAACCCGAAGGTGCATCGGCAGATACAGCGCCGCCTGTGACGTCACCGGCACCTCTATCCGATGTCCACATGGACTGGGAGGCAGCAGTTCGTGGCAGCACAACGCCTACTCCGCCAGTGGCCGATCAGCAGGCGATAACCTCGAAAAAGAGTGGCGACGACTCGGCAGCCGCTGCTTCGAGAAGGCCTCTGAGCGGAGCACCAAAGAGGTGAGTGTGGCACGTGCGCGGGTAACGACTGGCTGATGCTGGCGCCTCAGCAGCCGAAGTGGGCCGTGGCAATTAGGGCGCCGCTAGCCTCGACTGAAAGGGTCGAAAAGGCAAGCTCTATCTTTTTTGGACACAATCGCGCAGGCAGCATTCTATAGGGCAGGAGCGGCGAGTGTGCAGCTGTCGACTGAAGCGTGCACCACGTCTAAAATGCCAGGGGGAAACCCTAGGCTTCACCCTTGGTGGCTACTGGTGGAGTGTGGCTACTGGGCACATCAGAGCTTCCGCTGCTCGGCAATCAGCCAGCCTGCAGAGCAGACGAATTTGAGCGATCAGACCGACACCGCACTACTGCTTGGTTAGCACTAGTGCAATTTTGCTTGCCGTTGGCTTTCAGGAGTAACACTGGCGCTGCTCCAGCCAAGGACAAGGCCGGCGAGAAGCCGGACAAGGTTGTGGGCACCGGTGGTGACGAGTGCACGGCCTACTTCCAGCCGACGCCACTTTTGCACATGAACTCGGAACAGTCCGAGTCGGTCGTGCTGTCGGACTTCTGCTGCCACGGCGAGAATATGCTGCTGCTCGTGGAGACGACAGCGCCACCTGCCGGCCGGCGGCTTCGCAAGCGCAGGTCGCTGCAGGCGATCGTGACAAGGAGCGCCCTTGCTGTCGACACGCTCAAAGGGGCGTCGTCGTCGACAGCAACGAGCCAGGACACGACGCAGCACGAGACCTCGTCCGGCGCGTCCGAAATGGACACGGTGGGCATGGCTGCCAGCTGGATCCGACGGGAGCTATCAGATAACGAAGTGGTGCGCCCTCCTCGAGGTTTCGAAGGGGCGAGAAGTGGGCGGCGAGGGGGCGGAGGTGCCGGCCTCCACCGTCCGGCGGCCGCCTCCTTGCAGTCGCTAAGCGACGGCGATCTCGAGTCTGTCGAGGGCGACGATGACGACGATGGTGCCGATGATGACGACATCGCCGACGACGACGACGGCAGCGCAGACGACGACGACGGTGGCGATGCCGATGATGGCGTCCGTCACAACGAAGATGACAAGGCGGAAGGCCGCTGGGCCGTGACGGCTCAGCACGAACAGCTTCAGGCCGGTGGGGGCAGCGGCTCGGCAGCGCGGGATTCGGCACCGCCTCACCCGGCCGGTGCCAGGCACGAGCCGGCTCACTACTATGCGGGCGGTGATAGCAAGACGAAGGCAAGCAGACTGCTGCTGTCGTTGCCTGCCGTCCAGCAGCCGACCAGTCCCCTGGCGGCAGCATCGGCCGAGGCGAAGCGAAGCAGCTCGAGCAGTGGCGGCGGTGGCGGCGAGGGCGGCATCCGCACCATAGACGATTTGGCCAGCGAGCGTTCGGACTCGCCCGAGCGCGTGGTCAGCAGCGCGCCGCCCTCAAGCAAGGACGCCGCCGCTGCTGCAGCAGCCTCTGCCTCACTCAAGCATCCGGAGAGCCACCCAGGGACCTCTGCCGGCAGGCCGCAGCGGGACGGCGGCCAAGGCAACGGTGGCGGCGGCAGCCTGCAGTCGGCCGCCACCAAGCTGGTGGTGGTGCCTCGGTCGGCTCCTCGAAGCCCCAAGCATAGGAGGCAGCCGTTGCCAGCCGTGCACGGCTCGACGACGGGTAAGCTGCTGCTGCTGCTGTGCCGCGGCACTTCCACTGCGATGGCTGCTCGCCCGATCACGCAGAGGCACGCGGCAGCATTCAGGCAGCAGTCGTCAGCTGCCGGCAGCTACTCGCACTGGCGCGGCGCATCGTACTGTGCAGTGCTCTGGCATGCGCATCGGCGTGACTCTGGCCGACGGCGAGATGCACCTTCGCCGCCGTCGGCAGGTCACGAGCACGACGCCGACTGGCGGTCATCGGCGGGCAGCGGCAGCAGCACCGAGACCGCGCACCGGCTCGGCCCGGTGGCGGCGGCAGCCGACGATCGGGTTCGCGCACTCGTGGATCAGCTGATGGAGGAGAAGCGGCACCAGGAGCAGCGAATCAAGGACATGGAGGAGAGGCATCGCGAGCGCGAGCAGCACGTGCGCGCCGAAGCCCAGAGGAGCGTCGCCGAGCGAGAGCTGCTGATGCAAGAGGAAATAAAGAAGTGAGTCAGGCGCTCGCTGGCTCACGCTTGGCCCCCTCGGTGCGCGCATGCGCATGCCCAGGGTAGGGCCGAGAGGTGCATGAGCCGTGATGAGCCGTAATGGCACACTAGGTAAGGCGGTTGCTTTTCACGACCTCGGTCCTGAGGTCGAGGGATTAAATCCCGCGGTGGGCGATCATCTATTGCCACTGCAAGCGGTGGTGATACTCGTAAAGGCTCTTCTGTTGCCATACAAAAGATGCTGTTGAATCAGCTAGTATTTATTTATTTACGCGTTGCACCGGCTTAAGCAACAGAGACATCTGTAACCAGGGGCAAAGTGGTAATCATGCTGCAAGAACTTTCGAGTGGCTACCCTCAGGAAAACAGCAAAATCGATTTCCAAATTCATCGATTTTGCTGTTTTCCTGAGGGTAGCGTGGCCAAGATCTGCAACCCATAAATAACACGATACCAGTTCAGCGGAGCATTTGACACATTCAATGTTTGTCAGCACGACAGTTTGTCTGTTACCAGTGGGGCCATCACTGTATGGTCTGTGCACCATCAATTCAGTAACCAAGAGCATTCTCGAGGCTGCATGCTGCTCAGACTAGTGTGATCAATACTAGCTGCCGTAAGTATTTTGGCACATCAAGTGAATTTTTCACATATTTTACCAAAATTAAAGGCATACAGACTCTTTAAAAGTGCAAAAATGGCAAGGAAGAACAATTTAAAGAAAATAAAAACGAAGTCTGACTTCCGAAAAGAGAATAGCAAGGAACATGCTGCTACTGGTTTGCTCTGAAAGCCCCATGGTTCAGACACCATTGAGGAAACATGAGATAGTCTGGATCGGTGATTGACAAATGTATGTGAAAAAACGTGCTGAGGATGAGAAAAAGTCCCTGACACTGGCTGGGGTTTGAGACTGATATCATTTAATGGCTAACAAAAGCACCGACACCCTGTTTTATTGCCGGTGAGCACGTACTAGACATAGTTTTAGAAGCTGTGCACAGATTAGCCAAGCGTTGACAAAGAAACAGTCGTTTTTTTCTTCTGTTGGCATATTCTGCCTTCTAAATTTAGCTAATACCATGCTTGAACACGATAAAAAGGTAGCATCTGTTTCCACAACTGCGACTGCACAAAGGTGTTCAACTCGTGGTCAAGGCTTGATGCAGTCAGTGGCTTTCATCTGGCAGCAAGACGTGCTGTGAAAAACGTGCTGTGAGCGATAGCATGGCTGCCTTTCCTTACCACGTCTGCATTTTCTGACCGTCATTGTATCGAATTGCCATGCAAATTGAAAATTTGCTGAGTGTGCAAAGTGTAGGTGCATCATGGTCTGAACAAGAAGAACAAAGTGGTTCCTGGCCAGAGAACCACTATGGCATGGTCTAGGATTATTGTCAGAAGGTAAAACGCTAAGGCTAACGTCTGTAAGTTGCACCTTGTTAGAAGCCTGAAGATCTCGTTCTAAAATAAAAATAATCTGGCACTTCCACTACCGATGGAGTCTAGAGAGGTTCACTCGAGTGGAGAGCTGAAAATGCCACCTCACCAGGAATGCTCATTTGACCACCACTGTGCAAATTGCGCAGCAATTCGGTAACAGGAAGATCTACAAAAAAATCTTAGCTGATTAAACAGCCTCCTTTCGTATAGCGACTGAAGAGCCTTTACGGCTATCACCACCGCTTGCAGTGACGATAAAGGATCGCCCACCGCAGGAATCGAACCCACGACATCGGGACCGAGGTCGTGAAAGCAACCGCCTTACCCAGTGTGCCATCACGGCTCACCACAAAGCCTTTGGAGCCAGCCCCGAAGATTCAGAAGCCGCTTGCCGCTCTCCACTGCAGCCTCTCCCCCTCCCCCGTGGCCCTGCGAGCATTGTTAGCATCTTCTAGAGACTAAGCCTGAAGCAGCCTGCTGCCTCAGTCGCAGCCACGTAGCTACAATTCAGACTGCTGCCTGTAGAGGCTCACCTCGAGCTCGCTAGTAGTGAGCCGCCAAGCAGTCCTCTTCAGCAGTGGCCGAGAAATGGCAGCAGGCCTCCCGTGGGCGCAGAGCCGGAGCAGGCCCCCCCTCCCAGCTTTAGCCAGCTGTTCCCCGCCCCAATCCCTGCCCCGCCCCTCATCATGGCGATCCTGATGGTCCAGCCGATAGCTTCCGGTGAGGAGCCTACAACTAGAGGGGCACCGGGAGGGGCTTGGAAGAGGGGGCTGGCGGCTAAAGTTCATCCCCTCCCGACAGGTCAGCAGCTCGTCGAAATCTCGGAGCGCAGCATCCGGAGGAGTTTCAATTCTATACTTGGCTCATAGCAACGATCACGATTAGAAAAGCGGAACACCGGCAAAAATGAAAAGCCAAACCTCGAGTGCATTAGTGGGTAGGTTGGCAGAGCACTTTTATCTTGCAGCAGCACAGAACTGAGCTGGTCTATGTGTATTTCTAAATGACGTGAGCTGATGTGACTCTGGCATCTGGTTTTGAAGGTCAACGGTCGTTCAATTGCCGAGAATCGCACGGGATCTTCTTTCCAACAGCATGACCCTTTCTGTAAATTTAGGCTCTATATATCTGGTTGACGGTCCGGCTACATACTCGAAAGCTAGCATCAGCCAGATTGTGGCTCATAGTGCACCAGGTAATGCCTTTATTAATTATCTTTTTAGCTTAGGGTTTAGGAGTTTGGGTTTAGTATTTAATGGCTGTATGTTTTAGGGTGCGTGGCTGATGGTTTACTGGTTAGATTTTTTTGGGTTGAGTTTTGGGTTTCGAGTTTGTCTTACGGTTTAGTATTTAGGTATTAGAGAGAAACACTCCATGGAAAAGGTAACCCAAAATGGGTCTATTTAGCGTAAATATAAACATATGCCGGCGACCATGTTGAAGAGCCTGCTGTAAGCACCGTGCTCATAGAAGATATGACATTGCTGCGTGAACAAACTTCGCCATATTAGCTGGGTCCACACACAGTGGCAATGAAGATGCAATTGCCCCTTGTGATATTTGTCAGGGATTACCTATTATCCAGCTGGTCGCTAGCCCGCCAGTCATTAATGCTGTGTTCTGGGGTCCCCCCCCCGTTGTGCTGCTCTATAAATTCATTTTTCTTTTTCTTTTCCTTTGTCTTGGCTTCAATTCTTGCGCAAGCACGTGTCTGCACAGCCATCGAATGCCCACCGAAATTGGCAGCATATGCAGCTGGCTCAACAATTTTTAGGTTGAGAGAAGAACTCGCCTTGCAGCATCAGCAAATGCAAGAGAATATCAAAATGCTGTTCATGCTGCAGCAGCAGCTCATTCGTGCTTCCGGATCTCAACCACCATTGCTAGTCACTCCGGAGCAGCATCTTCACCAGCAGCAGCAGCAGCAAGCACACCCGGAGGCAAAGAGCAAGGTGTGCTCTATCCAATGAGGCAAACCGGCTCAAATTGTTAACGTCCGTGCTAATTTATTGCATATACGATAGTCGTCTATTTGCTTTTATACCCACATATGGCATGCCTAGCAGCCGCGAATGGAAGTGATCACCCCTTGTCCCGATGACCGGGAGCTGTCACTACGAAATCAATGCAGCACCGAGGGCTGATAACTCCCAAAGTGGCCGGCTACGGCTGCTGCTGCAGCAGCTGCAGCAGCGGCCGGTGCTCGTTGTGCAGTGCACAAAGACTCACCTTGTCACAGCATTTGTGGCAGTCTGCCACCAAGGTGCTAGGTGAACCTGCCAAAGGATCACTAGCATCCGATCTGCGACGGCATTCCCGCGAGGCAAGCTGGCCATAAGGACACTCGAGCTATTTTGCTCGGTCGTGCCGCCTGCAAAAGCAAGCCTGACTGCAGCTGCACAGCAGCCCCACTTTTTATCTGTATGCACTCGACATCATTCCGGCTCGTCCAAGCTGCGTTTTCTGCAGCTTACAGTGGCGACGGCTCGATTTTCCAATTGGCCACCTGCTCAGGCTAACCTCAAATGTGACAGCCCATAAACAGGAAATACACCTTCCCTAAATCTCTTATCATTAAAGTGATAGTATATCTGTCCATATTTCCAGCAACTGTTCAAATATGTGTTCAAACTGCAAGCACTACGAACTAGCAAGAACTACGGCAGTCTAGTACTGCCATCTTTATTATAACAGAAGTACTAATAATATTTCGTTTGTTTAGCACTGTAAGATAACTTGATATCTGTCCAGGCATTTTACAACTTGCTTCAAGAAAATCAGTACACAAGGATTAGTAAGTGCACGGTATCAGGCATGTTAAGGCAAGCAAGTATCATACTTAGGCCAGCTTTCTAAATCAAACATGAAGACAATCACGGCCATCGGTTAGTAAAACCTGTGAATT
Source organism: Cristatella mucedo (assembly GCA_009760855.2). Classification (NCBI taxonomy): domain Eukaryota; kingdom Metazoa; phylum Bryozoa; class Phylactolaemata; family Cristatellidae; genus Cristatella; species Cristatella mucedo. The sequence goes on from WPIO01000084.1 coordinate 921,647, forward strand.
GTACCGAGCACTGGATAATGCACCGGTACACATGCAAAACACACACCGAAACAAAAGACAAGTTCACGTGGGCGAAAGTAAAACTGACCAGATCATCACCAGATCACACCTTTAGCTGGGACTTAAAGGATGCAATATCATAGGTAGTGACCATACTAAGAAGTGAGTTCAAGACTTTTGGTGCATACGAGCTGAAGGCTCGATAACCAAACAGATTTCAATTTAGTGCAAGGGACTAAAAGATGAGTAGATGCTGAGGAGCAGGTGGTGCAAGAGTGCACAGAAGGAGCATGGGGGTTGTATAGGTTGGCTGATGCTAGCTAGTGAAGTGACCTGTACACCAGACGGAGGATCTTGAAATCGATTTGATGCCTGATAGAAATCCAGTAAAGCTCAGACAGAAGTGGGGAGATGTTGCAGCCATGCTGTTGACTACAGATCAGACAGAGCCAGGTACAGGCAGGGAGTCCTGAATGAACAGAATTGCAACAATCTAGACACAACACCACTAACACGAGAACTGGTTTGTCTGTCGGCATTCTTATCTAATCAGGCCCTGATTTTGGCACTGCTCCTTAGCTAAAACCAGGCCAACTTGACAGTAGAATGAATTTGCTCATCTACAATTTTTGTTTTAGCTGATTTAACAGCCTCTTTCATATAGCCGCAGAAGAGCCTTGCCGGCTATCACCACCGGTTGCAGAGGCAATAAAGGATCGCCCACCGAAAGATTCGAACCCATGACCTCGGGACCGAGGAAGTGAAAAGCAACCGCCTTATCTAGTGTGCCATCACGGCTCACCAATAGCTAATAACAAGTCGTTCTTGTACAGTATGCCTAAATTAAATGCAGACATCACTGTAGTGATGACAGCTGAACCAATCTCGAAATTTAGGCCTTCTAATTTTTGGGCGACACCCAGCTTGCCAAGGATTATTAAGCTGCTCTCACCTTCCTTAAGCTTCAGGAAGTTAGTAGCCACCCAACCGCCAAAGTCGTCGGTGCAGGCAATAAGGGTCGGATGAGAAGCAACAAATACAAGAGTCGGAGTATAGGTAGAGCTGGGTATCGTCGGAGTAGAAATGAGCTCTGCAGGTCCTAGACTGTGGAACTCGCTTCCACAATTCTTACGCAACGACATCTACTCTCCAACTGCCGACTATGGCACATCTTTTTCAGCGGTCCTGAACTGCTACTTCTATGCTACTCACTACCTCAACTGCTCTCCTAACTCTGCTATGCTTTCCACTTTCTCTTTGTTGCATGAGACGAAGTCTGTTGGCTACCGAATGCGTACCGAAAGCCGCTTAGGCTGTGAGTGCGCTATACAAAACTCTCCTGCGTAACACCCACATGGTCTTTTTGACTTTGTGGAGTTACTGACGGAGATACATTACATTACAAAGCCATGATTGTGTTGGCAATGACATCGGCCAGAGGAAGAGTACAGATAGTGAAAAGAAGATGGCGTAAGACCGGACCCTGAGGTACCCTAAAATTTTAAGGGCTACCTAGATGACTGACTGCTGCTATAAGGTACACTGCTGACTGAGGTTTGACCTAACCTGGTTTAACACTATGCCCGAGTTACCTAGGAGTGTTGGGAGGTGCCCCAAAAGGATCTGGTGCTCAATAGTGCCAAATGCTGCTGATAGATCCTGGAGTACCAGCAGAGATACCTAACAGGGATCGTTGGAGCACTGCAATGCGCTGCCGCCAGCCTTGTGCTAAGAGTAGGCATACGAACGTCGAGAGTGGCAAGCACTTGCATTAAATGCTGCATACACGCACACCAACACTCTAGCGGCTGCGTGGAAACCGTGTAGAAATATTTTAGCTTTGCTTTGGAGAATCCTCTGCCGGCTCATCTAGGAACGTCAGGACATAAAACAGGCAGCACTCGGAAAGCAAACGACCCAGTGGATTAGACGAAATCACATGATCTGAACGTGCACATGCACCCCTTTGGATTGTTTAGTTCACTCATGTGAGCCAGCTCATCGTGGGCGTCACTATGCAATAGCAAAGGGTTCCTGCCACTGGGTCTTAGGACAGCAGTTAAGGTGCTAGCAATTCAAGACCCAGGTCGACGGGGTCGATTCCTGCAGCAGGCAATATTTTCTTGGCCGCTGCATGCGAGGCAAAAAAGCCACCAAGAGCTCTTCTGCCGCTACACAAATGAGGCAGTTACATGGCTGAACCAATGACCGGATGTTCGAAGTAAAAACCGAAGTCACAACCGGGATAGTGAAGCACTGGTGTGAGGAAAGAGCTGCGAATGCAGGCCGCAAAGGCTGAACCGACGACCCTGATAGTAGCTCTACCGTAGCCATTTGCAAGAGCAGCTTGCCTAAGAGTTCACTACAAAGGATTTCAAAATGGATGCTCGCCAATGGAGTAAACATTGAACAGCATACTCTACTGCGACTGGTAGAGGTATCAGAGAAACAAGCACTGGTGCCTCTCATTTGCCCGAGTAAGCTCGGAAGCTCTTCTGAAGCGCTATCAGTTATCCATCAGAGTGGGCAAGCTGTCGGGATTTGAGCCTCTAATGCGGAAGGCTGCAAATTCTGCTTCCAGCGATGGCAAGAGACCCAGATTCCATGATGTTATTTGAGGCTATTCTAGCCACAGTATAGACTCAGCTGATGGTTCAGTCACATTTCACAGCTTTTTATACTCGCAATATTCCTTTGATATTGACCGTGCACCACATAAGGTGGCTGCATAGCGCAGCCGCTCAATGCTGACACATGCTAAGCACGGGCAAGGGTCAGGCAGGTAGCACAGATGTAGTGAGCTGTAGATGCAGTCATGAAGATACAGAGACGGTCAGCTGTACATGCAGACACAGCAGTCAGCTGTAGATGCTGCTGCTTCCACGCGTAGCACCCTAGCCACCGCTGCCATTCTCACACGGTATGGCTGAACCTCGACACGTCCACCTGCCAGACAAACTGTGCTGGCAGGCAGCACATCTCAGAATGTGGCTCCTCTACCGTCAATCTGACTCAGCTGCATTTCTCATCTGTTCCTTCTAGCCGGTGATGAACTCTCTTGGCTGCAGAATTGGCACTGACAGGCGCTCAGGGTTTGTGCGCACTACCGAGTGTAGCACTCGCTTGGCGTCCGTGGCTGTGTGGCCTTTCAATGCAGATAAATACTTTTGATCGTGCGAAACTACAAGTAAGTTCTTAAAGCCGGACCTCCCTGGCACCATGTAGGGTAACTGCAAAACAACGGTCTGATCACCACCAGTTGATTGTAACTATTTTAATAAGACTTTGATCTGCTTACACTGCAAACGTATGATACTAATGGACCCGAAAGAAATACAAATACTTGCCCTTACTTAGGCCATTTGCAATGTCTTAGACTGAAAGGTGAGTGGCTACACCATTGGACTGATGCTGAGATGAGCACACAAGGTGAAGAATAGACGAGCACTGATACACGATTAAGGAACAGAGAAGTATCCAGCCATTGGCATGACTGGACAAGAAAAAATCCCAGGCCAAAGCTCACCTAGTATAAGAACAATAACCATATCGGGTGTATTCCGATGTCGGTCAGCAGTTATCTCCTCTGGCAGTGGGAGGGGAACAACATTTTGCAAGGCCACCATCATCCAGAGACAACAACAATGGCTCAGGCAGCACATCTTGAGTGAGTTCCTAATTCTAGCATTCATGTACACCCCATAAAGGGCGGGGCCCCAACAAGGCAGTTTAGTGATCTGATCACTTCCGGTACTCATGAGCCAATTATCAGCTGGTCCGGTTGCAGTTACATCAGCAACAGCCAGCCTAATTAAGCATACATCATCACTCCTACCAGATAATGGATCGGCAAAGTCTGGGAATATCGCTCAGGCTTACTTGCCAAGAATTGCATGGGGAAGAGGTTGCTAATTGTTGAAGCTATTGGTAGGCATAGCCGAATTCCAGTTACCAATATGGCAGTTGCTAATTGGGCAGCCCAACCTTTGTATGTATGTATCTCCATCTGTAACCACCAAGTCATAAAGACTGTGTGGGTGTTACACAGGAGAGTTTTGTATAGCGCACTCACAGCCTAAGCGGCTTTCGGTACGCATTCGGTAGCCAACAGACTTCGTCTCACGCAGCAAAGAGAAAGTGGGAAGCATTGCAGAGTCAGGAGAGCAGTTGAGGTAGTGAGTAGCATGGAAGTAGCAGCTCAGGACCGCTGAAAAGGATGTGCCATAGTCGGCAGCAGGAGAGTAGCTGTCGACGCGTACCTTAGAATGTCTTGAGCCTCAGAAAGTCACCAACTCTGTCCGCTATAAGATTCTCTGCCTAATTAATGTTTCTGAGCATACCACAATAAAGCATCGCATCTGAGCGAAACGATTACTGATTCCCTGCCTAGTCTGCCAGTGGCTTTGTGGAATTGCCGGTGGAGATGCAGGCAATATGCTTCAATTTGAAGGATTTTGTCTGCATTCTCTGCTGTGCCCTAGAGGCCACACCTTTCAAGAAACCAGGTTGAGTGCTGTGCTTCTTAGAAACACACACAACTGACATTTCTTGTACCACATGATTCTAAACTAGGTGTACTCCAGCCCAACTTAAGGTGCAACAAAACCGTAAAATACTGTAAATACAGGAAACAGGGGCACGTGCTCACATATGTACACGAGTAAACACGTGCGCATGCACATATTTCTGAGCACGGTAAACACGTCTTGTAACACACGATAGGAAAGTTCTTGATTACTACATAACGCATTAGATAACTAGAAAATGTCATCACCATTTGTCACTATGTCAAACTGCAAGGCCAACACCTCACCACTGACAGGCTACCATAAAACGGTAACCCTATGTATATTACATTGAACACAACATCCAGTTACACATGACATCACAGATAGTGCCACTTGATAGGCAAACTAGGAACACTGGCCTTTATGAAGTATTTCCAGTGCATGCCTGTACAGCAAGACTCACAATGAGAGGACAAGATTATGAAAGAACTGCAAGTTGGAGGGAGGAACACATTGACACTGTACAGGTATGCACCGGGAGACATCCGTGGTAAGTAGGTAGGTGGGCAAGTGGCTTATACACAATCACTACAAGTGACAACTGCGAGTATTTCAGCTCTCTGCAAATACAAAAAGCGCCTTCTGATGGGCAGACCTCCATTTCCAGTGGACCGGTGCACCAATAAAGTATCAGGCTCAATGCTTGAGGACAGTTGATAAGGAGGCTGCCAAGGCCTCCGTGATCTGATGCAGCTCAAGCGGTCGGGACGGCAGCCAGCGTCATAGCAGCTACGCTTGCGATGGCCGGATGCACTGCCGGTAGTTTCCCAATAGGGTGAATGTTGAGTTTGTCTTCAAACGCTATGGCCACTTCTTCCACAATACGATGGTAGGCAAAATGTAAGTACATGAGGTACAACATATGGAGGGCGGCGACCGTACCGCCGACGACCAACTTCGGGGTACGACCCGGAGTTCTCGAAGATAGAATCGACATCATTCGCAGAGAAGCGAGCCCACCGAACGCCAGCCAAAGCACGTAGAAAAAGAAGTGGTCGTGGCTCGTGTGAACGAGTGTCGTCAATAAGACCACGACGCAGTGGCTTAATGTGGCGTAGCCCAGCAACGACATGAGCTGCACATACGTAACCCGCGAGTTGTTCACGTAGCTCACGAACCACATCAGCGACGAAGCACCCAACCAGTATCCGAAGCACGTGGCGAACGCCGTTCCCATTAGCGTGCCTTCGCGCACCACATGATCAGATATCTTCATCTGGTACAGTAGCAGCGCTATTAGCGTCAATATCAGCATGGTCGGGCCGTAGAGCTCTCGGTGAATGCGCACCGGCTTTGCTGATGGAACCTTCGGCACCAGAGACTGGATCAAGCGCATGAGCACGTCTCTAGGTTCGACATCGAAATAAGGCCGCAGTAAGTCGATGTTGCCGTAGAAGCTCCACGCAGTTCGGGCCTGCTCCTTGCCGGCTTCCCACATCATAGCGCCGACGTTCTTGCCCAGGGCGGCTCCGAGACCGCCCAGCGCCGGCTTGGCGTTTGCACCCGCCGCCTCGCCGGTTTCATCGTCACCTGCAGCATAGCCTTCATAATCTGAAGCATCGCTCTCCGGAGATCCAACGTCAACGGCCGTGATCGCAGCCCGAGACGCCATAGAGAGACAGCGCCCAGAGCATAACCATAGCCCAGCGTTCTACGCGACACGTACTTCCGCTGGTGACGCCGTCCGCTCTTCCGGCTCAGTTATCTCGTTCGCCTAGTTCGCCGCGCCGCCCATTATTTTCAGTGGCGAGACCAAGATGATGCGTGAGCTATCAAATTTGATTATTTCCTCTCTTGTTGGGCTGAGGCCCAAGAGTGGGAGTTATCGCCTCGTCAGCCTTACCGCTGTGAACGGATTGGTAAATAAAATTAAGGCCGCGCCGTTGGCCGTGCTAACGGCTTTCAGCGCGTCCTCCCCAACAAAATTTCATGTCTCGTTGGTCTTAGGGGTCTTAACCTGGGCTTTGGGCATCAAAGGCAGGAATCTTAGCAACTTCTCCCGTTAAAATGGAAACGAGTTCTGAGATCGCAACGCGAAGCTCGTGATTCTAAACCTGCTCGCGGTACGAACTACGACGTGCAGCATTTAAAGAGACGACTCGTCGAAAACCTACCTTTCCTGTCTAGGCTACCGCACACTAAAGCTCTTCAAAGCAAGCTGCAAGGAGAGTGCTTAGTGGTTCTTCATAGCAACGACGATTTATTTGCTTCCGCCGTCCCCTTAAGCCGGTCGGCGAGTCTCCGTAGGCTTAGGCAAGCGGCTCTGCTTGGCCGGTGAGCACTCAATTTAACTATTGTTTGGCTGCGCCCCCTCCGTATAAATACGCATACGCTGGTCCAAATGAGTCAAACGGTATGACTGGCACCTCTGGTTTCAGAGGTTAAACTTAATAATAATAATAATAATAATTCACTTGATAAAGCGCCCTCAGAGAACTCAATCTCTCTCTAGGCGCTTTACATTTGCTGTAAAGTGAAATGCAATTGAATGGTAAGTAAGATCATGCTTGATAAACAAACGAAATGAATAAAATGGTTAGGGGTGACATGCACAGGGTCAGCATGCAAATGTGGTTAGTGGCAGCATACACAGTGTCAGCACGCATAAGCACATCAAAGACGAATCACAGGGACCCACTAAATGCTGTCCTAAATAGGTGTTTTTTTAGGTTCCTTTTAAATGTGGTCAGGTCAGGGGATGTTTTGACGCAGGTCGGGAGGGAGTTCCAGGCTTTGGGAGCATATGAACTAAATGCACGGTCTCCAAAGGATTTAAAGTTTGTATGAGGTATTTCTAGACTGTTGGATTCCGAGAAGCGGGTGGTACGATGCTTGGCCTGATAGGGTAGTATATCTGACAGATAGGCTGGAGCCATAGAATGAAGGGACCTAAAAGTGAGCGACAAAACTTACAGTGACGACGTGACAGATTATTCTTTCTTTCTAGTGCTGCTACTATATTCCAATGTGGTGTCATCGTTGTTAACCCAAGCATCGATGTAGCGCAAAATATCATGCGAAGAACAAAGTAGAAAAACAGAATCCAAGTATACAAGCAAGGTAGGGTAGCCTGTGGTAAAAGAAAAGACCTTAATCGATGCTTGCGGCACCATTTCTTTTCCAGCCATTCACAATTCTCCAGCGGACTTTTTGGCAATTAAAACGTGAAGATAGCCTACTGTTACAATGGCGATGCGATGCTTATTGTCTTGCCAGAAGCAGCAGCCGCATTGCTCTTGACTTCTAGAGATTCATTTAAGATTTTTTCCAATTTACAGTGACTTTATAAGTAACCCGTATTTCTCACACATTGCCGTCTACAGAGAAGGCTTTGCAAGACTGAAACAAATGTCAAAAGTAGTGTTTATGAATTTTCCGAGTGTAATCCGTTTCTGGCATTAAGTTTACGAATTTTTTCTCTTATGACACTGCTTAGACACCACCTCCAAGCAGGAGTATGCTATCATAATCAGCGTGCTGTAAAGGGTCCTGAACTAAAGTCCTTTGCAACGGCACAACGCACGTAACGGTTGCTCGTAGTCTTCGCAGACGTGCGACAGATAATAGCAAAGCTAGCGACTCAAAGCATGGCTAAGGAGTCCTTGATTCACGCAGGTAGGCCGACGGTAGCAATGAACTACAGAAATCAAGAACGCCTATACCTCCTTCGTACGCTATTGTAATTAGCATGAACTCCACTCGGCCCGCGGCCAAAGGTTAAGCAATTGACAACGCAGCGTCTGGCTGCTAATGTACGGTTGCTGTGATTCATCGAGCTCTCATATACGTATGCTTAGAGAGGAGTAAAGATTTAGTCTCTTTATTGCTCACGTCCACGCTTGTGCCTCCGCAAGACTCCGCTAGAACTGCCGCTGTCGGAGTCGCAGTAACACATCATCTCCCCGCCACGAGAAAGCATCGGCATATGACCCATGGTCGTATCGGTGCGTCTCACGTCATTAATTGACCAATCCTCATCGGGTGCTTAACTTGGAGTAGCAACAGTCGCATGACTTATAGACACCATCGAGGCAAGGGTCTCGGATTAGTAAAACTGCTTGACCAGCATCAGAGCAGAATCAGTCATACTGATAGTTTGTACAGGAGTAATGTAATGAAATGGATCTCCGCCTGTAACTCTGTAAAGCCAAAAAGACACAGCAGCCTAATCGGCTTTCGCTGCACACGCGGTTACCAACAGACTTCATCTCACGAAACAAAGAGAAAATGAGAAACATAGCTGAGTCAGGAGAGCAGTTGAGGTAGTGCATTTAAATAACAGCTCAGAACTGCTGGAAAGGATGCGCTGCAGTCAGCAGCAGGAGAGTACACGTGGTTAAGTAGGAATTGGGAAAGTGAGTTCCAAAGTTTCGGACCTCCAGAGCAAATGCTTCTGTAACCAACTATCTTTTACGTGTAGAAATGAAGCAGCTATTTTTTTTCCACAGAGGACCTGGCAGTGCGATGAGCCTGAAACTGGTGCTCCCCTTCGGCTAGATAAGAAGGAACCAAAACGTGGCGGGCCTTGTGGGTCAGTGTATGACTTGGGCTCTGTATTTTTGGATCAGCCGATCCGCCACTGCAGCTACTTCGGCAAAGGAAACGAAGGGCTGAACCCCAGAGATCTTTTGACCACCCTTTAAAAGCTATGTTCACCACCAGCTGCAGAGACTTTAATGGCTTTTCTTTTTTGGTAGCCCAACAAAAGCGGAATTTCAGTAGCCAGTCTAGACAAGACCAGGGAGTTGGTTCGATTTGTAAGAAGCCGCCGTGATTGAAATGTCCCAAATCTTAGAAAGTGATCGCACATGATGGCTAGATATGGAGGTAGCCTTGTTAATGAAACTATACTTAGGTTTTGCTGAATAGCGCATGTAGAGTGTTTTGTGCGCCTGCGGTTGGTTTCTGCTGTTGTAACTAGCGAAGCGCCTGACACTATTGCACGTGCCTCACGTGTGGCCAATAGTCAAGCCGTCGAAGCGGCGCAGCGTCCGGCCACCGATGCAGGTCATATTTCGTGTCGTCTGCTGCGATTGATTGGACTCCAATAGATATGTGCCCTCTGAGAGTAATAAAGGAGAGTCTCGTTTACCGCATACGTGCGCCTGCAGTGTCTCCGCGAGACTCCCACTAGAACAGCCTACGCAGGAGACACCATCATACAGCAAGAGCTCACTGCACGCGGGAGTTGACCTGGCGCATTCCTTCCACTGCCGTTTCTAGTTCGCGTCTTTTCTCTTTTTTTTTAAGAATTTTTTAAGCTACAGGATGACCACCACTAAGCATTTACCGCTGTTTCGTATAGATGTTACACTATGTTTCGCCTAAATCCAGAGAAATAAAAATAAATAACTGGAAAACTGGATAGAAAGTCTTCAAAGATTTAGTTGTTCAATGGTGGCATAATCTCCCCAATGCTCACGTTTTCCAAATCAGCATCGAATATTTCAAAACTGCTTGGAATCCCATCGAAGAATTTATCTAAACCATGGGAAACTTTATTGGAAGCGAGGTCTGTTTAATACTCTTACAGCTCCAAAAAAATTAACTTTATTATGGGCTCGTTGGATCGAATGACCATTGAACATTTGTTCGATTGGTCGGCAATTCTCACTCAGTTATGGTACTTTGTTTTGCCTTATTTTGTCTGTCGTGAGCGTCGCAGTTGCCACATTACTCCACTTCTCGCCGACCTGCACTGGCTACCAGTCAAGAAACGGATTGACTTAAAGGTTTTGTCGCTTTTTTTTAGGTCACTTCATTCTTTGGCTCCAGCCTATCTCTCAGATATACTCCCCCATCAGGCCAAGCATCGTACCACCCGCTTTTCGGAATACAGAAGTCTACGAATACCCCGTACAAACCTCAAGTCCTTTGGAGACGGTGCATTTAGTTCGTATGCTCCCAAAGCCTGGAACTCCCTCCCGACCTGCGTCAGAATATTCCCTGACCTGACCACATTTAAAAAGAATTTAAAAACACACCTATTTAGGACAGCATTTAGTGGGTCCCTGTGGTTCGTCCTTGATGTGCTTACGCGTGCTGACACTGTGCATGCTGCCACTAACCACATTTGCACGCTGACCCTGTGCATGTCACCCCAAGCCATGTTATTCATTGTGTTTGTTTATCAAGCATGATTTTACTCACCATTTCAATTGCATTTCCCTTTGCAGCAAATGTAAAGCGCCTAGAGAGAGATTAAGTTCTCTGAGGGCGCTTTATCAAGTGCATTATTATTATTAGTATTATTATTATTTTCATGTCACTCACTTCCATAGCTTAATAAGTACGGGGCACCATTTTCTTGAGCACAAATTTGGTATTTTAAAGATGCGTAATAATCACTGGTTATTGTAAATAATGTATTTTATTGATCAAAACAACCCCGATATAAGACTAAAATGCCTTCATGTTGGAAGAATATGGGCAAACAATGCGGGTCATCATTGTTAGTATCACCAATAATCGCGTCAAAGCGGGCTGCCATGCACGGCGAAGGAGCTGGTTACCTAAAATAAATTATTAGTAGGATACAGTGATCAGAAATTATGTGTGTTATATTACTACTGACATTTGAGCCTGTTTGGTTTTAACATATACGATACGAAAAGCATCTCTGAATATACTTTAAATTTCCTGAGCACGGGTGATATTAAGTATTGTTCATTGTGATAATGATCAGATCAGCTAACTTCGGAAGAGTAGGCGCCTCTTTTGAAGCGAGGTGTGATCACCTAAACATTCTAGATGAGTAGATAAGTTACAGAAAAGTTAAATGCTATTTCAATCACATCCAACATTTAAACTTGAAGAACTGTATCATTGCAGGATCATCAACGGTCTTCCCATTGACGCCTGCATAGACTTTTTTCAACAAATCGTTCTTGAATTTCTCTTCTAAAACTTTCACGTTCTTCTCAAGGTAACCTGGAAGATATAATGTATACTGTTAAAGCAGCTTTTCAGTTGAGCAGAATGTTCGTCAAGTCATGGCAGAGTTTTCTGTAAATATGAGTTCTCGTAGAACTATGGAGTTTCATGGCATTATCAAGTCACATAGAACTCTTAAATTAGCGAAATGACTAAATTGCACTGTAGCAAGTCTAAACATTCCTGTAGCAAGCCTGAAAAAGTCTGAACATGACTTGGATATGGAAAAGTATATTGGCTGAGTTGATGCCATTAAATCGTGGGAGAAGATTGAAAATAAATTTACCTAAGGAATTATATCATAAATAAATATGAGGATGTTAAAAATGGATTGAAATAAGTAGACCTATGACTTTCCTTCAACAAGCCTCTGCCACGGGCATCCACCTTCAGAAGAAGAATAAACCGAACGTATTGTTAGACTGTGTCAATTTTGTTCATACTTTGTAATTGAACTCTTTGACCCAAGTTAAATTGCTAATAGGCAGTTTTATCATGGAATTTAGCTTCTATGTGCCTGTACTTTAACCGTTTTCGTTCCAAAACAGATATGGTAATGTGTTTAATTCGTTAAAGAGCGTGATCTGAAGCGAGCAGCCTCAATCATGCCCTAGGTCACCCTCTTAGGACAGTGACACAGTGACTAAAGAATGCAGGCCACGGATACTTTTGCTACACGTCACACCGACTCAGCTACGCATCTCCTGCTTTTGTTGCTGCTTGAAATGTTTGCAGCTGGTTTTTGATTGCGAGCTGAAATTCAAAAAGGGCCTTACACACAACTCGTCAGTGGAATAACTTCTTGGTTCAAGCAGCTTTGCGGAGTTTACACAGACATTCAAACGTACAAAATGCATTGCTTACCCTATCCAGTTCATTTAAGTGTGAAAATGGTTCGCTGGAGCGAGATTTCAAGTTTTTTTCATTGTAGTAAACACAGTGGGGATATTTTTGTGCGCTTGAACTTGGTTGTGAGCCAATCACTCTATAGGGCGCTAAATGCAGCGCTGCTGGAGAAAACAAATCAAATTGAGGCACTATAAGGAGATATTAGGCTTATGATCATATAATGCTAACTTAATCATTTTAAAGCAGCTGCAAGTTATACCGCTACGGCAAAGCGCTTTCTTAGACGGCTGAAAAATGTATAATTTAAAACGACGTGTATCTAGTACTTTTTAGAATCCCGCTAGATCAATTTAGAGCCAAGTGAAACGTGGAGAATTTAAGTGATTTACCTCATTTTTTCCTGTTGAATCACCATTCTAGAAGAATACTATTGCATCATGTAATTAAATAAGTTTGCCAATTAGTAAAAAAACGAATCTATGAGCAGTTGGCTAATGATTATTTTTAACAGTGCTGCAGTTTTTCCAGACGTCAAGCGATTGCCATTTTACAAGTAACACAATGATGTAACTGATATAAGTAAGGAAATAGGAAACACAACGGATAATAATTAACAATATTAATCGTGCATCTGCACAATGTCCAAAGAGAACTAAATCTCATTGTGGGAACTTTACATATTCTGAAAAGGAAGCGGGTAAAATGGCTCGTGGTAACGTGCACAGCGTCATCGCGCTAAAGCGCACACACGCAGAGGACATTGCTCTGATTGGACGGAGAAAATAGCGAGAAGCCGGTAGCTGAGTAGCTTAGCTTCTTGTAATACGACAATTCGGTTCGCGCTTACCTAAACCCATAACCTTTCCAAGCGTTATCATGTTGGGAGCCAAGCGTGGATCGTCGTACTTTTCTGCTTTAAACAGGAGACGCACTACCTCACCGAATATGTAAGCGTCGTCGAATCCTGGATTCTCGGGAACGGGAAATTTAGCATAAATGTCCACGGCAGCAAACGGATCTGTCTTTGCTAGTAACTCGGCAGACTCAATATATGCGTCATGAACCTGCAAGTATATGCGCGTCATGATAGAACGCCGACAGTTTTAGGTTTGACGGTGTGACGCCGGTGTAGAGATCCATGCCTGCACCCTGATGCCTAGAGAGAGGCGATTACACTTAAATAGTAAACTTTTCGCATTTTCGTCTACTGCAGCAGTCTCTTATAAGAGGAGGCTCATTGAAATTCCAAGTTCACTCAATAAAACGAGCTGACTAGTCGACGGTGCTGTCGCAATTCGTAGTATTAGCGCGGCAGTCCATGTTTCGCGGAAACGCTCACAAACTAAGGGTCAGGATAAAAATATCGTATTCTCACTGCACAAGAAGAGAGCTGCCGTCAAGCCTGCTTCCAAGCCTAGACGCGACCGAGCAGGTCCGCGTCCCGTAGAGCGGGACGCGCGTTCTACCCTTGCTTCTCCCGGTCCCCCAGGTAAATCCCCCGTCGAATAGCCTTCGCATACCGCATCCTTGACTGCTGCACCGCAGGCTGACCGCTTTCGAGGAGGTCGACGAATTACCGAACTCCACCAAAATCCACTCTAATTAAGCTACAATTTACAGGAAGTTGGCGTTGCCGCGCTCAAATTTGTCGAGTGAATATCCTAGCACATCTCTAATTTATAATGTATCCGCCAAATTTCACGTCACTTTGCACATGAGCACTCATGCAAATGAGCTGCTAAGACGGAGGCCTGAAATGTAAAACTACGCCTTATTTAAAGTGTCCCCAAAAACTTTTGCGTCACTCCGCTCATAAGCTTTCTCGAAGTCCACTGAAGTAGATTGCAGCGGCCCGGGCCATTGCCGCAATTCACCGCCATCTACTGCTTCCACCGCAAAACCAAAAGAAACCCTGTGCGAAAAGCTTTTTTTGATTGAAACTGATGGTACACAATGTGACAATTGTACTCACAAAATCTCACTTGCATTTGCACAAAGCGTTCTTGTGCAACGCGCTGCAATCCGCCGCAAGACGAAAAGAAATAGATTGCCACGAGACGTTCTGTTTTCATCGGGGGCATCCTTTTTTTAATGATGGCGATCAAACATCCACTGTTGAGAAAGAGGGATCTATTTTTAGACCGCTCTAATGAGGTCTTAATACCGAATCTTCAGAGTGAAGTTTCAGAATCTCCAAACGGAGGTAAACATTTCATTTTAGTTTTTTCGAAATAAACTTCGGGGGCATATTTTCCGGGAGGAGCTCCGAGCTTTCTCAAAATGCTTTTTCGTGTTAAAATTAACTCTAGACGTATTTTGGGAAAGATTGTAGTAACAATAGATCAGAAAATAGATGAGAATGAGTTACTCGTGGCAAGTTTATAGAGGGTTTAAAGAGCTTTTTTGGTCGGATTTTGAAGTAAAGGCCTTAACTTCGCGTCACGCCCCTCGAAGTGGAGTTACAACGTAGGCAAAAACGCTGGCTACTCCCTTTGGTGGCAATAAGTAATCAGATAATGCAAATTTCGGAACTCGTGTGATTTTAAAACTCGGAAAAGTAGAAGGCCGTGACGTAAGACGAGGCAAAAAAATTCGGGGAGGAACGACCTTGCAATGTCAGTTTTGCAGGTTACTGCGGACCATTGCTCTAGCGCGCGGGTTATCGCAACTCTGCTCACCTACACCCAAGGCCGCGTTTAGAGTATTTGCTTTACATACGGTACGAACTTAAGCCAAAGTCCAGTGCACTGATCGAAAGCAAATGAACATGTATTGAGAATTGATTGAGCCCCAAGCCCCAATGGCGGCGGTCTGAGATCGGCGATTAGACAACTCGGTCCGCGGCTCGACTGACGCCGGTCGAGGCAATCGAACTTGACCGCGCTACCTAGTAACTGGGCTTAACACGCTACACAAAGGACCGCTTGCGTCATTCGTGCGCTAGCCAGTTAGTTGCTCGTCTGATTGCATACCTCTGGAGCCATGGACATGACTTGGGCGTAGTATTTATGGCACTCTGCGGCAGTCTCAGGGGCTCGAGACAGCACCCTCGCCAGGCCGAGGCGAGCCCGGTAGTGCTTCTCGTTGATCCTGTGCTGGGCCGGAGCTCCTGCAGCCGTCGCCGTCATATTGCCACCGCTTGCAGCTGAAAGCAGGAGTGCAAGGTCAAGGTCAAAACTGCCTCAAGGCAGAAGAAGTGCGAACGACATTCACGATCTGATAGCATACGACAAAATTCGGTTGGATAGAGATTTTTTTATACGCTTTAAAGGGTGAATGCGGCGCAGACCGCCGGACAACCAAAGGTTAACATAGCTTCAGGCTACAAGAAAGCAAAGTGTAAAGGATTTTAAAACCGCCAGAATTTCCGAGTGATCATCGAGGCACTGATGTGCTGATAAAGCTTCAGGACTAAGGTAGCACGGCATTAAAAAACGGCTTTTTCATTTGATTATAACTAACGTTCGGTTTTTATATTGTAAATCCCCAACGTGGTTTTTGGCTGTACAATTTTTCTTAAATGTCAGTGACCATTTCTTTTCGGGGGACGCACACGCCGTCCATAGCTGCCTCGAAAGGGCCGGGTACTACATCCAATAGGCGATCTTGAAAAAGTGAGTCCGCAAGTCAGTCTTGAGGGCAAGAGAGTCTCGAAGGACGATTCTAGGGCGCGGCAATTGCAGAGCTGAAAAATTTGAATTGCAGACCTTCTACCGTCTTGAGGCGGCTAACATGAGCAGCTTTTCAGTGGGACCCCAAGGCTCCAAAGATACCTAGCAGGCTTGCCGTCCTGGGCGTCCGGTGGCGTAGAGTTTGACGCTAGTGAGGCCCAGAGGCCATGAGAAGGATCTAGAAATAAATTCACTGCTCTTTAAGCAATCGGGCTTTAACTGACTCGAGCTTTCATTTAGCAAGATTGATATGACCGATTTCAACTAGCTGCGGTTGTCACCAAATCAGGGGTCCCACGAAGAAGCTCTTGCTTGCAGCGGCTTCAAAGATGTCTCGGGCAGCTCGGAATCGAATAATTCCATTTTCATTTAACTAGTGCGAGAACAATTTAGGAGTAGCCGGTACGAAAATGAGCCAAATGGTAAGCAACACAGCAAGCTCAGCGTTCGTATGTGATTGATGAGAACAACGTCCGATAGTTCCCTCTAAGCAAAGTCAAGTGTCATCAAAAAGGCACTATTTAGGGTTCAGGAAAGTCATTCACTCGCGTGTGGGAATGGCGTTTTTCCATCGTCTCCGTGCACAGAGAAGAGTGCTTATTTAGGAATTACCTGTGTTACTAAATAAGATTAAAAGTAAGCTCATTTGACCGTGCCGTTAAATGTACACTTTATAGATGTAAATAGCGACAACTTCTATGCGATCATTAGCGGACATGCTAAAGCCATCGTGTCGATTAATACATCCACGAATGCACTCCGCGAGAAAGGAAAGTTGACGGCAAAGAATATTGAGCAGATTTGACTTCATCTCTCTGAGCTTGAACTGCCGTGTGAGATGGTTAGACAGTGAGACGGCGGTGCATTCTTGGATAGTGCGGGAACGCTAGCAGACAGCAAAATCAGCCAAAAGGTTTGAATTATTCAAGACTTTACAATTTTGTGTAGATTGTGATCCACGTGAGAGGGTATTTGAAATCCCTGGCTAGCGAACCCAAACGAGCTATTTGTATTGAGACGCTAGATGCAGGCTCAATTTATTGAGTAACTGAGTATGGTATTTAGCGGTATTAATACTAATAAGTAACCGAATTCTAAAATGGCTTAATTGTACGATCGTAGATCACGAGCGACAAGAGCCCAGCGTGCAGCGCTCTTTCTACGAAAAAGCTTCCAAATAACCACCCCACGCTCACTTGCTGCTTCAGAAAGGAGCTGTTGTGCAGGAAAAAGCTAGACTCGTGTTCTTGATCTCGCGGAGTCAGGTTGTGGTGGTGGCGACGTTCTCGTTTTTAGCGGAGCGTGGAAGGATGAAAGCTACGCCGTTCCCAAGCACAACAATAGATGTTCAACTTCCGGCTACTTCTATCCTGAAAGTCCCATAAGAAATAATTCCGAAGTGTCCAAGTGCCATAATACAAGGCATGCGCTTAGGCGGCTGAAGCCGGTAAAGTGAACGTCTTGCAAATGAACCTACAGCAAAATATCCATAGATAGCGACTCTTATTAGCAACAACCAATGAGGTAATGGGAAACGCTGCTGCAGGCATCCTGGCTACAAACTCAAAATTAGGAGGCTAACTATCAAATATTGATAGCGGTATTCCAATATATTGATCACAACAGGTTCATAGAGTTTGTAAGCGATATGTGGTTTGACGTACGATTTTAATGTCAGCAGTCCTTAATACAATCCCACCAGCTTAAAAAACATACTACCTCGTGAAAATTTAAGTACGTGCGATCCGACTATGAAACCATGCAGGACAGTAAGAAATTAGGACATGATACACAATTTATAGATACTTCTTCTCTAATCATGGCTAGCCAGCTGCGTAAGTGAGCGAACATAATGGGAAACTACGTTAAAAGCTAAAAACGTAGTAAAACAATTCTAGCTTACACAAGAACAAAAAGCGAATGATCGGTGATACTTGCACATTTCGGCTACTTTGCGGAGATGATAAACAGATATTCTTCTGCATTGATTTCGTTTTAACCGATTTAGTGTATATCTCAGGCTGCTGAAAGCATGTACCCCTAATCAAGTTGCTCTGCACAGAATTTGGTCTGGGAAATGTGCAGCATGCTATGAGGGTTGCAGATGCATATTAAATATGGGCTTTTCTGAATCCTTTGTTAAATTAATTAGTAAATTTTATCACATTTCATTTGCGTATTTTAAAAATTGGAGACATTAACCCTGGTCCTTTTCCCGGTTTAATTAGTGGAATGCGTAAACAAAAACCATTTTCGCTGCAATCGTTGCCGTGCCGAGCTCTCGCACACGTCGCTGTCTGCTGTCGGGGTGAAAGCAACTGGTCGTCGAGGCATCTTAGCTGCAGCGGCGTGTCTGCAGAATGTCGCTCGGTTCGAAATCCACGTTCCCACAGCGAGCTGCCATCCTCGCGAACCCACTTTCGATAATAATAGTAATTATTATTATTGTTATAAATTTGTATAGCGCCTTTGGAGAGCCTAATCTCTTTCTAGGCACTTTACATTTGCTGTAAGTTTTCTTCATAAAGTTCTTTAACGAGCTAACAACAAGCGGTGTTCTTTCGAAATAAATCCTGATATTTCTCGTTTGCTTTTCACTGCCAATGGTTTGTGACGAAGTCGGGTCAGTTTAGCACGCAGATTCCACGTGCGGGGCACGAAAAGTACGGCGATTCGTTGATGTCGCTGGGGTGAAAAGCTGGCCTTTTAGGCGCAAGAAGAGAGACGAGCCCTAATGGTCTGTAGAGGCTGCTCTGGTGTGCCGCCTCTATACAACGTAGACACCGTATCGCACCTGCCGACATTGGTCGGGCAACAGTTATTGCAAAGAGAAAGCGATTCCAGCGATTCCCGTATTGAATAGCTGAATGACGAGTCAGGACGTCGCACTCCTGGGTCAGGTAAGGAGGCAAAGTCGGTGGCAGAGAGCGACGGCTGTAGTTTGGTTCACGAACTGCACAGAAACGCCAGCCGATGACCAACACCAACAGCTCCCTTCGCCTCTCTCGCCCACTTGATTTGCTGCTCCTGGACCACTGATGCACAATGGCCCGTCTCTACGATTCATCTAACATCTGTGTGCAACGACGGGCTTGCAGAGAAACAAAACCGGCCTGAGTCCGAGCCATGTCGGAGGAGGTGCAGCAGCCAAGCATCAGACTACATGCCCTGTGATCTTAATATCACAAACGCCTGCAGCAACACAAGAAAATGCAAAGTACTGTGCAGCATTGAGCTCGCCGAGCCACTACAAATGCGACGCAACATATCCAGGAGGTCACAAAACGAGAGCGACATATCACTATAGCCATCATTAACAGCTGACCTCGTAGGCAGGTGGACTACCTCAGAGCCGCTCGAAAAACGATTAGGAGCCGCACCATCATTTAAGCAAAATTACATGCCCCCTGATCTATAGGTCAGCTCATAACGTAGTCGGAGAACCGATACGGGCGCTGCCGTTCACATGCGAAGCCGGCGGCTGCCAATTTACTGTGCCCCTTCGTACCGATCATCGTCACCTCTTATCGGGTATCGGTGGCTGAGATGGCGACCCCCACATGCAGGCGGGCTACCTCACAGCTGCTTGAAATAGGCGCGCTGATCTCGGGATAGAGCCGAAATAGCTTGTAGTTTGGTTCACGCACAGCACAGAAACGTCAGCTGATGACCATTACCAAAAGTTTTCTTTTACTACACATCGAGTAGAGGAAGGCACGAACGACTCTCCTTCTTCACCCCTCTCGCCCACTGAAGGTGCAGCTCCTGGACCACCGCTGCACACTGGCCCGTCCCAACGCTACATCCAACATCTTTACACAATGACGGGTTTTTAGAGAAACAATATTGACATACCTTGGCTGTCACGCCCGCCGGTCGAGCTCTGTGTCGAGTCCGAGCCTGCGACGCTTGCGACCGCAACGGGTCCCGGCTCTTTGACGGTGGCAGCCTGTCCTGTGGTGGTTGCGGCAGGTTTAGCGAGCGCACCTTTTGAGGCCGGCTAAGAAAAAGAGCGAACGACGAGGCTGCCAATTAATGCAGGCAATTAATTAGCAAAGTAGTTTTTCCTTTAGGTGGCGGCAAGGGCGTCCAATCCGATGATCGGAAGAACGAGTCACCAAAGAGCGGGCTCGGTGTAGCTAGCACGAATGTGTACACGACAGCGCACCGACTCTCTCGCTGATAAACACGTTCACGGCATTTGCAGACAACATGCTCAGCATAGCCTCGCGTTTCCTCTTGCCGCTGACTAAACTTATTCGGCTAATGCAACGTTTGCCAGCAAGAGGTTGTTACGGGTACCTTGGCCGCTGCCGTCGCAGCAGCAGTGGGGGTTGCTCCGGTGGCCGCCGGCTTGGCTGCGGCGGGCGTCTTGGCCGAAGCCGCCGCCGCCCCTTTGGCAGCGGCCGCTGGCGCTGGCTTAGCTGCGGCGGCGGCCGCTGGTGACTTGGCGGCGGTGCTGCCTGCGGCAGGAGCGGCGGCACCGCGTCCGCCAGGTGCCTGTTTTGACGAAGAGGCTCCGCCACCAGGAGAAGCCTTGCTGCCCGGCTGAGGTGGCAGCGTGCCTTTGGAGGGCGTTGCTATCGAAGCAGGCTTACCACCAGCAGCTGCGGCGGCTGGATTAGTGGCGACTGATGACCGAAGTGTCGCTTCTTGCGCCATCATGTGTTGCCACCATGACTGGTCTGCAAGCGAACAAGGTAACGTTGGAATCTCGATGACAGCTAGCTCAAAAACACGAGCAGCGATGCTGCGGCAGGGTTATACAGGAAACCGAGAAAAGCCTAGCTGTTAACCTCGCTACAGAATTTCAACGCTGTGATAGTTACAGCAGGACTTCTGTTTTGCGTCACATTAGAACCGAATCTCTACACGGGTGCTTTAAAACTCGCTGCAAGAGAAGTAGTAAGAGAGAGCGGTTGACTATTAAGGTGTCGTGCTTAGACAAGCATGCGAGAGCACACAAGAAGTCCCTCAGGACGCTGGTTAGTAGGACCGTAGGTTGATAACGTGCGCTGACTCGTGCAATGCACGGGTAAGCATCCGAAGCATATAGAAAAAAGAAAAGTCTCCCGGGGACACTTAACAAAGCATACCGTTCTTACCCTTAGTCGCAACGTGCACAGTTGCTTATGTACAAGCGAAAAAAAGGTCGATTCACTTTGACAAAGCTCTGGTAGAGTCTGTGAGGAAGGGGATAGTTTTTAGCTTCATTTTGAATGTAGTCAAATAGAGATGTGATGCGATGCCTGACGATATTGAGTTCAAGCTTTGGAAGCATAGTAACTGAAAGCACGATATTCAAGGGATTTGATGTGGGACAGGGGCACAACCAATCAACCGGAGTCAGAAGAACTGGCGGTGCGATGAGAGGATTGACAATCTTGAGGTCAATTTGCTGCATGGTAGGCAGACGGTACAGATTGGTGAGACATTGTGATTTTGCAGTTAGAAGTTTTGGAGAGATAAGTATAGCTACCAAGTTTTGCAACAATTATACGCGTCTTATTGCACCGGTAAGAAGACCTAGAAGTAGCGAGTTATAGAACTCTAGTCGGTAGATCTCGAATGAACAGACGAGCAGGTTTTAGTATTTCTACATTCCTATGTAAGAAAACCCGATTTTTTCAATTTAACGTAGGTTGAATGAAACAGACTTGAATGTGGAGCTGATGTGCTCATCTAGTTACTCATTTGAGAAGAGGGCACCCATATTCAGTGCAGAGAATTTAGGAGATATGCTGGTCGAACCGATTTAGAGGGTTTACAGTTTCTAAGTAACCCTTCGTTTTTCCGTAATTATTAAGTTGGTTCTATCTTAATTGAATTTGAAAGAGTTTGCTTTAATCCAAGCACGAATGTTTGCAATATATGCGGCAAGTGGTGTCGAGAGGGTTTAAGAGGCTGAAAGGCAGAGCAGGGTCAAAAGTATCAGTATAGCTGCTGGTCACATGCATAAAAATGATAGCCCAGATTGTGCTGGGCAATGACATCTGCAAGAGCCCAGATTGTGCTGGGCAATTACATCTGCAAGAGGCAAAGTGTAGATTGTGAAAATAAAAGAGATGTAAAACAGATCCCCCGGGCACGCCATACTTCAAAGTCTCAATTGATGACCGTTGGCCAGTGACATCTGCTCTCTCCGAATTCATCCAAGGAGGTTGAACCTAAACCAGTGCAGCACAGTGCCTATGATGCACCGCCGAGACGATAATCACTAAAGAAGTATTCGTGATTTTTTTTATCATAGTTGACTAATGGCTATCCTATACGTTGCAATAATAAAGTGTGAGTCCCTGAATAACTACTGCATGTTCAACTGGGAAAGCGTTCTTGATTTCTCAGGAAAGCTATATTTCTTGCTTAAAGTCTTTGCATAAATATTTGATTTTTTTATGCGTAAATACCACAGGATTCGGTGCCTCTTTTTCTACCTAAAGTTCTTGCCATGCCAAATCACACACAATAATTATAATAATATATTTGTATAGCGCTCTCTGAGAACTGAATCTCTCTCTAGGCACTTTACAGATGCTGCATATAAAGTATTACCAAATTTTTGGTGGTAACATCCGCAAGCAGCAGGCATAGCGTAAGCAGTTACATGCACACGTAGGACGAACCACAAAGACCCACCGAATTATGTAATTAACAGGGGCGTTTTAAGCTTCTTTTTAAATGTCGTCGTGTCAGGGAACGCTGTGACGTTCGTCGGTTGCGAGTTCCAGGCTTTGGGAGTACAGGAACCAAAAGGCATGGTCTCCAAGGGTTTTGAGGTTCGTACGAGGTGTGGCTAAACGATTGAGTCAGAACAGCAGATTGAACAATTATTCGCCTTGTGGAGGAGTAGTTCTGGTGACCAATGAGTTAAAAATGGACAATAGATGCGAATAATGAGCTCAGTACATGTTTCCTTTGCAGCAAATGTAGAGCGCCTAGAATGAGATTGAGTTCTCCTTCGGTGCTTTATCAATTGTGTTATTATTATTATTATCCTCAGTATATGGATCTGAATTCAGTAGCTTACGTAGAAAATGAAGAAATAATTTTTTCAATGACATAATTAGCTGAGTGGCAGTCCTAGAATGGTAGCTGAGAGGTATTAGCGAAGTCCAGTCGGATCAGTCTGAAGCAAGTTCTTATTTTTACCTTTGATCGTTGCAGGTACTTCGCCGTGGTCAGGCTTGCCCTCTAGGTCGATGCTTGCAAGAAATGACTGCACAGCTTCTGAAATCTGATTCTTGGAGTCTGCTGCAGACGGATCGTCGTCAAAGCGAGCAAGCTGTGCTTCACCGAGCAAGCACAGTGCCCTGCTGCTGCATGGTTGTAGTCTCACAAGGGTCTGGCAAGCCTAATGAAGTTATAAGAGCATCAGTCACATTTCAGTTATAAGC
The DNA here is from genome assembly GCA_009760855.2 of Cristatella mucedo. Lineage (NCBI taxonomy): Eukaryota > Metazoa > Bryozoa > Phylactolaemata > Cristatellidae > Cristatella > Cristatella mucedo. Next base: position 945,062 of record WPIO01000084.1, read on the forward strand.
TCCTCAACAATTTTGCTGTGTGCTTAGACGACTAATACGTTAATGCCTGTTATCAGACTTTGGTGAACTACAATGAAATATATCTCTGTCTGTAACTCTACAAAGCCACAAAGACTAAGTGTGTGTTACGCTGGAGAGTTTTCTACAGAACATTCTAAGCCTGAGCAGATATTGATGCACATAACGTAGCCAGCAGACTTTTTTCACACAACAAAGAGCAAATGAAGCGTAGCTGAGTCATCAGGACAGTTGAGGAAGTGAGTGGAATAGAAGTAACAGATCAGAGCGGGCTGGATTGGATTCGCTGCAGTCGGCAGCAAGAGAGTAGATTTCGTTGCGTAAGAACTTTAGAAGTGAGTTAAACAGTGTAGGACAAGCAGAGCAAAAGCCTCTGTCACCAACGGTCCTTTAAGAGTAGAAATAAATCAGCTAATTTATTTTCCAAAGAGGACTTGAGGGCACGAGGACGTTGAAACTGCTACTGCAATAAGATAGCCAGATATGAAGGAACTAAGTCACGGCGGGCCTTGCGGGTCAGATAAAGAATTTTTACTCTGTTGCAGTCGATTGACCGGGAGCCATCGCAGCTCCTTTAGCAAAGGAGACACGTGATTGAATGTCTGGGATTGGTTGACTAGCCTTACTGTCATATTTATCGCCAGCTGCAGGGGCTTACTGGCCATTTTTTTTGGCCCAGCCAAGCGGAATTACAGATATCCAGCCTAGAAAGAACCAGGGAACCAGTGAAAATTTTAACCAGCCACCGTGGTAGACAAACACAAATCTTAGAAAGAGATTCAACATGATGGATAAGTGTGGAATTGGTCTTCTTAATGAAGTTTTCGAACTTTGATAGCATGTTCTGCGTGATCATCCTATTGCAGCAACATCTCTTCTAATAGATAACGATGTTGTGCGACTGTCATCATGTGCTCGGAATTTAGAAGTCCTCTTTGGCAGCTACCTTTAGTCCTGAAATTAACCAGCTCAACAGTGTACAAACACGCGTTTTTCTCTCACACGTTACCTATGCTTTTAATGAGCATTACAAATCTCGTGCTTTAAATATTAAGAAGCAAGATTTTTTAATTTGAAATACAAATTGATAAGAATGAATCAGAAATATATGCTTATCACAAATTGATTCGCAGGCTTCTTCTTGCAGCACAGATACACCAAGAGACTAGCTGATGGTTAGGTTTAATCATGTCAGGATGTTTCCTTTCACCCTCATTGAACCCTGGTCTGCCCGTACTTGAGTAAGACAAGAAAAAATAGAGCAGAGATTAGCTGATCAAGTAAACTTTTCACTAATCACTGTCAACCTTTGAAAAGAATGCGCATGACTCTATAGCTCCTGATTCAAATCTTTACCTTTTTGCATTGGCAATAAGCACAAGCACACAACAACACCGGGCCACGTTGCTCGGTCTGACGCTGGTACAACGATACGAAGGAGAAAGATCGGGTAAGGGAGAATTCCTTTCGCTGTTTCTTACCAAGGTGCAAAGCAGACTGAACGTAACAATCTTGCATAATCGTACAGAAGAGATTATTTCCAAACCAGCAACGAACTGCAGCCACGTTGAAGAATATGACAGCTATTCGCTCTCAACAAGCCTCAATTACCTTAGTCTCCATGCTATAACAGTCTGCACTCTCTGCGACCTGATGATTCACATGCACATAGAAGTGCATTCCCATAACCAATCGTATAGATACTGCGTGCAGGCTAACGTGCCCGGCGTACAACTCGATGGCGTTCCACAAGGTCGATGACTTTTTTCTATCATTTTATCACTGATGGCCCGAAAAATCCACGAACCCAGGGGATCAAAATACAATTTCAAATATTTCAGCGCTTGATGGCCAGCTGGCCAAAATATTTTCTACTCGGATACATGACTCGCTCGAGTTAGCAATAGTCTTTAACAAATTGTGCGTGCTTATACCTTGGTTTGCTCACTACATGCAAACACATCCGAAATGACTATTACCCCGAAAAACGTGCCCGGCGAGCACCTTGTTGGTGTTTCAAAAGGACTCGGGTTTAATCATTATATATATAATATATATAATTCATTTATATAGCGCCCCAAGAGAACTTAATCTCTATTCAGGTGCTTCACATATGCCTCGGGGCTCGAGCCCACGACCTCAGTCAGACCTTGGTCGGGGCGAGCACCTTAACCGCTAGACCAAACCAGCTTGAATCTACAGTAGTGCTATCGTGCTATCGCATCAGCAAAACATTATCAATCAGTAATCAGTAATCCTAACTGATAAACTTGCATGCCAGAAATAATAGAGAATTTCATGTCATTAATTTTATTGGCAATCCCGTAGAAGACGGTTATTTTGAATTTTGAAACAATCATCGCATTTGCCAAAACACTGCTAAGATTCAGCAGCAACACATTTAAGTTTAATTGCGTTGGTTGAAGCAAGCTTACCTTTTCCTGCAGTACAAGAAGTCTTGGGTTTGAAGGTATTGTGCAAGATGAAATAAGTGCAGATAGCCGCTCACACCTTCGTGCAATCCATGCATCTGTGACTGTGTCTGAAGTATTGACGCGAGGTCGCACATTCAGCATGGAGTCTAGAAGATTCGAGTGTGCTTCTAGAACTACCCACTCAAGTTGCTTGTAGACATCTCCCCGAGCTAGCCCCGGTAAGGCATAGCTAGCAATATGAGCGGCCCTAAAACCATGAACTCTGAATATTAGATTGGAAGTAAAGACAACAGCATCGGGAATGCAGCAGCAACGGCAAAGATAGAAATGGATTGTCATGCGATGAAGTCAATACATTCATTTAACATTTTGAATATGAATGCAACAAAGTTGCATGTCCCAAAACCAGGTACCACACTGGAAAAATTATAAGCACTTAAGTAAAGTCAAAAATAGAATAGGTCACTCAAAAATTTAACAAAAGAAAAGAATAGATGAAAATAAGTAGTCGTTTGATAAGTTTGTTATCTCGATTTGCATTCAACAAAATAGGCTTAGTTAAGATATAAAATAAGAAGACAAAGACATGGATTGCTACTAAAAAATTTCTTCTAATTGCTTAAGCTATATTTAAAAAAGTATAATTTCGTTAGTGCTAAGTCAACTGCAATATCTGGAGTGTGGTTTAACCTCCATTGCTAATAGAAATGGCGATCGGACACCTTAAGAAGCGGACAGCACCCTATATACTCGCATATATACCATTGATTTCATATGGATGTTCCCAAAATAATACTTAACAAGACATCCTTAGTATAAGAGAAAGACGGTATGCAAACGGACAGGCGAACAGACTCATTTGCTTCGTATAAAAAGTTTCTCCAATATTGATCTTTATCGTGAAGCTGTTCAAAACAGCTTTTGGAGCAAGCATCAGTGGACAGTAAATACAAAGATTCGATAAGGGGAATTTACACGATCTCTCAAAACTTGGAAAGGGCGGATATAGGCAGTACTGCTGGTTTGAGGCAGCAAAAAAGCCTTAACAAAAGCAGGAAGTTGCTGGCAAAACTTCGCAATTCACCGAGTAGAGAATAATTCTTACTGCCTTCGTAAGATAAAGACGATTCTAGCCATTGAATTAACTCTTCCCCTGAGGTAAGAACAGCCAAAGATCGTGACCATGCTATTCCTCCATATCCAAGCAACAGAACGCTGATTGCAGGGGAAGCAATGCAGACGAGCCACTAAAAACTAGACAAAGCTGAAGAGCCAAAGCTTGTACATGCTATAAAAGGGCTATCAGGCCTAATCGCCGAGCACATACACAGAATTAATGTGCTAATGCGTCAAAAGAGAACGCCCACTACAAAAGAAACGTCCAAAAGATTGGCTGTAGGATGTTGTACTGACAGAGAAATGACAGGTAAACAGGACCAGTAAGACTCCTGGATGGTAGCCCCTTGTCCATGGCGATTAGGATTTTTGTCAAAATGCCAGCTGAAGACAGCCGTGGTTCATCAATGCCATATTAAGTGAAACTTAATTATGATGGCTGCTTGTAAGTTCTCGTCTTTTTATATATAGCTTAAGACTTCTCCTCTAACCAATTAGAGCAACAGGCTATTTTAAGCAGTATGCCTTATTCGTACTGCTCGTCGATAGGATACCCCAAAGGCCTTCTGGCACCTCAAGCACAAAGGGGGCTATTATGTTCTCCAGGGTCATCCATGCCCATCCATGTTCGCTCTGCTGTAACCTCTTCTGCCTTACCGGCAGTCTATTTCTCCTTGGGTACCACATTGTCTATTTGTCCGAACTCCTTATCAACGTTTAGTAGAGCACTGCCCATCATACCCTCACTAATCTAAATTCAGCACAAGCACCTAATCTGCCGGAATTCGCAAGGCTACGATGCTATCGCTCATTAAATGCACCATAAAATTTCTAGCAAACCTATAGCAGCTAAAAGCCAACAGTGTGACGGCAGCGGCTCACGTGTGAAAAGCATCTTCAGCACTAAGGAAGGTCGAGCGATCAGGGCTGCTGCCGTTGCTGCCACTGCCAGCAGCTGGGGTAGCCATCTTGGTAAGGAGCTTTCCGAGCTCATTTATACCCCGAAGCAAATGCACATTATTGTCACGAAGAAGACGTTCAGCATACAGCTCCACTTTTGTCTTGTCCTCCCTACAAAAAACATCCAAGTTTCAATTCGTCTAGCACCCAGGACATGCTACATGAGCAGATGCTGTGATGCTTTCACCAACACGGAGATAGAGTACATTCCCGGCACGAGGCCTTGAATGCTATACAGTAGCCACGAGTACCGTGCATGAGGATGTTTACTATACAAGGAGTCGAGCAAGGAGCAACCTGAAGACGTGAGTGAGACAAATGAGAAATGGCATAGAGGAAGTGAGTGCTAGAGCAAACGTAGAGAAGACATATGGCACATGCAAAAGGAACAGTCTGCCAGAATAAGTGTCTTTTCGTGACATGCATGACCTGATGCCCGGTCGATGCATACCAGGCTGTGCAGCTAACTCATCGAGAGGGTTGCACAAGCAGCTTGGCATAGGCAAGTCTCGTGGGGTGAGCAAGGCAAAGCCAGAAAACAACGAACCCACTCTTTGCCGCATCTATATTCAGAGCCTGATTGGTCTTTTCAGTCAGCAGGAGTTCCATGCCCTCGGCAAGGTAGGTGATTGCCTCTCGAAGTCTCTCCTTTGGTCCATCCGTTTGCAGCGCCAGTGCCATGCCGAGGTAAAACCTTAAGTTAAGGCAACGGTAACACACTTGCTAAGGACTTGACAATACTCATTACAGTGCTTCTGGTAGGAAGCAAGCCGTAAAAATGGAGGCCATAGGAACATACTCAGCAGGAATGGCAGTGCACCAATGGGGATGCAATCGTTAATAAGCCTGTTCCCTTGATTCTCTTACAGTAGTTGTTTTAGCAACAATGAGGCAATAGCTAAAGCAGCATCAGCAGGGGTTGGGGCAGCACTGAATTCCACAATAAAGTATGCCTACTCTCAGCAATATAACATCACTAAAATTCGGGCTTGCTACATAAGGGGATACTACATCTAAATTGGTCCATGCATTTGTGACATCCTGTCTCGACTTCTGCCACTCACTGCCTGCTGGTCTAACGGCCTGAACAATCAGGCACTTACAGTTGGTGCAAAGCTCTGCCTCTAGGCTTATCTGTCGTGAGCGTCACAGTTGCTGACCCTGTGCATGTCACCCCTAACCATATTCATTTTGTTTGTTTTTCAAGCATAATTTTACTTACTATTCTATTGCATATCACTTTGCAGCATATGTAAAGCGCCTAGAAAGAGATTAAGTTCTCTGAGGGTGCTTTATCAAGTGCAATATTATTATTATTATTATTATTATTAGTTGCCACATCACACCACTTCTTGCCGATGTGCAATGACTCCCAGTCATGCAAGGCATCGACTTCAAGGCTTTGTCATTCACTTTTAGGTCCACCCATTCTTTGGCTCCAGCCTGCCTATCAGACCTACTCCCCCACCAGGCTAAGCATCGTACCACCTGCTTTTGTGAATCTAATCGTTTAGCCACATCCCATTCGAACCTCAAATCCTTTGGAAATCGCGCCTTTAGCTCGTATGCTCCCAACGCCTGGAACTAAGTTCTGGCTGGCGTCACAACATCCCCTGACTTGACAACATTTAAAAAGAAGCTAAAACGCACTTATTTGTCACAGCACTTAGTGGGTCCATGTAATTCGTCCTTTGTGTGCTTATGCGTGCTGACACTGTTCTTGCTGCCACTAACCACACTTGCATTATGACCCTACGGATGTCACCCCTAACCTATATTACGCTTGTTGTCATTGCGCATGCTGCCACTAACTACTCGACCATGCTTTCTTTGCAGCATATGTAAAGTGCTTGGAAAGAAATTGTTCTCTGAGGGTGCTATACAATGTATTAGATTGCACTGGATCAAGCAGTAGATTGCTGGAACCCTAAAGCTTGAGGCAGACACGGTGCTGGCAATTTGCTTGTTTTGTATGAATTTGGTTGGACTCAAGGCAACATGCCGTGTCAAGAATATTTCCACTGTCTGACCTAGCAGTTATTAGAGGCATTTAGTGTACCTCTTCTTTGACAGTGCACAGTGTGCTCATACCTGGCGAGTGTGTGCTGTACATTCCAGCTGAGAGCCGACTGAAGCCGTGTCACCGCCTGCTCGTAGTTGCCTTGGATCACCAACAGGCGTCCAACATGGAAATGATACACTGCTTTGGATTCATCCAGTGACAGAGCATCCATGTACTTGAGGTAAGCTTGTCCAAGTGGTGTCATCTCATCGGCAGCCTTCTGAGCAGCAGCCCCTTCCTACAAGTGCCGAAGAGGAGGAGGAGAAGCCAGTGGCAAGCTTTCCCCCAACAGCTCTTGAAGAATAGTATTTTCCCAATATATATATATATATATATATATATATATATATATATATAATTGTGTTACTTTTGGGTTTGACCTGCCTCTCAAGTAATCGATCAGTGGAACATCTCGTGGTCCACGAAACAAAATACAGTGGTCTACAAAGAACGCTGTTCTCACCTGATTGGCTTGCTTGCTCTTCCAAGCAAATAAAGCCATAACATTGTCTGCCTTGGCAGTTTGACCAGTGTCAATTAGGTGGTGATATTCTTCGTCGATGGCTTTCAGCTGCAGCGACAGCTGAGCGCCGGCTGAAACACCACGCAGTCTGCATATTGCCTGACACTCTTCTTCCTTTGAGCTCTCTTTTGCTGCAGTATTAGTTGCCGAGAAATCGGTGGCTTCCTTGTTCAAAAATGAACAGATTGGACTTTAGTTATGGGCAAAACTAATTGCAACATGCCAACACTCATGCTGTCAGATATGGGCGTCCAGCTTGCCTTTTCAATAAATGTACCTGGCTCTGAAGGCCGTGCATGTCCTCAGCATAGTAGCGTTCCTCCAACACCATCCCGAGCTGCAAGTGAAGGTTCGGATCGGACTTCTTTCCTTTGATTGCACAAGCCATGCAGCAGGCAGCTTTGTCCAGCAGATCCAGTGGTCCCTCTCCCTCAGTATCGGCAGATTTGAGAGAGGGAGTTGCTGGAAAAGCAACGTAGTGCAAGCTTCGGATCAGAGCATGTACGTGTTAGCAAACGGCCTCGTTAACGATAGGCTGCCAACAAGTCAGTGGCATCTCCCTGCCAAATGATTCACTCACTTAATGTAGCCGGAAATGAATAGCCACTGCCGCATGGTCGCATGCTGTGCTGTGCTCACCTTTCGATAGCATATCTCGGTAGCTGCCCAAATGGCTTTGGGCCATGCTTAGAAGCTTGACTGGGTTTGCTTCGTCAAATATTTTGTGGAGCTTCTTTTCCCAGTTTCTTATCTGAAAAGATGACCAGCTGGCGTCTCAATTTCAAAATACCGCATTGTCGAAGGCTACCTTGTAGAGAGGGGCCGTTGGGGGCCAAGTGTCAAAAATGTTTTTTCTCGAATCGACCTCTTGTTTTCCAGTCAAGTGACTTAATTGACTGAGCTATAGAGACTACTGTTCCAAGTTATTCAACACAGACGTTAAAGCATTGGCTTTAAATTTGCACATAGAGACACGTGCCAAGCTCAAATCCAAGAGCAGTGCCTGAATGCATCGAAACGTAATTTGATGCCTAGCTGTTATCCTTAAGTCTGTTGTAGTCGGCAACCAATGACTGAATCATCTGCCAGACTTACAGAGGAGGGCAAGAGGTTTTCGTCACGTCCTATGCTCTACTTGCCTGGGTATTTGTATCACTAAGATAGGGATTATTGAACTGGAATATGGCGATAGGTGTGAGCAATTTTGTAAGAAATCAATAATAATACATTTATATAGCACCCTCCGAGAACCTAATCTCTTTCTAGGCACTTTCCATAAGCTGTAAGGGAAGCATGATCAAATGACTAATAGTAATGTGCACAATGTCAATAAAGCATAACATGGTTAGAGGTGAAATGCACAATGTCAACATGAAAATATGTTTAGTAGCAGCATGCACAGTATCAGCATGCATAAGTACACAAAGGATGAATCTCAAGGATGTAACACTGAATGCCATGATAAACAGCTGCATTTTTTAGCTTTTAAATATCGCCAAGTCAGGACTTCAGTCGGGAGTGAGTTCCGGAATTCGGGAGCATATGAACTAAAGTCACCGTCTCCAAAGGATTTGAGGTTCGTACGAGGTATAGGTAAACGATTAGATTATGGAAAGCAGGCGATACACCGCTTAGCCTGATGTGGGAATATATATGTTAGGTAGGCTGGAGCCAAACAATGAAGGGACCTAAAAGTGAGTGACAGAACCTTGAAGCCCAGTCTGCTTGACAGGGAGCCAGTGCAGGTCGGCGAGAAGTGGTAGGATGTATCAACTGTGGCGCTCACGACAAACAAGCCTAGCTGCGGGGTTTTGCTCGAACAGCAAGCGCCTGATTGCATAGGCCAGTAGACCAGCAAGCAGTGAGTTACAGAAGTCGAGACGGAATCTATAAAAGCAAGCTGTTGCTGGCAGCATGAAAATGTCGACGATGGACTTTTTTGTCCCCGTATGAAATGAAGGCTTGGAAGAAAGTTTGGAAGAAAGTGTGCCTTTCAGTTAGAATATTGCAATGCAACACAGTGTCCTTGGAAATGATGCAATGCACTTTCCAGTATGTTTTGTAAGACCTTTAATTTCCTTTGGCTCTGTGTCGGTTGGTCAGCATAGCACGTCACACTTTGTTGGTTGGTGTCGAATGCAAGCACAAACAGGTAAACTATTTGTCTAGAGCTTAACAGAAAGGCTTAGTAGTTACATATATGAGAGATTGCATCAGTGTTTGCACTGCTGCAGCAGCAGTAATGGTGGCAATCTTAGCCGTAACACATAAAGTCGCAGCAGTTTCTGCTACATCATGGCAATGGCAGTGGCAGCAGCTGCATTAATGATAGTGACAACATAGAGATCAATAATGCTAATTATTATTGTATAGTTGATATAGTGCCCTCAGCGAACTCAATCTCTTTCTAGGTCTTTTACATTATCAAGATTTGTGAACTTACATTTGGAGCACAGGACTGGGGAACTTGAATTCAATTTGGCAAACTAATGTGTGAATTAACATAGTAGAGCACTATCATTTGCTCCAAAACCGGTCACGGACATCCAGAAACTAAACAGATGACAATGAAAAGAGCTTCCTTTACCTACCTCGACAGCATGAGCAACTGAAACACTTGTGTATTTTGCCTCAGCGCCGTCCAGGGACTTGGGAGTTTGATTTGCACCAGTAACTTTACTGCCCACATCGGAGGCTGTGGCACACTCAAGAAAACCTGAAATTTTTGAAAACTGCCTAGCTTTATGCCAGGCTTCCTCGAGTGCAGCACTTCATGTCATTCGAGAGCTTGCATCCTTGCGAGTGCCGATGGCAAGTGGAGCACTTGTCGATGCCTGTACCGATGCGAGTGCTTACCTCCAAAGGTGAGTGGTATCAGAGCCTGGCACTGCGAAAGTCTGTGGTCGCTTTCGGTGTCCACGAGAGCCCAGTCGCCCTGCAACGGTGCCTTGCTAATCGGATTAACTTTGGAAATCTTTGTTATTTCGGCGATTATCGGCTGCGAGAAGACATGCTTGGGCTCGGTGCCATTGATGCTAACAGGTCTGTAGAATGGGGACAGCGAAATTGGGTCCTCAAACATCATGGCTTCTCGTTTGTCTTTTAGCTTAAAATACCTGGGCACTTGCTGACGTAGGATGCTCACTGTGTATGCCTGCAAAAGTTGTTCTCAGTCAAGCCGAGGTAGGTCCGCAGCCCGACTGCAGGTACAAGGAGCTTCAACAGGCACCTGTCGCCTGGCTACTCGGTGCCAAGCAAATCGGGCTTTCTTAAGTTAACATTACAATTCAAGTATAATGAGTAATAAAAAGTCCAAGTCTTGTTGGCCGTAAAGTGCACTTTCTAAGACGTCTGCTTCCAAAGCAAGCACCACTCACCTTTTGGTTGGATTTATCCGCCGAGAACACACCAATGACGACACGTGTCTCTCCGACATTTAGTAGGATATCTAAGCCTGGGGGCTGACTATTAACGGTTAGCTCGCATCGTACGTCTGCCACAGTAGGCTTCAGCTGTATGCTCGAGGTCTGGCAGGGCAGGTTTACTGCAACAATGTACTGAATGATGTGCGGCTAAACCGTGCAGAGCCAGAGTCCGGTACCCAACAATATATCCCTAAGTGACGTTATCAGCAGCACTTACTTGAATAAGCATCAGTTGTCGGGTCAAATGTGGGCACCAATTTACCCAAGCTTGTCTCGAGTCCTGTTAGAGATGCATCTTTTGCGGACAGCCTTTTCACGTTGACAAAGTACTGCTTAGCAGTTCCATCCTCAGCAGTAACTTCAATTTTTATCTCATTAACTTTCCCTTCTTCTAAAGGCACCACCTTGGTTCCTCCGCTTTTCTGAAAGACCGAGAGCATTTGTGCATCGAAAAAACAAGTACAACTGCTGGTTTGGTCCTACAAAGTTATACAAATTTTGCATTGCTTCGAATCTACGCCGGATACGTCTTACCATAAGCACACATCTGTAGGCAAGACGCACAGCTAGCTCAAGTATCGTAGGCGTGTGCTGTATTACAAGACACTGGGGCCATATTGCTGCCCAATAAAGCAATTCTATTTCGAAGTACTTGCTACGAAGGTCACTGGTGATAACTATGGGGATACCCCCGAAGCGTCTTTGGCCATTCCAATCAACTTCTGGCCTCGTTGATTATGGCTGCCATGCCTATCGCCGTTCAGCTGCTTATTGCAAGCAATTCTTTTTGAGGCCTTTTTATGGTGACCGCGCATTTCTCCGATTGTCACGTAGGCACACAACTGACGCTATAAGTGCAACTTTAATCGATGCGTTTGCCCGGGGGTGGAGAGACGGCGCCACACTAGTCTTGCTTCGTCGGCAATGTTGACACAAGACCAAACTAAATGCAAACGCCGAGCCGTGACAGTGAATGGACAACTAACACCATTGCGTCGTGCTGGAGACAGCGGAAGCCATTCTTTCAACTCCAAGTGCAATCTATTTTAGCCCCTTTAAAAAGGAGCTTTTCCTTCGATGTCAAAGGTGCGACTTCAACCGTCGAGACAGAGGAGGCGCGGCCTTTATTTGTTGAAGCTGAGACCGCTGAAAGCGGTGAGGGTTTTGTAAAGGGTTTTTAAGTTCGGCTATTGGCTCATTATGATATTGCTTACTCTATTATTTTTATGACACGTTTGACTCAGCCTAACCAAGTCGGTCGTTTATTTATCGTTTAAAAGAAAAAAGGTAATAGCTCAAAGTTTTGAGTTCTTAGTCTGGGTCCATCGTTCGGCATGACTCGCACGTGCATACAGGAGCGGTAAAGCGACAAGTTTTGCGGCGCCAACCGCCTAATATCTGCGGCCTTCACCGTCAAAAGAATGGACATTAATCGAGTCTCACAGAGTGGCCGTGTAATTGCACCTCATAGGACACACTAAAAAGCCGCCACCAAAGAGTCGAGGCTTAAAGTATCCTGTGCTGAGCAACAGCAGCACACCGCAGGCAAACGGCAAGCATACAACACTGCTGTCTCTTCGTTGGATTACTCAATTAGCAGTTTCTCAAACAACTTGTACCTGTAGGAAAGTCTTGCCTAAGAGTCGGAATGGTCCGTGGAAATAAATACTGCTAGTCAAAGATAGTTAGCACAAAAGTCAAGCAGTTCACTATGAAGTTATCGTGGATTAAGCTAAAAAAAGACAATTTTTGATATTGTAGTAACTGACTATTTCACATGTTTAATATCATAACTATTTAATGCATTACAAATGCATTGCGTATCTTAGCCTCACCGGCAATAAAGAATAAATAAATAAAAGAACGGACGCCGGAAAGAAGCAATTAGAACTGAAATCCAAGAGCAAGCCCACCTCGATTCTTTATATAAAAAGTTCATAAAGCAGCCCTGTACCACGCTGTGGTTTTACAGAGAGGAAAAAATACACCGACGAGGAAATTTGCGATGCAAGTTGCGGCGCTCGATTGGTGCACTACTTGTAGAGCGCAGTACTTCTCGAGCGAGAGCCCATGTATTTCGCAGGATATCCAGGGTGCTCACCGATATCGAGTAGGACGCCCCCGAGTCGCTAGTAACGCACTCGAAAGTCACATTCTCTACGTTGCTTGGCACTGTAACTTGGTACTGAGTAGTAGCCTTATTGAAGTCGGGGCTCAACTTTCCCGGCTGTATAGAAAGCTTCTGGAGGTTGCAATCGTCCATGACCGACTCTGACCGGAACTGTGGTTGCGAGAGACGCGGGTACCGTAGCCAGGCAGGCCACCGAGCTCTTGGCCACGCCCCTCGCCTACCTTCCCTATGTAGTTGAGCGCCGCATTATTTCTACCGTTGAACGATAGCAGAAGCGCGCTGAGACACACGTTAACGTTGGGTTTCGCTATATTCAGCCAACTGTAGTCAGGCATGCTGTCAGGTCTTGAAACACGATTGGACATGCTAGTGATAGCATTAGCGTTAGATTACTAACTATCGTTGCCCTAATTAAGATAATAATGTTGGACAAGCAGAGGTTAGACGCGCTCAGGTACATTATTCAAACGATCCGAGTCATTAATCCACCCACACCTCGCAAAGGGTCGAGCCGACCAGGCACGGAAGTGCCGGATCCGGAAGTATTAGAACGCGGGCGCGGGAAGGAATGGCCCCAGTGTTGGACGATGCTGAGCTGCAAGATGAATTTGCTTTGTTTGGTATCGAATTTGATAGCAGCGATGTCATGGATAAGCGTAAGCTTTAAAATTTTTTTTCGCAATCCGTTTCTGTTATCATGTGCTTGCGGCGTTTGAACTGTAGCTTTATTAATGTCGGATGAGTGATCGATCACCGGCTGAGCACTAGGACAGTCGGAACTGGGTTTGCATGTGTAGCCTTTGGCCGCTACGCGGATGCCGTGGACTAGCATTAGTGGATTTCTTTCGGCTTCGCAATTTTGGCTGTGACCAGTCTCAGGTGCTTCACAGTTCTAGTTGCTACTGCTGCTACATGGGGGCGTCGGTAGGGCGCAGGGCGTAGTTTGTGAAGTCAAGGGTGGCTGATTATTAGCAGCCTAATCTATGCACGCTGCAGGAATCCAACCTACGATCCGGTTCGTGATGTTTGATAGTCCTAATAATGATAATAGCTCGTTTGTATAGCGCCCTAAGAGACCTTTTTCTCTGTCCAGTAGCTTTACAACTCGCTGCAATAGATTCAGTACCCAAATTTTAGGAACGTTCAATCGAACATACAAAAAGAAATAAGTATCGTACTTTGGTCATCGTACTAAATCAAGCATGTAGGCATTCACGGCCAACTGTTAGTAAAGCCTGTGGCTAATAACATGCACTGAATCATGCATATGTAAGAATGCTAAGCACGCCGGAATAAAAAAACAGACAAGTTCACTGTGGCGAAGGAAAAGTTGACGGGAACAGGTGGATCTTTAATTGGGACTCATCAGATGCAAGGTCATTGCAGGTGCCCCTAGGCTAAATCCTAGGGCCTAAAAAAAGTTGGTCTTTGTCAAATCCAATCCATACGAGGTGCCATACGGGCGTTCATGTGTGTGCACTTGGTCTGACTTCTTGTGTGTGCACCTATGCCTTTATATATGAGCATTCGTGCACATGCATGCAACTGCAAGTTGGCATAAGTGTGTGTGCTCGCGCGTGTGCGTGTTCGTACGTGTGCGTGTGTGTGTGTGTGTGTGTGTGTGTGTGTGTGTGTGTGTGTGTGTGTGTGTGTGTGTGTGTGCGTGTGTGTGTGTGTGTGTGTGTGTGTGTGTGTGTGTGTGCATTGATAAATTAGATACTCAATCAAGTGTTTCTTCCGTGAACTTATGGGTATCATACCTCAGTTGGTCAAGATTGCCGAGATTATTTTCGAGAATGGGAGAGCTTAGACGTTAGCCTATTTGCATCGGATGACTAGTACCTGGCAAGAGAATTATGTAATCTAGCTGAACTGCTGCACCAGTTTCAGCCTCCTCGTGCCCTCAGGTCATCTATGGACAATAAATTAGCTGTTACATTCCTGCGCTTAAAGACCGTTGGCGACATAAGCTTTTGATCTGCAGATCCAATACTGGAAATCAGTCCTGCAATTCCTATGCAACAACATCTACTCTTCTTCTACCGACTGTGGCACACTGATCTGTGATGGGTTGGCCAGTCAGGCCCTTCAGGTGCTGTAAGGTTCATCAGCAATCGATGTAATGTATCTCTCTGTAATGTATCTGTAACTCCACAAAGCCATAAAGACTATGTGAGTGTTACGCATGAGAGTTGTGCATAGCGTACTCACAGCCTAAGCGGCTTTCGGTATGCATTCGGTAGCCAACAGACTTCGTCTCATGCAACAAAGAGAAAGTGGGAAGCATAGCAGAGTCAGGAGAGCAGTTGAGGTAGTGAATAGCATGGAAGTAGCAGCTCAGGACTGCAGAAAAGGGTGAGCCATAGTCGGCAGCAGGAGAGTAGTTGTCGTTGCGTAAGAATTGTGGAAGCGAGTTCCACAGTCTAGGACCTGCAGAGCTAAAGCTTCTGTCGCCAACGGTCTTTAAGCAGAGGAACAGAACTGCTAATTTATTGTCCACACAGGACCTGAGGGCACAAAGAGGCTGAAACTGGTGCAGCAGTTTAGCTAGGTGCGATGGAGCCAAGCCGTGGCGGGCCTTGTGGGTCAACGTAAGAACTTTGCTATGTATCCGTTGCTCCACCGGCATCCATCCTAGCTCCTTTAGCAAAGAAGGCACGTGCTCATTCCCTGGGACTTGAAGACTAGCCTTGCAGCCATATTCATAGTCAGCTGCAGTAGCCTAGTTGCTTTCTTTGGTAGCCCAGCCAAAAGGGAATTATAATAATCAAGCCGAGACAGAACCAAGAAGCTATGCCGATTGGTTCACGAGCTGTTGACAGTGTGGGAGCCTCTACACCCGTTGTCGAAGTGCTTGCAGCCACCCATTACTTCCAGGGTGTTGTGTGCACCGTCCATCCACCAAGGCCCCTCGTATTTTTTCCTATGCCGAGCTGGCTTGGTTTAGTGGTTAAGGTGAGGTCGTTGGCTTGAGCTCCGTAGCATATGTGAAGCTCCTGCATAGAGATGAAGTTCTTTTAGGCTATATTATATTATTTTAGGCTTTTTTGCTATACAGTGAATTATATGTCTAGAACACCAAGGGCCCGAGACATAATTGGCAGTTATGACTATTATGTCTTTCTCAGTGCAGTTGGTCAATCGTCGTAAGCCTCGTGGCTTGCTCAGAGCAATTCATTTTGCAAGATGGCGATTGGAAGCCTGGTTACCACCGTAGGCTGTATGACATTGCTCTCACCTGAGAGGGATGCCACTGGTAGGTCACACTAGCCGTAATGGCTCACTAGGTAAGGCGGTTGCTTTTCATTACCTCGGCCCCGAGGTCGTGGGTTCGAATCCTGCGGTGGGCGATCTTTTATCGCTACTGCAAGCGGTGGTGATAGCCGTAAAGGCTCTTCTGTCGCTATACAAAAAGAGGCTGTTAAATCAGCTAGTATTACATTACTATCTCATCACAGCATTTTGATATACGTATGTGCATGTTCGTTTAAAGGATCCACAATGTATGGCCGTTAGTGCACCATGTCAGTATTGTGGTAATTTCAGGAATTTTATGGAAGAACTGCCGCTTTCAATGCAGGTCACGTGTGTCATAGGCTGGTGTATCATGCTGGGCATTGTTCTTCATTTTTTTAGTGAAGGAAATAGCAGTCACTCACTGCTACGATGTGACCAGAATCGTAAATTGCTGGATGGCATTCTCCAAGTCAAACGAGGACCTTCCTTTAACCTTGGAGACGCTGTTCCGATTCGAGCGAGACGTGAGTTTTACGTGTTACCCGTGCCTGTACTGTTCTCCGAGTACAGCCCAGGTTGTGTTGTACTGCATCGAGTGATTAGCTAGCTGCCGGTTTCCCTGATGGCATGAAGGCAGCTTAATTTGATCCCCAGTCAGTCTTAGCATGCTGCAGTTTCGCTGTGTGCATGAGCCATTTCCTAACTGTATGGTGCTCATACTTTGCGGCCTAGTTCACTTGGTCCATTGATAGTGTGCGATCCTTTCATTGCAGCCTGCAACCCTTTACCCCCCCCCCCCGACCTTATCCCTGTGGTAGGATGTTTGTATTGTACGAACCATTCATGGCCTGAGTCTTGTCGATGCCAATTTCTTTGTGTTTGGTGCAAGCTTTTTTCAAGTTGCTGGTTCTTACTGCAAAATCCGGCAGCTAGGCTTATCTGTCATGGTTGAAGTTGCCACATCGTACCACTTCTTCCCGACCTGCACTGGCTCCCAACCAAGCAGCGTATCGACTTCAAGGTTCTGTCACTTTTAAGTCCCTTTATTCTTTAGCTCCAGCCTACCTATCAGAACTACTCCATCATCAGTCCAAGAATCTTACAACCTGCTGTTCTGACTCGAAACGTTTAGCTATACCACACACGAACTTCAAAACCTTTGGAGGCCGTGCCTTTAGTTCGTATGCTCCCAAAGCCTGGAGCTCACTGCCGACGCACGTCACAACGTTCCCTGGCTTGACGACATTAAAAAAGAAGCTTAAAACGCACCTGTTTATTACAGCATTTAGTGGGTCTCTGTGATTCGTCCTTTGTATGCAAATGCGTGCTTACACTATGCCTGCTGATTATGGATTTTACCACCAATCATTTGGAAATGCTTTCTATACAGCATCTGTAAAGTGCCTAGAAAGAGATTCAGTTCTCTGCGGGCGCTATACAAATGTTATTATTAGTAGTAGTGAGGTGCTTGCAATTTACGATCCAGGATATGAGTTCAACTTTTACAGTAGGCAATGCATTACTCACTTCAAGAGAAGCACTAGCTGATTTTGAAGTATCATGCTTAGACATGCATGCAAAAGCCACAAAGAAGGCAGTCGAGGCCATTCGTTAGTAGGACCCATGGCAAACACTGAATCATGTGCAAATTAGCAAGCAAAACACGCAGGAAAGAAGACTGGGGCTCAGGGAAAGCTCGGCAGAACAGTTTCGTCTCAAGTTGAGACTTGAGTTCTACAAAGTCAATGCAGGTGGTGCCTGAAGCTGGTAGTGAGTTTCTGACTTTCATTGCATACAGACTGAACAGCCCGTCATGAAAAGAATTCGTTTAGTTGATGCATAACTGCAAAGTGACTGGAATCCGAGTTGCGAGTGGTGCAATAGCTGACTGGAGGAGAAAGGAGGTCGTACAGGTGCAAGCTGGTGCAAGCCTGTGAGCGACCTGTAGGACAGATAGAAGATCTATAATAATAATAATGCACTTGATAAAGCGCCCTCAGAGAACTTAATCTCTCTGTAGGCGCTTTACATTTTCTGCAAAGGGAAATGCAATTGAATGGTGAGTAAAATCATGCTTGATAATCTAGAAGTCGATTCGATGCTTGATCGGGAGGATGGGAAGCTCAGACAGAAATGATGGAATGTTGCAGCTTTGCCCCTGTCGACATACCAGACAAGCTGCCAAGTTTTGCACCAGTTGCAGATAATTATGGGGAAACTGCATGGGGGAGAGATTCAATTTTGTTTTAATTTTCCCTTAAAAGATAAACTTATTAGAAATGCAATCCGAAGTTTTGATGAAAGTTTTTCCGAAGTTTGGAAGTTTTGATAATTGGCACATTGCAAAAAAAATCAAAGAGCTGGACCTTGTTTAACCGAAAGTTGACCGGATGTGACATGCCGACCATCCTATTATGAATTCCGGCTTCAAGTTCCGTCAGAGTTTGCTGTACCCGATTGGAACCTAAAAGGAATAGCAAGTGTGTCGCTCAAAACATTCAGTAAATTGTGCTAATAAACCATGAATTTATCGTTAGATGCCCATCGTTGTGGAGCGTATCAAGGTCCGATAAAAGTTTGATAACCTTTGACCGGTACCTATACACTAGCTGACTTGCGACGCAACTTCCGATGGCTCTGAGATGTGTGCAAACACATATTCCTGCTAAGAATTTCCTTGCCAGACATTATTTGCATTGACTGGGTATTTTGATTCTGAGTCACCCGGAAGATATTACTTGCCCGAAGGACGACTGGAAGTCGTTAGTTTATATGTTGACTAGGAAAGCCAAACGTGGTGGTTGCTAGGTGGCCGGGTTAACCTCTGAACCAAATGCATCACGACAATATCACATGCAGTTCCGTCCATTTGCATTCGCCACCATTTAAGGGCACATGATGGGAAGCCCTGAATGAAGAGCAATGCAGGAATCTTGAAGTGGGATCACAAACGTATGAGCTAGTTTGGGTGTAGTACTTTTGCCTAAGCAGTCCCTAACTTTTTCCTCAGTTTACAATATTCCTCATCCGAAAGTAAGCTGATTTGACGATAGAGGCGATAAGCTCATCCAATCACAAGTTGTTTTGAAACTTCGCGACCACATAGCGGGCAGCAGTCATGATAGTAATGCTAGGACGAACCAATCCTGAGGGGGATTTTCAGATTCTTGTTGACTCTGGACTCACTTGTCTGTAGCTATTAGCTGCTGTGTAAATCTGGGGCTCTTGAGTGAGAGCTATTTTTTTAATTCAATCCAATCGTCGAGTTGACCAGTTCCCCTGTGTGTCTACTGCAGTGAATAAATGATTTGTTGCCAGAAAGTGCCTCTTGGCCCAGCTATCTTGACAAACAATAAGTAACGCCACACAAGTAGCTGCTTGACACGCTAGCAATTGCTGTTTTTTGCTATTTTTTTCAGCACAGCAAAGTCGTGTCACGGACTCCGCAGACACCTAGTAGTGGTGGCAGCAAAGCAAATCGCAGTTTTGCCACACCGATGTATCCTTTGTCGATTATATTTTCATCAACCATGTGCTACAGCGTTTTGCTGGCGCTTTGCTCGTGTAGTGCTTCGTCACTCCGTTCCGCTCCTTCCTTGCCACCCATGCGCATTCTGCATCCTAGTTCGATGGCAGTTCTTTAACCACCGCAGCGAGTCTTCTCAGGATCTGCACTCACTACCCGATGTGTTGGAGCACTTTTGTCAAAGCTTGCTGACACATCGTGCTGCTACGTCATCGCGTTCGTGATAGTTTCTTTGATGGGGGACTGTACTAGCATAAGCCAGCGTGAAGCCGACGAGTTTCTGGAAGCCTACGGTACCCCATCTTCAAAAGCGAGCAAAAAGCGCACTCAGTCTACACCCAAAGCCAGTGGCAAGCGGGTGCTCAGTGCCGGCGGCAGCACCTCCAGTGCGGCCGGCAGCCCCGTCATTGGCGCCACGAGTGGCGGCGGAGGCAGCTCTGCCAGCCCGCAAAGGTATGGAAAGCTTGTAGCTTTTTTGTTGCTTGATGACGTTACCGCAGAGCTGGCAGCATATATGCCCCTCGCTCTGGTGAAGCATCGTGTGAGCCTGTTTCTTTTCTGCAGCACTGCTTTGTCGCGGAAGTACCAGCATCGAGTTGGCGCTGGAGAAGTGCTTCTCAAGTATGGCGGCTCACATGGTGGCCAGAGGCAAAAGGCAAAGGGCCTGACCAAGTCCGATGTGAAATATTGCGATTCCTTGCCTGTACTCGGTGTGCCGTTCAAGTACATGTTCCAGAGGATTCTGGACCAATGTGCCGGTCAGTGGTTTAGGTGGCTGCTGTCTTGTGCGAACATCCATGCTACTGTGATGTTCGTAGAGTTTCATGTTGGGTCCAGCCATTTCCGTGATTCGGCCTCGGCAAATGAGGATCTTCTGAGAGGAGGCACTTTGATGATGTGAGTGAGAGAGAGAGAGAGAGAGAGAGAGAGAGAGAGAGAGAGAGAGAGAGAGAGAGAGAGACGGAGAGAAACAGAAAGACAGACAGACAGAGATGCAGAGACAGAGAAAGTTTGATAAATATGGCCATGGTCTTGCTCGTGTTGCGCTCTGTTGGCGCTTGAGGTTTTCGGCTGTTGTCGTGCCATTATCCGGGTGCATTGGTGGGTCATGGTGCTTACGTTTCCAGCTTTGCAAAACAACTACCGGTAAAGCAGCATGAAGAATAGATTGTGGATTGAATGCCCCTTTGCTCGGCTTTTCATTATAGCCAAGACAACGTTGGCACTCTTTGTTTTTCAAGATGCTGCCCTCTTGCATCAGAAGCCTGGGTTCGACTCCCTCGAGCAACAGGCCAAATAATTTCTCTCCGACCTGCACTGCCACCAGTCAAGCAACAGATCGACTTGAAGGTTTTGTCTCTCACTTTTAGGTCCCTTCATTATTCGGCTCCACCCTACCTATCAGATCTTCTCCCCCACCTGGCCAAGCATCGTACCGCTTGCTTTCCGGAATCTAATCGTTTACCTATACCTCGTACGAACCTCAAATCTTTTGGAGACTGCTACTTTAGTTGTTAAGCTCTCAAATCCCGGAACTCACTTCCAACTTACTTCGCAACATCCCCTGACTTGACCTCATTTAAAAAGAACTTAAAAACGCACCTATTTAGGACAGCATTTAGTGGGTCCCTGTTATTCGTCCTTTATGTGCTTATGTGTGCTGACACTGTGCATGCTGCCACTAACCACACTTTCATGCTGACCTTGTGCATGTCACCCCTAACCATGTTATTCAAGTTGTTTACCGAGCATGATACCACTCACCATTCGATCGTGATTCCTTTGCAGCAAATGTTAGCGCCTAGAAAGAGATTGAGTTCTCTGAGGGCGCTTGATCAAGTGCATTATTATCATTATTATTATTTCTGCGTCGCATTGGTCTGCTTTCTTTCGCCTGTGCCATTGCCGAGTCATATTCATTAGACCTTGCAGTCGCTGGTTTGAATCCTGCTTCGGGAGGGGTAGAGTAGTTATTGCTCGTCAGCTGAAGCTAGTCATTGCCGGCAGTCCACAATGTTAGCAAGGCATATTGGGCATGACAAAATGAAGGGTGCTCTAAAATTGCTGCTAACTAGCCACGTGGTTGATGTGATAGGACCATCCTCCTTACGTGAAGTTCCTATAAAGAGATTTAGTTTTCTCAAGGGGCTATACAAATGTCATTATTAATATTATTGTTATGCTTTGTAAATAATGTTTTAGAATTACCCTTACATAGCAGTCTCTCATTAGAGCTGACCTAGTGGAAACGCAAAAATGTTAGTTGTGGGTTTTCACCTCACGTTCCGGATGGCTATCCAGGCCAGTTAAAAAGTAATTGTAAACGTCGTAACTGCCGAACAATTTTGTACGTGTGGTGAGTTGAATTAGCTTAGCTTGCATCCTAGCCACTAGGAGAATGAAATAACTCGGTGCTCCTTGCTGAATTTTTCATCTTATTCTGCACTAATCTGCAATTGGGCGGTACACAATGGTGTAGGTCTTGAGATCCAACTCAAGGGTGAGCCTACATCATCCACTGGTGTGCTTGTGCACGACTTCAAAGATACTCCCTGTGCTATCTTCATGTGACTATGTGTGTCTTAGGTGGACATTTATATAATTAATGTTCCCGATAAGCTATGTAACAACTTTTGCTCTGCAGGACTGTGGAACTCACTTCCACATTTCTTATGCAACGACATCTACTCCCCTGCTATCGACTGTGGCACATCCTTTCCAGGCATCCTGAGCTGCTACTTGCTACTTCCATTCTGCTCACTACCTCAACTACCCTCCTGACTCAGCTATGCTTCTTATTTTTTCTTCGTTGCATGATATAAAGTCTGTTGGCTACCAAATGCCTACTGCTAGCCGCATAGGCTTGGAGTGCGCTAAAGAAAACTCCCCTGCTTAACACCCACTTAGTCTTTGTGATTTTGTGGAGTTAAAGACGGAGATACATTACATTAGGTAATGATTGGAAAGGCTCTTGTTGCCTTCTTCGCATGACCGTAGTTTGCTAAGATGTTTCCTTGCATGGTGTTATCTCAATAAGCTGTGAGGGTAACATTAATTTGTCATTGTGGCTTACAGATAGGCGGACAAAGTTGATTTACATATACATTATTTTTTTCCGTTTCCTAGCCGGCTGTTGAGTTGCCACGGAGGTAACCTTGTCTGGTGATCAAGCTGGTAAAAAAAAACTAAGCAATGAATTGGAAAGACCTTATTCACAATTTTTTCATCTTATGTATTGACACTCAAACAGCCACAAAGTTGTCTATAGCACTAGGCATCAAGATTAGCATGTTGATACCGGGATGTCGACAATTTCTCCGGACTGTTGATCCTTTCCCTTATCTACTGGCTATAATGGTGCGTGGTACGGCTCTGTATGGCATTTGGCTACCGGAAGAAACTTATGTGTTTTGAGTGTGATTTGTTCTTGATTGTGCCTAGTGGTGGTAGATTTTTAATTTATTTTTAAATCAGCATTTTAAAATATCTTTTGAAATATATCCTGATATCCAGGGTATTTTTTTATTTAAACAAAATGAGTGTTATCAAAGTAGGGCATGCGGCTTGGGTAAGGAAAATGTGAGAAGCAAGTCGCCATCGTGTTTAGCTCAGCTCAATCGAGTTCTTTTCAAGGACCGCACGTTTGCATATACCGATATTGTGTCTGCCATCGGTTCCGTCGAATGCGAAAACACCCAGAAGAAGAAACTGCAGCAGCAAGAAGAGGAGGATTAGGAGGAAGGAAAAGCTGAGGATTGCGGAGCGGGCGACATTCAGGATCAATTCCAGCTTGCTGACGACCTGGGGAGCATTCTGGATCAATAGTAGGGGCAAGGAGTTGGAGGAGATTGTCACGGAGGAAGTCATCATCTCACTTGAATAAAAAGAGAAAAAAAACATTTTAAATATTTTAAAACATTTTAAAATGCCGGCAATTTCCCGTCCTAATAAAAAACGAAACACTAATTGTGCCACAATAGTGCTTAAAAATTTTACCGTTACATATACCAGAATGATTGACTGTCAAAGCAGAAGTTTTCGGTTGAAGTATTAGGGTTTTAATTGTCGTTTAGAGGCAGCTCATGATAGGCATTTCTTAAGTTGATCCATCGGTTTGTTGTTATTGCTTGAGTGTATACTGTGCCGGCCGAAGCATGTTTGTGATGACCGCAATGATAAGGATCACGTTGACCGTGATATGCATAGTTAAGCTAGAAGGAGTTTGGCATCGATGCCTGTGTGTGGCAGCTAGTTGTCCGTTACGCTGAGCCTGTTCTGTTTTGCAGTTATTAATAAAAAGATTGATACTTTATCCGAACACTTGAAGATGCAGCTCAGTGTGCAAACAGAAGATATATCATCTGCTCCCGATGTAACCCAGGATGATGTGACAGTCGTTGGAATGGTTGTTTGTGACAGCAATGGAAAGCTGAACGACGAGTCGGTACTGCTTCAGGGGTGCAAGAAGTATTCGCCAGCTGCACAAGCTTATCCAATCGGTTTGCAAGCAGCTCAGGCATTCTCCTTATTTCCAGGACAGGTATACTTAATGCTGCTGCGATTTGTTGAAGTTTTTTCTTATGCATATTTTTGACGATAATCTTGCCGTTATCTAGCTTTATTTTCTATAACCGCGATTCGTGCTAGTTCAATCACAGCACAGGTCTCAAAAAACGGTATACCACTTACTTGTGTGCTATTTATAACTGATCTGAGCATCTTATGGTAGTCTGCTGATGATCATGTACTGGTGGGCTTGACTGTCAAAGCAAAAGTTTTCGGTTGAAGTATTAGGGTTTTAATTGTCGTTTGTTGTTAAACGAAGTCATCTGCAATTAGCGCTAAGAATATGGCATGGTTGTCGCACTGTATTGAATGCGACCAGTTTCTCGTGTTTATTGAAAGATCTGTAAGAGCTCGTTTGCATGTATCGTTTTCGATGGTCGTTGCTTGGATTTACTGTTTCTCACTCCATGAACCTCGGGAGTCCTGCTACCTCTTCGAACCGTGTGAGGCCTTACTTGCTAGCTACAGTACGTGTTGTCCACCCTGGCTTCCCATTTGGGTTGTAGCCCTAGAAGATTTCGTCAGTGGTGCTGGGCACCTGTATTGCATTATTACATGAATGTAAAATATACGCTTCTGTTTGTCAGGTGCCAGTCTCAGCAGATGTATACATTTCTACGAGGTGCATGATTTTCTGTCGTCGTCTTGTGGTTGTGGCTGCTCTGGCTGATGCTCTGTTGCCTTTCGGATTTCTAGATAGTGGCATTAAAGGGACGGAACCCCGACGGAAAGAAGTTCTTGGCAAGCGAAGTGCATTTGGTGGGTGACTTTTTAATCTATGTTCAGTGTCAGTGTTTGGTTATTAATCGTACTTATGATAGTACTACTGGTAGTCACTAGTGTCAATTTGATATGTAGTCTGCAATTCTAAATGGCATTCTCGGTGCCACCTAGGTCGCTAATGGTAGATCTGCATTTCATTATGTCTGTGCACAAAGCAGCAAGCTAGCGTTGATCTGCATTAACATTCACCGTATGGTACTGTTGCAGCCCAAACCACCAGCACAGCCAAAAGTGGACTTGGCTCTACTTAATGGTATGGTTGGAGAGGGTTTGGTGATAACTGGAACTGCTAATGTCTTTTGGCCTTGCTTTGTGTGTTTACTCTTGTTGTCGTAGCTGACCGATCATCCATGCAAGTGTTTCACACACTTTTTTCCAGAGGAGCTGAGTATGGTGATTGCATGTGGCAGCTTTACCACATTAGATAGCCTTGCATATGAACCATTGCAAGACCTCTGCAAGTACATTGCAAAGGAAAAACCTGACGTCTGCCTCCTGGTATGTATATGTTGCTGCAGCCTGCTATTACAGCCAACGGCTTGGTTTGTATGATCTGTTCTCTATCAAAGCTTCCAGCTAAAACCCTGATCATTGTCACTGATAATTTCTTTCTATTTTCTGTTCCTTGCATGCATTTATTACCGGTTTAGGCTGGAACAATGGAATAACTAAAACCTATCGAAGCTGGCTGTTACTGTCGAAATTAACTTCAAAGTAATACCTTTGTCTCAGCTTTGGAACCACGCAGCATGTTCCTTAGGGTTCGGGGAGGAGGGCCTTGATGGTGAAAGATAAATTGTTGGACCAGCAATCGAATGGGTGGGTGTTCAGTTTCCTTTTTGCAATTTGGGCTCCCCCTTGTTGAGCCATGAGATGATCTGCTTAGCCTAGTAGTAGTATCTATGCTTCAATATCTTCAAAGATGCTTGCATTTTGAAACGAATAGTAGAGCCGTCAATGCACTAATGGTGACCTTTTTTCTTTAGGTTGGGCCTTTCTTAGACCCGAGCAACACGGAAAACGAGGTACATGTTCGTGTGATTTAACTGTGCTTATTGTATGAACTGCTTGGTTGTTAGTGTCTTCACGTGTTGTTATAGAAAAAATTCACGTAATTTCTGGCAGCATAATGTTTTAGCATTTTCTTTAGACATGTGTGCTCACTCATTGACATATAATGACCTGTCCAGTGAGGACCATCGATATATTTTGTCGCTATAAGGAAAGTAGTTAATAAGCTTACCATAAAAGCTGCTACTTTCATGCTACTCACTACCTCAACGGCTCTCCTGACTCTGCTATGCTTCCCACTTTCTCTTTGCTGAGTGAGACGAAGTCTGTTGGCTACCGATTGCATACCGAAAGCTGCTTAGGCTTTGAGTGTGCTATAGAAAACTCTCCTGCTTTACACCCACACAGTCTTTGTGGAGTTACAGACAGAGATACATTACACTAGCCATGATAACTAACCAGCATAACATAGCACCAGGGTTTATTTTTGCTATGGTTCACTACGTGTTTGTGTGACTCGAGCCCCCTTCTGGATAACCTCGGGTACAAATCTATACACAATCTCGAGAATGGGTGTACAAATCGGGCCAGATCAAGTTTGACCGTGCGAACTTGGCTTCACTTGCTTTCTGCCTCGTTATCTCTTTCTCGTTATCTCTGTCATGCTCTTTCTCTATAATTGGATTCTGCTAAATCGTCGTAGTAATGTAGGAGGCCGGTTTTTCTGATTGCCCCGCTGATGGTGAGAAGACCATAGCATATCTATCACACTGCTGGAGAGCTACTTCCGCCCTACCGGCATGCTGTCGCCAATTTTTCTTGCTGGGAAAATGGTTCTGAAATGGCTTGGCTTATTGGCCTCTACCAGTAAGCATCAATTCCTAGTTTGCTGCAAGGAGACACCTAACTGCCTTATTTAAAATGCTAGCCAAGGCTCTCATTTTGTAGAATGGAAATTGCAATTAGGTCTGTCACTTGGAAAACTCAACAGGAAACATACGTGGCATGGTAATCAATAAGGAGATTAGGTCCTATGCTGTTTTGTCCACATAGAGATCGGTCTTAGTCTAATGAGGTATTATTACGTAGAATATCTATTCCGATTGATCTCTTTTTGGAGCACCGCAAAGCCACAAAAACTGATTGGATGCTATGCCAGAGAGTTTTCTATAGCTTTTCATTTAAAGCCTATGCAGCTTTTAATGTCGTGGGTTCAATCCTTTATTGCTTGCTGAGATTGGATGCTAGCAGTTGTGGCTCTTCTTCCGCAATATAAAGAGGCAGTTAAATTAGTAGCCTTTACTTTTGTTGACATGCTAGCAATGAGGGGCTGACCACGTGCAGATCTTGTTTAAGAGAACTGCCGTGCCGTTTTCTGGCATCGATGCAACTATTGCTGTATAGATATTGCAATTGCAACTTACGTTCTCAGAAACTCGGTATCACGTATGAAGAGAACTTCAATAGCAAGATTAATTGGCTGATAGATCAGACTGAAGGGTAAGTCATACACATTACTCTTAGTTTCTGAACTCTTTGTTGCAATGCATACCCCTGATATTTGCAGTCTTTGACTGTGGTTGGTACGTGCCCATTTCCTAGCATATTCTGACAGTAACAGCACTTGCCAGCCG
The DNA here is from genome assembly GCA_009760855.2 of Cristatella mucedo. Classification (NCBI taxonomy): domain Eukaryota; kingdom Metazoa; phylum Bryozoa; class Phylactolaemata; family Cristatellidae; genus Cristatella; species Cristatella mucedo. Next base: position 972,489 of record WPIO01000084.1, read on the forward strand.
TATTTCGATCTTCAAGTTTATATTACGGTGCTTGACGTTGCAATGCTATGTATACCTATTTGAACTAAGTTCGATGCGGGTCCGCCTCTTGTATCCGGCTTGGTTTTGTGCCTTATTCAGTGACCATGTCGGCAATAGCTTTGAGACTCCAGCTTGTCCTGCTTGCTAGTGCTTCGCCTGCCTTACAGATCGTTGTTCTCAATCGTTCATGTAGGTTGTCGTGGTCAATAGCATCAAACGCAGCTGATAGATCAAGCAGGCCCAGGGCAGCGACATTCCCATCGTTGTTGCTGCATAGAATGCCGTTGGTCACGTGGAGGAGAGCAGTGTTTCAGTGGAGTGGTGTCGCTTAAATCCTGACTTGAAAATGTTCTGACATTTCCATCTTTTTAATGTTTTCTACAAGCTGCTTAGCTACAGTTTTTTCAAGAATATTTGACAAAAAAGGAAGAATAGAAACTGTGCGATAGTTTGCAAGGAGCTCTGAATCTAATCCAGGCTTTTTTTAAGTATAGGTCTAACGATGGCTGATTTGGAGGACTTGGGTACAGCCTTGTTATCCAGGGAACCGTTAAACATCTCAGTTATGGCTGGGCTAAGTTTGTCTGCCAGTGACGACCACATAAAGGATGATATAAGGTCTTCGAGAGACGAGTTCATTTTATTAAGATAGCCACATCTCATGCAGAAACCTCGGAAAATCTCTTGAGGATGGTTATAGGTTTTGACTCAATAATTGCCTTGGTCAGAAGGGGCTTGCTTTATGGAGGCTGATGTGTGCAATTTTGTAATGAAAGCTGAAAACTTGTTGGACAGCCGTTAATATCTGGGGAGTGAGATCCCTTACAGTTGGCAAAGAAAATTATTCACAGGCTTATAAATCTGTTTTGCATCCGACTGGAGGACTGGAGTTTTAGAGTGAAAAAAAAAGAAGCCCCGTGTAGACTTGGAGGACGTCTTAGAAATTGGCTAGATCACTTGTATACGTCATAAAATGTCCTGGAGCTTTATTTTCCGGATCGTAGACATATAGAGCAAAATAAATCCAGCCGAAATCAGAAATCTTTCTTGCTTAGTTTGAAAAAAGCAAAACTGAACTCATTTCAAATTTTACTCCGATACGTGAAGTATTAGCCGAGTTATGGAGTTTACAAGGCACCAACTTACCGTGGAAATGGAGCTGTATAAAAGTCACGAGAATGCACCTCAAAAAGCTTCAAGCATGTATCTCAATCTACCACGGTTCGATAAGTTGGGATACAAGTCGCATACGATGCAGAGATCGGTAATTTTTTGTTTTTAGATTTTTTGCTTTCGGTTTACATCCGGTTTAGACGTGGTTTGCATAACCTTTTTTACTTTTATGCGGAAGTCGTCAGAACTTCCCATTCCAGTTGTAACATATTTGTCTTTCGAAACGTACCCTAAGCACATTCGATTGTTTGACACATTTTATAGGTATTTTCTTGACATTCCATGCTAATCTCATAAAAATTCCTTAACTTGCCATCACAGAGCACTAAGACTGATCTTATGCAATTACCTACTTCAGTGTGACATTGGCTATACCTTGAGCCTGTGTAGCAAGTATTGCTTGCCTGTATGAACCGGTAATCCTTATGGTATCGCACACTGTGGATCTCTACACTTGTTTTTGGCGTCTTGGCATCGTCCTGAGTACTGTGACAAAATGATCGATTGGTAACAGTACTTATTTTGGTTCCATGCGGTAAGGCTTCGGAATGGGTTGCTTGAAAGTGGAACTTCCATTATCTCGGGTCTTCGCCCAAGGGTAAAGTGCTAGTGCATTTCACGAACTAGGTCGTGGGTTCCTGTCATGCAACCGGCATCCCTTGTTTGCCTCTGCCAGTATGGAAAAGATGATAGCCTCTGATATCCTTTTCTGTTATATAAATGATGCTGTTAAATCAGCCGACCTTTACTTTACCTACTTTTTGAGCATCGTGATGCGAATTTCTGCTTGCACCTTAATTAATCCGTTTCAATTGAACTTTTCATATTTCTGAGTAGTGCATCAGTCGTTCCTTGTGTTAGTGGTTAAATAAGAAATAAATTTTGCTTTTGCTGCCTCTTTCAATTTTGTGTCGTCAGCAACCAAATCAAGTCGTTTTAAAAGAAATGGATTTAGCAGTTTCTCTGGACTGTACGAGATAGGCACAGTTAGGTTCTTTCCTTGTAAACATTTAGAAAAAATAGTTATGGTGCCATCCTTTGGCACCAAATCCTCGATTTGAACTGGCATATCTTCTCCTTCCTTGTAAGGAGCGAATCTTTAGTATTTCCTGCATTGTTTGTAGCTGCTCTGAGTATTCTGGCTTAAGTACTACTGCGAATCACTCTAGCTTAGTGGACATCGTGCTCTCGTAGCACCTAACCCCTGGGCTAAGGCCCGTGGGCCTATGGAATGAATGTTAATTGTGCAATAAACCCCTGATATGTGCTACGGTTCGTGATAATACCCTTGACCTCTTTGCTGTGACCGAAACCTGGCTGAAATTGACTAACTCCCATCTATAACCGATGCTACACCGAGAGGCTTCTCTTTCTTCCATACCCCGGGGTATATTAAAACTAGTAGTAAGGTTGCCATGGTTGCTAGCTCTTCCCTCAATTTCAAGCCATTTTCAGCCCATTGGAAGCCGTTTGAATGTCTTGTACTGTGTTTCTGCAACGGCAAGCTGCCAATGGTGATGGTCATATATCGCACCCCCAGGTCTTTTCTTGCTTTATTTAAGATTTTTCATAACCTCGCTGGTAGAATGCTACTATACGACACCAGCCAATGTTTATGCTTGCTTTGCAGTAAATGTCAAGTGCCGAGAAAGAGATTGAGTTCTCTGAGGATGCTATAACAATGTATTACTATAATAATTATTACTATTAATAATGTTCTGTTTGGTCTCTTCGTTAAGCATGGTGTATTCCCAAGTGTATGACGAGCTTCTCAAGAATACCGACTTCGGCAGAATCTCTTGCCGTTAGTTCTGCATTTGATATCGTTGATCACCAAGTCCTTGAGTTCATATTGCTCACATTGGAATAAGATGCACAATAAAAAAAGTTTGAAGAATAAAAACGAAATCAGATCATTCCCTTGGTAGTATCCTCACTAAACTCCTTACTCTTATTTCCTTGCTTTTTACCTCAGTATCCTCCTTTCAGCATGCCACTACTGACGTTATCTCGAGTCTAAAAAGATTACTAGTGCTCTGAACCCTATTTACTTCTTATTCTGAGATGCATAGCTTTGTTGCTGCCCTGCAAAATATCATACTAAGGAAGTCCTTCGCCTTAAGTATTGTCCTTGAATCCTTCAAAGAGGCTGTTGTTAGGCTATTCATTAAGAAGTCAGCACTAGATCGGAAGAACTTAAAGCAATCTGCTAAAGCATCTGCCTAGTTTTCCTAATGCCGTTCATATCAAAGACACTGGAAGAAGTACTTTCAGACCAATCGAATTATTATATTAAAACTTCAAACCTATATGCTAACTTTCAAACGGGTTTAAAGCAAATCGCTCCATAGAATAAGTACAGGCGAGTTCATGACGAGCTCCTCAGGCATACCGACATTGGCAGATGCAGCTAGTTCTGCATTTGATATCGTTGATCAGCAAGTCCTCGAGTGCCTATTGGCTCACCTGGTCATCATTGGCATTGCTCTTCACTGCAATGGTGTAGGTCATATCTTGATGAGGGATTTTAGAGTGTACATGTCAGCTGCCAACAGTAATTCGAAGATCCTTTACAATGTAAGTCTCTCTTACTAATGTAATCTCCAACCTTGATCTGGGCTTTCATTGTTATATATAGATGACACTCGCCGTACATTGGCTTTGATCCCTCCCTGCCATCCAGCATGCCGAGCTCACTTATCTCCTTTGCAACAGGCTGCTATTTGCACTTCGATTGCTGCAAACTTTCTAAAATTGAATGATAAAACCAACTTACTTGCTATGGGCAATCTAGTATTACTCAGAAATTTGAAAGCCTAATCCTCAAAGGGCTTGGCCTGCATATTACCTGTAGCTGCACAAAAGTCGGGTGTCCTGTTCCAAAGTTATCTTTCACTAGATGACCAGCAGATCAGCTCACACATTCAATTATTTATCGTAGCAAAAATTTGGGCCTTCATAGATCAAGATTTCACGGCCAAGCTGTTCTATGCTTTGTAACCTCCCATCTAGACTTTTGTAACTCACTACTTGGATGACTTCTGCCTGTGCTATAAGATTTACAATTGGCGCAAAACTCTGCTCATCTATGCTAGGCTAGTCTGTCGTTAGTGTTGCAGCTTACATCACACTACTCACCGACCAGCTCTATCGACGTCAAGGGCTGTTATTCACTTTCAGGTCCTTTCGTTCTCTTGCTCCAGAATACCAATCCGAAATACTTCCTACTCTGGCTTCGAATTGTACCACCATTCTTCTTACTGAAGTCGTTTAGCCGTGCTCCTTTAGTTGTGCTTATGCTCCCAAAAGCCTGGAACTCACTGCTGACTGACGTCCCGTCATCCCATGACTAGACAGCATTCAGAAAGAACTACAACGTCCTCAAGGTGATATTTTTTGGCACAACTAGAATGACATGATTGTCGTGTCGTCATCGTGAGTTGCACCCATGCTCAAGCCTTACTAATGCTCTCATTTGGGGGCGATGATGTCATTAACAGTGCAGATTATGCAAGGTGCATATGCAGTGTACTTGTAGTTAATACAGGGTACCTTGTAGGTAGTACTGAGGCTAATGTGTAGGCTTGAATGTATTGTAACCATTAAGCCACCAGCCACAACTATGCACACAGTTATGTATCACCATATGGCTTTGCACTATATATTTGCCATTGGTTTATCGACAGCATATGATATATTCTGCATTTCTGGTCACCAATTCTTTAAATCCTACTTAGATTGCCAACTCTCTTTGTTGTGGTGGCATCACACGAAGATCTGCACCACGACTTCGTTTACCCCACTGCACCTTATCGTCTCGACGGCAACAGGCGGCAGCACGAAGTGAGTGTATATTGCCTAAATCAATGTCAATCTGAGCATGCTGCCACTAACCACACTTGCATGCTGACCCTGTGCATGTCACTCCTAGTCATGTTATTCTTGTTGTTTATCGAGCATGCTACCACTAACCATCCGATCGTGTTTCCTTTGAAGCAAATGTAAAGCGCCTAGAAAGAGATTGAGTTCTCTAGAGGTGCTTTATCAGGTATTATAATTATTATTATTATCCTTACTGTGTGGCAAGCACATGAGCACTCATTCTTGTAGCGCCTACTCTTGGTCAGTGATCCTAGTACGCTGGTGATTGGAGGTATCGTCTTTGGCATGACCTCGGTTGATGTTCTCTTTCACCTCTCCGGCCAAGAGATATCAAGGTAATCATCACCCATCATGCTTTCTGTGTCTTTAGCCACCACGTTTTGTTTTATTGCCTCACCCAAGCGATTCGGATCTGCCGTTATTTCGATGGTGGGAACAGGCTGCTGCTATTTAATAATCAAAAAATATATATTGCAGAAATCCATCCATCGGCGACCGTCTTAGCAGGCTCCTAAACCATGTGCTTTCGCAACAGACGTATTATCCCCTTTATCCTCCACATGATGACACCAACCTGGACCTTGAATACCAGCAAGTTTACTGCAATCTGCCAATCATGCCTCATATACTGATTATGCCGTCTGACCTCAAGTATTTTATAAAGGTGATGACTTGTGCTGCTGTTTGGCTATCACAGTGATTTGGGCTCCTTTGTGCCAAGTGCTAATGTCACTGCCTAATGGCTTCTCCCAAACCTGCTGCAGATACCAAATTGATCAGTGAATGATGCAACGACAAGTAGTGCCTCAAATCACCTAATCATGTAATTGTCCTACTTAAATGCTTGTTACAAAAACGCAAACAATCAGACCATTTTAGGTTGCAGATCAGCTAATTTTAAAAATAATTGAGCCTGTCGGCATTTCCCAGCATACATAACATCAACGTGCATCGTATATCTGTATGCTGCTATGTGGTGCAAGGATAACACATGTCCGCCCAGTACCCTTACTGTGGATCGGCTACAATTAGCCATGAAATGTCGGTTGCAAAACACTGCAGTGACTTTGTTAAGGGGATTCATTTGCAACATCAACAAGGCCATAGAAATCGTGAGAGCCGACAACAGCTTGGCTCGATGGCCCCAGGTGGCTAGATCTGTTCGGTTGTGCAAGACCGATGCCGATGGTGACAGGCTCTTTAAAATGGTAGTACATTATAATAGCCCATCTTGGGGACCTGTCACAGTCATACAAAGAACTACAGGGATCGATGTTGGTCAAGATACTGTAAGCAGGAGGCTTGCTAAGAGTGGTATCAACCGGTGTGTTGCAAAACTCTTTTCCTTTGCTCACCAGCTGTCATAAAGCTGGACCCATGCCCACTGGACCGAGTACGACTATTTTTCGACTCGTATTTTGGAATACCAACTGCTTTGTTTGTACTCATGCCAACTCGTGGCAGTAATATCATCCTAGCAGTAGAACTCACCAGAAACCTCTTACTAACTCTGCCTCATGATCTTATCTTCACTGTGTCTAGCTATTCTGCAAATTAAACCCTGTTTTGCAGTCCTACTGAATTTCAAAGGTGGCCGGCTAAAATCTGTGTATCAAGCAAATTGTGTGCTGTTGGATATAATTAGAACCACGTTGGATTTAAAAAAGTGAAGATCTGTGGACTCGGCACTCATTTATATAGCATCTTTTAAACTAACGTGCTATTGCTGTTATGTGAAGTATATTTTTTCGAAAAGATGGCCCAGCTGGCAGCAATATGGTGAGTATAAATTGGATGACTTGCAAATTGAACAGAATGCATTTCTTTAAGGCAATATGGTCTGGTCCAAGTTAAAACGCTAGTGTACAGATTCCGTAGAGTGGACAGTGGGTACATGCACATGCCTTTAGACCCTAGGTGATAGGCACTCTCACTGGCCACACTTCTACTTGGCGAGCCGCGACGATGGCACACTAGGTAAGGCGGTTGCTTTCACGAACTCGGTCCCGAGGTCGTGGGTTCGATTCCTGCGGTGGGCGATTCTTTATCGCTACTGCAAGCGGTGGTGATAGCCGTAAGGGCTCTTCTGTCGCTATACAAAAATAGGCTGTTTAATCAGCTAGGACTTATTTATTTATTTACTGGCAGCTGCAGCCTTCTGATTAGTATGTTCGTTGCTTTACAGCTTGGTAAAGGCCGAGGTGGGCTGCCACATAAATGCATGATTCCCTGTATAGTCAGTATGCAGTATATCGCCGATGAGCTTTTGCAGTTATTAGAAACCGTCTTTCTAAAGCCTCTGGTAAAAACGTACAAATATTTGGGGCCTGTTTAAACTCAACGACCGGCTGTATGGCTTCCATTCAGTGGCTTGTGCACTGCATCGCCGACGCTCTATTCCGTAATACAATTCTAAAGGGATCTTGCTTCTTGTAGGAGGTCAATGGATGTTTATGCATAAATCCCGGCAGGCTTGCCAAAGGCCAAACAGGCGGATCATTTGCACACGTGGTCGTGTCGCCACCCAACGACAAAGAGATTTCAAGCTCTATCACGACTCTTACTGCTGCTGAGATTATTCGCATATAGCATGTGCTAACGTGCATGTCAACATAAACGGTGTCCTGTTATGCCCAATGATTTTATTTATTAAATACTGTGTAATACAACTGTCTACTTAATAATATAAAAATAGACACAATATTTGTAAAGAACGTGCACGATGTGCATGTCCCTTACAGGATACCACATCATATCCCATCTGACTGATTTCTTACTCCTTGGCATCGCCTATGCCATCTGGGTTTATAGCAAACATGGCCTCGGCTTCAGGCAGACATGGCGAGTCATATATCTTGCATATACGCGTTTCCGCTCGCCCTTTTCTGAGATACAATCTGAAAAAGGCAGCCTTCGCTGTGGCTGCATGCACAAGCACTGCCTAAACAGCATCCTGAGCCCGACAAAAGTGAGCAACTCACCTCGTAGTTGATGCATGGGCTATGATATTGCCACCTATTGGCTTCTTTGGGTCGGCTGCAAACATGGCTGCTCCATCCACTTGAGCAACGACTTGATTTGTGATGACGACAGCTACTCCAAACTGCAAGGCATTTTGTAAATAATAACTACAGCTAAATAGGAAAGATAAAAGTCGATGCAAACGCAGACTGCTCCTACCTCGTCAGCCAAGCGAAGCAAAGTTCGCAGAAATCGGGCAAGGTGCATTTGCCTGGCCGACAGTTCCCCTCTGCCCGAGTAATCAGTTCTGTACAGTGACGTTGCACTATCCACAATTAAAAGTGCATACCTAGAACGTAAGTGGTTGTGCATCTACATCTATAAAAAAAAAAAGTGCTGCTTGCATCGACAAGTAGAAAGCTGTTTGCATAGTACCTGGATTCGGTCATCATGGCTGCTGCCTGCATAAGAAGTTCACTCTGGTGGTCACTGTTGTATGCCCTTGCATAGGCAACATTGTCAAGTACGTCGCTCCCCGACAATCCATACCTAGCAGCGATCGCGATCAGAAGTGCATGCTGTATGGCTACACCAATTATAAGGAATCCCTCGTCTGACTGATCCCTAAAGCGTTGCTTATACCCTTCAGTAAGTACCCCCTTGTTTGGCCTAGGGCTAAGCTTTAACGACCAAGATAGTGGGCTGTGGCATATGTAAAGCGCCAGGTTAGGGGTAACACTCTCTTAGGGTTGTTATACAAATGAAGTTTTCATTATATGAAGATTATATTTCGTCAGACACCCAGGGAAGCCAATCAGGAGATGCAGTTAATGATTTTTGCCTCACAGTTACTTACTTATCAAAGATCCCTACCCCAATGCTGACACTGGCCTCTAGCACGAGGTGACCCCCCTCCCCAGGATAGAGATCAAACGATCCACATTAAGACGCTCGAGTCATCGACTAAGACAAATGAAGTGAAGGGTTGACTGATGCGAACTTCTGGTGCAAAAATCACCTTTTTTATAGCTCACCATCAGTGATCACTCACCGAGAACTACACTGCAAGTGAATATGTGAACAAATAGAATCAGGACGTCACATCAGAAACTACGGGATATTAGGTTCTATGTAAAATCCCCCATTGTTTCAATTTTTCTGAATTTTAATCAAGATTTCGGTACCATTATAAAGACGTTTTTCTCGCGATCATTTTCATTTACAATATGCATATTAACTTCCTAATTTCAGATGGTACTCAAAAAGATTTATAAGCAGGTTATTTTTTTCTGCATTATTACAAGATAGGGTTGTCGTGTCGGCCGAAGATGCTGCCAGAGGAATTTGGCGCTGTAAAGGGCAAGAATGCAATGCCAGAAAGACATTCCAAACTCAAGAACAAACTAAGAAGACAGGCTGGCTTCCGAGAGACCATCAATTGTTAATCATGTAGCTTTGGAAGCAGCCATCAAAGAAAATCAAAGATCAAGCATGCGTGAATGGCATGCGAACTGGGACTAAGAAAGTCGAAGGAGCATTTGGTTCAATTTGTTTTTAAGAGCAAACGTACACGGACCATACAGTCCGGACTTGGGCACAAGTGGCAATCATTTGCTTTGCTAAAGTCACACTTCTTGTGCAGACGATTTTTCAACAATGTGAACGAGCAAATGTGAAGGGCATTCAAGAATTTTTGTGGCAAAATCGCGACTGATGTCAAAAAGGCATTAAACAGTTGGCTGATCGGTGGTTGGAAGTTATTGAATTGATATTTTGAGGAATGAAGTTAAGTATAGATATTATAAAAAATCAAAACTGTAAAGACTTTACGGACAACCCAGTAAGTACTAGATCGACAGATGGCTTGCACCAGTTTCCGTGGTATTACTGTACATGTTATACCCTTGCAACAGTACTCTCTACATATAAAAATATCTGCCACAGCAATTTCGAATTGGGGCTCGCAATATGACCCTCTGCGAGCAAAGCATCTCAAGTCTATCAACTGGTGGGTAGCAGGTCCCTAAGGCGGCTAGTGATACCTGAGTCCCTGAGGAGTCGAACATGCATTAGAGAAAAGGCTCAAATAGACGAGTGCGAGCACAGCCAGGACAATAATGGCTTACCATCAGCAGCTATGGAAACGTGATGCATGCTGCGACAGAGTGGTGACCTAGGTGATTAGGCCCTCATGCAAGGTATCATGAAAGACACAAGAAAAAATATAAATAGCTACGAAATAGTGATGAGACAATGAAAACACTGCAGCCTGTGAGGAAGTTAAAAATCTTCTGGGGATTGTAATAAAATGGCCAAAAAGGGCCTAGTGCTGCTGATAGCATAGGAAACAATAGCATGTGATAGACATGTACTGTATAAAAATTGGAACAAAGTAAAAACATTGCTGCATCACAATATCTGGGTGGGGCAGCCGTTTACTTAAAATCTATTGTGAATATAACCTGGCCATGACAATAGCATAACGGCAGCATGCAGCCGAGCTTAGCTCCAGCCAGTGCCACGGGATAAGCGACCAACATTAGTTAAAGACGGTCAAGTTTTGCATACAGGCTGGTCACTTGCTGTAGTGAATCTCAAGCCCCTCGAAACCACTTGTTTTTGTGATGTGGCTTTTTGCATACGGTATTATCCAAAAAGTAAAGTCGCTTGAAGCTACACTGTGTTGGTTCTGCCACTAGAGATTAATCCTTTTGCATGCTTGATACCTTGCACGTCACTAACCTTTAGGTACTGATGATCTTGTGAACAAGCGCATGGACAGAGATTAAGTTCTTTTAGGGTTCTCTAACGAACTATTATTGTATAATTATTATTGATCGCTTAAGTCAAAACGTCCCACGGGTAAAATCTGCATAAAGACACCAAAGCATATAAAAATGCCGGATGTTTCACATTTTACTTAACAATGTTAATGACACGATCCTTACGAAAGCTTGCTAGAACCAGATCTCTTTCCGTGAACTCCAATAATAAGCAATTACTGGCTGGTGCACACTCAGAACATACAGATATGCCAAAATGCATGCAAATTAAGCAAGGCAGCTTAGCAAGAGACATACCGCTCGGAAACAGCAAGTAGCCGCTCTGGTCGGAATGTGCCCTCAGTGTCAATATATAAGCAACGACCTTCACCTCCACCCATGTCAACCGGTAGCTGAAATAATTAGCAAATAAAGCCAGAAATGTGCCAAACCATTGCTTTGCTGAAGATAGAGGAATCAATACAAGTCGAACATGCACACCGAGAATGGCACAGGTGTGATCAATCACTGCTGAGCATTTAGCGGCATGCAGCCAACTTTTTCATCAGTTGCAAATCAAACGAAGTCAAGCATTTTCAAATTCCGATGATTTTACATACAAGAGATCTGCAATGACTGAGCTACTTATATTCTATTGTATATAATTATATATAATTCATTTATATAGTGCCATAAGAGAACTTAATCTCTATTCAGGCGCTTCATATATGCCTCGGGGCTCGAGCCCACGACCTCGGTCAGACCTTGGTCGGGGCGAGCACCTTAACTGCAAGACCAAACCAGCTCGGCGATTGTAGCAGAGCTTATCAAATATTCTATCATACAACTATAGCTAGCATTGAATGTGGCCACAAATCTGGTAATTAACTATAGCTAGCATTGAATGTGGCCACAAATCTGGTAATTAAATCTAAGGAATTGGGCAATGAGATCCTTCCCACAGATTCTTTTCAAAAAGCTGGATACACTAAAAAAAATGCTAGCTCATACCTGCAAGGCAGCTCTCGCATAGCTAGCTCAATTGCTAGAGCCCTGCAGGTCTTCTCACGAAAACCTATCAGTTGCCCCATGTGTTCATCTAAAAAACGCACCTGTTCCAAATAGCATTTGCCGGGTCCGTGTGACTTGTCCTTTGTGCGCTTATGCGTACAGACACTCTGCATGCTGCTACTAACCACATTTCCTTGTTGACACTATAAGCTACCAGTAACCATAAGGTCATGCTTCCCTTACAGCATATGTTAAGTGCCTAGAAAGAGATTAAATTATATCAGGGTGCTATATAAACATGTTATTGTTATTACAAAAACCGTCGGTGACAGATGTTTTGCCTGCAGGTCAAAAAGCATAAAAGTCACTTCCCAGTGTTTACCAATTGATGCCATCCTCTCTCTTGCTGCCAATTCAGGCACTTGCTAACCAACCGCCAAACTGATAATTACAATCTCGGATATCCTAAGCCTTTGTCCTAGTTTCTTGTTCTATTACTGGGATGAAGGATGCCAATGACAGCCGCATAGGGTTCAGAGAAATATGGAACGATTTCTGAAGTAACTGTCACATAGTGTCCTCGCGGCTTGAGAAGTCAAAGATGGGTATACCTAAATGAGAGGTGTTGACGTCCACAAAGAAGTTACGACAAGCTCAACCCACTAGGTAGAATAAGCGTTACGCCAAACAGCTACTAACACGTCTGCACAGCCAAGCTGGGCCCTTGCAATAGTGCAATGCAGCAGCACCAACTGGCCAAGCAGCTGAGAGACAAACCATTTGCAGCTACAATTGCTAGTTATGGCTTGGTCGCATGTCTACGCATTCAAGTAGCCCAGTCCTGAAAGAAGCGAATCTAGGCGCGAATGTTGGTTGCTTTGTTACCGAAAAGTGGCAGCTGCTTAGGCCGGCTAGCATGGCCGGACCGAGTCGCCATCTGTTGCGTACAGCACCCACGAAACGTGCTGCTAGCTATCGGAAAGATCTATGATGTGTTCAGATGTGATAAGGCGGCCACGACTGCAGAAGCCACGAAGCAGTAACGGCAACCAGCAGTCGGTCACTATCTGCCTAACACCCGTCTGCCGACGGCATCAAGCAAGGATGCAGTGGACTTCCATTGTGCCCAAGAGGCTCGGTACGACGTCTTACCTGGCACGTGACAGCAAGCATGTGACATATCTGCGTTTTTCCTGTGCGAAACTCGCCAAATATCTCCGTGATGGAGCCGGTCTCGATGCCACCGCCGAGCAGCTTATCCAGCTCCTTGGACCCAGTGGTAATCTGAATGATTTCTGCTCTCTTCTGATGGAATTCGGTGGCAGACGTAAATCCCATTGGCACAAGCTTGTGCGCTTCAGCCTGAATTGTGAGAGACCAAATAATAGCCCGCGTACTTGGCACACGAGGCAGGTCGAAGAAAACACTGCATGCCTCACCATTATCTTCTCGGCTTTAGCCTCACTAATTCCTTTAACAGCCACCACTGCTTTCTTCGGGGCGAATGCCACTGACTCCACTGTGTAGTATCCAGCATCGGCTAACTTCTTGCAGTCAGCAGCAGGAATGCCATGGCTCTGAGTGAGAGAATAGGTGTTCAGGGCTCAGGGTAAAAGGATAACGAGGCGGTCGCGTCTGCACATACAGTGCACGCACGCATGCTCGTGGGCTTGAGTGCTCAAGGCATAAACTACGCAAGTGTAAGTGTCTACATACATAAATTCCGACGGACGTAGATAAGCACACACTTAAGCAGAAAGAGGTCGCATGACAGCACATTTTTTTTTAAATGCTCCTTTCTCATTAATAAAACATGTGCATATTCAAAACATGTGCATATTCAAAACAGACGCATACATTATTTGAATGATAACAATACTTAGATGTCCATGAATAATAATTGGAGAAGCCACCGACTTTAAGCCAACGAAACACGAAAAAATGCCAACACGACTTGAGGCCATCGACTAGAATATGCCTCGTCGCTGAGACATGCTTGCGCAGTACAACGCCGAATAACACTTTCGCGACACCGGGACAACTAGACTGGAGCAGTCCTTAAGCATCCTTAGCAATCCTTAAGATGGAAGAGCAGCAAACAAGTGACTCGACAGCCCCGCGAGTAATAAATAACTGAAGTAGATAACGCTACGCCGCACTATGCAGCTCGGCATCTGCGCGACAGCGGAGTACTATCGGGTGCTTTAATCGCGCACGGTCGCCTACACGCAGCTAAAACAGCCAGCGTTACGACCAACGAACGAATACGAGCGACGCCAGGCTACGGAATTCGAACTCATACCTCGAGAACGCTAATAAGCTGAGGACCAAAGCTTTCCTGCTGATCAGTAGCAGCTGCTTCAGCGCGTTGTTGCTGCTCCATGTGTATTGATCGTTGCGGGGAACGGAAGCAACACCGCCAAATCGAGCGCCGCAGATATGACTTGGACGGGTTTATAGAGACGGAACGTTAGAAAATTTAAGGCAAATCACCCCTTCGCTGGTAGTGGTTAGCAGGCGAACGCCCTTCAACAAAAAGATTAACAACGTGCTCACAAACGTCCCACGAGCAGGGCGGCGTTTTCGTTTTGCGCGCCTAGGGCGCGTTGACGTAACACTATCCGCATATTAAGTGTGCACCAAAGTAGCCTGGCTCGTCTTCCGAAGTCAAATCTTAATTTCAATAGTTTATTTAATTATTTAAGTAAATTTAGGATATGTTAGTTTCGTATTACACGATAGGCTCTCTTCTTTCGCCACACAGTCCCGCCCACATATGTATCTGCATAGTAATCCCGCTCACGTGGGCGTGACCTTTCCCCTTGGCGATTTCCTCTTGGGGTCGGCTGTGAGTGAGAACTGTCTGGAATGATACTGAATATTCGGTATGTGACCAGGCTTGAACCAGACGTATCTTAGCTCCGAGTTAATGTCCGAGCTCATTGCCATTCACTCGCACGCTTCCGCATCTGTAAGTGACGCGCCCAAGCCATTCGACTCAAGTCGCAAGATTGTCTGGCTGCGTTCGGTCAGGCTAGCCGCGCCTCAAGTCGCGGAGTAGGTCACGGTCCTTTAACAGCCGATTCCCGAGCTCGCTACGTTCTGTCTAATTTGGTTCACGCAGTCGTGGTCGAAGTCGTAGGGAGCAGGCTGATGAGCTAATGGCGCCCATCTGTAACGGAAGCGGTCAGCGGTATCGCACTCACGAAATGGAGATAGGTTGGATGGCTAGCGAGAATGGCGATTCGGGCAGTGTGCCAGAGGGATGGCGTAGGCTGTTTGCGGCTGAGGAGTCCGGCTCAGCCAAGAGCGACTAATAACCAAACGTATCCGAGCGCACCGCAGGCCCTCCCCCCCCCAAGGCTAGGCTTAGTCCGCGAGACCAAAAACCTGTGGCCCGAGAGCGGCGAGTCATAAATCAGGAGGACCGGTTCAAATAGAGGCTACGAGAGAGCAGACTAAGGAGTTTCCTGCCACGCTGAGTCAAATGGAGAACAACTGCTGGGCGCGAAAGCACAAAACAGTGGGGTGAAATGAAGAGAAATGAAGAGAACAAAGGTGAATGAATGAAACAAAAATGAATGAAATGAAAAAATGAAATGAAAAAAAATGAAAAAAAAGGTGAATGAAACAAAAATGAAGAGAAAAAAGGTGACTGATAATGGGCTGAGGTGACCTTCAGATCGAACGTGAGACAATCGGCCGAAGCGGAGCGTCTAAGGAATGCTGCGACCAGCTATGGGAATCGGTGGCTGTCGTATTGCTTGGCGAACTCCTTGTGCCGTCGCCACTATCTTTTCTTTTCCTTTAGGAATGGTGGTTTATGTTGAGTCAGAAAGAATAGAAAAGAATCAAAATTAACATGTTTATTCTCAAGTCGCATAAAAATAAACCTCTCGGGAGGGGTTTGGAAATGAGTAGGTCTACTTAGTTACTGTATGTAGGTAGCTCTGGATTTGTGGTTGTACTTCGCGGCTGCAAAAATCTTTCTCAAAGAAGACCCCAAACATAGTCCTTCGCCATGTTATCGCTTTACGGCGCTTGATAACGACGCTCAAAGTCTAGTGAAATATACTAGTGGAAGCCTCGCTCCTCCGAGTAAGTCAAGTTTGTGTGAACCAATAATAATTATACTTTCACACACTTTTGGCTTAAGAGATTAGGAAAATGCACTGTGTACCTGAGAACAAAAATAAACAAATTAAAATCGGTTCGAAAGTGTAATTGGGCAATAGGATGAAGATATTGTCAGCACGCTAGTACAGAATTTAGCAGCCTGTCTTGTCTGTCGTCAGCGGCGTAGCTGCCACGCATGCCGCACCACTTCTGTCAAGACTTCATCAGTCTCTTCATCAGCTATCGAGTTGACTTGACTTTGATGCTCTTTAGAGCACTTGCTAGGCATCAGCCCACCTATCCGACCTCATTGCTTTTCCAGTGCACTTTTGAACTAACCGCTCCTCCACCACCAGCAGTTGCGTTGTTCCTGGGAATAAATTGAAATTTTGGAAATTGGGATTTCAATTTGCCTTCGCAGATTGTCTAGGACTCGTTTCTGACTTATCGCACCGACTATATGGACTTTCATTGTTCAAGTCTCAACCAGTGACCCGTCTGGTCTGCTCAAGTTTCCAAGTATCCCCTGCGATCTTGTCTTTTTTACTTCTTCGTGTTATGCGTTCTTGCCTGTGAATGCTACTAACCAGGTACCTACGGTGCCGCTGAATGACTTCTTGCGTGCTTTAGCAAGCTTGTCTAAGCATGATGCTCTCTTGAAGCCTAGTATAAAGCACTTTTGTGAAATTTTATTCTGTTAGGGTATCTAAAATAGATTATTCTTATGGTTGAACAGGAGAACTAAAAATCACCTGCTATGTGAATGAGAATGTTAAAGCATCAAAATGTATGCCATTGCTGCAATTCTTTTAAGCTGCCTGTTACACAGGGCGCTGCATTAATGCCTATTTAGTCAGTGCCCCAACTAGGTGTTCTAAGGTCTGTCCTTTTCAGCAGAATCTTGTTCATTATATCAAGCAATCATTTTTTCATCAGAATACTCAGATAGTTGCTAAATGAGTTATTCTTTTGTAGGCAGGTTTAAAGAGCCTTGTCACGCGGCTCTCCGAACAGAAGCCAGAATATCGTTCAGCGTACCGAAAGAGACTTCCGCTTGCGCGCCTTCGGCACAGAGATAACGGCTTTCTGGAGCTTTTCGAGGTTTAAGCCCGCCCAAGATATCCTTCCTGCCAGATTCTTAATCGTGCTTCGTCGTAAACTCAGGCTGATATGTAGCATTTTCATTTGGAAACGCAACCCTTACCGCTATCTCGGCCACTGTCAGAAGTTGTTACCCGACTGTCGGCTTTGCAAACAATCTGTCCGTGCATAGTGGAAGTGCTAAGTAACTCCTGTTTCGGCCGATTGTTTAATTGCACAGCAGCGCATTCCTGTGATCACAAATGAATTCGGACTGGGGTATGGGCTACGCGAGTTGTTGCGTTCTTGATCGCCGAATTGAGGAAATCCGCGAGACCGTAGCTACGTCATCAAACGGTCGGTCGCCACACAATTCCGTCAAATATTTCAAGACTCCTGAAGCGCCTTTCTAAATCGATTTTGAAAAGCGTTAGCACTTTAAAAGCGCGCTTTTAGAATAGCTCGTAAGATGGAACCGTGAGCAGTACGGACTGAGAGCGGCGCGTTGGAGCCTTTGGCCGGCCAACCGTACGCCGGTCTGACGGTCCTCCTATCATTAGACAGCGTTCCAATTCCTTCCCAGTCCTGACCAACCAGTCGCTCGCGCGTCAATGCGTCGACCTGATATACGGAGCTGACGGCTAGCCGACTGCGTTCTGCCAGAAATGCTTGACTGCTTTGGAGCTGTTTGCGGCGAGCCTCGGGCGCCTGCCAGACTCGGGGACAGACTCAGTGACAAACTCGGCGACACTGTCGAGCAGCTCGAACGGTCGCTAAAAGAACTCGGAGCACCAGGCGGCTGCGGTTGCAGAAACGCCGCGCGACGGAATTAAAAGCGCGGCCCAGCAGAAGTCAACAAGCGCGCGTGCGCGCTTTCGTTCCCAATAATGAGCTTCCTATTCACAGCTTCGATGGCCGTGCAGTATGCCGACTGCACGGCCACGAGTAGGCCAAAACCAGCGCATGCGGCACTAGTCGCCGTCGCTATGCGAACGATAATGCCTCATTTCGACGACTGCACCTGCAAACGTCGACTGTACTCTGTCCTTAAGTGCACTTACGCTCGGAGCCGAGATAGAATTGCATTTATCCTCGTGAGAGTCGCGTCAGAAGCAGTAAACGAAGTCACGGTCTTACTTTTGCGACAGCGGAACGGTCGCGATCAATCTAATGGCTTCGCGGAGCTGTGATGGCACACTAGATAAGGCGGTTGCTTTCACGACCTCGGTCCTGAGGTCGTGGGTTCGACTCCTGCGGTGGGCGATTCATTATCGCCACTGCAAGCGGTGGTGATAGCCGTAAAGGCTCTTCTGTCGCTATACAAAAAGAAGCTGTTTATTCAGCTAAGATTTTTTTTTCGCGGAGATGGGCTTCAGCTGCGGAGTTGATGACAGTAGACGCAGTATGCTGCCAAGAGCAGACGGCGCGCGGACCGGGCGCTTGCAGTTCGCAAGCCACCAGCCTAGAAGTAACTGTTCCGGGCGAGGCTGAATAGCCTGGTCTCTTGACGAGTGCTGTGTAGCGGTAAAAAACCGTAGTATTTAAAGCAAGCGCAGCGCAGTGCACTTAGCAGGCGCGCGGCCTTTCGTACGGAAGTCGGTGCGCTGGCGCTTGGAGGAACCGCACCAATGCATGCAAGTAGGTGCGTGGATGCGACGATAGCCAAACGTTACTGCGAGCAATAGTGCCCCTGCCTTAATAAAAAGCCCTCGTTTGTAAGCTAAGGTCTATATTCAATAGCTGCAGCGGGACACATCTGACTAGGACGCGGCGAAAGTACGACTGGCGAAAGGTCGCAGCCTATTTCATCTTAAGTTCCTAACGAATTATTAGTCGGGGAAACCCAATGATAAACTCTAAAAACTGTCATAACGTGGCTAATTTAGTTTGAATAAGAATTTCAATATATCACGAGAAATGATGACCACAAGAACTTGGTAACGCATCAGCAATGTATATAACTAACTGTTTACCTATACCTCGTACAAATCTCAAATCCTTTGGAGACCAAGCATTTTGTTCGTACGCTCCCAAAGCCTGGAACTAACTCCCGACTTCCGTCACACATCCCCTGACTTGACCACATTTAAAAAGAAGTTAAAAACGCACCTATTTATGACAGCATTTAGTGGGTCCCTGTGATTCGTCCTTTGTATGCAAATGCGTGCTTACACTGTGCATGCTGCCATTAACCATCTTATTCATGCTATTTATCAAGCATGATACCACTCACCATTCGATCGTGTTTCCTTTGCAGCAAACGCCAAGCGCTTAGAAAGAGATTGAGTTCTCTGAGGGTTCTTCATCAAGAGTATTATTAATATATACTACTCTTCTCCTTGAGATAAACAATTCTCAAAATGATCTAGGCATTTTGAACGCGAAATGTATCTGCTTGCGCTTCGTGTATTCGCTGGTTTGCAAACAATATTTGCTATCTGCTTTTAATTGCTAATGAGTGATATGAACCTCAAATTCTTTGGAGACCGTGCCCATAGTTCGTATGCTTCCAAAGCCTGGAACTCACTCCAGATTTGCGTCACGACATCTTCTGACTTGACCACATTTAAAAAGAAAAGCGTATCTATTTATCACAGCACTTAGTGGGTCCCTAAGATTCGTTATTTATTTACTTATGCGTGCTGACACTGTGCATGCTGCCATTAACCATACTTGCAGGTTGACCCTGTGTATGTCACCTCTAACCATGCTATTCTTGTTACTTATCGAGCATTCTACCACTAACCATTCGATCGCGCTTCCTTTGCAGCAAATTTAAAGTGGCCAGAAAGAGATTGAGTTCTTTGAGGGCGCTATATCAAATGTATTATTACTATATTTTGTATTGCTGATGGTACGTATATGTGAAATCGATGTCACGAAGCTTTTACTTAAAAGTTTCCGGAGCTTAGGTAATTGTCGAAGTGTAAGCATTTATCTGTAGCATCCGTATAACTGAGTTCCCAAAAAGCTGTCGATTTTATTGCTTACATTAATCTTCCCAACAAGGTAGAGTCGCACGAACATCTCGACATAGTGCTGTTCGTGAAATGCGGGCATCTAACAAATGCAGAATTCCTAGTAGCGGAAACAATTGTGACAGGCCGGAGTGCATAAAAAACGAGAATTTTTACAGAGCCACAAACTCTTGAAACGGTATAAAAAAAAAACAAGGAGCATTTCAGCAAAATATTTGACTCGCGGGAAGCGAGGCTTCTCTATTCAACTGGGCTAGATTCGCAATGGCAGCCACGATTGAGACGCCTCAATTGGGCAATCAATAGATCCGTGGATGTTTAAAGTAGTAGCGCAACAATGCTAGAGTGGTCGCTGACAGAGTATTCAAGGGCTGAGCATCTTCGTTATTCGCACGACTGGTCCCAAGTATCACATTCCTACATATGTTTATCTCTTGCATATTATCTAAATAGCGATAGGGACTCGGCAAAGTTTTAATACTAGCAAGTTACAGCGCACTCGTTGGCAAAGCGGCTTTTGGTTCGCAACGTATGGAAGCTTTTTATTTAAAACGCATTTTTAAGTCTACAAAAGAAATTACTGGATCCGATCAGCCGTTTGAATTGTGAACGAGCAGCGGCTCGGGAACTTCAAAGGGCACGTTAAAGAAAGCGGAGAAAAGCGTCCTCTATTGGCCGGTCGATTTAAGTGACAAATGAGACTCCTGGCTGGTGAGCGCTGAACTTTAAGGCAGTCTCCGCCGGGTCAAATTTCGAATTCTGCTGCTCGCGACATGTTCGACTATACTCGTCAAGTTATGAGTGCAATTACAAGCAGACGGGCAGATTAACACTCGCCTGTCGCCGTTCCATCGCAATGGCAACGAATTATTTAACATAGCCAGCATAGTTTCGCATCGATTATCACAGATTGCGTTTGCCAGTGAGTCGGTCGACCCGTTCAGCTAGTCCTTCTCAGAAAGCGCTCGAAGCGAGCTGGGGCGCCAGCTGAGGTTTGGAAATGCGCTACGGTAGGATACTGCGCTTGCGTCGGATGACGTCAGCGCTCGCTCACCGAGCCGGGACGACAGAGCAGCCGCCGCTTC
Organism: Cristatella mucedo; assembly: GCA_009760855.2. Lineage (NCBI taxonomy): Eukaryota > Metazoa > Bryozoa > Phylactolaemata > Cristatellidae > Cristatella > Cristatella mucedo. The sequence goes on from WPIO01000084.1 coordinate 993,558, forward strand.
GCGGCTAGTCGCACCGGCCCCGCTGCTACTGCTGCTGCTGCCGCCGCCGCCGCCGCCGCCGCCGACTGCGGTAGGACCTCTGGGCGTGACGCATGCGATGCGGAGCCGTCGGTTCGCTGGCGTCGCATCTGCGGATTAGCGGAGAGTCAGTCTAACGTCAAGCTGTCTTCCCACTTCAAGCGACGCCGCGGCAAAGATCGCAAGATACGACGGATTTAGACACCACCCCTCCCGCCAGTCCGACGGCTCAGCCTAATTGGTTTGCTTCAACCTCCTCTCGCGATCAAAAATAGCGCGGCGAGAAACTAGATTTTCGAAATTAAGTTCTCCCTTCGGCGCTCCTATGAGAGGGCGCACGTTTGGCCGGCAGGCCTACGACGAGGCACAAGCCGTGCTATTATTCGCGTAACGTGCAGATGAGGGCTCAGAAAGGTCGCACGTTGTCTCCGCTTGTGTGACGGGCTTCCTTCATAGTTGTATGGCTTTTGCTAGACCTCGGCCAGACACATTTACGGTATCTTCACGTCATTGTAGCCAATGTTAGGCGGCCCTCAGACTCTTCTAGCTTACTCGAGAAGGCAGCACGCCGCCACGCAATTGCGCCACGCGAAAGCGGCACTTTGCTCGCGCTAGGCTAACTTAATTAATGTCAACAAGTCGGCGGCGACGAGCCGGGATTTTACGTTTAAGTCGCAAACCGATTGTAAGCCCGAGCTGGTTTTCGAACTCAAACTGAAGAGGCCAGTCGAGACGAGACGCAAGGGTGGGGTGTCGTTGTACGTCTTGCGTATGCCCGAACGAGGCTGCTCGGACTTTTAGCGCACGCTGCCGAAAGCCGGATACCGCGACGGTCGAACCCTACTTGTGGCGCGAGCGCTCGCCGGCGCGCGAGGCTAGACCAGACCGAGAGTGGCGACGCACGCACGAAGTGCGTCGCCACTCTCGGTGGTGGCGAGCTGCCGATCGCTTCCGTCGACGCTCGCGCATCGAATGCCTTTCCGTCTCCGCTTCGCCCACCGGTCTGCCTCGGTGCAGTCTCGCCAAGGTCGTGCCGGAACTAGCTGGCCAGCGCGGCGAGCGTCCGCGCTCGCCGCGCGGACGCTCGCCGCTTTCTTCGCCTTTCTGCTGTACCGCGCGCTGTGCGCGCTCGTCGCCTTCCTCTCTTAGGCGCGACTCTCGGCGGCCGCATGCGAAAGCTTCGACGCGGCGCGTCTTCTGCGCTGCTCGCATCGTTCTAGCGTGCGTCCGAATATACGCTCGTCTGCCCCCCTCGAGCCCCCACCGTCCCACCCCGCCCTACCGGAAGTAGCGCTACTCGACCCCAGCCGTTCGCAAGCTGGCCGCGCTAGCTAGCGCAAGGCAGTCGAGCCGACGTCTCCAGCGACCCGGCCGATTTCGCGTGAACCAATACGATCCGGCTACGGGCCGCACGTGGACGGCGAGAGGGTCCGAACGGCGCGGATCCGTATCGGGCACGCTATCGATTCGCGCGTTCGACCGACCGTTCGAAAACGGCGGTCCGTGCTACGTCGGTCGACGAACGATCTGGAAGAGGTCGACGATTTGCCGGTTTGCCGCTGGCAGCCGGCCAAGTGCCAGAACAGCCGTCAGCTCGAGAGAGCGAGAGGGAATGCGCACGCAACCTGCAGCTGTCGCGGCAGACAAGTGATCGACTCCGACGACGGCCTCGCTGTGGGAGAGGGGCCGCGGGCACATGCTGCCGCATTATTTCTGCGCTCGCTCTTGCGCAGGCGCCAGCGAGGCCGAGCGCAGCCGCATTGTTGGTCGAGGCAGCCGCGCAACCGAGCTGTGTTTATCTAATGCGGAGCTGCCCTCGTGGCGTCGCGATCCATCGAGCAGATACGCCATATGCCTCCGAGGGGGGCGAGTGTAGTGACGAGCTCGGCTTGTTTTCCTTCTGTCGGTCCGCGACAGCGACGCTAGATTCTCTGCCGATTCTCTGCTCGTTCCCCACGTGGCAAGCCGCCGCCGCCGCCGACGAGGCGCCTCCCGCGCGCGGCGAACGTGAAGCCATTGAAGCCGCCCGCCCTCCGTCTTCCCTAGCGAGCTGACAATGCTGCTGTCGCCGCTGTGACAGGAAGTCGTAGCTGCCGCAGCTGCTGCGTCTGAGCCGAGAGTCTACCGGCGATCTCGATCGAAGGGGTAGCAAGCTACCGTAGCCGCGAAGACGCTGCCGACCTGCGGCTGCGTATCTGACGCGCCGAGCGCCGCCGTCCCCCGGCGTTTTCTGGCCGCATCCGGACGCCCGGGTGCCAGCTGCGCGGTGCGTCTAGAAAGCTCGTGCAGTCGAAAGGTGCCAGCAGCAGCAGCAGCGGCGGGAGCCAGATTGCTTGGGGCGTCACCGAGGGCATCACCGAGGGACTTCGCAGCAGGCAGTCCGCCGCCGTCAGGATGCTATTGAGACGGACAGGCAGCGAAACAAATCCTTTGAAGACTGCATTCTCCGCCAAGTCAAGCGAAAACAAAAAGCGCACGGATTGCAGCCAGCAGAATAATGACAATTCACACGGAGGTAAGTCTATTAAAACGAGCAGCCAATCACGCCCAGTCACCTGCTTTTTTGACTTGCTCTAATTCGATTAAAGCGTGGGATGGGGAAGGTGAAAGGGAGAGGAGGCGAACCAGAATCTCGCCCGGGAGCTGCGATCGTGACTCATTGGCCCCTAGCCACAGGACGCCGTTGCTCGGACGTCTCGGCTCACATCCACCCGCCCCCGCCCCGCCCCCCCAGCCCGAGAGCGCAGGGTCTACCGTCTGCAAGCAGTACTGCTGTCAGGCGACCGGCAACTGGTACGCTAAATTGGATGCTCCTGCCGGACTGACGCCTGCCTTTCAGGCAAGTGCATTTCTATCTTGATTGTTGAGTCCGCATCTTAAAGAAGCAGGACAAAGTTTCTTATAGGGAAGCCTAGTCATGCTTTGTGCCGTAGGGTAGTGGCCGTTTGAAAGCGTGTTTCAGCTTACCAGGTTTATCTAGCATAATGAGCTCCGCCTCTCCAAGTAGAGCTTCGAAGAAAACCGACGGACGGTAAGTAGCAGGCCGCCGGGGGGCCTGAGCACTGAACTGTGTACGAGTGCCTATGGACGTGGGCTCAAGCCCCGAGTCACCTATAGAGCGCGCCTGGGTAGAGATTATGTTCTCTTGATACGCTATACAAATGACAATTTTAAGTTTTTTTGTATATTTCAGGCACTCGTCAGGGGCACGAGCGCTACATAAGTCTATGACTGTTAGCTGTGGTCAATTGCCCGAGTAGCATAGAGAGTGGCGAAAGAGGCAATCGACGCTGCTGGAAGTGTATATACAGCACGATTGGTGCATCGGCGGCGGTTAAAGCTAGTGCTGCTCGCGTACCTCGTCATCCGAGTGCTCGCGTACCTCGTCATCCTGGCCTCCTCCAAATAGATAAGGGATTAGTCTCAATCGCGTTGCTGCTATTAGCAATGGTTAAAAAAACGACTAGCCTATCAAGCAACCTCGTTTATGTAGGGGCAGATAATTGGCCATCACCACCTCTTGTTATATATATATATATATATATATATATATATATATATATATATATATATATATATATATATATATATATATATATATATATATATATATATATATATATATATATACTGGCTACCATTCAAGCAACGTATTGACTTCAAGGTTTTGTCGCTCACTTTTAGGTCACTTCATTCTTTGGCTCCAGCCTATCTTTCAGATATACTACCCCATCAAGCCAAGCATCGTACCACCCGCTTTTCGGAATCCAGCAGCCTACAAATACCCCGTACAAACCTCAAGCCCTTTGGAGACCGTGCACTTAGTTCGTATGCTCCCAAGGCCTGGAACTCCCTCCCGACCTGCGTCAGAACATCCCCTGACCTGACCACATTTAAAAAGAATTTAAAAACACACCTATTTATGACAGCATTTAGTGGGTCCCTGTGATTCGTCCTTTATGTGCTTATGCGTGCTGACACTGTGCATGCTGCCACTAACCACATTTGCATACTGACCCTGTGCATGTCACCCCTAACCATTTTATTCATTTCGTTTGTTTATCAAGCATGATCTTACTCACCATTCAATTGCATTTCCCTTTGCAGCAAATGTAAAGCGCCTAGAAAGAGATTGAGTTCTCTGAGGGCGCCTTATCAAGTGCATTACTATTATATATATATATATATATATATATAATTCATTTGCATAGCGCCCAAAGAGAACTTAATCTTGATCTCTATTCAGGCGCTTCACATTTGCCTTGGGGCTCGAGCCCACGACCTCAGCCAGGCCTTGGTCGGGGCGAGCACCTTAACCGCTGGACCAAACTAGCTCGGCAGGATTGCCTGCTGTCGGAATCGAACCCGCTACCTGCGAAGTTTGAGAGCCTTAGCGCTGGGCTAGTAACTTGTGGTGCTTGTTATTATTATTGCGGTGCGAGTGCTTTGTATTGCTAGCACATTTAATAATTCTGGCAACTAAGCTCTATGGAAAATTGAGAATTGAGGATGGACTAAAGTAAAAAACGGGAGCCAGAAGTTAATGTTCACTGAGGTGATTTTTCGACCACTTCCCACGAAATTCAGGTCCTCTTCGCTGTAAGTAATCCAGAGGAGCTGATGTACATAACTAGCCGTTGCAGTGTCGCCTCTCAGCAGCAACATGTTGGCTCAAGAGAGTCGGTTAGAGACGCGAGGGGCTAGTGTTGCTTTCATTTTCGGCAGCAGGTGCTTAAATTGCCAACGACGGACCCGGAACTGGTCGTGTGGGAACTTAGTGCCAAACAACAACGAGCTGTCTCAGTTGAGCAGCAGCAGCAGCACGTTTACCAGACAGGGTTAGAAGTGCAACGGATGTGCACCGTAACTTCGTGAGCAGAGGAAAGAATTTTTCCACGGCTTTGCCAAGATGTTAGGAGACACTACTACAACATTTGAACTCAAGCTGAAATACGTCGGCGTCGCGATTTCGCACCAGGTCTCTATTATATCTAGGCAGACGTGGAAGTGGCAATATGGAAGTGGGATACGGAGTGGTTCGTCGGGAGGGCAGGTCTCTACTTGAAAGTTTGCGCCTAATGAGTGGTCTGCCAGCACTGCCAGCTCTAGACAGGTGACAGCCACCAATCGACGCCACCCTCTGATCTGCTGCGGCTGCGACTGGCTGCCGTGTTGGTTTTGGAGCGTCTCGGGAAGGGCTGCGTAATTGGTACACGTCCTACTCAGAAAGAGGAAATTAAGCCTAAGACTCGCGCTTTTCATCTGTATCAATCGTTATTAAGAGTTGTGGACTGCACACGTAGAACAGGTGACCCTCGCGTCGACTATCATTATTCAGGGCAAATTGAATGGATCAACAAAGCGGCAGTAGCCCTTTTGTTCCTTGTCAGCAGCTGCTACTTCCAAGCTATTTTGCGGCAGCCGTGGCGGTGTGCAGCAGCAGTTGATGATTAGTGGCTAATCAGGAGAAACCATTTCTTCGAGCCTAATCCAAAGCCGTCGCCGCTGGCGGAGGTCAGGGTCAAGCAAAGCCCCGGGCCGCAGGACTCTCGAGCTGTCAGCGCATTGACCGCAGAAAAAATGGCAGGTAGCTCGTTGATGGAACAAACACTGGCAGGAAGGAGAGCCGCTGCAAGCGTACGGCCGACTTGTTTCCTTTTTACCAAATCAATTAGTAGCGCGTGCAAAGTGTGCAAGCCGAGCCATCGAAGGCGAACTCTACGCTTCCTAATGAGTTGAAAACTTGGTCCAAACCGTGGCCCAAGTGTCACCCCAGAATAAGTATCGCCTGCTAACGGTCAGCTTATTCTTTTATTTCTGCCGTGTATTGGTGCAGCCACTGCATTACGTTGGCCGTGCTTTGCCGCGTCAGCTCCATCACTATTTTGTAAACCAGCTGGAAGGACGAGCACCCGTTACGTGCACAGCGTTTAAGGCAAAGGACTTTAGAGATCAGGCGCCGCTACAGCCGCAACGTTTGGTCTGTGAATTTACTTCTCGCTTAACTTGTTTCTCTGCATGAGACTCTGCTGACCAGATTCTCGAGGCGGAGGCGAATATAGAACTGTTCACGAGCAATGGGTCTATGCAGATGCGTACTGAATATGCCTATAGGTATATATATATATATATATATATATATATATATATATATATATATATATATATATATATATATATATATATATATATATATATATATATATATATATATATATATATATATATATATATATATATATATATATATATATATAGAGAGAGAGAGAGAGAGAGAGAGAGAGAGAGAGAGAGAGAGAGAGAGAGGGAGAGAGAGAAAGAGCAACCGAGTAGCCCTACTCCTATTTGCATCTCGGAGCTCTTGCACTCGGCTCGATACGAGGCGGTGCTGCCACGCGTCGCTCGCTGCACGCCACGCGCGAGCGTGTGGCCGGCGCCTGCTAACAATGTGGCCACAATCCTTTATCAGGTAGCAGCTGGTGGCTTAATGGATATCTGCCATGTTGGACATTGCAAAGTGTCTTTTTTTGCGTCATTCAAAAAGCATCTGTTAGATAGCCCCGAGTAGTTTTAGTTTTGGCAATCCGGCCTTCGAAAATGCGTTGTACGAATAGATATTCCGAAGGGATTTGCAGTTTCCCGCCAGAGCAGTCAGTAACTGTTTCGCTTCATTGATACATAACCAGAGAAAATTTCTTACACTGATCCACAAGCCCAAGGCCACGACTTGGCTCCTTCATACCTAGCTGAACTGCTGCACCAGTTTCAACCTCCTCGTGCCCTCAGATCCTCAATGGAAAATAAATTGGCTGCTCAATTCTTACGCCGAAGACCGTCGGTGACAGAAAAATATAAAATATAATTCATTTGTCCAGCGCCCTAAGAGAACTTAATCTCTATTCAGGCGCTTCACATATGCCACTGGGCTCGAGCCCCCGACCTCGATCAGACCTTGGTCTGGGCGAGCACCTTAACCGTGGGCCAAACCAGCTCAGGAGCGTTTGCACTGCAGGTCCTTGACTGCGGAGTTTACTTCCGCAATGCAATTCTTACGCAGCGACATGCATCCTGCTACCGACGGCGACAGTGACATCCTTTCCGGCTGTGCATGAGCTCCCACTTCCGTGCTACTCCCTTCCTCGACTGCCGTCCTGAATCGGCTGTGCTACTCGCTTTCTTCTGTGCTGCACGAGAGGAAGTCCGCTGGCTGCCGTGTGAGCATTGAAATCCACTTAAGCTTTGAGTGCGCTATAGAGAATTCTCCTGCGTAACACCCTCTTAATCTGTGCGGAGTCATAGACGGAGATACATTACACATTACATCGAGAGGACCAGCTCACTTACTCCGTTTCTGGCGAGGCCTGGCTTCGTTGTGAAAGTGTTTTTCGAGCCTGGTTTTCATCGAGACCGCCCACGTATCTGAAGCTTCTGCGAGCCAGCGTTCTTTGACAGATTTACATGTAGCTCGTGTTTCTGAATGTACATAGACGTCGCCTTAATGACAGTCTAGCAGAGATAGCTCTGCATATTTACTCAAGTGTTTAGGTAATGGGCTGACACCTCATTGCTTGGTTCTTCGAGAGGGAGGGTGAGATGAGGGGTCCTGGCAGAGCTGATTAGTACATCAAGTGTTGTCTTTAAGGGGCAATGTTTGGCATCTCAGTCGCTGATTTCTGATGTTTAGCGGGCGATCCGCCAGCTATGGCGGCCATCTTTGCGTCCAGTGCGTCTGGGGAACTGCAGTGCTTATGCGACATCACACAATTGATGACAAGTAGGCAGCGACACTCATCCGAATGATTCTGGTGCTTGCTGCTGCCGCCATGGCTTTTACCAGCTGAAAATAAGGTCGCTCTAGCTTCCTGTTCCATTGCGACCGAGGCAGCTTTTGAAGAAAAAAGAGTTCACGAAATATAATGTTTAGCGAGCTATGTACCGGAAAGCTGCGACGATCGGTCGCTAGCCATCTGTGACATGGCCTCTTTTTTAAAGCCAAACTTGCCTCGGGTGTCCAACCTGTGAGCCAGATCTCGGTTTCAAGCTCTGCCGCAGGCAAACAATTTATTATTCGCTGCAAGTGGGAGTTGTAGCCATAAAGGCTCCGCAGCCACTGCATAAATGAGAAGATTGAATCAGCCGACCTTCGCTTAATTTATTTATCTAGAGCGTACATGCAATTCGCCAGCAGAAAATGCGGTAATGATCAGTAAACCTAATGTTAAAGACACGAGACACATGATATCAGACAAAATAAGGTGATTTAGGAATGGAGGGAAGGAGTGAATGCAATTGCAAAGGACGGTGAAATGCTAGAAAAGCGAAGGGCAGATTTGGAGGAGAAAAGACTAGCTTCTTACATAGTCTACCTCTTAGAAGTTGAGATACTAGGTATAAGTAAAGGGTAACTAATTTAGAAACCTAATTTTATTACATCAGCAAAGTCTACGACCAGCTTGGACTCAAATTACGACCTGGATTGTGAGGTGCTAGCATCTAAATAGCACCGGCTGCAAGCAACAGTTGTCGAAAGTCTGCAAGGTAATTAAATCGGATAAAAGCAATAGTGGTTTGTGTGCACCCTGGACGAGCACAACGCTGCCGCCTGAATGTATCACCACCCCAAAGGTCAGCCAAACGCATCCGGTTGCAGTAGTCATGCCATTCCGATTAAGGCGTGAGGCTGCTACGTGACAGTGAGCAACCTCGAAGCTCATTGACGTTTGAACTCAGTGGTTCTCTTTCTGTAATTCAGATAAGCGGATGCTTAGGGGTTGTCTGCTCAAATAAGCTATATTCGGATTAGAACTTGTTCCTCAGCCGGCGCTCAACCTAGGCATCGATGTATACAAGACCGGCTTACATAGCACGTGCAGTTGCGTTTACCAGGGTCTACAGCAGAGCAGCAAGGGGCACCAGAACTGCCTTCCATGAAATTAGCACCAATTAGCAGCTAGTGCATTATTGATCCGAAACCCACCAAAGTACGAATTCGAGCACCTTTGCTCTTGCAGAGCTCGAAGCGATGTCTTGAAGTCGTGGGTGCAGATCTGATCTGATACGCAGGCCCTTAACTGTATACCTTTCATTTTGAGCCAGAGCAAAGGTCAAAAAAGAGCTCAACTTTGAGTAAGTCAGTCAGGCCGGGAGCTCAGCTTGCATTGTAAATCAAATGCATGCGAATCGTCCTGTAACTCCAACTTGGATATGTGCCGACACGTTTCCCTGTTTACCGGAACTAACTGAACATACCCTAATTGTTTACCCTCGAACTGTATACAAATTAAAGCCGGCATTCCGTGCACCCGGAACTCACTATGTTCCAACTGGGAAGTCGAGTGTAGCATAGCGATCGTAGGACAACGACTCCCACTGAAATTCAGCTTTTGGGGTTGGTCTCCAGCTGGTCATTGACAGCTGACGATTTGGTATTCATTTTAAGCTTATAAGGAATGGTTGACAGCACCTTCTCAGAGAAGCTTCGATCCCCCAAGCGCTTGCTATAATCGATTATAGCAAGCGTTTGTCACCAGCAATTCCTTTAGTGCAGCTCCCGACGGCTACCAGTTTCCTTCAGGACAATGGTCATTCGGCAGAGTGCCACGTTTGTGTATCCACCTACTGACCACATGCCGTTGCCTACCCGATGGCTTAGCCAACAGAGATTGTGAGCAGATTGCAGTCTGAATGGTCTTGATGCTACAGCTTCTCTCTTGCTAAAAGCTTTGAGAATGTTATCGTCGGCGATCGTCTCGGCCTAAACAAAGTGTCCAGCGGACCGCGGCGGCCAGTTATTTGCCCATGCAGCTCCCACGGCAGTCACCATGCTCTGAAGGGCTATCAAGGCGATTTTGCTCAGATTAAAGAACCAGCATCTGTTTTCGACCAGCAGACTCGGCTGGGGCCAGAGGCAAACACGTCAAGCTATCACTTTTTCTGCTGCAGGGCGGCAGCAGGCACTCGTGCACTGAAATCCAACCAGAGCACGGGTTTGTCGGCTGGCTGTTACTGCTGAACCGCCGGTGCAGTCATGATTAAGCCAAGGAGGGATAGGACTGTACCTTTTTTTTTTTAGAAGTAGCCAATAGTAGAAAGGCTGAAGGGACGTATGGAGTGGCCTAGCCGCATGTTATACTGTCCTAACTGATCCTCATTGTCGGTCCAAGATGGTGGAGGGTCTCCTAGTCACTCTTCCTTGTGCCTCTGTGCTGAATTAACTGTCTGGGTGGCAGCACATGTGACCAGAGTCTTTATGGGCCAGCTCTAGAACCAGTAAGTCACTAGCCTATCCAGTTCTGTCAAGAAACAGTCTTCGTCGGATCGTCTGCCTGTCCAGGGTTCTTTAACGATTTTTGTCATCTCACTTTTGCTTGCATACTGGGCTATTCCTTCTGGGCGTTTCTGCTACTTGTTCTGTGCGAGGTGCTCTGACTTACAATAGATCCGGTTAGCATTTATGCTAAGTTGCAGGATGGTGGACATATTGTCGAGCCGGTAGAATGAATATGGTAACGTTAAAATGTAACTGTGAGCACATATAAAAGGTATAGTTTGGAGACTAAGACTAAAGAAGATACTGCTGGATTTCGTCACTGTAAGTGCCCTTCCTTTAGCAGGGCCGGTCCGACGACTATCAGCCTTGTTAAAAACAGGATGTGGCTGCTACAACGTCCGGACAAAGCTAGGCCAAAAACGTAGCTCGTAACATTGCCAGTCCCAGCCGAAGCCTGCCGAACATCGGCGACGCCCGAACCTTGTATCGCGTCTAGCGACTTGTAGGCGAAGCACCCGTGCACACAGGTATGCCGAACAGGTAGAAGAGCACGGCAGCAACGGAGAGCGTATGTATAATAAGATAACAAGCCCATATCCATAGCATAGAGACGTCTATTCGACAGTGACAGAGGGTCACAGGACCCCAGAGCCAGCACAACCACTCTTACGGCTCAAAGCCTTGAACACAGCCGAGTTCAACTGCTAAGGCATAACTGATTGCCTTTTACATAGCATCGGCTTTTATGCTGACTAAACATGGATTATTACATGACCGATTGCGAATAATAAATGTCTCAGCAGTGATAATGCGGCTGATTTAGCAAGCCGCCGTTTCAGCATTAAGTCGAGGCTATGTGCCTGATGCATAGAGGATTTTCCTGGATTTAACCTTTTAGTATGTATTGAGCAGAAAAACCCCACTCTGGACAGAGCTGTCACAGAGCGTCACTAATGGTTTCTAAGGAAAAATGTAATCGGGGGACAACTTTAGTTGAATCGTAAAACGGCAGTAATTGAATTTTTTGGTTACTCGAAAGAATGCCATGGCCGTTGATGGCACTGGCACTCTCTTGTTCATCCTTTGAGTCGAAACTAGCTCAGTTAAAGCCTATCGATGCTGCAGCGCCGCACGCCGCTCATCCCTTTCTCATACGGAGTAAATGCAGCTTTTGAACTCTCCTGAATGGTATTAACTATAACCTCAAATCGCCGTTGACGCAGAATGACTGGCTATATGTGACGATGCATTCCCGGAATCCCCCAAGCTGCTCGAACACTGCCGACCAAATGACTGGTTGCATCTGGTGCAGCCCCCTGTCTGTAGCTTGAGCTATGTAGAGCCAAACAACAGCATCTATAATAATGATAAATGATTATACTTAATTTGGATTTGTTCCTAACGAACTCAATCTATATCCAGGCTCTTTACATTTGCCGACAGTCTCGAGCGGTGCCTGCTCTTCACTCGTGGGCCAAATCAGGGCGACTGGAGCCTGGTTGTACAAGCAACCTATTTGTGGTAATCATTTTGAGGATTATGTCCTTCTGCAGTAGTATACAAACATGGTAGTTCGGCCGGCTTGATCCTGCAATTGCCGTCTCCCATTTTCATGTCCTGTCGTGCTGGTTTTGCCCAGTGGTTGAGGTGCTCGCCACGACTAAGGTCTGACCGAGGTCATGGGCTCGAGCTCCATGGCATATGTGAGGCTCCTGAATAGAGATTAATTTCTCTTAGGGTTCTATAAAATCTCACAGCAGTGTCTGCAAAGTAAAAGATGCCTAGATTTTTTTTAATTATAATCAATGTGGAGCGTATACTCAGTAAAGCCCCCCACATCCTCCTGCTCCTGCTATGTTTATTTCGATAACGACTGGCTCTGCTCTGTAGCATCGGCATCATGGTGGGATCGCGACTGCATGGGGATGTGAGTGATTGCTTGCTGGCACATTTAGACATCCACAAAATGTGCTAATGAGCACCTATTCTCTAAATTACTGTTCAAACCTACCTCCCTTTTCTCTGTCCACTCCTGTCACTCTCTAGTAGGCTTCTTGTGTCGTCGCTCAAAAGCTTGTAGTATTGGCTCTTACCCTGCTTTTAAAGTCTTGGGAATGAACCTCAATGGCAATAAATAACTATCGTTTAAATTAAGCAAACATTTAAGCTGTAACTAAACTGAACAAAATCAACCGGAGCGAAAATATCAAGGGAAGTCAGTTACGTTCACACTTCCACTGCTAAATAATACTTGTAACAACCATTTTGGTGGTCAAGTCACAAATTCCAATTCTTGTACTTTGTAAAGTCCTGTTCCAACAATGTTCTGGGAGGAGCTGTAAACAAAATTTTCGTGCAGCAGCATGGTTCGAGTGTTGTAAACAGCATTTGAAAAACAACGGGATTGTTTGAAGATTGTCTCCGAGTATTTAAAATAACTTTCAGCTGAGTTTATAAAGGCTTTAAAGTTAAAAAAAGTTGGTAATAATATTTTGAAATTATATTACGACTTGTCTGGGTAGATTAATCAAAACCTATGTAAAGTATGTGCTTATGCATGCTGACACTGCATGCTGCCACTGCATGCTGATCCTGTGCATGTCACCCCTAACCATGTTTTTCTTGTTATTATTGAGCACGGTACCACTAACTATTCGGTCATGCTTCCTTTGCAGCAGATGTAAAATACCGAGAAAGAGATTGTGTTCTCTGAGTGCGCTATATAAAATGTATTATTATTACTATTATTACATGTATTGGTCTCCTTAAAGTTCGTGTATGATTCATGCCTTGTGCTTGACTGGTGCTAGGTCATGTGGCTTTCAATATAACGATATTTTACTCCGAACTTCGACTTGCGAATGGCTTATGTGCATCAGCCCGGATTTAGCAGTCTAGCTTGTAGATAGACGATGCTTGCCTGTCCACATTCCTTGGACATTTGATTACGTGGTTAAAGGGTTTGAGGCAAGATATTCAAGAAAAAAGCATTTCTTCTCTAATCCTATGACTCCGATAAATTGTAGCTAGAGAAATAAATTTCTAGACCGTAGTTGGTATAAGTCAAATAAGTCAATGAATGATTACATTGGTTCCCTGGATTAGGTCTTGGGTAAGAAATAGCTTGGCGACGGCAAGCACTGCGTGCAAATAATACCCTTAACAGGTGTAGCAGTCACCCGTACACAGCAGTGTAGAAGTGTCATCTATTGTATATCCTTGCACTGCTGGCCCGCATATATAAGGAAAACTGAAAGTGGGTGAGTTTGGTGAGCAGCCTGTGACTTGATGCTAAGAGTTATTTATTAAACCTTTATCCCTGACTAGGGGTCTCTTGCCCTATTCCTTTGGCCTCCACAAGCCAGAGGACAAAGCTCACTTGCCCGAAAAGCGCACCTCTGTCGCTGCACTTCCCGTCGCTGCCTTAAGTTGTCATTCAAGAGTTGACCAAGCAAATTGTTTGAACCGTGAATGATGTACGCGATTAGATTTCTTATGCAAGATATTTGCAGACACACATAGGTCGTCTGAGAGCTGCAGAGGTCTCTTGCATCTCCGCCGTCGTGCATGCACTACTCTCACCAGTCTCGTCTGCTCTCATCGGTTAGCTCTGCTATGTGCAGTGGCAATAGTCAGCTTGGCGCCCAACTGTTTGGCTAGCAGCTGGCTCCTAATTGTTTTCAGACAATTATGATTGGATCAAGGGCCATGATTATTTGCCCCCTTCTACTTCGTGCTGCTGCTACCTTCAATGAAACTGTTTTTACTTCCACTAATGGAGGGGTTGCTATAGGCTCGTATAGGCACAGCATGAGAACTGCAGTGATCTCAAGTCAGGATTTCTCACATTTCAGAGGCCTACCAGTGTTCAAAGGGGTGCAATCTCTTACAAATCAAACCCTTCTGTGCCTAGAAGTCAATTTGTATGCAAGAATTACTGAAAAGAATCAGCAATAGTTTGTGACAGTATGATCTATCTACTACACGATGTCCTACTCTTGACCCGTGATACTGCAAGTGTATGGCTGCCTGTTTATCGACACAAGTAGTCAGCCGAGCAAGGTATCTGTATATCGGAAGCAAGAGTCAGCTCCTGGGTCTTAGCCTAGGGGTGCGGTATTAGCACTTCACCATCCGGGTCGTGCGTTTTGAGTCCTACATCAGGGACTTCTTCATTGCCTGCTCCGAGCCGGAAGGATAGCTGGTATGCCTCTTCTAACTGTTATACAAATGAGTGTTGAATCAACTTAACCTTTAGTATTGCTATTATTTATTATGCTAAAATTATTCTGCCGGTGAATTGTCGTCCTGTGCCTAGCAATGCGACAACTAGATGGCTGCCAAAGTGGCACACACTACTCCAGAAGACCTTTGGCGAAATCTCTCCCTGCTCTGCTGACCCCAATCTTGACAGCATGATTTGCTGCCACATGGGAGTGCATTACCAAACAGCCCCCTCATAGCTGGCTGCCTTACCTCATAGGTCAAGCAGTCTGTCAACAGGATACTTTGGCACTGTTCCTATGATGTTGGCTCCCTCTTTAATTGTGGAAGATGGTCTGCTGGGCTGCTGATGCCAAGGCTGAGATACCCTCGAGGTCTATTCGGTGCCGAGGCAGTGCAAAGGGCCCGAGGAGCAGGAAGATAGCAGCAGTAGCATCATCACAGCCAGGCTAATCCATTATTTGCCTGTCCATGCCCTGGGCAATGCATTTGGCAGCAGCTCCAGCTCCATTGAGGCTTTTATGAGGAAATTTCACTGTGCATCCCCCACTAGGCCTCTGCGTGATCACGTGGCAACCAATAAACAAACGGGTGCTTGGAGTTTAAACAGGTGTTTATGATGTGCACCAGCAGTGGGGTGCCTGTGGAAGGGGCTGTTAAGGAGAGCTGCCGGTGGGAGCTTTCAGTGCGCTACAGGCCCCCAAGTCAGGAGGCCACGCAGACCTGCTGCTGCCTCGTGCGGGCTCCGGGAGGATCTGCTCTACATGCATCTGCAGACGTGCAGTGCTGGGCCACTGCCTTTTGTAGGCAAGGCCCAGCACATCGAGTAGAACCATCTACTCCGGTGCGTTGCAGCTAGGTAGCTTCTGAAATCAACGGTAATGTAGCATGCTTGCCTTGCATGCAGCAAAACTCAACGCCTGTTTCAAGAGCTTATCGTAATTGCTATAAGCCTGCATTGTCAAGCTGACTTGATTGTTTGCTGAATGCCCCGGTCTATGACTTTTGATACACTCATCGTTGCTTCTCTACTGCAGCAGAGGGCATCTACAATGACGAGAATGTACATTACAATGTTGTACCTCCAGCCACCACTTCTGGAACTACTGTAAGGCAGACACGTGATTCTGCTCAGTTGTTCGACTGTGCTCGGCAAGCCTTCCCTATAGCTCGAAAAGCCTTCTTCTGCTGGTGGATATCGAGCGACCAGCCTGGTATCCAGGCCTCAGGCAGGCTTCGAATTCATTAGCGTGTTGCTCCAAAGTGAAGGTGCCGGTGCTAGGGACAAGGTGCTAAGGACGACTGCTCGAATTCTGTCAACGACTATAAGACGAGAATGCGTCTCATCAATGGCACGATAGCAGAGCAGGTCCATGCTGGGAAGCTTTACCGCGACAGAGGTGCAACTTCACCTTCGGTAGCTGCCAAGTCATGCACGGCTGCTTCTACAGATCAGAAGGAATACCAGCAGCAAAGCATACCCGGCCAGGAAATCATCTCTGGGAAAAAGTCGCTTGCCACCATCAATGGACATGTGAGCAGGAGCAGGCATATCATACCACCGAAAGTCAGACTGGCCAGCTCGAACCTGCGAATCGAAGAAGCCACTAACGGCACTTCTGCCGAGCCTCTGAGTACTGGCAGTGCAAGCAGTGGCCGCGAGGTTTATCTGGCTGCTGGTGGACACATCCAGGCCAACAGATTGCAGATGAAAGCTTCGCCCTCGCCGTCGCTGCCATCGTCATCAAGTGTCGACCACGGAGTCCAGGGTGCTGTGACACCCCAAGGTCAAGCAAGGGGCAGCACTCCACCATTGCTGTCTCTCCCAGTACCTGTGAGCAGCAGAAGCCACGTGCACCAGTGTCTTCCGTCAGACAAAGTTTCTGCCGATGGCAGCAATTCAGGCGGCCTCTCCTTCTCACACGGTCTCCTCGCAGGTAAGGATTCCGGCAGTGCTGCTGCTACCAATACGCTCATGATGAGAAGTCGCTCCAGCAGCTGCACTGGCGGCCTGCTCAGGCCACGCGATTTTCCTTCAAGCAGCCCCGTAAGCTTCGCCGATGCAAAAGCCATGTTCTCAGCCGACAGAGAAGACGGTGCACTTGCAGACAGAGCGCTCTCAGTCAGCATCGGAAGCTGTCTCGACAGGCTTCGGCCGGCTTGGCCAGCTGCAGCAGTGGCCACTCCGGCGGCCGGTGCTGCTCTCGTTGCTGGGACAGTGCCTATGTCATCGGCAGTGGGGGCAGGGGCAGGAGCAGCAGCACCGGCCACTCCCGTGGCCAATGCTGCTCTGATTGCTAGGTCAGCATGTATATCATCATCAGCAGCAGTACCAGCAGCATCAGCATTAGCAGCAGCAGCAGCAGTAAGCCAGCCACGTGTTCCACAGCAGCAGCATTATCGGCCGAACGACAGAAGAGATGGACCAACATTAGCAGCCCTTAGCAGCTTCAGAGCTGTTGTCTCCAATGGCTCACGGCTGCCTGTGCCTGAATCTAAGAGACTTAACAGTGTGGCTGCAGCAAGCACAGCCGGTGCTGTGATAGAGGCAGCCGAAATTTCAGCCACGACTGTCTTGGCTACTGCTGCCAAACAGCTGAGACACATTGGCAGCCCGGGCAAAGCCGCAGTCCAGTCGGCTTGGCACGCCTCAGCAGCAGCTGCAGCAGCAACTAGCCAGAGGCTGATCGTGACCACATCCTTGTGTCCGATTGAGGTCAAGAAAGGTGCCCACTGCACTGCTGCTGCTGCTGCTGCTGCTGATGGCAGTGTCGACCACAAAGCTACAGCCACACCAACAACGAATCAAAGAGGGCTTCAGCAGGTGCCGGACAGGTCGAAAGCTGTCCTGAGCTTGAAAGTTGGCCATAAATCTTCAGCCAGAGTGAGCAGTGAAACTGCCACGAGCTCGGCAGGTGGAAAAAGCCGGCCGGACGTCAAGGAACAAGGACTGCCTGGTGGTGGTGGAACGGTGTTGGCTGCTCGGTCCAGCACCAGCTTGGCTGGGCAAGCAACATGGCAGAAGCAGCAGGTCGCTAGCCCATCGGAAGGTGCTGCTGCTGCTGGCGAATCGTCCCCACTTTCCCGCCCAAAGCCGTCTGGCGAGACATCGGCAGCAAGCAGGACGTCCCAGCTAGTGACAGCGGCTTCAGTGGTAGCTGCTGCTGCTGCTGGGCCGCCTGCGGCCCTGCTTGCCAGGGCAGATGCAGCCCCGTTCGCAGGTAGGTGCAGCAGCCCAATGCCGCTGGCGGTTCTGCGGAAGAGGAACAGCTCCATCGTAGCAACAGCACACACACATATGTGATGCTTCTTTCAAGCCACGTGTGTCCCTTTGCTTTTGCCTTGCTTCACGATGCTGCCGACTATGCTGTCGACTCTGTACTTAATGGATCTCCTGCTACTTCTTTTGGTGGCTCGGTGTCTTGCAGGCAAAGGTTACCCACAAAAAGCAACCAATACTCCAAATGTAGATTATGGGCGACCGGATTCCTTCTAAAATAAAATTGCTGAACAATTTTTTAGCTGCTTAATCAGAATCTTCCACCCAGCCGAACCTATATCATAGCAATATGCTCCAAGGTTCGACTTCCAAAGATAAGGCGGTTGCTTTTCAGGACCTCGGCCTCCGAGGTCGTGGGTTCGAATCCTGTGGTGGGCGATCCTTTATCGCTGCTGCAAGCGGTGGTGATAGCCGTCAAGGCTCTTCTGTCGCTATACCAAAAGAGGCTGTTAAATCAACTTTTACTTATTTATCTATTTAAAGATCTCGGCTGGTCACATTTCATACAAGTAAAGCTGCTTGTAGAGCCTCGTTTACAGCAGCAGAAGAGCCTTAGGAGCAATCATCTCACCTGAATCAGTCTGAAATAAAGTATTGCCTGCAGCTGGACTTCAGCCCGCGACATGGATTGTGAAGTGCGAGTGCCCAACGTCTGCAAACTTCTCGACTTGAGCTTAAACATACTAGCTGGGTGAGAGCTTACCCAAAGCATGTTACTTGACAACTACATGCAGCACTTCCTCTCCACGGGATGCAGGGCAGATCAAGTGAGCTTTTTTCTGAACACAGTACAGTTTTTGCAATGGGCCGGTCGCAGCCCATGCAGCTGAAGCCACTCAGTGCATTGTCTTCAGCTTTTGTATATCGAAGGGGGACAGGGAGCATATGCCCTCAGGCGCTGGATCAGAGGCGCTGAATCAGGGGGCGCTAAAATGAGTGCTTAATACCGAGTAGGGGGCACCATCTGGAAGTTCGTCCCCAGGTGAACAGTATCCCAGGGAAAACAACTAATCTTCAAAGAGGCAATTTGCCTGCCAAAGGTGGCTGCTCCTCACACGGTCTTTCGGCCTAGGATCCTGGCAGTGTTGCTACTACCTGCCCCTGTGAGTAGTGATGGCACACTATTTAAGGTGGCTGCTTTTCACCACCTCGGTCCGGATGTCGTTGGTTCGAATCCTGTGGTGGGTGATCCTCTGTTGTCACTGTGAGTGGTGGTGATAGCCGTCAATGCTCTTCTGTCGCTTGAAAAAAAGGCTGTTGAATCAGCTGGTATTTTTTAAGCGATTCTGTCTCATTGATAGTGTAATAATTGCAATCTCCATGCACCTACCGATGCTATCACAGGGTACTTCACTAGACGAACACATCAGCTCCATAGTCAAGTCTGCCTACTTTCAGCTACAATTGGTAAAATTGGAGATTGCTTAGACAGGATACTACAACAAGTGGTGAGCCAGGATTTGGGTCTAGTGGGCAAGACCTGCAAAACCTATATGTAGGGGCAAGACCTATGAATTTCCATTTGAGCAGGGCTAGACCGGCAATTAAGGAAAAGTTACAGCGTAAAAGTCATAGTTGAGCTTGTTGTTTATTAAACATGAACTAGGTAGTTACTAATCGAGTGGAATTAAGACGTAATTTCCCTGTCGGGCATAGGTGGGGTAGGGCTTAGGAATAAGGTGGGGGGGGGCAGCCCACCTCCCTGTGCACTCACTGTAGGGGGAATGCCTCCTCTCTGGCTCTGCCACTGACTTTGGCCAAATTGGTTTAATGCATTTGTAACATCCCGTCTCGACTTCTGTAACTCACTGCTTGCTGGTCTACCGGTCTGTGCAATCAGGCACTTACAGTTTGCGCAAGTCGTTACAGCTTATCTGTATCCAGCATAGCAGTAGCCACATCACACCACTTCTCACCCACCTGCACTGGCTCCCAATCAAGCAGCGGATCAACATCAAGATTCTTAAACTCACTTTTAGGCTCCTTCATTCTCGGCCTCCAGTCTACTTATCAAAACTACTCCCCCACTAGCAGAGGCAGTCCTAGGATGTTGTGCTTGGGGACGAACTGCACAGATGGCATCCAACCAGCGTTAGACACCCATTTTGGCGACTCTCCATGATTCAGCGCCCCTGATCCAGCCTCCCCCCCCCCCCGACATATGCCCCTCCCCCTTTGGTATGCCTATGCCCATCAGGCTAGGCATAGTACAACCTGATTTCTGATTCAAAACATTTATCTATGCCTTAGAGGAACCTCAAATTCTTTAGAGACCGTGCCTCTAGTTTGTGTGCTCACAAATCCTTGAGCTTACTCTTGGCTGACATCGTGACATCCCCTGACTTGACGAAATTTAAAACAACAGCTGAAAAAGCACCTGTTTCTCAGCATCTGCTGGGTTCTTATTATTTGTCGTTTGTGTTTTTCGTTTGTGTGCTTAGGTGTGCTGACACTATCACTGACAGTATTTATATGTTGACACTATGCTTGTTACCTCTAACCATATTTTGCTTCTTGAAACTGTGCATGTTACCATTGACTATCTGATCATGCTTCCTTTGCAGCATGTTTAAAGTGCTAGAAAGAGATTAAATTCTCGGAAAAGGCCATACCAATTTTATTTTAATTATTGTTACCCTTACACAGACTCATTGGGTTGTTTGTATCCTCTGCTAATTTATAGTATGAACAAATTCTTGCATGCTGAGTGAGGAGGCAAAGTGCTCTTTAACTCCACTGCTGCTGGTTACTATAATGTATGTCCTCGAAAAGAGTGAGGTCAGGTCCTCAGTAGATCATGCCTTGATACCTTTAACAGTGTGTACAACCGAATGACACTATGGCTTATAAAGCAATTGCAGTTATGGTGCATTTTTTACCAGCGACCTCTTGCCATAACCACTGCCATCCCTGTTTAGGCTCAAACTGCACTGCTACTAATCATCTGATTTCATTTATTGAAATGATAGTCACCTAACGGCTAGATAGGTGCTGCAAGCCACGATTCAAAAGTTGATGTAACCCTAAACAACCTTTCTGATTGGTTTCTGTCCTAGGTGCCCAGCAGGCACATGCTTGAGATCTGATTGACATGTCTGGCTGCTTGTGCTTGGACATTCCAGTAGCTAGAGCTGAGTCTGGTGACATCGAGGGCAGCAGCTTCTGTAGCTTCACTGTGTGGCAGCAGCTTTCCCTGGGGCCAAGGTCCACTCAGATCCTGCAGAATGCAGGCCGATTGTGGAGTCAGTACGGCTTTTGTCATCAGCTATGGTGCACCAAGCTAAGCCAGAGCTTCTGGTGCCCAAGCTCGGGGTGCTTTGCTTCATCATTTGCTGATCAGACAATCACTGCCTTTTAGCCTAGAGCCCCTTTCATACAACTGAAGCAGTTGCGGTTGGTCAGAAGAACAAAGCACATCTGCCACTCGAGAAAAGCCTCAGATCTGGAGAGCAAAGTCTGCACCCGGCTGCCTGTCTTGTAGAGGTTTAGTAGACTTATTGGCAGTGGCAGAGCCAGAGGCAGGGCATCAGGGGGCATCTGCTCTCATATAGCGAGGCAAGGATAGACCTCCAACGATATTATGTCCTACTTCTACTCGATGCCGAATTCGTGTCAAATAAGCACAATGATCCTGCACTACAATTTTTCTTTACTTTCGGATTGTGCACCCTAGAGAAAAAGCCTGACTCTGCCTCTGCTTATTAGTACGAGGTCTAGATGCCTGGTAACATTCTTGTTCAGCCCGAACGTCTGCTAGAGCACAAGGCAAGCATTCCAGATTTTTCAGTACATAGTGGAGGGATATTTTTAAATTTAAGAAAGAGCAATGAAGCGCCTGCAGGGCAGCCGATCAGTGCTAGTGAGTGTTTGTTCCGACGGTCAGATGAGTTTTTCTCCGGTGGGCCTTCTGCAGCCTACTGCAGTTTACCCGGTTCGGGCCTTTGCACGGTAGGCAGACCCCAGTGCATCCGGTCGCTGTAGCTCGCGGACATTCCTAGCTGAGCATTGGACATGCCTTCTCTGCCTTTCCACAACGGGAGCTTTGTCGGCGGCATCTAACAACGAGCAAGCAGTCAGACCCGGGGGTCCAGCTGCGACTAATTCTCCTTTCCTGTCGTGCCCGGCGCCATCTGCGAAGATGCATCCCGGTCGATCTAGGCGAGTGTTTAGACTGCAGACATTCCCTAGTGCCATCGCCTAAAAATGTGGCCTTTGTTTACCGCATCACTCGGAGTGTCTGCTGTCGTCGTACCGTACGACTGAGATGATGGGAGCAGCTGCAGAGACTGGCTGGAGACTTCTGCCTCCAGCCAGGCATACCGTAGAGCATTGCACGTGTTAAACAGTTTAAATGCAGCACCAACACATGTTTTACTGCTCCAAGAAGTGCAGGAGTTCATTATATCGGGCAGCTGGCCAGGCCACTAGTCAAAGGGAGTCAACCGATGTGGTTATGGCAAATTGTTGACAACGAATTGCATGTGTGCCTAGGAAACCCTCAATGGCCAAGAGGCCTGTCACACACAGGCACATTCTCTACCGGCTACAAGGCTTGGGTGGATGGTGATAATCGGGCAGATTTCCGGCTGTGAACCACTACCACCTCCGGGACACCGCAGGCAGCCATTGCGTATGGCACTTGGCTCTGCGTTTGTGCACAATATGTACCATCCGTCTTTAGACTCTCTGGTGCCTCTTTCAGCCTGTTTCATTGCTGTGTTAGCAAGGCATGCCGACATTGAGAGCACCCCATGCTGAGTGGCAAGTCACGACTCTGCCATTTCGCTGCAAGTCAATCATTTCCCAGATGAGCGTGAACAGATAGAATCGTGCAGATGCATCAGCATGGCCCATTCGTGTGCTTGGCAATTACTTGCTTGCCCACGGCTGGCTGCGTGCCTGCCTGGTGTAATGAATGCTGTGCATCCAGGGTTCATATTCGGCTGCAAGACCTTAGAAGACCGATCCAGACTTTTGTGTGTCATTGCTATAGCTGCTCATTGGTCAGCCACATCTCGACATCGGGTCCATGAACTCGCTTGCACCTGCCCTGAATTCAGCATTCCCCAAACTTTGCGCATACCACACTTGATTGTCTGTCAACCGA
This sequence comes from Cristatella mucedo, assembly GCA_009760855.2. Taxonomy (NCBI): domain Eukaryota; kingdom Metazoa; phylum Bryozoa; class Phylactolaemata; family Cristatellidae; genus Cristatella; species Cristatella mucedo. The sequence continues at coordinate 1,016,457 of WPIO01000084.1, forward strand.
ATCTCTAGCCAAATAAAAAGAGAGGAAAGTGCCACTATCCTGCAGGTTGTCTTCCGGTGACCTTTCTTTGCTCATGCATCTCAATGTCTTCGTCAAAGCGGAAGCAAATGAGCATCTTAAAGCACCAAAACTTTGTTGGCTGTTGGAGGATCCACTGCAAAATGCCACTCTCAAATCCTCAGCCAACGCTGGAATGAGAGAAAAGGAGCGTGTGCACGTCGTAGGAGTAATTTAAATTTTGTTGAATGAATTTGCCATCATCAAGACTGAGAATAATACCACAACATAATCATATAAATAATAATAATAAATGATACAACGACATGCACCACATCTATAATAGTAATAACAACGATCATACTAATAATTTGTATTTGGTATAGCACCCTAAGATAATTCAATCTCTGTGTAGGCACTTTACAATTCACTGCAAGATATGCAATAGCTAAGAGTTAATGACAAGCAAGGTATTATATTTAGACAAACATTCAATAGCATTAATAATAATACTATATTTATATAGCAGCCTTAGAGGACTTAATCCCTTTCGAGGCACACATTCACATTTTCTGTAAATATTTATTTCAATATTTTCTATAAATATTTATTTCAATAAATATTTTCTAATCTAGAGCACTTGCTGCTTACTAGATTCGGTAGCAATTTTATACATGCTCGTAACCTGAGGGCCAATCAGTTACTAACATTAGCAGTGCCAAGGGTGGCATGCTAGGTTTCGAACCTACCGCCTGATAATCGAACGTAGAATGTTCAGATGTGAACATACTTGTCAATAATTAACCGACACCAGCAGTATCGAACGTAGCACATCGAACTGCTGCATTCCATCTCTTTGCATTGCATTCTGTTCGTGCTTAGTGACTCTCAACAGCAACTAATTTGCTGCCAGTTTGTCGGCTACTGTTAAACTCTTTGCGACCACCTTGTCCGATACTTATCATGATACTTCAGCAATGAACTATACTATCAGCAGTGAGCTCATGTAGCTACCAACCGTGGGACAAAACCACAGAGGCAGAGACTGCATTCATAGAGCACTTGCTGGGCATCACTTGCTAAGTCAGTATGTCTTTGTAAAACTGCAGATTTCACACATATATATATATATATATATATATTGTACATGCACGAGTATATAAATATGTGTGTGTGCTTGAATTTTTCAAGTAGGAAATTTTCCTCCTCAATTTAAACGTTATCATATCCAGGTCTTGGGGTTGCTCAGGGCACGGCTGTAACCGTAGCCTGAAACAAGCAGCGTAGTGTGTGCTGCCGGTTACCTAATCTGGGAATCTTTGAATGCTGCCTTGTCCATTCCTACTCAGTTGGGGGGTAAGCACCTGGTGCTAAAACAGGGCTAATAAGCAGATGGTCAGAGTGGCAGTTCAGCAGGCCTAGCCACCGGCCCAATCTGCACACATCACCCAGCAACTTGTCAACGACCACTACAAATATCCCAGTGCTCGATGACGTGCTGGTAAGGGTACGGGAAGGAAGGCGATTGCGATTGCCGGCAGAGCTGAGAGGAGCCAACGAACATCATCCAGGAGCTGGCAGCAGTACACGGAGCGCTGCCGCTGCAGCAAGGGCTGCTTGCAGATTGCTTGCTGCATTCCATCGGCAGCCTCGTCAATGCTGCCGATGGCTGCGGAAATGCTGCGACGAAAACGTGCTGGAAGGCGACAGTCGGACACAGCGCACCTTTCTGGTCCAGCGTTTGGTTGCTGCTGCTACCGCAGTGGCCACATGGCGGCAGCAGCACCATGTTTTTTGCATGCTGCTGCCTTCGTGCAGCTGCGCGTCCATTTCTTGCTATATCTTTCTGGTGGTTTGTGCCTGTGCCCAAGTAAATGTAGGGTAGAGTTCGATTGCAAGCAAGCAAGCATATTCGTGGCTGTGCATGTGACTATTTTGCATTGGTGTGGCCATTCCTGAAATCATGTCCCACTTACCCACACTCAAGCTGACCTTGAACTGCTGCATCAGTTTCAGCCTGTTCGCGTCCTCAGGTCCTGTGTGGACAATAAATTAGCTGTCCCATTCCTTCGCTTAAAGACAGTTGGCGACAGAAGCTTTAGCTCTGCAGGTCCTAGACTGTGGAACTCGCTTCCACAATTCTTAGGCAACGACAACTACTCTCCTACTGCCGACTATGGCACATCTTTTTCAGCGGTCCTTAACTGCTACTTCTATGCTACTCACTACCTCAACTGTTCTCCTGACTCTGCTATGCTTCCCACTTTCTCTTTGTTGCATGAGACGAAGTCTGTTGGCTACCGAATGCGTACCGAAAGCCGCTTAGGCTGTGAGTGCGCAATACAAAACTCTCCTGCGTAACACCCACATTGTCTTTATGACTTTGTGGAGTTACTGACGGAGATACATCACATTACCACCACCAACGCCACGGTAGCACAGCCACGAAGCTCACGCGAGGAGTGTATGGTGAAATGGCCATGCGTGCAAGATCAGCCAGAATATCAGTGCCAGATATTTATTATACGGTTGTTCCTGAACAGTACAGACACGAAACCTGTGATGCTATAATCTATAGCTATGCGGCATGATAGCCAAAGCCATGTGAAGTCCGGTCCATTGTGCTCGAGGCTTTGCACCAGGCAGCAGCTACTCTCTAGTTCTCGAGTCAGGCACTTGAGAGCTGCCCTGTGCAGATATGAGGGCTGCTCTTCGTAATGGCTGGCTCTGGAAGTCCATAACCCTCCGCTGCTGTTTAATAGACTTCTCATTGACTTGTTATCCTAATGTATGAGCAGCCTTTGTCACTGCCGTGTTCAGCTACTGTTGGTATATCATCGTGCATTTTCCCTGCACCAACAAGTCGCTGACCGTGATTCCAAGACTCAGAGCATGGCCAGAGTTTGTCGGTTGTCGGCTGGGGGGGGGGGGGGACTTGCACCATTACCAGCTCTGCATTTGCGGCCAAGCTCTGTCCAGGTGTGGAAGCCGCTGCACTCTGTTTGTCACAGTGGGGCACGCTGTACGCAGCTTAAGCCCCGAGTAAGCAGCTCTGGCGTCGCACAGAGCTCCATCCAGCTGGTTGCCTACGGCTGAGCAGCCAGACGTCGTTTTAGCACCCGTAGATCTGAAGACGGCCTCAAGAGTGCACACATTTGAAGTGCACTTGACTGTATTCTGATGAGACTGAGCTGCTCGTAACTCGTGCTGCATATGCTTACGGCTGGCCTGTCCTGGCCCAAGTGCTTTCGCTAGTAAATACCGAAGTAGATGCTGTCCTGTCATCTACTCGTTGGCTACGCCCTGCCTGATGCAGGCGTTGCTGTCAGTGGACTTTGCCACGAAGTGCCTCGTGTAGCAGTAACGTGTCTGGCATTCCATCGAGCAGTCGGTTCGTTTTCACAGCAGCCAACTTTGATGTGGACTGCGAGCTAAATACGTAGAGCGCAGCGGTCGTCTGGGCTTCTCCTGCAGCACACTTCAAGCAGCAATGTTTCTATGAAGCTTTGAAAGCAAGACCTAAAGGTCACACCTAAGTTGTCGAATCTGTGCCAGTGCTTTTGCTTCGAGGGTTGCTGGCTGAAATTGACGTCAGTCGAATGCTTCTCTGCCCCTCCCGAAGACAAGAGGGTGGTAGATGACGCATACTCGTGCCAGCGGCATGTCTTCTTGATTTGGCCCGGTGGTTAACGAGCTCGCATTTAACGACCGAGGTCAATGTGAATGTATTTGATGACCGAGGTCGTGGGCTCGAGGCATGTGAAGCACCTGAATTAAGATTAGGTTCTCCCTGGGTAGAAATGAATTATACGAATGAATTGCAAATGAATGTTACAAATGAATTACATGACATTATTTTTTCTAGCAACTGTATAGCAGATATTTGCCGTGAGCTATCACGGTGGTTGCACTCGATTCGGGTTGCACTGAGAGGGTGCAGGCACAGACGATATCCGGAAAATTGTTTGGAGTTGCCCCCCTCCCACACCGGGGCACCCATGCAGCTGCTGCTCGAACGCCGATAACACAAGCTCGTTGGTGCTCGTTGGAGCGGGGATGCTGACGGGTCGGCACCATGCTCAGCTGGCTCGCTTCGTTTAAGGTGAGGACCTGCTACAGTATCTGGTCGGCCGTGATGCGGGCACAAACCACGCGGACCTGCACAAGGCTGCGGTCGCTGCCAAAGCCGCAGCTGCTGCCACCTCCCGGTTCTGCACTAGTCTGCTTGCCCTGGAAGTCCTGCTTCCGGAAGGACTGAAGCACAGTGCAGCCACTGCACCGGCAGCTGTGGTGGCAACAGGAGCAGCGGGTACAGAAGCAGCACCCGAGGCGCCAGCGGCGGCAGCCACTCTCTTCCAGGTACGGCCGGCAACCGGTGAAGCACTTAGAGCGCCAAGTCCCTCAGTGCCGAGCTGCTCACTTTCATGACAGCGGCCCGCACATGCTTATGTGCGTAGTGCATTCGCTCATCGTTTCGTGCGGCCGTCGACGGCGGATGAGGCTCGTGTGACGCCGAGATCTGCTTCCTTGAGGCAGCCGTCCCCCAAATGACCGGCTCGTGCGCAGTCCTGCAGCTGGTATACGGAGAGCATTGCATCAGAGCAAATGCCAAGCACCATCGTTATCGCTCACTGCGGGCTTTTGCCGTTTGCAGCACTTAGCCTTAGTCGCGCGCACTCTGGGGTCGCACGTGCCACGAAGCAGTGTGCATGGTGCCACCCGTGGTGCCGCACAAAGAGGAAGGGGCAGCACGCAGACCCACAAGGCCCGCCACGGCTTGGCTCCTTCGTACCTAGCTAAACTGCTGCATCAGTTTCAGCCTGTTCGTACCCTGAGGTCCTGTGTGGACAATAAATTAGCTGTCCCATTCCTCCGCTTAAAGACAGTTGGCGACAGAAGCTTTAGCTTTGCAGGTCCTAGACTGTGGAACTTGCTTCCATGATTCTTACGCAAAGACAACTACTCTCCTACTGCCGACTATGGCTCATCCTTTACAGCGGTCCTGAGCTGCTACTTCTATGCTACTCACTACCTCAACTGCTCTCCTGACTCAGCTATGCTTCCCACTTTCTTTTTGTTGCGTGAGACGAAGTCTGTTGGCTACCGAATGCGTACCGAAAGCCGCTTAGGCTGTGAGTGTGCTATACAAAACTCTCCTGCGTAACACCCACATTGTCTTTATGACTTTGTGGAGTTACAGACGGAGATACATTACATTACATTACATTACATCAGCACCCGGAGCTGATCTGAGGCCCTACTGCTCAGAAGGTCAAGGAGCCGTCTGGCTGGCATGCCGTACCACCGACTCGACCGTGATATCTTCCTCGTCCTTGTCCTCATCGGCCCCCCCCCCCGAAGCCTCCTGGCAAATGCAGGTAGAGCCAACAGCTTTGGTTGATGGTGCATGGCGAGCTGCCAAGAATTCACAGCAAATGTAAAGCACCCAGAGAGAGAGAGAGAGAGAGAGAGAGAGAGAGAGAGAGAGAGAGAGAGAGAGAGAGAGAGAGAGAGAGAGAGAGAGAGAGAGAGATTGAGTTCTCTGAGGGCGCTTTATCAAGTGTGTTATTCCTATTACTATTATTCAACCGTGCTGTCCTTGGACAAAGAGTAAGGTAGTTATAGGAATACAAATATTTTAATGATAATGTTTTCTTTTTTCTAGGGCTAAATCTCTTTCTAGGCACTCTAGGTAGACTGGAAAGAAAGCATGTCAACTGATTAGCGGTAACATGCACAAGTGCAGCTCACAAGCAGATAAAGGACGATTCACACACATCTGGGACATGTGCTTGAAGAGCAGGCAGATTTTTTGTTTCCCATTAAATGTCAATAAGTCAGGCGATGCCAATCGGTAGATACCTTCATGTTTTGGAAGTATCGGAACGGAAAGAGCAAAGGATTCTTTTAATGTGGAGAAAAATGGCAGAAGAGAGTGCTCTAGGAGACCGATGGCAGTAGTAACGAAGGGCCGAGTCAGCTTCAGCATTCGAATGTGTTTCCTCGGCATCAGGAAGAAGGGCTTCCGATTGATGCCAACGGTCTTTTTACCAAAAATGAAACCCTACTTTGGCCATAATTTCATTAGCGAAAAGAGCGACGATGGCTAATCACGCAGGACAGAGAAATCGAAACAAGGGTACTGCGCTCAGCAGCTGTTATCGCCGCGGATCTCGGATAGCCGAAGGAAGGAAGGAAGGTGCCCACACCAAGGAGAGCTACTCGGAGCAGCCTAGTTAAAGCGGTACTTGCCACCTGGAAAGTCTGCAAAAGGTGCTTTTCGGACGATATGAGATGAGAGACCAGTGAATTAATGGATGTATGAAAGGCAGCAATGGGCTGGCCAAATGACATGGAATGCTGTACCAAGAGATGGGGGGGGGGGTCCTGGCCGGTAAACCGATCTTCTGCTGCCATCATTCCGTGGGAACTCTAGCTACTGCAATGAGTAATCGGTGGATCCCAAGAGATCTGCTTTGAGCTCTTTTCATTGGACGGCCCACACAGATCCTAGTTCGCTTGCTGGCCTCTAATGAATCTGTTGCTTGGTGCTGACACTGGAGCCAACTTAATACAATTTAGTTTAGGCGCCGCCTGATCAGTGTCATGGCTAGCTACCTGCAATGCCTATGCTAGCAAGTGCTGACAGTCCTGATTGAATAGAGGGTAGTGCTTATTCACTAGCTGGTTATGCGTTGGACCAGATTACTATAAATGGTTTTGTCCGAGGACAGTCTAGGCGCTCAGATGTGTAGAGTAACCGAAATTCATTTCAATAACGAGGCATTGCACTAAGCCCGTAGCCAAACTGAAGGTGTCTCCTTATCTCTTCCCGTGCTTCTGATGCTCAAGGAAACCCGTGACAGCACCAGCAGCGTTCATTAGTAGCGATACCAGTGTCAGTGTCAGCAGAGGGCTTGCTCCTCAGTCGCTACCTCGGCCGCTTGGGCTGCTGCTCTTGTGCTCTTGTGCTCTTGCAGCTCTCTATTCTCTATTCGAGTTTGAATTAGAATCTGCTGGGGTATTTGTCAGGCTGAGAGCAAGAGCCACCTTGTGGGATTGCAAAGATGTATCCGATACTTGCACATGGCTCCAGTTGTAATACTCTTCACAGCCATCAGCACACTTCAGCCCAGATAGCAGGCGCATCAGCCCTGTGCTGCCTAGTTCAAAGGTCGTTAGTCGAGACATGCTCAGAGAGCCAGATACCACAGCACGAGTTTTCTTAGAAGCGACGTGGCTCGAATTCCGTAATCATAGGGCATGACTATAAATAGGCACAAACGGTAAATTGTTAGACTGTAAATGACGTCAGATCGGCTGAGAGTGATTACGCTTCGTTCAAGCCTTATGCCATGAGTGCTTGTGTCTCCTCAGGCTCGCACCAGGGCCTCGGGGCCATTAATCAAATTCGAAATATTACTCGAGCACAGTCTGGCACGAATTTTGTGCATGCGTGGGTCCTATTCACCACTCTGCTTAGGTATTTCCAGATGTGGGTGTATGCAAGACAGGAGGAATCTTTGTAGGACCGCCAGTACATGCTTCTGTCCACATGAATTAAGGGATCACCGGTGAAAAGGAGCATGAACAAGACCTTGTAGCAGCTCATTTGGAAGTCAGCCACTTTCCGGCCGGTGCTTGACTCAGCACTTCCAGGCAGAGCGCTCTCTAGGCCGGGCAACTGATCAGCTTGGCTTGACCGAGTTAGCAAAGATGGCTGCAGCCTGCCTAATGCAGCAGCACCTCCCTCGAATAATCGAGAAAAGTCGATGGTATCAATGGTATCTGCCCCTACCAGGACTTTATTACTTACAAAGCGACGTCATGGCTGAAATAAGAACATTTCTTTGGAGTCCAGAAAAGACTGATGTCAGCATAATACTTTACACCATCAACATTTTCTGTTCGAAACTTAGTACACATATTTCTGTTCTGACTACTTGCTAGTGCTTCTTCCCTCTTCTACATGTGTGCAGCCCTAACGTTGCCGTATGCGTTCCAGTTCCAGTATTGCAAGCAGCCTCGAAGGGTTATGCTATATATACTATTCATGAGCCACATGCCTAGCTAAAGATGATTTGCTTAGACCAGCAAGCAAAGGGAGTTAGCGGAAACTGGAGCTTTGTGAGTGGTTCTGCTTTGGCGAAAGTGCATCCCGGCAGTCTACTTTGCTAAAGCTGAGCATACTCTTACCGTTTTCCCTCCTAACTCGGCACCGACTCGGCAAAAACTCGATGACAATTTCATTCTGGTTTAGGCTATGGCATCTCTCGATCCTAAGATTGAGAAAAATCGGTCGAATGTCATTAAATAGGAGCAGCTTCTTTGAGCCTCCTTGCTGTCTAAGCCAATCGATCATTCATCCACTCACCCTCACTTGCTGCATTAGTCTGCTAGTTGGTGAGCCGTGATGGCACACTAGGTAAGGCGGTTGCTTTCACGGCCTCGGTCCCGAGGTCGTGGGTTCGATTCCTGCGGCGGGGCGATCCTGTATCGCCACTGCAAGCGGTGGTGATAGCCGTAAAGGCTCTTCTGTTGCTATACAAAAGAGGCTGTTTAATCAGCTAGGATTTATTTATTTATTTTAGTAAAACAGCAATCGCTGGCGATGACACCCTCGAATTTATTAAGGCGTCCACGGCATGTTCCTTTATATCATAAGCTTATACTTTTAGCCACGGATTCAACGAATCCTACAAAGAAGGCGCCAGGCAGCATCTGCATATGGAATGCACCTTAGCACCATCAATGGTGCACATTACTTAACAATATAAACTTTTCCGACAAATCTTTCTTAAAAGGTTACCTTCTTTTTCTTCTTCCTCTTCTCATACTCGTCTACAATGACTCAATGTCCTCGCCTGGCCCCTTCAGTGGGGAATCCTCTCGTCTTATCCAGCCTTTAGCTTTTGAGCTGGCTGTTGTGGGCGGACTTAGTCGGCCATCTATGTTCCCTGCCTCTTCAGTGTAAACGCCTGAACTGGGGGTGGGGGAGCCGACATCGGTAAGGTAGAAAATCGATAGTGCAAACGCAGCTTTAAAAGGAAAAATTTATGCAGAGCACGTTCTGCTGAGGCATGCATGTGATCTTATGGAGGCTGCCGGTTGATGGTTTAAAAAGCAGTACAGATCCATCGGCAAGTACTTAGTAGTCATTCACCTTAAAGCAGCAAAAGTATCAGTTTTCTCTTAAGTCTACATGTGACTACTGTCACACAATTGACGGAACAATGGCTCTGGGTTTCCATTGCATGGGAAATGATTAAAAATAAAAGAAGTTAGCTACTTAGCCAATGAATCGCTAGCAGACAGACAGGCGAAACCTCTTGCCGAGTCGGCTGCACAGCCGATGGCAGTCACCCAAAGCGGCAAATATGAAGCTGCTTATGCGCTAGGTCTCACACACGGCTACTGTTTTGCTAATCTTCTACTAGGAAGCATGTGTGGTATTGCTCGCTTGTGAAACTGTGCAGTGAGACAGAGGCCGTTGACGGTTCAGAATCTTTTGTTGATTCACCAATCGAGGCTTCTGTGGATCGGCACCCACTGTCTCCACATATATCATAGATGGAATGATATTTTGCCTGATAACAAACAGCAGATCTTTTTCCATTGCACCGCAGAGAACCACGACGGCTATATAGGCACTGCAATGCTGGAAAGGCTGGAGAAGAATGACGAAGAAACACGGCAGTATAAGCATTAAACAAGACATGCACATACACATTCTCTTTTGATATGCTCGGTCTTTACTCAGATTGAGAGAATTAACTGTGCCGGGTAGTTCAATGAGCATAAGTACTGCAACGGTTTGAACTGTTTATTAAGCTATCCTCACTTAGACCGTGTTCTGTAGGCAAACGAGTACTACCGTTGGGCATGCTGTTATAGCGACAAAACAATCAAGGATGCTCCTGCAAAAGATGCAGCTCAACGTATATCAGGTAAGACACCGTGTTTGTAGCAGATCTGGGTTCTGTTTAGGTCAGTCAAACTGCACAGATCAATCTAATGGTTAGAATAAGAGGCCAGGCATGCTCCTGGCATTAAAGGCTGCTTGTGAACCGGTTTGATTTATGTATTTGCACTCCAGACCTTTGTTGGAAGAGTTGTCCGGTGGATGCTCGTAAATTTTTAAGTTTACCCGTCTAAATGTAACCCTTAGGGATTTGCTCGAATAACAGTTTTTATAAATGTCGTGCTGATTGCAATACATGTTTGTTTTGTGACTGGTAATCTGTGCTCCAAAGTTTTAGCTAGTGAACTGAACTGGTAAAATGTGCTCAGATGCAGGCTTCAGGCTTTGCCTCATTTTAGCAGGAGGATACAGGGGTGACAACCAGGCCAGCACAATCCATTCTACTTGATTAAAAAGTTGGAAAATGCGAGATGCTTAGAAGAGCACTTCTCTAGCATTATTATGTCCAAAAATTAAAAACAATCTATTTTTGACTTAATTAATTGATACAATATGAGATAGGCCTTTTTTGGGTACCCTTCAGGCTGCCATCTCAACCTCAGTGTCACGTAGGCTTTGCAGACTGGCCGTAATAGTTGGTGTCACCTGATAAGCAAGGAGTACTACTGCTAAATTCATATAGTAGGGTTCATGCTTGGGACCTCATAATCTTTAGTGTACGACATACGTGAACACCTGTTCGACTGATTTGATCTAATGGCCAAGCATGCACTCAACCCTCTGGCACACCACATTATCTTCAGACTCCTACGAGCTTTCATTTCTCTGAAACCGGAAGAATATTCCGTAATTATTTAGCTAAAATTAATCTTCGAGCTTTTTCAAGCCTTATTTGTTAGACTGTAGCTAGAAGAAGATATTGCTAAGCACTGAGCACAATAGCCAGGTGAAGGAATGGTGATTGGGAAGCGTTTGCTAGTAACTCTCGATATAAATCTCCTCCTGATGTCTCTCTTCATCCTTAGCTTTTGGCAAACGAAAATCTGAACTCCGGATCCGCATTTTCCGGATGTTGGAAAACCGTTGCTTAATGCTTGACCTTCGCGAGTATTCACAGTTAGCAAAGGTAAAGCAAGAAGTGTGCATGGCTTCTGACCCACGATGTTAATTATGTCCAGTGGCCTACGCCATTGGCTAAAGGGCACACTACTCAACGACTCCGTGACTTCTTCGATCTACCACTACCATACGTGTAGCCTGAGTTTCACCAGCAGAGGATATTGGGAGTGAGAGCTGAACCTCGAACTTCGCTGTCTCTGGGTGCTCAAGGAGCTTGCTTGCAGCAAGACTTGCTTCCAGCATATTAACAATAAAAATAATACATTTGTACAGCACCATAAGAGAACTTAGTCTCTTTCTAGGCACTTTACATATGCTGCAAAGGAAGCACGGTCGAATGGTTAGTGGCAGCATGCTCAATGACAACAAGCAAAACCTGGTTAGAGGTGACATGGGTGACAGAGGTGACATGGTGAACGTTCGATCGACTGGGAGTGTAGCCCCTTATGCAGTCTTGTGCTATGTGCACTGACAGCTGCACAGGCTTTGTTTGCACTATGACAACTCACCAGGAGTGTCTTATCAAGGCAGTCGGGCTGCAACCCCCACCCCCTTAAGCCTGGCAATGTGACTCAGGAGGACATTTCGCCAGCTATAATTGGCTGGCTAAGCTAAGGTGCAAGTTCAGTCCGTTTAATGGAATGATATGCTGAGCTGCAAGCAATTTGTTACAGATAATATGCTTGTTGGTAGGCACAACATTCCGCTCGAATGGCTGAAATGGTCGATTGGTCCAGGAAATTTAACGATTGCACTAATAGATGCAGTCGTTATTTGGTAAACCTATAACGGTCTGAGGTATTAAGGCCAGAGCTGTCAATTATTCTCATGGCTGTGCTGTCATCTATCTGACTTTTTTCTAGTTGATTCGTTTTAACGTTGATATGTGAGGTGGACATCCTCAGTCAACAGTAGTAAAACAATCTCCAATAGCTAGCAGCACCGTTAGTGCAAACCCCTTGATTTTTGCATTTACTGATAACAGGGTTCTGTGTAAGAGTCCTCTGAGGACTTGATTGAAGGTGGCATGCTTGGTGAGCCGTAATGGCTCACGACCTCGGCGATTCAGGATTCGAACCCACGACCTCGGTCCGAGGTCGTGGGTTCGAATCCTGAGGTGGGCGATCCTTTATCGCCGCTGCAAGCGGTGGTGATAGCCGCCAAGGCTCTTCTGTCGCTAAACAAAAAGAGGCTGTTAAATCAGCTTGTATTTTTTTAAGCATAGCTTCCTCTAACCACATTTGCATGCTGACCCTGTGCATGTCACCCCGAACCATGTTATTCATGTTGTTTATCAAGCAAGATACCACTCACCATTCGATCGTGTTTCCTTTGCTGCAAATATAAAGCACCTAGAAAGAGATTGAGTTCTCTGAGGGTGCATTATCAAGTGTAATATTATTTTTATTATTACTATGATTAGAGGCACGGGAACTTACTTACGGCTCCCTTTATTGCACTTGTGCGATTAGTGTTACTTGATTCACAGCATGTTGTACCAGAGGCAGGCGATCCAATATTTGCACTTGATATACCTATGTGCTGGTGTACTTATATGTTGTTCCCATTGGCCTAAGAGCAAGAATGGATTACTATCAAGCAACATTGAGATTGTGGATAACATGTAACATAATGTGTTTATTTTAGGCATGTCAAAGTATCCTCAGCAGGAATGTTGCAAAGATACAAATGTAAGCTGTATACTCACAGCCCACTGGTAGCCCATTAATGCACCAAATGGCTGCTCTTTTGATTTATTCTTTTTTCTTCTCTACCTCCTGCAAGGCTGCACACGGCTCTTTTCCCAGTGCCATCAAATGACCTCAGCAAAATTTCAGCGCTCAAATGGTTGCTTGCATTGTTGGTGCATGTTAGGCAGGCTGCCTAAAGAGGCGTGCACAGAAGTAGAATCACTTATTCATCGAACAGTGGCACTCTTTCCTGCATTCCAGCATAAGAGAGCCGAGGAGACCAGCACACCCGAAGAGGTCACTGTTGCCGACTTGCAGCGGCAGATCGAAGCACTTAGCTTGCAGATCAACGCCTACAAAACCGAGATCAGCAAGCTGAAGGCTCACACCTGCCTGGAACTCCAAGCGATGAAGCTCGACACCACTGACGTGACGTGGAAGCCTTTGATGCCGGCGTCTGTGCCAGACTTGACGATGCCATCCATCGGCAACGGATGCTTGCTGGTGGCCATGAGCGGTGGCACAACAGATGATGGAGCAGCTGCCGAGCCGTCAGCTCGATATCAGTCCACCAAGCCGAGGGCACCGGGGTTGAATCTGGCTTGCCACATTGCCGCAGGCAGAGCCGGCAGCTGTGAATCGCTGCTGGCCGAAATTGCTTATAAACCCACCGAAGCCGGTACGAGAGGGACCGTTCTCACAAGCACGGCCGCTGAGACAGCAGCAGCTGCCTCTGAAGCATCCGAAGGGTCGGCCGGCAACGGAGCGCTGCTGGTGCGGCCTCGTGCCTTTATCAAAGGCCAGTCGTGCCCACCCGTGCTCCAGCGAGCAGCTCCGGAACTGGCCAGTCAGGAGGCTGCCTGCAGGGCGGCGGCAGCGGCTGGCAAGACCAGTCAGAATGCAGCCGCGGCCGCTGTGCCGCCGCCGCTGCAGTCAGCCACTTGGCGTGGACGCTCTGTGCCGGCTGCCGCCGCCGCTGTGAGAGGGTTGGCAGCTCAGAAGCCAGCCCCGGTGGCACGTGCCGAAGCACGGCAAGGGGCAGCGAGTGTCCGGCCTGTGAGAGGCCGCAGCGCCTCACAGGAGCGCAGCACGCCCAATGTCGGCACTGAAGCAGCCGCTGTCGCGCGGGTGACACCGGAGGAGCACGGCTTGGCTGCTGCGACCGTGGCTGCAGCCGCCACGAACGGTCAGGTCAAGCTGCCTGAAAATGTGGTTGCTGCCATCAGCCCTGGTGGCATGACGCTGTTCTGCCGCCGATGTCGGATGCCACTCGTGCGATTCCACGACCATGGCGGTCTTAAGGTTGGCAAGCTGGTATCGGAAGATGGTCAGATCCCACTCTATTTGATGTCGACTCCACCCGATGTGACTGCAACTTCGCTTGCTCAGTTGCAGCCGCCCAGTCCAGCATTGGCACCATCAACTCCTCCCCTCCCACCACCTCCTCCACCGCCCCCTCCGCCTCCCCCACCCCTGCCCATGCATGGCAATGCAGGCCTTCTGCTCTTACCAACGCAGCAGTCATCCAACAGAACTATGCATCCACACGTGTCTTCTGCACAAGGCAAGGACGACTCGGCAGCAACGCTCAACAGAAGAGGTAAGGCCAGTGGCTGGCAATTGTCGGTGGCAAATCTATCTAAAAATCTAGCTGGTTGTGCAGCAGTAGGCGTTAGCATCGTGCTAGTTTGTTGACTACGATGCCGGCCAATCTCGAACAATGTAAAGCTTGGGTTAGATATACAAAAATTAGCCTTTCACTTAAATGTGAGGAGCATATCCCAAGCTCAATCAAACACGTGGCTGCTTACATAAGATTCACCGCCTGCACTTGGTTGTGATTTACTTATTAGCTGATTTAGTCTACACGTGGAGCCATAAGCAAACCTCACTTGAAGTAATTAAATGTGCCTAGAAAGATATTGGGTTCTCCGAGGGCGCTATAACAAACGTATTATTATTATAATTGAATTCTCTCCCCTACAGCTTGGCAGAGTTCTGGGCCACCCCTTATTCCATTACCAACGAGGAAATTATTTCTTAATTCCACTCGATGAGCCACTGCTGGGTTCGTGTCGAATTGACATGACACGATAGATTTATTTTTTATTAATTTTGCTGGTCTAGCCCCGCCTACATACAAATTTTGCTGGTCTAGCCTGGCCTATTTGCAAATTTGGCAGGTCTTGCCCCCTAGGTGAAAATTCTGGCTCTGCCACTGCTTGAATGCATGGTCGGCGAGAGGACTGTGGAAAATGGAACTCGGTAGCCTCGTAAAACGCTGGCATACCGTGCATGCAGATTTATTGGGAGCATTCGCATGATATGGGGATGCCAGTTTATGCTCTGTAGACGTGATGGCAAAAGACAAATAAATCATTAGAGTTCTTATGAATTGAGTCAAGTTTTGGATGATGCTTACCACAATTGTGCAGGTCTTGCGAATACTTTGAATATTCGTAATAATAAATCAAGGTTCTCCATAAAACGCGGCTTTTCCACAATGGACATGACTGACTGTGGTTTGGCATCAGTCGTCTCGGCAATGATGGGTACCAGAACATGAAAAACGGGAGGTTAGTATGAAACCGATGGGATTAGAAAATTTCCAATTTTCTTATACAATTCGCACTAAAAGCAATAGTTCTCGTCCTAGCATCGACTGCTGCTTATTATGATTTTGCTACTTGCCAGCTCTGCTGCTTGTTCAGGGCAGTTCGTGCAAGCTACAGTGATTGCATATGACTTTATATTTTAAGGTCCTAGAAAAGCAGCGATTTCCACGGGTGCACCCATGAAGGGTTTATTCTGGAAACGAATACAGCTCTCAGATATGTATGTTCATGCTGGCACTAAAGACATTGACTCCTTACAAACACTCCATTACTCCATTGCAAATGTGTTTCAATGATGTAATTTTTTGCAAAGAGTGAACACTTTCACGACCAGGCAAATTCTGTCACCTGAGCGGTGTTAGCCGTCTCAAATTGACGGACCTACCGTATGTTTTTTCCTCAGCGATGGTGTGGACGGATCGCTACCAAGTACGGTTAAGACCATCTGGCAAGGTATCACAGAGCCCAAGATAAACTCGGACGAGCTCGATGAGCTATTCTCAAAAGCTCCAACCAGGTCCAAGTCAACAAGCTCTCTCCAGCGTCAATCAGCAGAGAGTGTTAAATGTACATCTAAACAGGTATGCAGGCGAGGCGCTTGAAAGCGTAGCTCCTTGCCGATCGAATGACTAGAGACATGGTTGCACGACACACTTGGCACTGGTTTAAGTCACGATAGGCCTTCTCCCTCTGCCGAATTGATCACACAGGGCTCCGGACAGCAGCTTTACCGGACATCGGTACGGCAGTAATTTTGCACGTGCAAGGTGCTGTCTTGCTGTCAAGTGATGTCGCTAATGAAGATCGTAAATAACGAGTTCTGTAGGAAAATTCTATCGACTAGAGGTTAGGACAGCAGGGAATGGGGGCAGGTAGATAAGCCAGTCGAAAGTGGTCTACAGCACCCGTGCTTGCTTGTAGTGCCACCTGGGAGCACCAGCTTAGCAGTGGCCTACTTTTGTTGTACTGTGCAAAGTCAAGCCGGTCAACACGTTGATATATAGGTTGAGAGACCTGATAGCCAGACTTTGCTTGCATATGATAGAAATTGTGCTATGTGCCATGTGCGATTGACCACGCACGCACGCACGCACGCAAGCACGCATGCACGCACGTACACAAACACAGCATGCAGCTTGTAATGAGTTTGCTGGTGATGATGCTTCTAGAATTCTTTGGCCACTGCAGAAAGTTGGTGCACACATGAGCCTGCAGACATTCACAAGGCAAGCCATGCCAACCATGCAGTGCATCGGCTTGATCTTAACGTTCTGCAATTTATTTATGTGTCTGCTATAGAGGGTGAAGCTACTGGAGGGAAAGCGATCTCAGACTCTGGGCATTCTCATCACTAGCCTCCGCTTGGACATACAGGACGTCGAACAAGGTGATGCTAAGAGTCTTGAGAGCTGTGCGGCTAAGTTGTGATCGTCGATGCATATGGTTCCATAAGCACCCACTGGCTCATATGTGGGGGTTCTAGTTCATGATATGCATGCGGTTCACCCAATACTGAGTTTGCAATCCAATGAGCTTGAAATCGGAAGTTCACTGCATTTGGACTGCAAGTTTTCCCATCAAAATAATCTGCTCAGCTCTTTGCTGCTTTCCATAGCTTTACTCAGAGCTGTGCACTGGCTGTGAATGCATTCTGGTGCATAATCAGACCTCGAAGGCTAGCCATGCTTATAACAGAATAGCATTAGCAATCGAGCCTTGGCACGTCAGTTACACGATAATGTAAGCTGCTTTTTATATGATGGAAGCAAAACATTTTCGTTCCCTAGTACAACGAGTACAGTATCTTATATGCATCACCAACTCTATTCTATAACCGAGCTGTTTGCCTCGTCCTAAGCTCTAAACACAATCTCACGATTGTCTAGCTCGGTCAGATGCCACTTGCATATTAAATTGTATTGGCTTTCTGCAACTCTGAAAGATCGTGAACCACTTGCGCTCTGCCTATGGGCTATATAATTTGTGTCTAACTTGGTACTATGCAGCCATCAATGAAATGAGAAAACACGAGGATTAGTCCTTGCTGCAACGTGTTGGGTTTACAGCATAGGTGTAAGGTAATTGCTTTTGAACTTGCACCTGAAAAGATATGCGTATGCTTTCTGTCGTATATTCTGGCTGCCCACTCAATCCACGCATGTATGCATGCATGCGTGCAAGCACACATACGAATATACCCCCAGATGTACGAATGCATATAACGTGCTTGTGTGCCAGTGCTCTTAAATTATTTATTAATCACATTTTCTTGTTTGTGTTAATGTTTTCACATGGATGCAATACAGCTTTATTCATTGAGATGATACAATTAAGCCCTGCCTTCACATGTACCATTTTGTAGTAAGTTTATTAGCTCTGTTGGTTCATTGATGTTACTACATCTGCTCAGCTTTGTGTGGACAGGAATCAATTCGCTGCGACTGTTCTTTGCGTAACTCATTTTGTTATTCATTATTTTTGCAGCCCTGATAAACTGTGATCCATCTCTTCTCACGCAAGAGTGCTGGCAGGCTCTTTACGATAACGTATGTATTGTCATTATTTCATTTACAGTTAGTGAAAGTAGCAGATCTGAAAGGACGCATTTATCTGGAATCTTGTTCTTTGCTTCTGCACTGATTTTTGCTGCAGATTTTTGGCACCACTGCTGGTGCTGCTGAAAGTACTTTACAATGAGAATCCAGTATTCCCATTAATTAAGCTTACTTCTATCAGCCTTCTGTCATGCTTTATTAGTTACATTTTCTCTTGAGTCTCCAGTCTTCGGTCTTCCGCCCTCCTCAATTTAAAAAAGTGCTTTCCATAGCTAATGACAATATCGTTAAACTTGCAGGAAAACAGCTAATAGATTATTTTGTTAGGACCGTTACCTGAATATGTCAAGCTTCAACAAAATTGTCGAATCTGAGATGCACAATCCAAAAATTCTGATATTTACCACCAAAGCATTTTCTTAGCTGCTCCCAAGTGATCTCCTAGCCCAGTGGTCCCTGTGATGATCTAGCCGATCGCTTCTATAGCTTCTTCGTCAACAAGACAGGCAAGATCGGGGACTCCATCCCTTGGGTGACAGCATCTCCTCTGGAATCGTGTCCCTAAATTCTTTGCAGCCCCTCAATGTGTGTATTCAAGGTTGCCGAAAGTGACGTCATCCTGAAATTCAATGCCCAGTCAAAGAAGACTACTAGCTCTCTAGACCATATTACCCCTGTCCAGCTTGACCATGCATGGATCTGATGCTGCCATGCATAACTAACGTAATAAATATAGCCTTAGCCTCAGGTCTTGTCTTTTCACCTTTCAAAAAGCCTCTTATCAGGCAGCTAATTAAGAAAGCGACACCGGACCAAGAGAACTTAAGCAACTTCTGCCTATTAAAGGTTCTGGAATAAGTAGTGGCAGACCAGCTAACCTTGTATAATGAGTCTGGTTTTAGAGCTCACCACTCAACAGAGGCAGCATTGCTTCGGGTGTTCCTTCTCAGGAGTGCAGATTTTGGTAAAGTCTCTCACATTTTTTGCTTGATCTTCGGCAGCGTTTTATATTATTGATCCCCTAATCCTTCTTGAGTGCCTCTCATGTCACATGGGCATTGCTGACACTGCACTGCAATGGCTTAAGTCCTATCTCAACGGCACACTCCATACCATTTATGTAAATGGGTAACAGTCATCCGAGGAACCACTAAAGTACTGGGGTACCTCAGGACTCGGGGTGCTTGGTCTGCTTCTTTTTAAAGTGAATACCCCCTCGCGCTGATGTGATTGCTAAGCACAATCCAGGCTCACATTTCTATGCCGATGACACACAGCTGCACATATGCTTTGATCCCTTCCAGCCTTTCAGTTAGTCAAACCCTAGAAACTCCATTGCTGCATGTTAGGTTGAAATCTTCACTTTGATGGCAGCAAACCATCTTGAGTTAGGAGACAATAAACCAGCTTACTGGTTATGGCAAACCTAGTGTTACTCAGAAATTGGAGAATTTACCACTCAAATTTAGCTCTGCTAGCATATCTCCTGTAACATCTGCACGAAATCTAGATGTCCTATTCCAAAATGACCTTTCAACTGACGACCAAATCAGCTCCACTGTAAAGCCTGCTTACTTTCAGCTATGTAACATTGCGAAAATTCGGGCTTGCTTAAGCAGGGATACTATATCCAAGTTGGCCTGTGCATTTTTGACATCCACCCTTGACTTCTACAATTCACTGCTGGTAAGGTTTATGCAATCAGACGCTATGAGTTTTTCAAAACTCTGCCGTTAGGTTTTTCTCTCGTGAATCGAATTGGCCACACTAAACAACTTCCCACCGACCTGCACTCGCTGCCGGTCAAACAGCATATCGACTTCAAGATTTTGTCACTCACTTTTAGGTCCCCTCATTTGCAGCTTCAGTCTAGCTATCAGTCTTCAGTCGTAAGTTACCTATCAGAACTCCCCCAACCAGGCTAGGCATCGTACCACTTTTTCGGCTCAAATAGTTTAGCAATGCCTCGAACCAATCTTAAATGCTTTGGAGATCATACCTCTAGTTCGTATGCTCCCAAAGCCTGGGAATCACTCGTGACTGACTCACGAAATTCTCTGACTTGACGACATTTAAAAATAAGCTAAAAGCGAACCACAGCATTTGCTGGGTCCTTGTGATATGTAATGTATTATGTGTTCGCATGCTGACACTGTGGATGTTACTTTATTACTAACCATGTTATGCATGTTGACATTGTGGACGCTACCATTAACCTTGCGGTCATGCTTTTATTTTGGCATATATAAAGTGCCGAGACATAGATTAAGTTCCCTGAGGGTGCTATCTCTACTAATTAAAGCAAGGATGTCCGTCCTTCACTCCGTCACGCGGCAAGATGGCAAACTTTCGGCACGTGGCAAGATGGCTGGCGCAGCGTTATCTTCAGTGACCAGTACTTCCGGGAATGACAAGTAATAGACATGTACTGTACGTCTCTTACTCCTTGGCCTACTCACTGCTCCTACTTACCAGAAACAGTCCAAAATTAAAGCTACGAAGCACAAATAATTTCAGTGTACAGTCGTCCCACGCTTTGACTTTAGCGGCTTCACTCTATCGCGGTTTTTCAAATATATTCATTATTAAAAAGCCAATCAACCTAGTGAAAAAGATGCAGCGCGGCGCTCGGTTGTCTGAGTCAATTATACACCCCTGTATAACAATTAAAATCAAACTTACTGTACGTATGGACTGTCGACCTATGTATTCGAGCACCCCCGAAAATCTTTAACAGTCAGGTGTTGCAGCTTGACCGCTCCTTGATAACGCCTAATATGTCTTAGTTTCTCTTATTTTGTACAATATATTGGGCAATATGAGTGTAATGGTGACTAAAGGGCTGTTATTTCATATTCAGAGGGCTCTAATAATGTTAAAAACCGCATTTAGAGGGTCACGAGCAGATTTTCTATGCTCTAACTACGAAACTATTCAATTTATAAATAAAGAATCCTAGTTCACATGGAAATTCACTTATCTTGGTAGAGTCTGGAACTGACTAACCGCAATAAACGAGGGACGACTGTATATTGCTTCATTGGTTGCTGACGGATGTGTGTCACCGGATGTTTTAAAAACATACGAACTTGCTCACCTTGCTAGTCCTGCACACAACAAAAAATTAGAATCTGGGCTATTCAGAGAGGCCAACTTTTTCGGACGTGCTATACGGACATTGTCTGGTTACAATATGCAATCCGCAGAAGTAGTGAACTAGTGTACTTTAGATGGTCTTGGTTTTTCCACAGGTCCTCGAGTGTGTGTGTGTGATTCTACTTTGTTTCTGATTAGGGCAGATTCGCACTAGGTTTGCACATCTTCCATTGCAGCAAATGCAAGTTGATGAATTTGAAATTGTCAGAGCTCACCTGAATGAATATCCTGAAGTACCGTTGGATAAGCCTGAACAGTAAGCATGATTAAAGCTGCTGCTTTAGCAGTCAAGGCTGTATCGCACTCTCGTGTTTTGCGGCTCTTACTTTGACTGGCTTTAATTTTCAGTCACCGTAAACTTGGTAAAAGTGCTGATTTCAAAATGTCTGTTTTGCCTGACGATAACACGTCTTTGCATAAAAAGAGCAGAGCCCAATCAGACATCTTATGGATAGTAGGATGCCAGTGCTTTAACCTGATTCTGGTTCCATAAAAGTCAATAACGTTTAGGATTTAGATTTATTATTCTATCTGGAAAACTAGCCGAATAACTTCATATGGTACGTACATTTTCAAAATCGCAGTTTGCTGCCTATAACGGTAGAGTTCGACATTACTGTTTCATCATCACTCACCATCTTTTAGTGAGCTAGTAAAAAAGAAGGAATACAAGTATTCAAAATAAAATTCAGAGACAAATCTTTGGCAGTTGACATCCCCATAGATCGGTTCAATTCAAAGTTATGTTCGTACAGGGAATGAGTACAGTCAGCTTTAGCAAAGGTCAATAGTAGTAGTCATCATATCTAAGCTACATTGAATATAACCTTACTGGCTTAAGTTTGATTTATCACTGCCTAAAGCATATTGTTGGACATCTTTAGTCGATGTTGAAAACTACATGCACCACCTTAAATGAAGTAGTTTTCTTAGCAATTATTGACCATCCGCATGTAGCTCTCTTGCTGACAGCTTTCTAGCTGAAGGATGGCGTTTATGAAATGTTGATAATTTGTCATTTGAATGATGCACACTAAGGCGAAAAAGAGCACAGTGCAGTCAGGCTGCGACCAGCGCCGGGCACAGCGTAATGCGGGTGCAGAATGCTGTGAAGGCAAGGTAAGAAGATGCAGAACGATTTTCCTTTTCTGCGCGACAGGTTCCTATACGACTTGGCCAAGATACCCTACTCGACAGAGCGGATTCACTTCTTCGTATTCCAAAGCCGCTTCGGCGACAGCCTGGCGAGCGTCGAGTCCCGACTGGTAGTGCTGGAGAGCCTCTGCGACTACCTGACCAACTCGAAGACCATTCGCCGCATACTTGGTCTGCTGCTCGCTGTTGGCAACTACATGAACGGAGGTGAATAGTGCGGCTCCTTCCTCTTTCCTACCTTGAATCCCTTGCCCTCTTCCTTGTCATGCAAGATTTGCATGGAACGTACGGCGGAGGGCTTGTTGGTCGCTGCATTCGAAAGGAACTGCTATACATACACTTGCTCTTGTAGTGCCAAAAAGTCCGGGAAATGTATCGGGTAGTGATGCTGGCTGAAGACATGCTCGTGTAGCGAGCACATTTAACCCGATCAAATTACTAGGCCATTTTCAAGGATTCATTATCCAGGCAATTTGAGCAAACCACCTCATACAGCTGTCCTTTGAGGCCGTCATTATTAATGAACATCCACAGCAAGGATTGCTGTACGACCTGCAGATAGCCAATAGTACGTTTGAGACAACCTCTGCATGTACCCAGTTGACACCAGCAGACAGAGGGCTGCCAGCCACTCGAGCGGCTGCTGCGGCTACCTAGTCAAACAGCATCGGTGGGTATAGCTCTGGGGCTTTACTTATGTCAAATGATTCACGACTTTATAAAGTGCTTAATGTGACTTGAACGGCACACCAATCCTGCACACGGTGCAAAGATCTGTACGCGTAGATGTGCGTCCAGCGTAAATCTATTGCCTTTTGGACCAGCAAAGCGGGGTCCGAAAAGCTTTCAACGAATCTAAGTATCATTAGCCAATGGCTAATTTATAGATCGTCATTGCCTTTCTTCATTATTGCTTGTATCTGTTCGCGTTAACGAACGAGCGAGAAATG
The DNA here is from genome assembly GCA_009760855.2 of Cristatella mucedo. NCBI lineage: Eukaryota > Metazoa > Bryozoa > Phylactolaemata > Cristatellidae > Cristatella > Cristatella mucedo. Next base: position 1,039,617 of record WPIO01000084.1, read on the forward strand.
CTCAGAGCTTCAGATCGATTCACGTTCACCTTTACACGGTTTTTCCCGAGTGACTGACACTTGCACTGAAAGATTGCACACAATTTTGGGGAAACTTGCCTTACCCTCAGCCTTCTTCTCCTTTATTATTGGAGCCTTGGCTTATAAATCAGCGTAGGAGCGATGACTCTCGAGCGTGCTACTGCTTCAAGCTGCCACTGCCGATTGCTCGGCTGCTTACTTGAGAGCACTTTTGTCATTCGGTTACAGGGAACGAGCTCAGAGGTCAGGCCGATGGCTTTGGCCTTGAAATACTCACAAAGCTAAAGGATGTCAAGAGCAAGGCAAGTGCCTAGCGAGGGACCGGCCGCACGCGACTGCGAATTTCCTGCCAGGAAACAGCAGACTGTGGCTTAATTGGACCGAGTGTCTCACAGCGCTTGCTAGGCACTCTCGCGGTGCCCACACACAGCATACGGATGCTAGAAAGCAGGGCCTGCTTTCCTGCAGTGCAGCAGCACGCACGATTTAATGACCGACGAGGAGAATCTGGACATTTGGGTTTGGACATATCGAGTTAGTTGAAAATTGCCCGCCTCACACACACTTGAGCACCCGTGTGTATGTGGGGGCGTGAGTAAAATAATAATTTATATGTATGCGGGGGTGTGAGTAAAATAATAATTTATATGTATGTGGCGGCATGAGTAAAAAGAGGCCTCGTGTAAAATAAAAAGGGAAAACTACTACCGACGGGCTTTAAAATGCTTGCTGATATAGAAGCCTCATTTTCATACAAGAGTCTTAGCGGCTATCAGTCCTGCTTGCAGTGAGCAGTAAAAGATAGCCTCATGCAGCAGTCGAACCCACGACCCGAGTCGTGAAATGTGAGTGCCTTACCTCTACGCTAAGTAAGACATGGGTTTCTGCACGAAAGTCTTTTGCCACAAACTAAACACAGTGCATGTAGCGGGTGCTAGTCAGCGCAGACGCACGACTGGTGCCGGTGGAGCCATCACCTAGGACCATAACGAGTCATAACGAGTCATAGAAGCTGCACCGATAACGAGTCATAGAAGCTGCACCGATATATGCACGTTAGCAGAGTACGGCTTTAATCAAGAATGCACATACTTTAATATAACAAATCCGCGTCGTTACGTTAGAGCGGTCTATTCGACAGCCACAGAGGGCCACACCTGCCCACAATGCATTAGTCTGCACCAGCTATAGCTACATACCACTCACTCAATCCGAAGTCTGGAACTCACTTCCGCCCACGGTCACTAACTGCCTTGGCCTTGCATCGTGAAAGTGCCGGTTAAAGATGCGTCTGCTTTGGTCAGCTTTCCCTTCTGCACAGGGAACCTGTCATTGTTGTTTTTATGTGCTTTTGTGAGCTTACCTGTGCATGATATTACTCACGATTCAATCGCGTTTCCCTTTGCAGTAAATGTAAACGCCTAGGAAGAGATTCAGTTCTCTGAGGGCGCTTTATCAAGTGCATTATTATTATTTATAGTGTTATTATGATTCAGTGCATGTTTCGTGCCAGAGGTCATACAAACTGGCGCCCATTAGTGTCTTCTTGTTTGCTTTAACATCCTGGCCTCAGCATGATACTAATTTGCTTTCGCATGCTTGTCTAAATACCGCTGTGGGCCACTAGCCCTTGGTTATTGATTTTCTTGGAGCTAGCTGTAAAGCACCTGCGTAGAGATTTAGTTCTCTTAGGTCACTATAAAAAACGGCCAATTATTATTATTATTGCTTTTATTCGAGATTCAATCTCTGGCTTACAGGTCGCTTCACTAGATTGCACCAGCCTCCCTATGTGATCCCCGTTGCTACGCCAGGGTGTTATCGAACACCCCTGATGCTGCTGCTGCTGCTGCTGGGCTTCCAGTCGTCCTGCCTTTCCTCACACTGGGCGGAAACCTTTTGATGATTGGACTTCTAGTTGAGGTCAGTCGGTAGCGAGTTCTAAGCTTTGGGAGCACAGTTATCTGAATGCACGATCTCCGAGGGATATGAAGTTAGTTAGGGGCCCAAGTAATTGATTGTTGTCAGAAGAGCAGCTGGTGCGACGGGAGGCGATGTGATGCTTATTCAAATGGATAGGTTCGGAGCGAGAGAATGAAGGAAGGTGGGACCTAACGGTGAGTGACAGAATCTTTAAGTTGATGCCTTGCTTGTTAGGCAGCCAGAGCGGATTGGTGAGCAGTGGTGTAATTCGGCAGCTGCGTCGTTTACGGCAGAGAAGCTGCTGAATGTTGTGCCAGCAGTAAGAGTGTTATTGCATGGAATAGAAGGCCTACGAGTAGCGAGATGCAAAAGTGTAGTCGGGACGTTACAGGTACCTCGACAACATTGTAATACTACCCTGCTTAAACCAGTGAACAGGGCAAGCATTCGTAGCATATCCCACGAGAAATTTTGAAACTTTATGTTGCTTGACAAATCAGGATGTGAGCTCGACTTACTACATTGCGTGCTGCAAGAGACGAATGATGGTGCTTAAGGTCACTACTGTGCTCCGGCTCCGAGACACTCAATGCTGACTTGGGATGAACTGAACGCCACCCACTCACGCGCTGGCTGACACAGCTAGCAAGATGGCAGCGGCTAACTTGCTAGGTTTGTGGTCTTTCTGTGCTTACCTGCAGGACAACAGTAAGAGCCTTCTGCAGTACATCGTAAAAAAGTACGTGGATTTGTACGGCCAGCCCAGCGGCAGCGAGGGAGAGGAGAGCGTAGCAGCGCTGCCGGTGCCCGATCCTGGAGATCTGCTGTTGGCAGCTCAAGTGACCTTTGAGGACATGGAAAAGGAAATCGCTCAACTCACTAAAGACCTCGGAGGTGAGAAAGCAGCTGGCGGCATCTTTGAAGCAAACACCTGGCCGGTTGTTCGCACACATAAGGAACGGCCTATTTCAATTTCCGTTTGTTTCAGCTTCGGGAACTCATTTCGCACTGATTTAGCTTATCCATAGGGCTCGACTGCGGCATGGAAGTTTAGCGATTGACGACGTCAACCGAAGCTACTATAATCGGCACAAGTAGCGTTAAGTTTAGATCCCAGCTCTTTTTGAGTTAAGCAGATTTTCGAGTCAAACTATTGCGCCCACATATAAGGAACCGCGTGGTGCTTGCAGCTTCGCTCATCTGCACAAGCAGTGCAGCCTCCCCATCGGTCTACCACGTATTGACAAGCGTAGCTTTATATTTACTAGTTTAACGAATGTGGCCCCACGTGGATAAAAATAAAATTCGAGCTCCGCTCGCAAGTCCAACGTCCAAGATCGCTAAAGAGCCAGCTGCTCAGTTGCAGTGTAACGTGTTCCTTAAAGTCAGGAGATGTGCAAGAGCAAGAACGAAGCCAGTAAGCAGCCCCGGGATCCAGTGTGGAAAGCAGAGGCTGGAGCTGGAGCCCTTGAACGGCGAGCTAGTTTAACGATGCGATAACGTGCCTCTTTCTTTTGAAGACTGCGAAAACAACGCGGTGACTATTTCTCGAGAGACGAGCCTGCGAAGCCAGCACAAAAAGATGCAGGCTTTCATAGCAAGAACGTCAGACGACTTGGTCAGCGTCGCGGCGACGGTAAAGAGCTGCAGCACGAAGTAAGTTCACCGTTTGGTGCACCGCTGGCAAAGGCGTCTCCTCCGCTTCTCGTGCCGTCTAGCTAGCTAGCTACTAAAGGGCACGCGTCAGGCAGGCCGGTGCCACCGTCGTCGCTGCGTCACACTTGAAAGTGCGTCGACGCGAAAAGCTAACTTGCGCATTCGTCTTGAAGGTTTGAGAATCTAAAAACGTACTTCTTAGTACCGAGCTCTGACATGACAGTCGGCGAGTTCTTTTCCCTGTGGCAGCAGTTCAGCACTGACTTCAAGACTGCGTGGAAGAAAGAGCAAGCTCAGCTGGCACGAGATAAGTAAGCGACTGACGCAGAGTGCACCGCGAGCGAGAGCGTGAAATCGAGCTCGGAGCCACTCTGAGCTCTGCGAGAGCCACTCTGAGCTCTGCGCACCGCATTCTTCAAGCACACCAACAGTAGCGTAGAGACTTTTTGAAGCAAGCGAGGATTTTCAACGTGTGACTTCATCTGCTGTTTGCTTGTTCGAAGCTGCGAAACTCGATAACTTTGTGGCATAGTATCTGTATTTCGAAAACAATCTCGAATGCACTAGATTTTCAAGGCAAGTAAATTATGCCAGCTGCAGAGGAAATAGCATGAAATACCACCATTGAAAGTGACGAGCGCGTTCACTGAGTCAATGGTCGTACTTCAGCTGGCAGCTTCATTCAGTAATCTGGGCTCAAGCTAGAGAGTTAACGCTACAGCTTTACTTAAGTGATGAGCTAGTTTGATCTTATAGGATCCTTCAGTTCGGCTTAACGTATCAAGAAGTTCGGTGGCCACGCGGAAAGTATCGGGGATTTTGATTCCCGGGGTTGCTGGTTTGAATCCTGCTTGAGTCAATATTTGGTCGCCGGCCAATGAGCAGATCGTCCAGTTGGTCCGAAGTTTCGTCTCATAGCTTGGGAAGCGAAAACCGCCTACACGGTGCAGCGAAACACCGCTGCGTGGCCGCAAGTCCACGAGGTTCGCGTCCTTGCTGAGAGCAAGACCATTCATTGTATGTACTATCATTTTCGCCATTATTATACTTTTCATTTCTGTTAGTGAAAACCAAAAAAATTGAGATCGGCTTAAAGCGGGTGGGTTAGTCGACACTCTGCTGTAGGTGCGTATATATATATATATATATATATATATATATATATATATTAAATTTTAAAGCAGCTGTCCCACTTACGAGGGTTAATACTTGTGACTCACTGTAAGCAGCCAGTTCAATTTTAGAAATGTAAATTAGTTTGCTTAACTAGAAGCCATGTTTATAGGGAGCCCACAGTCTCGTGGGATATCATTGCACTGCAGAAGAAAGATAGAGTGACTTGTCGGCCTACGTTAAGTTGGACGCATGATTGAGCGCTGAAGCACGTCAGTCATCAGCAATTTAAAAGTCTTTCTTCGCTGCTACCTCAATGCTACTTCTCGTTTGACTGTCCCTAACTCAACTATTTCTCTCTTTTCTTTACTACGCGAGGTGAAAAATAATTCTGGCTACCGTTTTCGAGCAGAATGTTGTTAGGCTTCGAGTTCGCTATATAAAACTCACCCGCGTGGAGCTATTTACTCTTCGTAGCTCTAAGAAGAATTGAAATATTGATGTAGCGCATATTAATATATATATATATATATATATATATATATATATATACATATATTTGTATATGCTATCTTGTGCCCTCGAGAAATTTCTGGTACACGATATTCGAGTAAAAAATTCAAGATAATGCATATAATGGTATGCACCTGCCCAAAGGCTCAGCCGATCGGCAGCCCGGCGCCAAGGCCGACTGTCGAGGCAGGTTTTTAATTTACATCCATTTCCCTGCGATAATCTTACCGGATTTATATTCATATTATAGTTATTTATTTTGATAGGTATATATATATATATATATATATATATATATATATATGTATATATGTATATATATATATATATATATATATATATATAATTGTGTGTATATATGTACCAGTATGTGGCGTGAACTGTACTCCCTACAAACACCAACGATCCTTAGAAGAATTTCTCTGCAAAGTTGTGCCTCCTACATGAAAAAACACATGCACGAGTAATAGCTGATGAGCGTACATTTCTTTTAATTGTATTTGGTTGCATTGCGATTACATTAGATTGCTACATACATGGTGTGACTTTAGTGTCTATAAGGTAAATAAATATCCGTGTCGCATGCTGCTGGGTGATGGTACATTTTGTATGAAAGAATGCCGAAATATAGCTTAGCCTAGCAATTTTTATTCTTAATCAGTCCGAATGGTTCATGCTCCAATTCCAGATTGTCGTGATGTTTTGTGGTTACTGTATGCGGTGTTGAAGCTGGTGAAGCAGTGTCAGTACTACATTTTGGCGAAATGGACTCTGGGCCAGATGTGCTGGGTGTGGATGTGCTAAAACCTGTTGTGCGAAACATTTCGCCCGTAGCTTGATAGAAAAATAATGGGCAATGTCAAACCCTTGATTCTCCGGGTCTTTAAGCAACTAGTTAGATGTGAAAGCAGCTTGAAACACCGAAAGGCGGACACCATATTGGCAAAATCCTCATGACTGCTGCGTGAAGCCATAGGAATAAATGAATGAATAGCGGCTCTAATAAAAAAATGGAGATTTTAGCCCATCGCATAATTTATTTTTATTTTTACATGCTTCGTCAAAAGTTGAATTAATTTAACAATCGAATTCGATTTTCTTATCAGGATGATTGAATCTAAACAGCTGGCGACGACTCCAAAAAGTGCAAAAGAGTTAACTTTCCAAAGTTTGTTCGTACCGGAAACGAAAGATTTTCGTCGACGGGGCCGAAACGACCCTGCCAGGATTTCTCTGGATAACCAATGGGAATCAGCAATTAACGCGATTACCAATCATAGGTAAATAGCCACTAACAGTGAATGCTATCTTATTGCTCTCGTGTATCATTAACGCAATTTGACTTTCTCATTTATCTCTTTCCAAGCAGCAGACTGTGAATCAACTGTTTCTAAAAGACGCACGCGTCATGATGCATTCCTCTGTTAAGTAGATCTGTGTAGGCATTGAAGGATGATGCAAAGAAGAGCACCTTTGCACAATCCACGGGCTTTATGGGGCTCTGGAGCTCTTCTGGAAATAATTCAGCTACCTGGCACTAGAACTTTGCACGCGGTAGCAGACTTTGCTGAATAATAATGCAATTGCAGAAGTGTTACTGCTATTTTGAACTTCTCTAAAAGTTGCTGCCCATAGATTGCAGCTCATTGCGACGAAGTAAGTATGTGCAAAATACACGAAATTGTAATAAAGTTTTAACTAAGCAAGGTGGGTTTCTTCGCTTTGAAAGTTACTCTTGCATTTTCTTGCTTTCCAGCATGTCTATAGAACAGATATACGACTGGTTTGACGACCTACTCTTAGTCAATGGCTGGCAACATTCATCGGCACCGCAGTATATATTTTGCTTAGAGAGGGATGACTGGGTGGCAAATATGAATCCCCATGGGATGTAATAAAGCAAGGTTTGGCAGGGTGCATTTTTCATGAAGTTACATTCGTAGTTTCGATCGACATTAACATTTTTTCAGAAAACTGCCCAGTTGCAGTGGCCTTTTAAGTCAATGCGTATGCTATAGCTCCTGCCAGCCGCCGATGAATCTAGGGCTGCAATATTCCTAAATCTGAATTGCCCTCTTTATATATATATATATATATATATATATATATATATATATATATATATATATATACATATATATATATATATATATATATATATATGTATAGATATATATATACATATATATATATATATATGTAAAGAGTCAATAACTTGCAAAGTAAGAAGTTTACTTGTTTTTCAGACACTGCTGAAGGCCGTCAAACCTAATTAGCCCAGTGCTTACACCAATCGCATTAAGTCACTGGGGCACACTGGGACAGCTGCAGGCTGGACTTTGGAAGCCCTTCGTTTCTTTCCTTACTTTTCAAATAGACCTTCTGCTCTATCAGCTAAGTACCTATAATTGTTCGCTAATTCGTCATCTTTTGCTCACCGTCTCATTTTAGGCAACGTTGCAATGTTTTCATTGCTTCTGAACATAAGTGTGTAATGCACCCTTCCAAACCTCTAACCGTACGTAGCTCTTCCTGCCACATGCAAGCCACCTTGATATCAATTGCTTCACCTGTCTCAAACTTCTTGATAATAATAATAATGTATTTATTATAACACCATCAGACAACTTCATCTCTTTCTAGGTACTGCACATTTGCAGAAAATTTAGCGTTATCACATGGTTAGTGGTTGCATGCTCAATGACAACAAGGATAACATGGTTAGAGGTCACATGCACAAGGTCAGCTTGCAAATATGGTTAGTGGCAGCATATACAGTGCCAGCACGCACAAGCATAGACAAGACAAATCACAGACCCAATAAATTATCATAAATAATTATGATTATTATCTGGCCTAGTGGTAGACCCAGGTCATCGTCATTAGTAGTATCAATGCCGGCAGTTTTTTTCTTACACGCCAGTGTCTGTATTTCATCTGATAGCAGTCAGTGCGGCTTAGCAAAATGCAGGCAATACTGAGCGAAAATTATCACTGACCTCACCGCTTTCATCATGTAATTTCTTTAAACAGTAAATGTAGGTTTTATTCAGAAGGTCTTGACTATTTTTTCATGAGAGCTCAAGGTATCTGCTTTTTCTTCTAAGTGAATAGATCTGTTGTTGAGGCAATGTAAAGTATACAGTATAGCTGACTAAACAGCCTACTTTCGTTCTGCTCTGCTGCCACAGCCACTGGGCTTCAAGGGCACTCCCGTCTTCTAAAAGAGATGCCACTATACGTTGCTTTTTGATCTCAACAATTGAATCATGAGGGGTCAGAAAACTATCTGGATAAGCAGACAATAATACAGGTTCTGCTAGCATCAGCCTAGTAGCTACTGTATCCTAAGCCTGCACCAGCAGTAAGGCTACCAGCTTCTCGTGATCATTTGCATCCAGAGACTCTCGTTGCAGCGACCCATATTTCTTCAGCTCAGTAGGGAATATAATATGCCGCTTTGCTTTAGACTTCGAACTAAGATTAATGCATGAGTGAGACTTTGCCACACCTCCAACAGAAGGCTGGTTATAGTAACTGAGGCATGCTGATTTTCGCAGTGCATTTGCCCGTCCCCCGTCCATTTCTGATCTGAAACTCGTCCGTTTCATCTTTTGATCAGCTCATCTCAAGTGGTCTTATAAAAAATTCCTTTTGTGGTCGCATAATTTTCAGATATGCGAAACGTGAGTCGCTCACAGTCTTGAAGCGACAGACAAAAAAGCTAACCTATAGGGCTGCAGCCGAAGAGTTCTTTCTGTCAGCTGCATGAAATCTCAAAGAAATCTTGAAGCTTCCTATCGAACGGTGTATTTAAGAGTCCTCACGTGACATCTTACATAGACCGCCTGAAATTGACTGACGGACAAGTAGTTCAACTAACCGCTGCTCTGAGGAAAGCATCTACCACTACACTGCACAGCTTGTTCATGCAACTACCGGAAGGCAATAGCTTGCTTGAGTGCTTCCTGCTGCTGTTTCTCAAGCCGGCGAAGTAAAGCTTGATTTCTTTTCTGAAACGTAAAAGTAAGATCTTAGCTTGAACCTGCGATTGCAAGTATTTTAACATAACCATGGTAATCATTAAACGAAGAAATCCATCTACATAAAAAATTAGTTTGGAAATCTGACTAGTAATGCACTCATTTGAGCAAAAATGGCCAATCTCGCCAAGCTTATTTTCCCATAAGCAAGAGTACAAGTAAAAACACCAATGATTCTGGTCGACAATAACATGCCGAATGATGTGAATACTTTTCTTGGATAACTGTAATGTTCGAGTTCAACTTATAGGAAGTAAACTCGTGCAGCCCCTCATTTGGACTCACCTCTAGTAAAAGGACCAGTAAGCAGAAGGCAAAAACTGTTCACTAAATCAAATTCAAGCTTTACAGATGAACTATGACGATAGAGGCAGAAATGATGCAGATATTATAATTAAATTCTCGGATATGAGGAAGAAGTACAAAATGGGAGAGACTACACAAAGTACTGGAAATTAATTTGCGAGTGGACTGGATGCTATTAAAGGCGGTCAAAGTTGCTCTGGGTTGCACTTCTTCTTGCGGTTCCACAGCCAGAATTGCAGCCCTGTATCTTCTTGGTGGTGACTAGACGTGGACATGTAACCATCATGTCTCCGAGAAAGTGTGGAAATAGCTCGAGACGCGCGAAGCAGCAGGTTAGTAAGGGAGAGCATTTTCAAAGACGCTAGACACTCGAAACTTCCGGTGTGTAATCGGTGGCTTAGGACTAACATCTCAGACAAACAACGCAACTAAAGTGAAAGGATTTTGAATTAGTAGCCAATCAGCGGATAAAGTAAATAATAATAATAATAATAATAATAAGCTTAGCGCCATCAGAAAACTGAATCACTTTCTAGGCACCTTGCAGATGCTGTAAAGAATCATGACCAAATGACTAGTAGTTACATTTGCAATGCCATCAAGCATAGCATTGTTAGATGTGACATGCACAGGATTAAAATGTAGATATAGTTAATAGCAGCAGGCGCAGTGTCGGCAAGCATAGGCAAACAAATACACATGCATACCGCTTGGAGAATTTAATCTTTTTTTTTAGGTGTTTTACATATACTGTAAAGGAAGCATGACCTTATTGTTGGTGGTAACATGCAGTGTCAAAATGCATAATATGATTAGTGGTAACACGCACAGCACCTAAGTAGTGACACTGGATGATCCCAAAGAGAGTTGTCTAAATCTGTACCAAGGTAAATCAGCATTGCTGCTCGAGCCTTTTGGAAGTACTTTAGTGCAGTCCGTGACTCGCAAAGCACAAGCATTTGCTGCCAACAGTCTTAAATTGGAAGAAAACGAGCTAGCTAGCTCGTCTCCCTGCTAGCAGCTGCTAAGGGCATAGCTGGAGGCAGATGCTGCAAAAGCAGTTCAGTTCAGGTGTGATGTGAATGTGAGTGAAGTCACGCTGCCTTGAAAGCAACTTCGAGCAAGCACTTGGGTTAGTACTCGGCCATTCGACCACAAAAAAACAACGATAACAGCTGTGACGGGTAGTGCGATTACTTGATTTAAATATCAATCGGAACTAGACTCTCGGGATAAAGATGAAGGCAGCAGATGTATCGTACAATAGGGCAAACAGGATCTCGCCTAGAGGGCTGACCAGAACTGACCAATTCACAACCTTTCGTTAATCTAACGAGCACACCAGCAGTGATGAGCATGCACTGCTATGTACTCATTAGCTTGGTTTAGGATTGCATTATTTTGGAGTCTCTTGCGACCTCATTGACATGCCGAGCAATCGTGCTAACCATGCCAGCTCGGTGCCCTACATAAGGCGCTCATGTTACATGCAATGTGCATACAGGCAAATATTCGGATCCCAAACCAGACTGCTAACTAAACGGCGTAATGAGGGCAGCAAGTGACCATCAAACAGGCCCAGGCTAGGGCACCTGCGTTTGACCGATCAGATCAGCTTGATACTGGCTAGCTTCAAAGGAGACTATCGCCTTTATTTAAAAAAATCTATTCGAGCAACTTTCGAGGGCTAGCACCCTGTATAAGGTTACTTGGTCGAACCCAGGTAGGACCAGCTTCAGTTTCGCTGATGTGATGCAGTTTTAGTCCACGCCTGAGCTCGGCAGTCTCAATGGCTGCTTCAAGCATGCAGGTGGCTCATGCATCGTCCAAAGAAATAAGCAGCACCAATTGATTCACTAATGTTATAGCCATGTTAAAATCATGCGGGGGGGGGGAGGGGGTGTGTGCACAAAAGTGACAGTTTTGAACAACTCAGCTCTTATGCAAAAGAAATGTTCAAGCTAAATTCGCTTAGCATGCTCGGTAAGCAAACTGTACTTACCGCTAAGATGCATATTTCCTTTCGTATTTTATGCAGAGTCGTCATCTCACCTTCGCTCTAAAAAGTACAAAAACAGGTATGAAGTCGAAGGAGCAATGAAACTGGTAGATACTTAGGAGGAGAAAGTGTATCCCTCCCTCCGAGTGACCTTACCAATGACTTTAACTGTACTCTAAAGAACTGCTGAAGATAACTAATAATAATAATAAAACACTTGATAAAGCGCCCTCAGAGAACTCAATCTCTTTCTAAGCGCTTTATATTTGCTACAAAGGACATGAGATCGAATGGTGAGTGGTCGTTGCTTGATAAACAACATGAATAACATGGTTAGGGGTGACATGCACAGGGTCAGCATGTAAGTGTGGTTAGTGGCAGCATGCAACAGTGTCAGCAAGCATAAGCACATAAAGGACGAATCACAGGACTAACAATCAGAGCAGACCAATCGACACCACTTGCAGGCATATGAAGTACAAAACTTTATTCGTTTGACGATGGGCCATGAACGAAAGGCTTATTTACAAACCGACACATGCCATTAAACGAGGTGCGACTATGCTGCAGGAACTGTCCAGATGCACAGCTGCAATGCAGGGGCCGTTTGCAATGATTGGTGAGGCTTGCGTATTAAAAATATTCTGTAAAACTTGAGAGTTAAGCATATGAAGAGGTTGATGGAATATATCGCCCTCAAAGGTCTGGTGGAAGGAGAGGTTCTGGGCTGCCCCAATCAAGATTATAGGCGTTCAAGCCTCCATTTTGCCACTACAGTACTTCACTAGGAGGCCCAAAGCCGTTTCTGCTGGCTACCACGCTTTCAGGGAGAGTTTACCAGACGTACGCAGCCGTTCGAAAGGCTAGGCTGCTACGACGCTCTCGGAACCGAGAAGAAAAACTTCATTTGTAGAGCACCCTAAAAGAACTCAATATCTATCTAGGCGCTTTACATGGTAGCAGTAAGGCGATCCTATTGATAAGTTTCGGACCAGTTGCAGTGACTACCTTTTGAATAGCTAGCCATTTCTTGACTAACCAGATCCGCCAGCTGCATTTATATCGAAGAATTTTTATTTTGCATGCACTGAGTTCCTTTTCGCTACTCTTTGTAATTTGTAGCATCCTGATCCACGGCACTAGGGGGTTTGCCGATTTGCTTTTCAATTTTCCTCGTAAGTCACGAATCTTATAAGCCGTCTCAGCAAATAGTGCTTCCAGCCATTGAACTGATTACGTGTAGGAGGCTCTATAGACTGAGCTGAGGGCGTTTGGGATCGTGGTGCTCTCTTTAAATGCCAGCCTTATCCTGCATCTATCTAGAATGGCTCTGTACGAGTCAGGTGATATGAGCATTTTATCAATTGCCTCATTGGCAAGTTTTCTTATTAAGTTAGTTCCTTTTCCCTACCTAATGAAACAGTGCCCAGGCTCCCATTTCTGGTATTTTCTAGGTTACAGATATCATATATTTCTCTATGGAAGCATCCATTTTCTTGGATGCTTTAATGAGGTTCTTTGCAAATTGTCTTGCCTGCTGCACACTTGATGCACTCTGCCTGGTGTGATCTCTGCTGCAGATCAGAAGACGACTAGAAAGAAAGATTCAATGCCAAAGATAGGTTCACTCTAATTCCACGCCTAAATGTGTCAGTGAGCTGCAATATTTGTCTAGTCCATGAGCTCCAATATTCTAAGCTTTCTCATCGATAAATGCAGTCGAGACAGTCTGTTCTCCTACACTGTTGGCCCCTTAAGCTCACTGATAGAACTGTAGCTATAGGTGCACATTCCAAAAATGCATATGGAAGAACTACAAGCTCGTTGTCCATCTGCACACACATCTCAATAAACGTTGCTCGCCTAATGAAATAAGCAACGATATTTCTGAGGTGATCAAACGGCCAATAACTATATGTTATGTTTCGCATACTTGCCATAATCTATTTCCTCGAGTGTTGATTATTCCTGGCATAAACCAACACCAGACAATGCTGTGGGAGTGCACTCACTTGCAAAGCTTGAATGAACTAATAGGTAGCACAAACAGCTCAATCAAGGTGGGGCCAGTAGGCCCTGTATCAGCAAATTTAAAGTGCCTGGAAAGAGGTAAAGTGCTTATAAAGAGATTAAGTTCTCTGAGGGCGCTATATCAAATGTATTGTTATTATACATATTCAAGACATTACATGCGATGGTTTTAGCTAGGCTGTAAAAATTGATTTCGTACTCGATAATCTAACATCTTTAATAGTTCTATATCTAAGGCTCTCACTTGCAGAGCTATAGAAAAATAGTCTCTGCGAGATAATTCACACCAAGTGGCTGGTTATTGCCTCTACGTCAGTAGGAAGCAAAACATTCTAGCTCATCGATCTACCGCAGTAAAAAAAAAGATACACCGGGACCTCTAGCCAGACGTGAAAGGCCAGTGCTGATTGTCCACTCATCAGCCATAGACCGTGGCTAGTGACACTTTAGCCCGATTGACTGTAATCCTCATCGCCTCCATCAGGCCACAAGCTTGATAGAACCGGTTATTCTGGACAACCATTGCCTGTCTGGCTGTGCAAAGTAGAGACTGCAGAAGCATAAAAACAGCACCAGCCGATAGTATTAGCAAGCGGCAGCCTTTAAAGGTACAGATGTACCATACAAATCGAAATGTTCATGCTTCAGCATTTGAATTACATTTTGATTGAGTAGGTCAATTTTTTTAAGCAGCTTCTCTTGCCGACTCTTCAATGATTTAATACGCTCTGTCGTTAGAGATGTGGGTGCAGTGGAATCAAGTACTCCCGTAGTGTTACCGAAGTTGCTCTTAAAGGACTGCACTGCAATAACAAAAATAAGGCTTCGAAGCAGAACCACAAGGACAACCTGTATTGACAGACTGAACCATAAGCCTGGCGAACAAAGCGCTGAGACACGCTCAGGGATATCATATGAAAAGCTGAGCAAGAATGGCGTGGCTTGTCACACAGGTAAGTTGAACCCCAGATCTCCAAACTGCACAGGCTAAAGTCTTACGAGCTCACCTATTACCACAGCATCACCATAAACTTGTAGTCAACCCACAACCCACTGGCATGATTAGTGCAAGAAACTGAAACACAATAGCTTACATGTGCATTTTAACTCTGCAACTTCCTGCTCAAGGATACGAAGTTTATTTCTCGGATGCTGAGGCTCCTTGTATGCCTTTGAATGTACTTCGCTTTCGAATTCAGTCATTCTCTGCTCTTGCTTTTTGAAGAAGCTAAAATCCAAGTTGTATAGCTTGAAGCCTTGCAAAATTGTGAGCCAAGATAAAAAGATGGCTATTGGCAAGTTCTCAGCTGTATGTTCCATTGAGCATCGTAGGATTGATGCAAGATGTTGACCATCAGACGGCCACTAATGAAGCAACGAAGGCTACAAGCTCTTACCGAGCACTGTCTTCTTCTCTTTTATGTTCAAGAGAAATTTGTTCTTTAATTTCTTCAGTAGACTTTGTCAGCAGTTTTATCTCTGAAATATGACCACGTGGACCAATTAGAAAGCTCAAGGTACTTTTAGGGGAAGTCTGCATTTGCACTACATCCAAGCCATAAAAAATAATATGAACGCCAATACTATAACCAGCCACTGCCATCGTAGTGAGTGGTAGTTGCCACACCCTCTGACGATTTTAAGGCATCTCGATATTTAGTGACACGAAGGACCACTGGTTCGATCCGGCCTAATTTATCCGAAATAATTCCAGGTCGGGCTTCGCATCGTACCACCCATTCTTCTGAGTCAAATTGTATAGCTAAGCACCCAACCAACCTCGTGCATTCAATTCGTATGCACCCAAAGCCTAGAGCTCACTCCGGAATGACGTCATGAAATCATTTGACATTTATAAAGAAGCCAAAAATCCACCAATGCCTACACCATTTGCATCATCCCCGTGGATTGTTCTTAAAGTGATAATACATGCATACATAGTGCATGATGTCACTCAGAAATTGACATCCTTCCTTTCCAGCCTATGTACCATGTCTATAAAGAAATCTATTTCTCTTGTAGGTGTTGGACAATATTCTTACTATTACTACTATCATTGAGTGTCTGAAATTGAAGCGTGGCAAGCACTTCTATGGAGCAGTGTCAAGATCAATGTGGGTACAGATACCCGACAAAAAAGCTCCGGCACTTAGAAAAATACTAGTTTTAGGAAACCGGTCACACTAATGACGAAGAATTTCTCATTTAATATTAATTTCATATAATGACACCACTAAATGTATGCCACGGTATATCCTTACAAACTTGAGTACGACCACTTGAATTGCTCAGGAGAATCCAAGATTTCCATGGGAAATATCTGCTCTGAGACATTCGACAATAAGGTTATTGGTAACAGTAAGAAGTGATGGTTTGATGAATATAAAAACATGAACAGGTTGTTAATCCTGTGAAATACTGAAGCAGGTCTGATGCAAATAATTATAATATGGGGCCGGTGCGCTCTACGGCCAGACAAAGAAGCCGTGTGACATTTGACAGAGTTGTTAGCTTGAACTTTTGTTCGTTCGAAATACTCTAAAAAGAAGATTTCGTTCTCTTACAGGACTATGCTAATGCTTTATTATTGTTAATTTTAGTATTATTAATCGTAAATTCTAGGCTTCAAAACTTCTTGAAAACTGTTCTCAGCCGCTTAATTGTTCGACTGGTGGTCAGAGAAGACCATGAAGCAACAGGGTGGCAAAAAACTCCACTGCTTCCAAGAATAAGCCTGCAGCCCTTAAGTTCCAAGAGTGTAGGCTGATTGGAATGATTGATTGTAACTGGGCAGCAGATTATACATGGTGACTAATTCCTAATCGGCAAGGTACGTGGCCACGAAGCCATTGATTTCCTTAACACACGAGTCGTGATCGAGCTCCGTGGGTTATGTGGCTTCATTCAAAGTGGTTCTTTAGCATCTTCGACACACAATCAAACGCCAGCACAAGGAATCTGAAGACATAGCACTAACGATTACATTCATACTCTGGCTCCAGTATAACTATTAGAACTACTTTCTAATCGTACTGCCCACTATTCTGACTCAAGTAGTTTGGCTGTGCCTCGAACCAACCTCAAGTTCTTTGGGGACAGTGCCTTAAGTGCCCAAGCTGCCAAAGCCAGGAACTCACTCCCGACATCTTTCGGTCGGACGAAATTTAAACAGAAGCTACACACGCGCCTATTCCTCACAGCATTTGCTGTGTCATTGTGAATTATCCCCTGTGTCTTATGTGTGCTGACACTGTGTATGTTATCACTAACCATATTAGCATACTTTTTTTACAGCATATGTTAAGTCCCCAGAGAGAGATATACTTCTCTGATGGTGCTACATAAATGGGTTATTAATATTAAACTCTACTAAAATATCTTTTGGAGAACATTTGGCGCTTAAAGATATAACAGTGTGGTTGAAAGTGCAGCTCAATATTCGGAGAAGGTGGTAGCAAGAGACTCCACTACAACTCTTCGCAAGGTTATGTGGCAATAGATGCTTGCATACTCTCTCTCTCTCTCTCTCTCTCTCTCTCTCTCTCTCTCTCTCTCTCTCTCTCTCTCTCTCTCTCTCTCTCTCTCTCTCTATCAAAGACCAAATAGCTTGCTTAAATTGTGTGCATGCAAGTGAAAATTTCAAGAACTATTAATACAACACGTCAACTATGTTATATCCCTTGAGTACGTGGTGCTACATAAACGAATTCGGGCCTAAAGAGTACTACATCCAACCTGGTTTATGCACTCGTGACATTCCGCCTCGACTTCTATAAATCACTACTTGCAGATCTTCCTGCCTGTGGTCTAAGGCACATGCAGTTGGTGCAAAACTGTGTGGCTAGACTTGAATGCCACAGTAAACTACTTTTCACCGCCATGCACAGGCTCCTCATCAAGCAGCATCTTGACTTCAAGGTTCCGTCACTCACTTTTAGGTCTCTTCATTCTCTGCTCCGGCCTACCGATCTAAGCCACGACCCAATCGTATAACCAGCTCTTCTGACTAAAGTCGATAAGCTTTGCCACAAACCATCATCGAATTATTTTGAGACAGTGCATTGAGTTCTCGTTTGCTCCTAATCTTGGAACTTACTTCCAACCTGTGACACGGCCACAACTGATTTGACATTTAAAAAAAGGCTAAAACACCTGCAACTCACAGTATTTGCTGGATTCGTGTGCATTTTCCCCAGTGTGCTTTATGAGAGCTAACACCGTGTATGCTATCCCTAACCATATTAAAATGCTTCCTTTGCAGCATATTTAAAGTGCCTAGAAAGAGCTCAGTTCTCCTGGAGTGCTATAGAAATACCTTTTTATTCTGGCTAGCTTGTACCTGAAGACAATAGCAGAAAAATTAATCGATAAATAAATTTAAGAGGTACAGATACTTTAATAATCAAAAGTTTTTTTTATCAAAAGCCAGCTTGATACTACTTCATGATTTGATCTACAATAATTCTACATTCAGTTTCAACTCACTCATGGACTCACTCAAGTACTCTGCTCACATTAAAAAACTACGTTAAGTTGGATTATTATTGTAGATTGTAACTTGGAGGACGACTGTTTTTCTAAATGGCTAAGTAAAACCACGTGAAAAACTAGGCAAATCTGCGAGCTAATCGCTAGTTCTATTTACAAAAAGCAGCTACAAAAAACATCGGCTGCAGTAGCTATTGGCTTCACGTGTGGTAGGGGTAAATCTCGATTAACAGATAAATAAGATAAACAGATAAATAAATAAATACAAGCTGATTTAACAGCCCCTTTTTGTATAGCGACAGAAGAGCCTTGACGGCTATCACCACCGCTTGCAGCGGCGATAAAGGATCGCCCACTACAAGATTCGAACCCACGACCTTGGGACCGAGGTCGTGAAAAGCAACCGCTTCACCTAGTGAGCCATCACGTGTGGTAGGGGTAAATCTCGATTAACAGATACCGGCTGCGGCTCACCATAGCTTTAACATCTTACAGCAAAGAACTACGTCAGCCATCAATGGCGTATATTTAGGTAAGATTGCAGGAATCAGTTTAGTAGCCCTATCCTTTAATCTAAGAGATATATCGCTTGATATCAGAACAATTGCAAAAGATCGTTCCAGTTACCTTGACCGAGACGAACTTCTTCCACAAATTTCCAGTCTTTGAGCGGCCTCTCGACAGCTGCTAACTCTCTGACGACAACACTTTCTTCATAGGACAGCGTCTCTAGTGAATGCTGAGCTGGTATTAATCATGAGGGTGGTTACAATATTCGCGTCAGCACGGCACGCTATTGCCAAAGTATGCCGGCTAAGTGCAAGAAAACACCGTTACCTTTTCGCAATTCTTGCTAAAATAAAAGAAAAGTTAAAAACAACTAAACGTACGACTCAGTAACACACGACGTTTGGTGCCCGAGGTACGGACGGAGTTCCTTAAAGAATATTTACCTGTCTGCTTATGAGAATTCCTTTTAGTCTGTCTATCTCCTCGCTCAGACATTCCGCCGAGGAGTTTGCAGCAGCAGTACGAGCAGTCGTGAGAGCTAGCAGCTTCTCAATGGCCGCACTCGCCTGCTCTCCTTCGAGCTCCGCGGCTGGTACAGCAACTATAATTGAGCAGAAGCTCAAGCTAGAGGCGCTCGCGTGAGAATTACCGGAAGCTTTACGCTGCACAGAAGTATTCCGTACCCGCGAGGTTTCCCTGCTGGTCGCCATCGTCGCTCGCAGCTTCGCTGGGCCAAACTGGGCCCGACTGAAGCACCGAATTCTCCGCGGAGAGGAAATCCGCGCAATCCGAGTCTGCGCAGAGGGACACCTCTGAGCCAGTAATCGGCTCAGCAAAGGACCAGCTAGGCGTATTTAGAAGCGTGCAAGATGCGGCGTCGGATGAGTTGCTGTCAGCACACGCTGCCAAACGGGTGGTCGACGAGATTTCAACGCCGCCGCACGGAGCGGCGGTGCCGAAACAGCCGGTCAAATGAGCAGACTGAGAATTTCCCGTTGATTTTACAAGCGGCCTCCATTTAGATGTGAAGTATTTTGATATACTGTCTTCTCGATTATCCATGAGCAAGACCTGTCGAAGTACGAGAATGTTCTAGTACGAGCAGACTGTGCGGGCAACGTTTTCGTTGCAGCGAGTCCCACTGATTCGCCGGCTCGAGGTTGCGGAACCGCTGTAACCAATGCGCTAATCATGAAAACGGCGCAGCAAATTTGTGAATAAGAATTACATTTTTAATAATTATCAAATGATATATCCAACTAATGCGGGCCAGCGTGATCCCTGAGTATGTTTGCATCTCCAACGGTTTGCTTGGAAAGACCAGATTCTAGTACGAACTCGCCTGCCGACGTCGGGCCAACCTTCCTCTGGGGCAGGAACTTACAGCGTTAACTGTAAGGTTTTCAATTCGTGCATTTCTTTGTATCTACTGGCAGATCTTAGCACTATATAGAGCCCTTGCAGCAACGCCGGGCACACGGTGGTTAAGCACTATAAGTTCGGCGAACACTGCCGGCAGTAGCCGATGTAGTTGATATGCCTACTTTCCGTCCGCTAAACGTATAGGTGCACGCCGTGAAATTGACTAAAACTGAAACAAGTCGCTTACTCCCTGCTCTTTGTGACTGCTTGCTTTATGTGAGCCTAAAGTCATAGATATGACGCGCAAGCTGGGCCCAGGTCGTGTCTAGGTCTAGCGCCAGGAGCTGAGGCACTGGTTATTCACTCAACAAGAAAGTACAAGTAAGTGTCTGATGATTCAACAGCTTTTTTTTATACTTAGGCAGAATAGACTTAATATGGCCTCGGGATTGTATCTCCGTCTTTGAGTGCACAAAGCCGCGTAGACAAATAATAATAATAATAATACGTTTGATATAGCGCCCTCAGAGAACTCAATCTCTTTCTTGGCACTTTGCTGCAAAGGAAGCACGATCGAATGATTAATGGGCGTTTGACTGAGCATTTATCAACAGGGTACTAAAAGCCTAAGAGGTTTTCGGAGAGCTTGCGGTAACCAAAAGACTTAAACACACACTATTAGAATGTGAGATCAATATCTGAGTCTTTGGGACAGTTGAGGAGGTGAGTAGCGGAAGCGGAAGTAGCAGAACAGGGAGACTGCAGGAAATGTGACGAAGTATACACGCAGAGACAAATGTCACTGTCGAATAATTACATTCATAATATTCGCAGGCCAGTACATGATTCTGTAGAAAATAGCCTTTAAGTGAAAGACTGCAACAGGTCATTATTGTCACAAAAGGACCCGGAGTCATGAGTAATAATAATAATAATAGTAATAATAATAATGCACTTGATAAAGCACCCTCAGAGAACTTAATCTCTTTCTAGGTGCTTTACATTTGCTGCAAAGGGAAATGCAATTGAATGGTAAGTAAAATCATGCTTGAAAAACAATCAAAATGAATAACATGGTTAGAGTAGGCAGAAATTAGCGCAGTAGTTCAGCTGGGTACGACGGACCCAATCCATAGCGGGAATGTGGATCGGTGTAAGAGTTTTGCTCTTTACATGTCGAAAAGCAGTGAGCCTTCGTAGCACCCATAGTAAAGTAGACGCGTGACATAATTTTATGGATGTTTTAATACTGACAACAGTAACGGTGCATTCGCATTTCACCATCAGAAACTAAATCTCTTTCAAGGCACTTTAAATATGGTGTAAAGAAAGCGTTACTAATCTTGCAGCCGTATTCAACAACAATAACTGTAGAGGCCTAGTGGCTTCTTATTTGACCATGCCTCCACTATAGCGTATGCATAGTGCCTATTATAGATTGAGTTTCTGGGGGCGCAATTCAAATGCATCATCATTATTCTAGTTTTTGTTGTATTTGACGCCGCTGCAGTCGGAAGGTTAAGCCTTTTCTCTAGCAAAACTGTTTCGTCTGCGAGCGGAGCAAAGACGCGAAAAAGAGAGAAGGTTCTCGTCCACTCACTGACCGCGCTCCGCTTGTTCTCGAACGTCTCGCCGCCGAGCTCGGTGCGAGCTGCGTGCGCGCGCACGCGTCGCGCCAACGACCCTTCGGCGGCGGCGGCGGCGAACCGCTCTCTCGCTCTGGCTGCTCGCGCGCTCGGAGCAGTGCTCCCGCAGCTGCAGCCGTCGGCGCGGCGCTCTCTCGCAGAATGGCAAGTAGCTGCCCTTTTGTCGATCGCTGAAAGGTCCCTCGGAGTCGATGAGGGTGCGCTGAAAAAAGCGAGCCTCGAGGCTTTCACGCTCCGAAAGCCTCGCTTCGGCGCGGCTCTCCACGCCGCGACTCGCTCAGGCAGCGCTGTAACAGTAATCACTGGTTGAGCCTGGCGGCATTGTAAAACACCCGCTATTGATTATTCAATGGCATGCAGCCTTTGTTTAGAGCTCCCAGCCCTGCCAATGGCAACCGCCGAGCGAGCCCATTGGTCGATCGCAGAATGGCGCATGTCCGCAGAAACAAACGTCCCCGTCGCCGGAGAGGCTCGCGACCGCCGCCGCCTCAGCGAGTGTCAATATTTCGCCGGCGTCTGACAAAGGCGAGCGGCGCGAGGCCGGTCGGGCAGCGATGTTTGTCGTCGTGAAGTATGCAGGTGAGCGCGCTGCACGCCGCTTCGGTCCCCCGCCCGCCAGCAACGTCCGAGCGTAGCAGGACGTTGCTCTCGGACGGAAGGGCAGCATCAAGGGCTCTGCAGTCTCGCGGCCCAGCGACGCGACGACGTTTCGACGTCAAAATGGCAAAGTAGCGGACGGCAGCGGTTGACGCGAGCGGACTGGCCGCAGCGACAGCGTCCCGGGTTCGCATCCTTTAGACGCTGGGCAGGAGCGTCCCCAGCCGTGCGCGTGTGTCAGTTGGATGACGGTCGAAGCAGCTCAATAGTTACGGCCGAGCCTGGCGCCACTCGGAAACTGGAAACTGCCGATTCCTCAAAATGGGCTCGGTCAGCATACCTCAGCAGACGCCTCTGCACGGGTATCTGGGTGTCCTGCTCCAAAAGGGTGTTTCACTCGATGAAAACCTCCGCTCCCCCCCCCCAGTCAAGTCTACTCGCTATCAGCTAAGTAGCATTGGGATAACTCGGGCTTAATTAGATAATTATGTGACATCCAAGATGTGTAATGCATTTGAGACATTCTAGTTAAACTTCTGCTCGTCACTATTCGCGCGTCTTTGTGTATTGCAAAATAATCCGTGCGATTGGTGCAAAACTCGGTGCACCTAGGCATGTCCGTGTGAACGTCACATCCGCCAAATTACACCACTTCTCAGCCACCGACCTGCACCGGCTTCCCCTGGAGGACCTTATCGACTTCTAGGCTCTGTCACTCACTTCTAGGTTCCATCAACTTCTTGCTCCGGCCTACTTATATACAAATATTTTGTCACCAGGCTTCACGCGCTACCGCCCCCATATTTTGACTACGGACGCTTAGCTGTCTGTACCTTTGACCAGCCTCGCATCCTTTGGAGAGGGTCTTCAGTTTCTACGCTTTCAAAGCCTGGAACTCACTGCCGATTGACATAACGACATCACCGGGCTTGACGACATATAAAAAAGAAAGCTAAAATTCCTGTTCGTCGCAGGCACAGCACCTTCCGTGCGAATCGTTCTTTAGTGTGCTTGTGCGTGCCGAGATTTTGCACGTTATCGCTAGCCACTGATATGATTTCTTTCCAACATATGAGCCAGATGACGGTAATCCGGTTACCATGGTAACCCGGATGCGCGCGGACTTCGATGGCTACCTGAATATTGGTCCAAGATATATGCAAATAGGCTAAAAATGTCAGACTCTTCGAGTTCTATTCGTCAGCAGAAAGACACAGATTTCGAAAACGATGATTTTTATTGCGAAAGTGCGCAGCGGCTGACCAGATCCAGCTCAAGGATCCAGGGCTCAATCGCGAAAATTGAGCCTATTTTTTCGAGAAATAGCTCAAGATTGATGGTTGATTTGGGACAACCGCTGGTGCCTTTTATCGTGTCTTCGTGTCTCCGCGAGACTCCACCAGCACTGCTGCAGCCGGAGACACAGTAACATAACACCTTCTTTAGGCGCCCCACAGAGCGTATCTGCACGCCCGAAGCAGCCTTCTGCGCCGATGCTCTTTTTCTGCCCCGAATCTGAACCGTATCGAATGCACTGCCAATGGCGAACCAATATTGTCAGGATCTCCGTCCTCACTTTCAGCGATACCACCCAGGCGAGCACTGACGCAACGATTTCAGACCTACTGCATAATCTTTTCAGACCAGAGGGTGGCAATGGAGTTCCCGGGAAATATTTCCAAGAACTTGCACACCAGCTCCATTGCGCTTTTAAGAACATCATTTCTAACACATTTCATATCGTCATTGTAGCCAACCATAGCGTGCATCCTTTCATTGAGCTCTTACGCACACAGTTCTTCAGATTGCTTCGACACGATTCTGACGGTGCTGCTCCTGAATCAAGTCAATGGCATTTTTTTCCTTCGAAACGCTACATCTTGTAGAGCAACCATCCGCAAAATAAATACTTAATTGCGATTCTACTTGCGCAAATTCGGTAGCCTGGGTTACCGTCTTCGGGCTCATATGTCAAGTGCCTAGAAGGAGAAACGATTTTTCTTTGGGCGCTGTGCCAATATTTTGTTATTCCTACTATTAAGGCTGCGAGTCCATTAAAAGTAGCATTCTCGTACGGAGGGTTTGACGTCAGTCCAACACCCACGGCAGGATCGATAAACAGACAGACAGGTGGATACATACACTGCTAGATAGATAGGCAGTACGGTTGCTACATACGTAGGTATTTAGACAGATTGATTAATTGGCTGAGGGTGACGGCGCTTGAGGCACGGAGTTTCTGAGCCAATCTAGCTGGGTCGGTTCATAATAGGTCTTTTGGGGAGACTGGGATTGACCTCTGCATCCATAGTGACAGCATCGACTCGCAGAGCTGTAGCTGCGTGAGCAGACTCAAAAAGTGCGGCGACTCTTAGATCGACGGCGATCAAAGCGGCCATCGCCCGCCCGCGGGCTGTCGAACCGTTCGGTCCCTCGCGCGCGGCGGCGGCCGGAGGGCGAAGAAGGAGGAAGGAGGAAGCGAGTGAACCGGAGAGCGGCTCCCGCTGGGCCGCGCTCGGCCGCGGAAGCAGCCAGAGCGCGTCCGCTCGGCTCGGCGCGGGCGCACTCGTCTGCTAGCTTCCGATGCGCGCAGCCGCGAATGGGCTTTCCGCCGCAGACAACAAGACCTGCATCTTCAATCCCGACTGCAAGAACAACATATTTTTGCACCACGTAAAGTCGAAATGCGGCGTCGCTTCGGAAGGTGAGTTCAACCGCCATTCCCCCACCCACTCGCGCTGGGCAACCCGTCCGTCCATCGGTTCGACCACGAACCCGACCAGCGCCGCTATCACCCACCGCCGCCGCGCGCCTGGAGCGGGGCGCGCGCGTCCGGTTCTGGCGAGCGCGGCGGGTCGCGCGAGCGCCGCAGAAGACGACCGGCGACTCCGCGGCGAGAGCGATCGCACGCGTCAAGCGGGCGGCGCCGACCGCTTGAAGCGGGCTGAAAGACTGCCGCCGCCGCCGCCGCAGTGGTCGACGGGCGTCGCAAAGCGAGCGGTCGTCGTCCAGCTCTACCCATCGCGCTCCCAAGCGCCGCTGGCGCTTTTCTTGCGACGCTTTCGGCGCGCAATGAGCGCAATGATCAGCAGGCGCTCGCGTCATTCTGTGGCCTGATGGCCGAAGAATGACGTCATTCTGCCGCCGTCGCTGTGAGCCATCGATAGAGCCGCGCTCCCTCTTTCCCCCGCCGCCCGCTTTCGAGCTGACGGACAGTGGGCGGCGGGTGCGCTCGCTGGCCGCTCGGTCGGCTGCGCAGCTGGCTGCGCAGCCGCCGACCGTCAAAGCCAGCGGGTCATAGAACAGTGGCGGAAACGGTGGCAACTTTCGAAAAGTCGGTAGCTCCCGCGTCGGCTCGCGCGTGCTTCTGGCCTCATTCGATCTGGCAAAGATGTGCAGACGCACGTGGGAAGTGACGTGTTTTTTTATCCGCCTTCTTTCGTCAACCTTTCGCTGGAATAAAAAAAAAACTATCCCAAGAGTCATGCGTCTTTGGCGTTACAATCACATCCGATCCAATTGGTACGCAGTAATAATAATAATAATAATTCACTTGATAAAGCGCCCTCAGAGAACTTAATCTCTCTCTAGGCGCTTTACATTTGCTGTAAAGTGAAATGCAATTGAATGGTAAGTAAAATCATGCTTGAAAAAAATAAACGAAATGAATAATATGGTTAGGGGTGACATGCACAGGGTCAGCATGCAAATGTGGTTAGTGGCAGCATGCACAGTGTCAGCACGCATAAGCACATCAAGGACGAATCACAGGGACCCACTAAATGCTGTCCTAAATAGGTGTGCTTTTAGGTTCCTTTTAAATGTGGTCAGGTCAGGGGAAGTTTTGACGCAGGTCGGGAGGGAGTTCCAGGCTTTGGGAGCATATGAACTAAATGCACGGTCTCCAAAGGATTTAAGGTTTGTATTAGGTATTTCTAGACTGTTGGATTCCGAAAAGCGGGTGGTACGATGCTTAGCCTGATGGGGTAGTATATCTGAGAGAAAGGCTGGAGCCATAGAATGAAGGGACCTAAAAGTGAGCGACAAAACCTTGAAGTCAATCCGTTGCTTGACTGGTAGCCAGTGCAGGTCGGCGAGAAGTGGAGTAATGTGGCAACTGCGACGCTCACGACAGACAAGCCTAGCTGCAGAGTTTTGCACCAGCTGCAATCGCCTGATCGCACATGCTGGTAGGCCAGTAAGCAGTGAGTTGCAGAAGTCGAGACGGGATGTCACGAATGCATGGACCAACTTGGACGTGGTATCTTTATCTAAACAAGCCCGAATTTTAGCTATGTTATGAAGCTGAAAATAGGCGGATTTGACTGTACTCGAATTCGCGACGCCGCAGACTCCGGCTTTCGAACCGCCGTCGGCGTTGTGCGACGACGCTCACTGTGGCGACGGTCGGCCTTCTTCGGCTTATCGGGCCTTACGTTGAAATCGTTCTGTCGCGCCAATCAGCCCAGACCGGCGCTTGCGATCACGCATCCATTAGGAGCTCTGTCCGCCAACCCGCCAACGCTGCACACAGGTCTCCCTCTGCCTGCGCTACACTTCGCGACGGCCTTCTCAGCGAAGCTGGCAGCGCCTTCTCGCCACCTCTGGTGAACAGCGTCGCTTTTCTTTCGTCGTAAAATCTCGTTGCTTCTGCCGAACCTTTCGCGGCTCGCGTCGAACGAAAGGCGGCCCGCCGCCGCCGCCGCCGCTGACAGCGCTTCGTGGGCGCCCCGTGCGGAATTCGTCGCGGCCTCTCCTCCCTCCCTCCCACCCCCCGATATTAGCGAACTGGCTGGGAACTGGCCGTCCGGGCAGATTGCCGCTAGCTTGCGGCTGGCTGCGCGTCGCACGCAGCACGCCGCCGCTCTGCGCAGCCGTCTGGGGCGCGCTGGCGCGAGCGACTTTTTAAACACGACGCGACGCTGAACACCGGCTGCCTAATGGGGCGGCTAAGCGTAACCGGCCATAACGCTGCTAAGGGCACGCCAAGCCAGCAACGCTCGCTCCTCCCAAGCGGCAAGCGCGCGGCACAAAGGCGCGCTCAAATGAGGAAGAGTTGACGTTGTTATTAGTGGACAGCACTAGCCGACGCCGCCAGCCTTCGTGTCGCGGACCTGGCGACGGCGTCCGCCGGAGTTGCCGCGCTAGTCAGTAGTCCGCAGTAGTTGCCGGCTCGACTGGGCCTGTCTTTATACTAGTTGGCGGCGGAGTCTGTTCGCCGCCGTCGCGCGCGCCTCGCTATAATTAGGAGCCGCCGGCGGTTTTCTTCTGAGCACGCGGTGCCGATGGCTGCGTGCGACGCCTCGCCGGCGGGTAGTAGTAGTGACCGAGCGGTCAGCCTCTGGGCTTCACAGAGCTCGAGGGAGCTGCTTTGCTGCTTCCTTGCTGGCGCTTCCTACTCGGATACGACGCGGCCCTGTAGGATGCGAGCAGGCGCTGCGAGCTTGGCGATGACAGCTAGACGCCGCTCGCCGTCTGCGTACCGGCTCGTTCGACGCCGCCAGCTGGCGGCTCGCTCGGCGGTGGAGTTGTCGCGCAGGCTGCCGCCCGTCGCTCCAGCGCGGCCTGCCTTCCAGAGCCTGCGTCGATGCAGTTCGGGCCGTCTAGCCGCTCTCCCGTGGAGATCGCAGCCTCGGCACGCCGCCGCTGCTGCCGCCGACTCGTCAGCGGCGGCGGCGGCGGCGGCAGTGGCAGTGGCAGTGGCCCTCGGTGGTGCAGCTTACATAAGTCAAGGCTTTCTCTGCGAGCTCCGCGGCGGCGGCCTCAGGCGCGGACTTCAATTTTAATGGGAAACGAGGCGCTTATCGCGACTGTCGCGTAGCCCAGAGGCCGTGTAGGGTCCTCCCAACGACACTAGCTTCTTAGCTCGAGTGCGGGCCCGTAGCGTGCTCCCGCCCTGCGAGCGCATTGGATAAGAGGGCGTCGGCGCAACCGCGGATGCTCATTTGAACGTGCTATACCTTTACCTAGCCGGCGTCTCAGCCAAGTTAGTAGCCGCGAACTAGGCCTTTAAGAGTTAAAACAAATGCTGCAAACTCGCGACGCCGACCTGGTTAGGGGACGGCGCATTCGCGCTTGATCGCGATGCTGTACGTACGACGCTTTGTCCTCGTCGAAGCAATCCCGGCCATTGGGTTTACGGCGATAGGAGGCCGAGATCGTATTTAGCCGGCTGGCATCTACACGTGCTTTCCAACGCCACACACTTGCAATTTCGCGGGCGCTCGCTAGCCCGCGCGTAGGCCTTCGCGCGAGCGAGCGTGGTTGATTGTAACATCTCGCCAAGATTTTGCGCCTTAATATTGTAACATCGATAAGCGAATGCTCACCCGCTCGCTCGCGCTCAGAACGCTCGGTGGCCTACAGCTGCCTCGCAATGGCGTGGCGAGAGCGCGATCGCACATGTCGCCGCCTTCGTTGCCAGTCAAAAAAGCTCCGAGAGCTTATGCTAACTGGCGCTGGGCGAGCAGTCGGATCGCGCCGTCCATTGGCGCGTCCGCCGGCGAGCGCCGAGTAGCTCGCGAAAAGTGACGAGCCCACTATTGAGCTCCCCCCCCCCCGCACCTCGGCGCGCCTTTGATCGCCGCCATCGCCGCCTTTGAAGACGTGGTGGACCTGTCCGATGAGAGCGGAGCTGTCAAGCACCTGCACACGAATCCGGAAGATTACGCCAAGGACTATTTGAACGACAGAGAGACGCTGGTGCTGCTGCGAGTCGACCGTAGGTGTCGCCAGCAGACGACCGCGAGCTGTCGGCGGATCATCAGGCGGCGCCGCCGCGAGCGTCGCTCTGCCTTGTAGGCGTGCCGTACGACGAGGTGGATGACGGCATCGAAGAGGACGTGTACACGCCTCTGCTCGACGGACTTGAGGAGAATGCCGAGTTCGTCGGTAATTTCAGCCTGCGACCGGCCTATACCGACTGCGCGCGCCTTCGGAGCCGCCTCGCCTTAAGCGGCGGCGCGACCGGGCGGCGACAGAAGCGACAACTAAACCGGACGCTCGTCCTGAACAATTGCTTCGTCGGTGGCAGGGTTCTGGAACGACAGGAGAGAGAGAGAGAGAGAGAGAGAGAGAGAGAGAGAGAGAGAGAGAGAGAGAGAGAGAGAGAGAGAGAGAGAGAGAGAGAGAGAGAGAGAGAGAGCTCGCCACGCACTAGCGCGCGAGTAAGCGTCCGCGTATGCACGAGCGAGTGCGGGCCGGCCCTGCGTTCGGGGCTGGAGAGGCGGTGGCAGCAAGGGTGACGTCGGCGTCGTTAGCGTTCTCCGCATGAGTGTCGGCCATTAGCTCGACGCAGCCGCCCTGGCCACGCAGGCGCGCTAACGTCGCTAAGCAGCTGACTCGACGCGGAAGCCTACGAGGGCATTATTGCATGAAGCGCACTGGCTGCTCACCCCGGTATTGGCCCGGTCGTTTGAGCTTAGCGGTGAGAAAAGTGCCTAAGCTCAGATTCATCGACACGCGAAAGCTTATGCAAGCGAGACGACGGCGCTGCCGCAGCAGCGCGGCCAAGCCCGGAGCGCATCCGACGCCGCCGCCGACGCCGCCGCCGCCCGCGAAAGCCGAGTGGCTTCAGAGGATCGTCGGCTCGTGAGCTCCGACTTGACCATTTGGGGCGATTGCCGAGAGCGGCATTCCAAATTAATCGTCCGCTCGCGATCTGGCGGTGCAGTGTGTTTGCCGCGGCGACAAGGCTGAGGCGACGCATGCTGCGGCCAGACGGCAGGCCGAAGATCGGCGTCGTCGCGAGCGGCGGGGCGTCTCCGACACAAATTCCCAGAGCTGCCTTTGCTCTATCAGCCGCCAGACTCAACTCGCTTTTTTGTGGGTGGGGGGCGTCCAGGGGCCTTTGGCCAATCTGCAAAAGTTGTCCAGGACTTTTACGGTGGCGCTGGGTGGAGCCGGGCCTGTCCGCGAAAGGCTGCCGTCCTGGAGAAAAATATGGGGCTGCCGGGGGTGGGGGGCGTTGCGGGAAGGGGGCGGGAGGGGCTCAATCGTCCGCTCCCGATGCTTGCATTCGGACTAGCGGTCGATGCCAGCAGCGAGCAACCGTTGCAACCGGGAGCAACCGTCTTTCCTTCTCTGATTAAATAAATAAATAAATTCTAGCTGATTAAACAGCCTCTTTTGTATAGCGACAGAAGAGCCTTTATGGCTATCACCACCGCTTGCAGTGGCGACAAAGGATCGTCCCACCGCAGGAATCGAACCCACGACCTCGGGACCGAGGCCGCGAAAGCAACCGCCTTACCTAGTGTGCCATCACGGCTGATTGAACTATAACGTTGTCATACCATCCCGCCTCAACCTTCCCCGGACGACGAGCGGGTGTGCTCGATACGTCTCCCGCCGTCCACTTCTAAATGCCCGAAACTGGTCCAAGATTGGAAGAAAGACCGGCGAAGAACGGGCTAGCAGATGGCGTCGCGGGCGACGCTGCGAAGCGTCTACCGGCGAGCGCAGTCGCGCAGAGCGCGGCAGCAGCGTGCCTGGACGGACAGGGCCGCCGCCGGGGTCTCGGCTGGACAGCCACCGACGCACGAACTTCTTGCGATTCGACCGCGCGTCGAGTTCGCCGTCGCAGCAGCCGCCGCCGTTCCGATTCGTGGCGAGCGCCGCCGGCGCTCGCTCTTTCTTCTCTGGCATTCATTCGTCTTTGCGGTCGTCGGCGGCGGTCAATCGGCGGTCAGCCGCCTTTCGGCCGCTGCCGGCGCCATAGCTAGCGATGCGGCAGCGACGGCAGAGACCGGTCGACCGCCGCCGCCGCCGTCGTGCAGCCCTGTGCGCGCTCGATTTCTCGCCGCCGCCGCTGCAGCCGCTGCAGCCTCCGCGAGCTGCGCGAATGCGTGCGTCGAGCGTTCGAACCGGCGGCGAGTGGCTCAGCGACACCGGGGCGCGTGCGCGCTCGCGCCGGCGGCCTAGCGCGCGCGCGTGCGAAAACCTCACTTCGCTGTCGCC
The DNA here is from genome assembly GCA_009760855.2 of Cristatella mucedo. NCBI lineage: Eukaryota > Metazoa > Bryozoa > Phylactolaemata > Cristatellidae > Cristatella > Cristatella mucedo. Next base: position 1,070,783 of record WPIO01000084.1, read on the forward strand.
CGTCGCCGCTGTAGACAGGGATACCGCAGCTAAATTGATCCGTGCATTTGTGGAATCCCGTCTTTGCTTCTGTAGTTCACTGCTTGCTGGCCTACCGGCCTGTGCACTCAGGCGCTTACAGCTGGTGCAAGGCTTTGCAGCTAGGCTCGTCTGTCGTGAGCGTCGCAGTTGCAACATCACACCACTTCTGGCCGACCTGCACTGGCTCCGTGTCAAGCAACCCGTCGACTTCAAGGTTCAGTCACTCACTTCTAGGTCTCTTCATGCTTTGGCTCTTGCCTACCTATCGGATCTACTCCCAATCACGATAGGCACTGTACTACTCGCTGTTCAGATTCTAATCGTTTTCCTATACCTCGTACGCACCTCAAATCCTTCGGAGACCGCGCTTTTAGTTCGCATGCTCCTAAAGCCAGAAACTCACTTCCGACTGGCATCGCGACATACCCTGACTTGACCAAATTTAAAATGAAACCACACACGCATCTATTTATCATGCCTTTAGTAGGTCCATTTGTTTCGTCCTTTACCGGCTTGTGCGTGCCGACAACGAGCATCCTGTCACTAACAATGTTCGCATGCTGGCTGACCCTTTGCATGTCACCCCCTAACCACGGTAGGCTAGTTGTTTTTATCGAGTGCGATACCACTAACCATTCGATCGTGCTTGCTTTGCAACAAGTGTAAAGTGCCTAGAAAGAGATCGAGTTCTCTGAGGGCGCTATACCAAATGCATTATTATTAGTATCATTGTTATTATTATAGGTCAGCTGAATCCCAAGTCTGCTAGGCGTCGAGACCGCGTCAAAAACGGCCGGAAAACGCCGGGAGCGGGCAAGAAGAACTCAAAAGGAGAGAAAAAAGACGTCAAGATCGTGCCGCCGCCACCGAGGGCAGCGAACAGCCGAGGTGGCCCGAGGTGATCTCCCGCGGCTGGCGCTGGCGCCGGCCGGCCGGCCGCGTGGCGGTGCTGCGGCCGGCTCTCGATGGGCCCCGGATTGGCGGCGTCGGCGAGATGTCGCTCCGTCGTCGATCTCTTCTCATCATCGAGCGCCAGACCGACCGGACAGACGCGCTCGAAGAACCGTAGCGGCGGCGGCGGCGGCAGCACGAGTGGCGGCTTTCCGGCCGTCGCCGCAAGCGGCCGTCGTTCGAGCGGACGGATCGTACCGCCGCCGCCGCCGAATACGACGTCTGCCGCCGCACGGTCTCTTGTCGAGTTCGGCGCCCATCCGCCGGGCCGACAGTGCCCGGCGGTGCGACGGCTCCGGCTGCCAAGAGCGGCTTTCTATTAAATTGAGCCATAAGCCTCCTCCGCCTCGCTGCTGCTGCTGCTGAGCGACGCCGCGTAGCGAGCGCTCGGGGTGGGGTGGGGGGGGGGGCGCGATCGACCGTCGATAGACGCGAGCGAGCGCTATAGATTCCGGCAGCATTCCTCGTCGTCGATACGGCGTCCCGAGACGGCGGCCGCCGGCGGCACTGACGAGCCGCCGCAACCGTCACGCGATCGCCGCGGTCGACACCCCAGACCCGCTCTCGCTGATAAGTCGGCGAGTTTGAACGACGCGGCTGCAGCATGCGACCGTCGTATCGTAGCGAGCACGCTGCTGCTGCTCCGGAACCAGAGTCTTTCGTCTCAAACGCAGCGTAGCGTAACGGGAGTGGGACCTTACGGTTGCGAAAACCTTGCGGTGGATGTCGGACCGGGCTTGCAGTTTTAGCTTTCTCGTGCCCTCAGATCTTTTACGGATGATAGATTAGCTGTTCCATTCCCTACGCTTCAAGACCGCTGGTGACAGAAGCTTTCGCTCTGCAGTTCCTAGACTGTGAAACTCACTTCCACGTTTCTTACGCCACAACTACTCTCCTGCTGCCGACTTCGGCAATCCTTTACGGCCGTCCTGAGCTGCTACTTCCATGTTGCTCACTACCTCAACTACTCTCCTAGCTCTGCTATGCTTCCAACTTTCTCTTTGTTGAGCGTAAGATGAAGTCTGTTGGCTGCCGAATGCGTACCGAAAGCCGCTTACGTTGTGAGTGCCCTATACAAAACTATCCTGCATTATACCCTCTTAGTCTTTGGGGCTTGGTGGAGTTTCAGACTGAGGTATGTACGTACATACGTACATACACGCAGAAGCTCATCCATCGGGCCGATCGCGGTGCCCGTTCTATCCAAACGAGAGTCACGCTCATTGGTTGAATGGGCGCGTCTTGCCTGAGCACGCGGCCAATGCTATGCAGAGGAGCGACGATTCGCCATCCTAAATATACCGTGGGCATGATGCTGAGTTCGTTCGATGTTTATTTTCTTTTTTTCGAAAGCATATCTCGTGACGTCGTTTTCCGCCTAGCATAAACTGTCTCGCTGATACATAATAAATTTTCATACATAGAAATTTAAAATAATAAAACATTGTACTCCACAATGAGGCTACACATGAGTTCGACTCGGGCGCCGAGGAACGAGCTCAAACCGCGGCCTCCAAACGGACATTGCGATGATGCGGTTATCCCCGCAAGCGCCTTTTCGCATCAACACCCCAGGCGGCGACATGATTGGCTCAGCTGCTCAGCTAGCGGTTGCTATGGGTGCACATTTATTTTGCCACCACCGGCAGCGAGATTGCATGCAAGTCCGGCGCGTAGCGTCAGCGCCGCTCTAAGGAGCTGGTCGACCGAGCGTCACGGCTTTGATCGGTCCGACCTTGGCCCCTACTAGCACCCACCCTAGCTCCTTGTCTCCTTCGGCCTGACGCTTGCTCCGCGACGGCGACGATGCCGTCGTCGCTTGGCAGCCCCCGGCGCCGACGCCACATTGGCCGACGGCCCTGTCGCAGACCTTCGTCGAGCACTCCAAGTACACGGCACCGTCGCTGCCAACCAGGGTGAACGACTTGAGGGCGAAGCGTTTTTCCGAACCCACCGGTGACGGCAACATCTGGAAGCTTTTGCTCGAGACACACCTAAATAATAAATCATTGCGTAGCTTTTTAAAAAGCGCCGGCGTGGGTGAATTGGCGGCCATGTGTGCCTGCATTTTGTGGAACACTTTTTAGATTGTCGTCTCGCCCTCAAGTACCTCGCCGGCAACTAAGACCACCCTGTCGTGGTTGGTGTCAAGGTACGCGAAACGCCAGTAAGATTCGAACCCTTAACTCACGGTTAAGGGTCGGTGGCGCTCTTTGTGCATTAGCCGATCTAAATGGTTAGAGCGAATGAGAGCAGCGCGGAATTTCGGCATCACCCTACCCTTGGGCCACACTCGCTGAGTGAGAGAGTACGGACAGGAGCTGGCACGCCTCTCACGCCCACTTCCTCTAGGTCACGCTTGGTCACTATCTCCATGACTCAAGTGCACAGTGCAGTTCGCAGAGATTTATTACTGCTTAAAGAGCAGACCAGGGAGAGGGAGGCTTTTTTCACCAACCGTCGGTATGCCTAACCTTAAGATTTTAGGGCGCGAGCGCTCACTAAATCGTGCTAAACGGTCAAGGTTGTCACGTTTTTCAAGCTCCTACGAAAAGCTACGATCTATTTTGTTGCCCCAAACAGAAATGGTGCGAAGCCTCGGTAACGAGGCATGCGTCACGGCATTGCGTTTTTCATCGTCTGCCAAATTCCGAGGAATCCTGCTTCTCGGCTACAGCACCTCAAAGTACCAAGCCAGTTGTGAGCCGGAAGTGGACAGCGGTGCGATCGGCGCTGTAGCACGAGAACGCATCAGCGGAGTACCGAAAAATGTGGAGGTTACCCTCTAAGGACAGTGGTCTTCAATATATATATATATATATATATATATATATATATATATATATATATATATATATATATATATTATTGCTCCTTGCTATATATATTTATATATTATACATAGTATACATTATATAAATATATAATACACACACACACACACATATATATATATATATATATATATATACACATAACATTATACATTTCATATATGCATTCTACATAATATGCATTATATATAATGTAAACTATGTATATAATACATATATATATATATATTATTTATATTTTCATGCGTGTGCATGTGTGTGTATATATAATTCACTTGTATAGCGCCCTAAGAGAACTGAGTCTCTATCGAGGCGCTCCGAATGTGCCGCAGGGTTCGAGCCCAATACCTCGGTCGTCAAAGGCGAGAACCTTAACTCCTTAGCCAAACCTGCGTGGCGACCGGAACTTCGGGCTGCCACTTTCAAACGGCGAGGAGGGGGTCCCACCAAATCGTAGCCATTCATAGGACTCTTTCTTTTTAGGCGGGCTTTGGTACGAACTCAAGATGGAAGAGAATCGACAGAAATCAATTCTCTCCGGCGACTCGCCGGGATGTCGGTGGGATCTGTGAGTCGCCGGTATATCGGTGGATCGTTGGGATGTCGGTAGGATCTGTGGATCGTTGGCATATCGGTGGGATCGCCGGGATCGATAGAGACTGGGTGAAGAGGGCCACCTCGCCGGGACTCACGCTCCGCGCCCGTCAGAGCCTGCAAGAGTCCCGGGGGGAGGGGTCGGAGCGGGCGGCAGGCGAGCGACCGAGCTCTTACCCGTCTCTCACGAGTACGTGCTGCTTGCCGTGCGAGCCGAACGCACGGCAGCCTTCGACGGACAGCTCGACGCCGTCGACCCGGCCGACGGCCTTCAGCTGGAAGTAGAGCGTGCTGCCGAGCTGGACGGGCAGCGGGTACGAGCTCTCCGGGTAGGCGCTGAGGAAGCGGTCGTCGGCGTACTGGAGCAGCGTCACCGAAGTCACGTTGGTCTCGGACCTGCCCCGGACGGGCGCCGAGCCGCTGCCGGAAGCAGCCTCGCCGGCGGCGGCGGCGGCGCTGAAACTGGCCGCGCTGCTGTTGATTGCCTTCGTCGAGTACGTGCACTTGACGCTGACGAGCTCCAGCTCGTCGTCCTGAATGACGGCGTCGGCGGCGGCGCGAACCACCAAACCCGTGTACGTCACGTGATCGTCGCCTCTGCTCGCCTTCAGGCCGCAGTCTTTGAGTGTGGCGTTGATAACGTGGGCGCTGCCGTTGAAGGCAAAGCTGCACTTTGTACCGAAGAAATAGTACGCATCTTCGGAGCTGTTGTTGGGTATTGCCACGTGCAAACTGTCGGGACCGCAAGACAAAATCCAGGTGCTTGTATCTTCTAAAACATGAATATTGAGAGAGCGATAGCAAAGTATGACTAAATGGCTATTGAGTGTTGATTACTGCGTCGTCTTCGTACGAAAGTCCTGCAGAGCTGCCCTTGTTTGGCCCGAGGGCAAGGTGCTCGCCTTTAAAGAATAAGGTCGCGAGCTCGAGCCCTCCGGCATACGTAAAGGTCCTGCATAGAGGTTAAGTTCGCTTAAGGAGCTATGCAAATGATTTACCTATTTTAGTGATAAGGATTCTAACGCCAAACCTCAAATATGCTTGATCTCAATACTTGGCCACTAAAAAAGTGCATACTATGATTTGTTAGTAGTCTACTATTTTTAGCTGGCTTTAATAAACTCAGCAGTTAAGAATTAGTCGATAACACTCAAGAGTTAGAACGGAAAAGGTATACCTGTAGCTAGGGTCCTTGCACGGTCCAGACCGCAAGGTAGGCCTGGGCATCACTGGCACTGCTCTGCAGTGGTTCAGGTCCTATCTCAGTGGGAGACTCCAGAGTGTTGACGTGAATGGACAAAGATCATCTGAAGTACCTCTAAAATATGGAGTACCTCAGGGCTCTGTGCTAGGTCCGGTCCTTTTCACCGTTTATACTCTCCCTCTCGCTGATGTGATTGCCAAGCACAATCTAGGCTTTCACTTCTATGCGGATGACACTCAGTTGTACCTTTGCTTTGATCCCTCCCAGCCTTCGAGCACCTCAAATTCTCTCAACTCACTTGCTGCATGCATTGATGACATCCGATCATGGATGGCAGCAAATTTTCTAAAACTAAACGATGATAAAACTAACTTACTAGTTATGGGCAAACCTAGTGTTATTCAGAAATTGGAAAGGCTGACTTTCAAAATTGGCTCTGCCAGCATATCTCCAGTTGCATCAGCTCGAAATCTAGGTGTCATATTCCAAAGCGACCTCTCGTTAGACGACCACATCAGCTCCACAGTCAAATCAGCCTATTTTCAGCTTCATAACATTGCTAAAATTAGGGCTTGTTTAGATAAGGATACCACGTCCAAGTTGGTCCATGCATTCGTGACATCTCGTCTCGACTTCTGCAACTCACTGCTTACTGGCCTACCAGCATGTGCGATCAGGCGATTGCAGCTGGTGCAAAACTCTGCAGCTAGGCTTGTCTGTCGTGAGCGTCGCAGTTGCCACATTACTCCACTTCTCGCCGACCTGCACTGGTTACCAGTCAAGCAACGGATTGACTTCAAGGTTTTGTCGCTCACTTTTAGGTCCCTTCATTCTATGGCTCCAGCCTATCTTTCAGATATACTACCCCATCAGGCAAAGCATCGTACCACTCGCTTTTCGGAATCCAACAGTCTAGAAATACCTCGTACAAACCTTAAATCCTTTGGAGACCGTGCATTTAGCTCGTATGCTCCCACAGCCTGGAACTCCCTCCCGACCTGCATCAGAACATCCCCTGACCTGACCACATTTAAAAGAAACTTAAAAACATACCTATTTAGGACAGCATTTAGTGGGTCCTTGTGATTCGTCCTCGATGTGCTTATGCGTGCTGACACTGTTCATGCTGCCACTAACCACATTTGCTTGCTGACCCAGTGCATGTAACCCCTAACCATGTTATTCATTTTGTTTGTTTTTCAAGCATGATTTTACTTACTATTCTATTGCGTATCACTTTGCAGCAAATGTAAAGCGCCTAGAAAGAGATTAAGTTCTCTGAGGGCGCTTTATCAAGTGCAATATTATTATTATTATTATTATTATTATATACAGCAGCACAGTGCAAGCAAAAAACGGCAGCGGTAAAATCTACGTAGAAATGTTAATGCCTTTGAATCAGCTGCCCGGTTTTACGTGCGGCAATGGGAGAAGCGAAACGTCTCCAAGAAAAATTGAACGCTTCTCGTCGTCTTTTTTTGGATATTTTACTCGTGCCCTCTAATGCAATATGCTATAGCTTCTTAATCATTGACTAGTGTGTCTCCCAAAACTTCAAAATCGTTCATTCACGGCATTTTCCTATATTTATGCGACGCGATGCAATATTAACATCAGTATAAAATGGCTCAGCACCTTCACACCACTGAGAAAATCTGCTCGAGAGTGTAGAAACATCTAGCGGACAACCGAAGATCTGCGAGCAGCCTTCATACGAGCATAAGGTAGGTGAGAGCACATCGTGGCCCAGCACAGGTGAATGTAAGATACAAGACTTTAACTAACCTTTGAACAACTCGAATAAGATTCAAAGAATATTCACGGAAATGGCGGGTAAGCCAGCAAGCTCGATAGTTGTGACGTCTACTCAAGTGCAACCAGCCAACGAGAACCATGCTGAATTGAAGAGAGAAGCAGAACATTATTGATGTTGCGCAAAAGATGCCACCAGGGCCATGTCTAAGGCAAAACCCTATGTACACATGTTTGTCCTCCGTTCTGTAGTAGCACACATAAAGCAGAGAGAAAGAGAAGGAGAGAGCGAGAGAGAGCGAGAGAGAGAGAGAGAGAGAGAGAGGGAGAGGAGGGAGAGAGAGAGAGAGAGAGAGAGAGAGAGAGAGAGAGAGAGAGAGAGAGAGAGAGAGAGAGAGAGAGAGAGAGAGAGAGAGTTTTTTGGCTGATTATAAGCTTTTATACTGCTTCGTACGCAGATGGAACCGAAACTCAATATTAGTACTGCACTTCGATTACTTGTTTTCTTGAAGTTCGTATAGACTGATTTATCCATGAAGCAAAGTCGTGGATTCCAGGCAATGAGAAGACATCATGCGAGTCACCAATTGAGCTTCCCAAAAACGCCGTGCTCTGAAGCAGCCAATGCCCTGGAAATAGTTCTTAGCCTTTTCTCCTACTAACTATGTAAACAAAGGCCGCTTGACAGCACCGAGGCAGCTTGCCCTATTGGTGGCACCAATAATGACTTGAGTGGGCTAATAATAATAATGACTTGAGTGGGCTCGCCGAGTGCTTCTGCTTCTACCAGCACCCGGCTGGCCGAGTGGATCCGACGCGACGTTTGAAAAAGAAACGTTGAATTTGAATTCTGTTCTGCAGAGCACCGACTTGTAAACTTACGACTGAACACCCTGAGGAGACTGCCTTCCGCTAGTAAAAACTTCTCCTCGACGACTTGGGATTCACCAGCAAATTTAAGACGTCCAAGTGCAGCTACCCCCACCTAGTGTACGAGCGTCATTTCAGCGAGGCTCTTGCATTGTTGCCCTGCTACGTACCGGCATTATCTCGCCAATGGCTGCAGAAAGTGGGCGCGGTGCCCCAAAGCGGACTCGTAAAGCATGCTTGTAAACACACGGAGCAAACTAAGCGCACGCTCAGACACTACATTACTTACCTGGCATTGAGAAACGTCGTAGCTATTTTATTGGTGCGAAGCCAGAGATATCTTATACAAAGCTGGCTCTGGCACCACGAGACGTTTTTCTCCAGCAGAAACTACTGCTCAGTGCACATGCGCGAAGCATAATTATGCCTTGCTAAGAAGCGTGCAAATAGCTGCTCGCGATTATTGCCTACAGAAACGTTGGCAGCCCACGACTCACTTTCTGGCATTGATCGGAATAAGCAGCAAGTTGCAGATCAATTGCTGACAGCCGCTGGACAGTACGCAGTAGTAATACTTTTTGGCGTCGCAACTCGAGTCTCTTTAAATAGGGCAGCAAGACGGGCTTTATTCGCTGCGTAAGTTTGCAAGGAAGCTCTCGTCATTGATCAATTAAAGTTACCTGACGGAAGGACAGACTGTGACACATACGAAGGTCGTGCGCTAACGACGTTAGAGAGCGGTCCTTTGTTGCCAGCTTTGTCAACAGCTCTGACTGCGATGATAATTAGGTCGCCGGGAACAACGCGGAACGAAATGGTCTCCAAAGAGTGCGGTTCGCCCGGAGCGACGACGCTTCCGTTGATAACATCCTTCTGGTCTACGCGAGTGGCGTTCTCAAAGTAGTAGAGTATGTTATCGAAGGACGATGCGTAACGAATTTCGTACGACGCCGCTGCAACATAAAATGCACGTACAGTATCAGCCTTTAGTAAGAGAAGTACCTGAACTGCCGTCGTCGCGGAAGTTACCGCACGAGTCCACATGCCTGACGTGCGCTTGGGCTCTCCTCAAAGGAAGGTATTAGTGTGAGGGAAATTGTAAACCATTTTATTGATTCACGGGGCGATGGCGGTGCACATGATATTACACTGCCGGTGGCCCTTCTCAGCGAGCCCGCGTACTTCACGGCGAACCCGTATCCACTACGGTCAGTCTGCATCTTTATCACACGAAATCAAATACGGACAAGGATAAAGTTTTCGCGACGAATTGCAGCGGGAGTGCATCTGGAATGAGTACGGGATCTAGAAGAAATGTGGGCCTCCTAATTTGGTATATACCTGGCAAGCTATGCAAAAAGAGGAAACCGAGCAAAACATAAATCCAAACTGCGCTAATGATGAAATTCAAAAACAGATTTGCCTATTAGAACAAAACTACTTACTCACTTCAGCACCAACGCGTATTGCTCGCATTCGAGCTAGCTGAACCATTTCATGTGCGTGCTGGCGGCTACTTCCGCTGGTCACCATTTTGTCTAGGCAGGCTTGGCCAACGCTTATGTAATACGGCTGACACTTTGAAGTTAAAGTTAGGGGTCTCTTGCAGCCAGTTTATATGCTTTACCACGGGCGACGGCTATCTCGCTTTTCAATGCATCAAAAACCTGCTGGTGATCAAATTCCTCTACTACTTTTACGCTTATCGTAACGAGCTTGCTTAAAAATTGAACGAGTGATAAACTAGCTATTTGAAAAAATACCTGCTCTAACCCTGAGGAATGTGTGCTAGATATCTCTTTTCAACTTGGTGAGTTGTTTTGCGTAGCGTTTTATAAATTTCTTTCTACTTTAACGTAAATCCCAAAACTCGCATAAATTCTAGTGGCTCTGTCGCACGAGTTTCATTGTCTATAACTTTTAAGGGTGCAAAGCGAGATAGTCTGCCTTTTTATCTCTCTTTAAAAGTAAAAAGGTAATGGTTAGTTGATTTGAAAACCTCATTTATGTAGTCGCAGAAGAGCCTTAAACGGCCATCACCAGCTCTTGCTTTAGGCAATAGAGGATTGCTCGTTACAAGACTCAAACCAACGACCTGGGTCGTGAAGTATAAGTGCCTTACCCCTAGATTAAGACCAGGTGCCTCTGCGACTGAATCGTCCAGAAATAAGTGGTAATATTTTTTATATACCGGTGCATCAACTTTTAGCTTTCAAAAGCAAACATGGTGAGCGAAGCTGTGGATCCATCCAGTGACTGGACGATGCGCTTACCTTGTCCTTTGTCAAGGTCATCGCCAACTGCCGTGAACTGTATTTCGACCAGCTGCTCTTCGTACGAGGCTGCGGTGACTCTCAGATCTATTATCCGCGACGGTGGAAATAAGTCTTGCTTAGGGGTAGGCAGTGACGCCACCGTAAAAAATCCTCCCGGTGCCACTCTTTGGAATGGACCGGTGTCTTCAAGGACCGTCTCCGGAGCGTCATCTATCTCTGCAATTTAAATTAACTACGATTTTACTTGCGATGGGTGTTGTAACTAGAACGACGAAGTTGATCTAGCATGGCAGTTCTTCGCGCACGTCACACTGAAAAGAAAGCAGTTCTCGCGAGGGCGTTAATGAGACTATTACTAATCGCGATCTACATAAAGAGTGTCTAAAGTGTCTACGAATAGCTCGCCCTTAAATAAGTAGAACTTGGATAATATCGACACATACATGGTATGTTATGCGTATCAATCGTGGAATTTCCAGACACGGTGGCCATAAAGCGTGTACCTCTAAGGTCCAGAAAATGAGCTTTTTTTTTATTTCGCAAATAAAGCCCGCGAACCACTAAAACTGAAGCGCTGATGAATGAATCGCAATGAAGCAGCAGCACGAGCGCCGAGATACCTTAACCACAATTTTCGCTGAGCGCCAAATGCGAACACGGAAAGTGACTGCATCCAATAAAATGCGTCCACGTGTACGCATGCTTCATTTCGCTCCGAATTCTACCGAGAGCACACTTGCAATCCTTACCGTCGATCATCGGCGCTTGGCTGGCGGCAATAGACATCTTCACTTTGGAAGCTTCGTCCCCTTCGACTTGTACTTGTAGAGTGTGGTCCCCAATCGCGGATGGATACGTGTAGTAGGCTGAGTAAGTTCCGTCGTCTTTCGTGATATCGGCACCTGCGAGAGTAAACATTCCTTCGTCTGTGCCAGCAATTCTGCATCGCCGCCTTGCCCTTGAAGCAGAGCAGATAGTGTAGGCTGACCTGCGTGCGCCTAAAAATCCTACGTTAATAGTAAGAATCAAGGCAGGCATTGCTTCTTCAAGGCGTATGAATGACAGAATACCCAGATACTGACAAGCATTTACCTCCACCTGCTCCAAAATACTTTTTGTAGTGCCGCTTCGGTACAGGTCACGAAAGAGAGTAAGAGAATTGCAACGCGCTGCATATGAAGTCAAATTCACTTGACCTCTAGTCGACGGAAGCCAGGTTCACGTCTTGGTCTGACTAAATAAGCCTTTGCGACTCAAGTCCTCCCATCAGACCCTCGGGCTGTAAATGTCACTCGCATGCTAATATTCGGAGATTCCAATTTAATTTTCCTCTTCCGCGCGAAAGCTCTTGTGCGCGCGCACACACACACACACACACACACACACACACACACACACACACACAAACGCAGGAATGGCGGCGTACTAAAACAGCCGGAATATGATTGCTATTTCTTATTCGCGGTTCGTGAGTTATAACGACTAGGAAACGATTACGCGCTAATCAATGGCCGAGGCCGCATAAAAGTCGACGCCGTGTAAATAGGCAGTCAGTTGGGCTTCTAAGTTAGTGTTAACGTTTCAGACGATTTAGCCTCTAGGCTAAGTAGCCGTTGATGTACGTCATGGCTGTTGTTGAACGCCTGTAACTCTCCGTTGCTGCCAACAAGACTTGTCTGCCGTACGAATATGGACTTAGTATGTTATGGTATGGATGCTCATTATCTCTGTCGTGTTCCGCTACTGTCAGCCAGCCTGGGTGCATTGATGCTTCACCTGCAAGTCGCTAGCCGCGATACAAGGTTCAGACATCGCCAGCATTTTTCATGCGTCGACGGAGACCAGCACCGTTACGAGCGCTGCGTTTGCGGCCTGGTTCTGTCCGTTCGTGGAAGCCGCACGCCGCGTTGTAACAATGCACGAGCGAGCGCACACACCAACACCCGCACGCTTGTGTTAACTCTGAGGAGACTGTCTAGCAAATAAATGGCAATTGCAAGCGCACTTCAACTCCATTGATGGTCTGCCTATACAGTTTGCAGAGTCGTTACATTCCAACTTGAACATTTTTCTCAGTAACGTTCTCCCTCAAGCCCACGCAAACATGGAAGCCGGAAATGAATCCGCGAGCGCACACGGTAAGTTCGCTTGATGTGAAAGCCGAGCGCCTACCTGCTCCGTCGTCCAGCAACACCAGCACGTGCTTGGCGACACCTCTCATTGGGCCTTCAACGGTGGCTTTTACGGTAGCATTCACCACGGGAGAATAGCCCCTAGAGACGGTGGCGTAGATAGCGAGCGGTTTTACATCCTTTCCTACAATGAGGAGAAGAACATTGAAAGGTCAGCAATTTACAGTACATAAATAGGTTCGCAAGTATCTGAAATACCCTGTATGCCTCTGTTGCGCACCATCCCTGACTACAGCAGATTTTCGTATTCCAAGTCACGAAGCTCTGCCTGCCCTTCTCTTCAGACTGGCTGCACCAAGTTTGAGGAGAATAACCGATTATGATAGAACTGCTGCTACTTCCGGTCCTTCTTTCCTCTACGACGAAGCCTGTTGGATCGAGAGAGTGGTTGTAGGGATTCTGTAAGGAGCAGCTGCTGATCGTGACCTGACGCGACCTTTCAGGAAAGCTATTTGGCGCCGAAATGCGGCGCCATCGCTGAGAATCTTCTAGTGCTCTGCTCGTCGTGATCTGCCACTATCGAAGCACCAGCTGGAGAAATTTTCTGCCTACATCACACTAGTCGAGCAATCGATTTGCGCGCACTTCTTTTAATTTGTATCACACAATTTTATTATTATTATTATTACGCTCCCAAAGCGTGGAACTCACTCTCGACTTGCGTCAGAACATCCCCTGACTTGACCACATTTAAAAAGAACTTAAAAACACATCTATTTAGGACAGCATTTAGTGGGTCCCTGTGATTCGTCCTTGATGTGCTTATGCGTGCTGACACTGTGCATGCTGCCACTAACCACATTTGCATGCTGACCCTATGCATGTCACCCCTACCCACGTTGTTCTTGTTGTTTATCAAGCATGATATTACTCACAATTCAATCGCGTTTCCCTGTGCAGCAAATGTAAAGGGCCTAGGAAGAGATTGAGTTCTCTGAGGGCGCTTTATAAAATGCATTGATATTATTATTATTATTATTATTATATCACTTACCACTAAATTGAGCGGAAGCGTCGCTGGCTCTTGCCGCCAGAGTGATTGGTGCCTCGCGACCGGTAGCCGAAGTGGAAGTTGCTTTAGCCTCTACCTGAATACCCACACTGATGACACTGTTTTGAAGGTTGGAGATGCAAACTGACCAGCGGCCGACCTGAAGAGATTTTATTTCATTAGTAAATTGATGCAATCAGCTTCCAGCACCTTAGCTGCGATCAGCGCTTGCCTGCTGAAACTGACCTCTGCCAATCCGGGCACGAGGACTGTGGCGGAAAACGAGTTAGTAGTAGAGGAGGCTGTGACCGTAGTGGAGAAGTTCTTGCTTTGGCTTGAGATCGTCGCGCGGAAAGCGTAGTTCGAAGCCCAGCTCAAGATGATTTTCGTATCTCTTCGAAGCGATTTGTCAACTATCGCAGTCACACAAGCTTGCGAACCACTCGGAACCTGGAGTGCTTGACTCGCGACCTATAAAAGCAAGAAGGACGGGCTGTTACTGCCATTTTTGGTTGTGAAAATAGCATACGATGACCTACGGATTCTTACTTTCTTGGCAAAAAAAGTCACGATGTATAGCTCTACTTAGTCGTGAGGCAATCAACGTCAGCTATTGTGCACATTGCACTCTCGATAACTGCCCTCACACTTCAACTGCTATTATGGCTGGGTGATTGCGTGTCAAGCACTAGCCGGTACATTAAGAAAAGGCAAAGTAAACAAATCACTGTGTCATTAATCGCCATCTCATGTGGCTTCTGATTGAGTTCGTCCGGCGAAGCCATATTACAAATTGCTGTGTAAGAGTGCTTTGGTAAGTGTGCTTGTGAGCTCTTGAAGTGACCTGGGTCCAGTACACATCGACATATAATAGATTAGGGTTGAGCACCAGTGATGTTGTCTGAGACGGGGTTCTAAGAAATGCAGAGCAAACTCCTGTTATGCTCTCCCCCTCGAGGCTACAACTAGGCTGCTTGCTTGTAACGTCCAACAGACGAACACGATTACAAGCACTCCATATTAACTATTTTCTTCAGTTTTATGCGCGAAATGAAGGTAAAAGAATTCACACAGTTCATCTGCACAATATTTAATTGTAGAAATACTGAAAAAATGATAATCTTAAAGACTGGCCTCGGAATACATGAAGACTGTAATAGGTGTATTACATAACTTGATAAAGTGGATTGAATATGAAAGCAAAAACTTCGAAAAAATTGTGAGACGAAATGATAGCTATAATTAAAGTTAACTAAATGTCGGCTGATTCGATAGCTTTATTTGCTTAGCAGCCGAAGAGCCTCGGCGGCAATCGCTCCCACTTGCAGAAGGCACTACAGTATTGCCAGATAAAGGAATCGAATCTTCGACTTAGGTCTTAAAGAGCGAGCACCTTATCCCAACGCTAAGACCCGGGTAACCGCCTGCACTAGCTGTTTTTTGAGTAAGAAATAACACACTTAGGCATCAATATTCAGTATACTGCACCTTCACGTCTAAACTTTTCCAATTGTAAACTTTACCAGCAGTGAAGTTTGCCCATTCAAAGGTCTAGGTACAAAAGGATACTAAGACAATCATTTGGCTCTCACAGCCTGGTCCGTCAGGGATCTCTACTTCGTAAATGAATAATAGCGATTAGGTCAGACCTTTGCTAGTGTGGTTGGGTCATCCTCCTATGTTTCACAGAGGTAGGGAAACTTTTTTTAAGATCCACACCCAGCTGGCCAACTTCTGAATCGCTATCGTATTTAGACACATGGCAAGAGATGCAGCCGCTGCCAACGCAGCCGCCGAGTTCTCCCGGCAGAGTGAAGCGGTCACACGCGAGATTCTAAACTGGAATCGTCGCTGCCGCACGGCAGCATTAACCCATGCGGCACACTTACGCTCACAGGAGTACCAGCAGTGTTGCCCTCTCTCGTGGTCACCATGGATTTGAATGCGTCCAGTAAGCCCATCGAACCTTCGTCTCCCGAATAGTAGTAGCTCAGTCCTCCTACAATGCAGCGCGACAAATCGAACACTCGCTCGCAGCCACCGAAACAAGTTAGCACGGAAGGCGGAAGAGCCATAGGAAAGCTCGCATACGCGCTATGAATTTCGCCATGACAGTAGCCATTTGATTGGCCGTTGTTAACTTTGTCAGAGGCCTGCCTATCATTGAGCGTGTGCAATCTTATTTTGACGCAGGCTACATGCAAACCAAGTATAACCTTTAAAGCACTCCTTACGAATAGGCAAACTTTCCGATGCATCAGAAAAAAAAGCTAGTTAAAAAAGTTCTAGGTTAAAGATTTTGTGCATCGCGAGCTTTCGCTAAAGATAACGTGGATTATTCAATTTGCACAGCTCTCAAGTAGCTGGGTCTTCTATCTACAAGGACGAATAAAAAGTTGTCATTATCCACCTGCCGAGGTGGAAAAATGAAATCCAGTATTTATGACGAGGGCTTCCATAGCTACTGCAGGAAAGAATAGCTTGAATGCAAAGCAATCACTATGATGCCGAAAGTCAACTGTGAACCGAAACGTAAACTAGTAACATAGCCACAAATCCCGTAAACGCTAGAGCATCAGCGGACTCGTATTACACCCGCCGCAGTAGCAGTGGCTTCTACATAAGTTGAGCACCATTTTTTTGCTGTTCTTTTTATTCAAGCTTTAACTTTCGAAGGGTTGTTACACTTGGGCGGCATTTCTATGTATGCAAGCCACTCGCCAATTAACTAGCAACGATCGGCCGGAGCCGGAGCGGATTCAAATTCCAACGGATCTGACCGCGACACGAGGAAGTCTTATGAATACACTGTACTAGGCATGCACACTAAGAAATTGACCGCGGCTGCCCTTAATTGCAACTGCCGACGATCCTATCGTCATATTGTGCTTAGAATGGAAAAGTTGCTCAAAGAATGGCATTCACACTAGAGCCCCTTTCCCACCCGTCGCTCTGTTGGAGGTTCTGAGCAAGGCCACGTGGCCACGAGTAAACGCGAAAACCTTAATTCGCGATTTGCGCCCAGTACAATACGAGGCCGTGCTTAAATAAGAAGGAGAGCTAATATGCTTCGAAGCTCAAAGGCGCTTTCGAGTGTGAAGGATGCGGCAAACAAGTTCTCAACTTCCTACTGGAAACCATGAAGGCGCACTTTAGTAGAGAACTTAAAAGCTGAAGTGAAGACACTATCTATTAAATGGTGTCACGAAGAAAAAAACTCCACAAAGTTCATTATTTTCTCCACTGACCTGTTTGAGCTGCCAGCGAGATCAAGCTCCTGTCCGCATTCTTATCAAAGAGCACTCCGTCCACAATGACGCCTAGCTGAAGTACGCTTGGAAGAACTGTCGCCACCGTAGGCGCCGAGTTCTCCTCGCCATCGCTGACCACAATTATGAAGCTGCCTTTTGCGTTCCTTCCTCCAGCTGTTAGTAGCTTAAAGGAGTCGTTCACGAAGGCTAGCATGCAGCCGAATTTACTTGCAGCGGCGACTGCGGAAATGCGAACAAAAAGGAATAGCAATGAAATCGTCCAACGGTTAAGAGTTTCTGGCAAAATCATTAGAAAGCTGCAAATGGATACTAATTCATTAGGAATTCAAAGGAAAACGATGAAATTATCGTAACTTGACAAAGACTCCAAGCCCAGACCAGATCTCACGCGGGAGAGATTGACAAAGAGTGCCGACTGAGGGCAAAGGGCAGTTGCACCACCAGTCTACTTAGGCCGGGGCAGCACCGCTCAATACCAATTTGGGTCATCACCCCTAACCCCCGCAGGGGACAGAAGAAATCCCCCGAAAAAAGGCCCAGCGTCCGTGCGTTGTACCTATCAGGGACTCTCTCCAGAGAGCACGTGGCAGCGGTCACGGAACGACAGCAGCAGTAGCCACAGCCAAAGGTTTTCTTGACGATGCAAGCGCCAATCCCTTTTTCCACTCCGGTCCCTGTCCCCTCACCCTGTTAATGATTAGGGGCAAACCTCATCAAGCCAGACGAGCAGCAGTCGAATAGGATTCGTCTTAAACGGATTTCCGACGTAAACATCCGTCTCACGCAGAAACGATCGGCCTTTCACACTGGCGGTATACCAGCGTCACCGTCGCACATATGGTGCGCCATGCGTATCCTCTGCACGCGATTGGTGTCATTAGGATGGTCGCGGCGGATGCTTGCTGACCCTCAGGACCAGTAGCGCTGTCGCGACCACTGACGTGATCATTTACTCAAACTCGGGTTTTGTCGGTCCTCTTGAAGTCTATGGCTAAATTTTACGATTAAGCGGCGAATGTGGCGCCGGCTCTACGCCACCGGTCACCTAATTGCTATGACTTCCACGCGGCAAAGTGTTGAATCACATTCAGCGTCATGGTCTACTCCACCAACGCAGCCAGGTCAAGGAGTTACCCCACCACTAGCTCTGTTATCAACAAGGGGCGCTCGACATCGATAGAAATCCCGGGTCGAGACCTGCCAATCCGAAATGCGACCTCAACACTGTCGATGAGATCCGTCGTTCGTACTTGCTTCAGGACCAGCTCCTTCCGTCACCGCGAGCGTCACCGTGGGATGGCGGTCGGTGCGCGCCAAAGCCAGAAAAAAAGATACGGTCTCGCGGTACTCTCAACCATCCTGGCTTCAGACGTATAGCTGACTGAAGCATTTCTTTATCGCAGAGAATGTCTACTGCTTCCCGTGATTTCCTTTTCTTTGCTCGCGATGCTAGGACCCGTTCGGGCGGAGTCGGCAAACGAAAGAAAACCGGCAGAGTGCAGATTGCAAGCGTTCTCGCGCATCAAGGCATTCTGCCAGTGTCAGCACAACAGGGCGACGCAGAAGGACGTTGACCCGATACCAAAAAAAATTAGGTGCATCCGATTACAGGGAAGTGCGGTTTTTGGGATAAAAGACCGAAATCGCTGAAAATCGAACTCGGTGTCGAGGATCAGTCGACGCCATGCGACTCCAAATAAAGGAAAGGCCTTGCCCTGCTGCGACCGCGACGCCGAGTCGATCGATGCGTTCGATGCGTTCTCGTGGCAACATCCTCCAGATCCTCGCGATCAGCGTCAGCGAGCGCGACGTCAGCAAGCTTGCCGCCATCGCGCTGCTCGGAAAGGTATCTACGGAGCGCCTCCTCGATGACCGGCGCGACGTTCGGAATCACGTCCGCGCGCATGCGCGACCTCGTTCGCTCGTAAGCGTCTCGGCGACGAGCAAGGCGAGGCTTATATTACTGCAGTATGGCGGACGAGACTCGCGACGCCAATGGGAATAAGCAGCTGGCTCTCGCGAACCGCTTCGTTTCGGTCAAGGCCGGTGTGCTGCCAGAGCGACTCGACGACCTGTAGCACCTGACAAGCATCTGTGCCGATACTCTGAGCGCAGTATCATCGTTGACATGATGACGAATCGCCGCGGTTCGATTGCCATATGTCTCGTAAAGGGCTACGCTGGTTTGAGGGTCAATCTGAGGTTGAGCTTTATACTCTGCAAGCCTTAATCGAGCTACCGAGCGAGTTGCCTTACTACCAGCGAGCGGCAGGTTGAGAAAAGCCGTGATCTACGCCAGGAAACTGCACTGGTGAGACCAGTGTGTGCCGGTGGTCGTCATGGTAGCTAACTCTACGTCGCTTGATAAACACGTCAAAGAGAACGATAGTACATGCCTCCTCGACTGCATGCTTTCGCTTAAGGTCGCTTTCACTTTAAATCTCGTGGAGCACTTGCTATTTATTACGCATGAGCTATTCCAGGCCTTAGGAAAACATTTTCAGGATATTGTCAGTGCCGTGCCCTGATTTTGCTCAGAGAGAGAGAGAGAGAGAGAGAGAGAGAGAGAGAGAGAGAGAGAGAGAGAGAGAGAGAGAGTGTGCTGCTCACCTTTTACGACCGAGGTCGCGGCCTCGAGCGCTGTGGCATACAGTAAGTAAAGTGCTTGGATAAGGATTGAGTTTTTTCTTAGGGTGCTATACAAATGACGTGCGTACAAGTGACGTACGTACAGGTGTGTTATACGTACTTGATTGATCGCACCTTTCAGGTGCTGACAGTGATGAAAACGAATGGGTACGATTGTATTTTTGACAAAGGCGCACAAGTTATGCGAGCATCAATATATCGATGGACCGACATGACCACCACCATCCGAGTCGGTCGGCCTCGTCAAAACTAGCATACCGATAGCAGCGAACACTTCTCCCGCGTCGACTTATTCGACGCGAAAGCGTTGCAAAGCTTAAGCGCTTCAAATTTGACGTTTTTATATGTCCATCAAACACAACTTTCTACGGAAGAAAGGAGGGCAAGAAGCGTGCTCGCGGAATTAAAAAAATTTCGGTAGCTAATTAATTTCGATGCGGCTGATGCTTCGACTTACTATTATCCTGATATGCGTCATCTTTTTTTTGGTATAGGCAACATATTTTAACAGATAGCAGCGTATGGGCGTGGAGAGCCAGACTTTTAATATGAAACGAGTGTGTAGCTTTTCGGCTGATTTGTGCGCAATGTATCGCCAAGTAGCATAACGACGTGCACCCGAGACTTTCTAGCTCTGGGTGGCAGCTCGCGAAATACAGCCCAATGATCTACCTAGTATTTTTTTTCTTGCCCGCATACTGCAGCGGCTCTACTACCGAATATATCCTTCCATTTCACGTACACATGAGAATAGCCTTAGGTAATTACAAGTTAATTCTCGCGTCTTATTTTCGAAAAGCGACTATGCAGAATAGGAATACTAGAAAATCGTTGCGACGAAGCCACAAATATCAGTGAGCGTACGGATGCCTTTGCATTTCTCCATGCTTCCAAAGAGCACTCTACAAGTACAGGTAGATGTACAATATACAGATGCTTAATTTACAATAGCTACCTTGATGGCTTCCTGAAGACCGCTACCGATGGACGTTCCTCCATTAGCTGTCACGGGTACCAGGCTAGCCAGGGAAGTGCGGTCTTGTTCGCTATTCACTCCTCGTAGTGCTGTAGTCAGACTCCTCGCCAAGTTGTTGAATTCAACGAGCCCGATTTGACTTTCCTTGGGCACGTTATTTAATATGTAATTCCTCACTGCAGTATTTAACTTCACATGTCGGTTATCCGTCTACAAAAAGTGTTACAGGTCAGTCAAGTCACACATTACAACTCCTTGATCAGCTTACCAGCAATTGGCCGCTCATAAAATGCATTGCCACATAATCACGCTTGCATTACCAGTGATCATATAATTTTCCAAACAAGCAGCAAATGACAAAAATCTTTCGAAAAATTGTGAGTCCCATCAGTAGTTACCAGAATGAATCAATTCTGCGGATTGCCGCGAATTTACGCGGAGAACATCAACGCTAGATTTAAATGAAACTTTACGAAAGACGCTTGCACATTTGCTAGCAATGTACTACAGCCAGTTCAAGATGTGGAACGACTATGGATGCTTTTTCCTAGCAAATGTGACTAAATAATTAGCTGTGACAGACTTATAAAATGTAATACGTAATCACCAAATTACATCAAAAGCTATCGCTGAGCTGTGCGGTTTCAACCTGCACATTCCAGCCTCTTCCGCAGTTGAGCCCACTACAAACACGCAGACAGCTCGCTTCTCCTATGTCCTCAGCGTCTCTTATAGGAAAGTTGTTTTTATAATTTCCAAGATTCTTCTTTGCCCGTTGACCGAAACTCAAAAAATTCGCAAATTTCTCATATCTAACGCACTACAGCCGCCTCCACCGAAGAGCTCCAAGAAATTCCGGTCGCTGAGAATTCCGGCTCGCAGCCCCCCGGAGATGAACTGTCACGGGTCGCTTGGCTGTGCGCTCGCTATCGCTACGCGGCTCGCGGTGTCTTTTTTGGTACACGGAGCCAGATGTACCACTTCCGGCACTTGTTCGCTGCTAATTCTTTGCTGCCAACTTCCTTGAACATTGTGTAACTTCGTCATTTTCTTCTTCGATCACTTTCTTGTGTTTAGCTAATGAGTAGCTAATGGGTTTGGATGGAAAATGCATACACAAGCTGATTATCCTATGAACAGACGCTTTAGACGATTCGACCGCAACAAGCAAAGTCGTCTGCGTTACATTTTAAAGTCTCTTACGGAGATCGCAGCTGAACAGGCGCTTCCACCCTCTTTCAAAATAGGTGAGAGCACCGGCCCTTGATTTCAAATGCTGAATAATGTAAAAGAGTAATGTAAACTTCAGCAACGGGGCGTGTAGCGATAAAGTACGGTAGCGGCCGCACCGATTCGCCCTCGATACTTCAAAGACGAGCACTTATTTTTTAAACGAAACGCTTTCTTCGTCGACAGACTCACCAACATGCTGCCAGAAATATCCATAACCACCACTGCCGTGTATGCCGGACGTCTGACCACCTTGTAATTTACAGCCGCTGGCAGACTGCTGCCGCCGGAGCTCCGCGGAGGATTCCCTGCAGCACGCAGCAGACGGTGGCCGCGTGGCGGCGCGCGCGTCCATGAGCTCGTCGGGGCTGCTTAGCGTGACTCCTCAAACTTGGCTCGCAATTCGGGAGGTCAAAGCGAGTGCACTCACTTCCGTCTTTGAAGTCCTCGTGCGCTCTCATAACTTCCCACGAGCTTTTACCCCCGCACAGCTTGTTCTGAAGGTTTGGAGCCTCGGCATTGTGAAAGTGCTCCGGGTGGCTTTTGTCGTTATCGCAGAATTCCGTCACCTGTTTGGAGAGAAACGAATATCTCATTACACTGCAATGACTGCTGCTTACCTCAAAATTTAGGCTTAGAGTGCGCTACAGAAAACTCTCCTACGTCACACCCGCGAAATGATTGTGACTTTGCGGAGTTACAGACAGAGATACAAAAGCAAGTTTCTACTGTCAGACATCTGAACCGCATTTCCTGCATCCATGACTAAAAAGTGTCAGAAAATTGTCGATACGGTCTGTGCCTCAGAGATTTTTTCAAACAAGGTTAGCAATTCAGGAGAAATTACAGCTTACAATACTGAAAGCCATACAGTATGATGCCCTTTAAGTTATCTTATTTCAGTCACAATCCTTGATTAAAGTCATTCCGAAAAACTATTTAAATAGTACGAGTGTTTTAATGTGTCACCGACATGCGCCGTAAATAAGGAAAGTGTATTACCATCGCGCAACACGAATTTCCGGATTTTCTGAATAATTTATGAGATTTTCTTATTATCTGAAACTGTTCACAAAATAATGCCGCCACTGTGCTACAGTGTGACCTGATATAATGGAAAATGGACGTCTCTGTCAGAAGTGTGTTTCCCATTAACAGTAAGCACAATTGTCCGGCACTCACAATCGTCTGCTCCTCGAAAAGTCAGTCGGACTTGGTTTTTTCGCAGCTCAAAAACTCGACTCATGCAACACTTGTCTTAGCTTTAGACTTTACATAGGTCATCGGCTTGCAAGTCAGTCCAAGAAAATGTGCCTGCGTCCAAGTTGTAGCATGGCTGACTGACATAGCCATCAAGCTGCTCTAAGCGGCGCCACGCTCGTGGCTCCATTTTGCTATCGGGTATGAACAATAGTTTGCTTACAGATTTCAAACTATTGTAGTACATGTAAGATGCAGCCTTCAAATCGGGTTCGTCCACATCAACGGTCGGCACGAAGCGACATCCGGGCTCCGGAAGCGACGTAGAGCCGCTTATCTTGCAAGCCCGACCCGCCTTATCCTTACGGACGCCAGTGATGGCCAAGCTGCAGCGTGTAGCTTCGACTTCGCGTGTGATGGCCGACTGGTAGAAGTTGTTGTCCAGGCCAGGGCGTGGATATTCGTCGAATAGGCCCCATCGCAAGTGACCCCACTCGTGAACGATTAATTTTCCTGAAATCGAAAAAGGCAGCGGCCATTTATTCGTTTGATTTGAGAAAAGTACGTTCTTATGGAGGCGGTGCGATACCAATCTATTCAACCGCAGACACTCACGTGCAAATCCAAACTTTAAACTTCTTCCATGGACCTAAGAAGTGCTCTGATCTAGTCCACCGATGGCTCTAAATACTGTGTTCGCATACTATTTGCTGCTGCATTTCTACGCTCCCCTTGAGCCTCACAAAACCAATCAAATAGTGAAATTCTCAAGGAAATAGATGACATGCTCGCCACCGTAATTCTAGAAACGCACCTGCAGGGCAAATTTGTACCGTTACCACGCGAACGCTTACATAAAGATAATTCTGGTGCGAAATCCTAATTTGATGAATAATTTGACTATATATATATATATATATATATATATATGAATAATTTGATGAATAATAAGATTATACTAAATAAATTGCGATAAAGTAATTCGCTTGAAATGTCATAGAATTACGCTGCCTTGACGCCTTAGACTGATTTGGCGAATTTTGTTTTTAATAGTGCCCTTCCAACAGGTCCTAGTACGTATTCTCTACTTATAAATTTCAAACCGTCGAATGAGGTCTCGATGAACGCTCGTTTATTTCAAGCACATATAATACATCCTCACTAACTTGCGCACAGTCTCAAGCCTAGGTGATTGCGACCATGTTTATAGATAACCAGTTTACCCTTGCATCCTTGAATATTATCTATTCGATATGCCGGTATGTCGATTTGTTTATAAAGAAACTAAATTTTTAGTCACTTCGAGTTCATTTAGGCATTATAAGCACACCAAACACTTCGTCAGCGTGCAGATTTTTACCTAGATCGCCGAACCTGGTCGACGAGGTGGCATTGTCCAACAGAAACTGCGGTGTGACGTGCATAAATTCGCCGCCCTTTCCGCATCCCTCAAACTGCTTCACGTACGGGTTGTCAGCGTACTCCTCGCTGGGTGAGTCGACTATCACATTCGCCTCGAAAGAGAAAACAACACTGCGTGCATGCATTGCTGTTGCTGACAAACTATATAGCGGATTCCACTCCAATGTCCGAAGGCCGGAAGCACGGCGCGAGCGCTAGTAAATACTCGGCGTCCATGTCTACGCGTTAGGCCCCCGAGAAACCTGAGCGTGAAAGCGCGCGTCTGGCGACTTGCAAGTGCAGCAGCGAGAACCCGCATGCAGCGTGCAGTCCGACCGTAGTGGAGTGCGGCAGCAGTAAAGAGTGCCCACATCGCAATATCACAAGTCCGCCTCCCTAGCGTAGAGCAATCTATTCAGCAGCCAGAGGCCTGCGTCGGTCCGCCATAGCTTGCAACGACTTTAGTACGACGCCCTGAGCACAACTGCTCAGCTGCCTGATTCGAAGCCTCGAGCACAAATTACTGACCATTACATGACCGAGGCTCGCGCGCCGCCTAACCCTTAGATTAATACCTAACCTGATCCTAGTCATTATAACCCCATGTACCGCGATTACTATCTAGGCAGTAGGAATCGTGGCTGCATTAGCACGCCGACGTTTCACTCTACGCCTCTTTCGCCTCGTGCCTCCGATCGCGGCAAGTACCTTCTTGGCAAAGGCATCTTTGGAAACTTACGAATTCATAATCGCAGAGTTATAGCCTCAGTAAGTTAGTTCTTGTGTAAGCCATCGAGCTGGTGCATTGCGCTGACCTTTGAATTGCACTTGCACTAGCGCAGGCGCGTACACAGCCTTGGTAAAAGTTCAGCCAATCCTGCTTAATGCCGACTTTTGTGAGCACGTGAAAGCGGCATACTTTCTACCCGGAATCATTTGCCCGCCATACCTTATCAAAGGTCTCCGTCGTCGCTTGCTGGTAGGCCGCTTGAGCACTCCAAGACATCGGAACAAGTATGGTTACGTCTCGGAATGATGCTCTCCGCCGGCTGGCTTCGTAAAGCCTTGTAGATCCGTCATTGAAAACGTCCTAAAATGACATGCATCGATGCGAATGAACCCATTATGAATATGTGCATAGCAGGCTTCTCTGGATAAGTGCTAAGCGCTAGGGAAATGAAAACTCCGAAGACGAAGCCGCGACCGAATGCAGATCGCAACGGCGGCTCTCCAGCAACGATATAGTGACCTAGCGAAAGCACGCTGACTGGGCTGAGGCTTTAGCTTCGAACGCCGAGCGCAAGTCTCTTGCGGCGGCGCCGCGCCCACGAGTAAGGATCCCAGAGTCGTCGCTTTGTGCGCATTCTCTTAAACTAGTCGATTTACAGAGCTTATCAATGGCGACTCGTCGCATTCTTAAAAGAAATTAGCTGATTTAACAGCCTTATTTTTACAGCATCGGAAGAGCTTTAACGGCTCTCATCAAAGCTTGCAGTTGGCAATAAAGGGTTGCTTAACTGCAGGATTTGAACCCACGACCTCGGTCGAGAAGAGCGAGCACTTTACCTCCTGGGCTATCACGGCCTTGCACCGCTCTTCTCTCGCTGGCTGTCTGGCTACCCAAGTATTACAATATTAAGCCGCTTTGCGAAAACATGAATCTTACGCTCCTTTGCCGCTTGCGGGCAGGCAGCTCGCGGCGACATGCCGTCAGATCTCTCACGCGACACTCGTTAGAGACGCGCGGTGACGCGTTTGCCGTATCGCGAGAGTAGCGCATTTTGGCCCGCTCTTACAATTGGGCTCGCGTAAAGTGCTAAGCAGGCACTCGCACGCGGCTGCTGGCGCACGTACACCTCCCACCGCTTCGCCTTGCGCGCGCTAGGCGCAGAGCGCACGCCGAGACGCGCTTGCTTGCTCTTGCAGAGCGAAGGCGGTGCGGCGCCTGCAGCTCGCCGCGATGCGCTGCCTTCGCCGCAGAGTAAGCCGCTACGGCGAAGGTAAAAGTAATCGCTCGCTCTTGCTCCCAAAGCCAGCCGGCAGCAGCCGATACGCACGTCGAGGCGCTCAATCGCCGCCCGGTTCGGCCCAGCGGTTTAGCTGCTCACTGCGACCAAGGTCAACGTGAATGTATTTGATGACCCCGAGGTCGTGGGCTCAAGCTCCGTGACGTATGTGAAGCCCTTGAATAGAGATTAAATTATTTTCGGACGCTGCGAAAATGAATTACATATGTATACTATTTTTTTTCCATTTGGCCTACTCGTCCGGGCTGGATGCTCGAGCGATCGAGGCAAGCTGATTTGATCCCGGCGCACTGGCTATCTAGAGGGAGGGCTGCTCGCTGCACTCCCATTGGCTAGGTGCGGCGAGTGGCGGCTGAGTTATCTGGCGGCCTGCTTTCGCGTACTGGCGCTCGGCGGCATTCCGGGAAGATAATCGCCGAAAGCGGATGCTCGTCCGCTTCGTTGGTATCAAAAGCTGCCCAAATTACTCTGGGGCACGCCCCCTTCGCGCTCGGTTAGTGCAGGGGCGCTCGTTTAGTCAGCGAACGCTCTTGGGTAGCGGGCACAGAATTCTCACAATTACCACGCTGGTTGGGCTCAGTGGTTAAGGTGCCCGCCCCGACCAAGGTGTAGCCGAGATCGTGGGCTCGAGCCCAGTGGCTTATGTGAAGCACCTGAATAGAGATTGAGATCTCTTAGGGCGCTATACAAATGAATCATACAATTACGAGGCTACTGCCAGATTGCATGCCTGCATGACGAGTCGCTGCGAGACGCCATCGCTTTTTATTTGTTTCAGCTGGAAAAATTGTACGCAAAGACAAGTGCAAACGCGCTTTTTCGCACTGGGTGTCCGCAGCAAGGCGACGACTCTCCTGCTGAAGTCGTCGACGATTCTGACTAACTAGCGGCAATCGCTCATTTAAGAATGTATCATTCATTAACTTATCAATGTACGATTTCACTCATTTATGAAGCTCGGGAGCGAAAGAATCCAGTAGCACACTTTCAGCACTGGCCGTGCAAAACCGAGAGACCTGAAACGCTAAGCCGAACGCCACCGCCCGCCCTCGCTATTCGTAGCGACGCGGGTTGGCAGTCGAGCGAAGGAGGAACTCGCGAGCGTATTCGCGAAAGCCGCTTTACACAGCTCGGCGCGAACGGTCCGAGACAGCCATCGCTCGGCGAAGTACGCTAGCGACTGCGCGGCGGGCACGATGGCCGACCGAGAGCAGCGATCTCTCGGATTATTCGAGACACGCGAGGACAGTCGACGACATGTGCGACCTAGGCGGGCGGGCGGCGACAGTAAGCGCGGCGGCGGCGGCTCGCCTCGGCACGCGTTTAGCGAATGCGCCGGAGCACGCCTGCAGCTCAGCAGCCACCGCTGACCCGACTTCGCGGACTCACCTTTATGCGCTGTATTAGGCGGCTGTCTTCCGGCACGCCCTCGCCGATCGCCACCAGAATGCCGGTGTAGCCGTTGTCATTTAGGTTTATTCTAGACCGCGGGACCCAGGCGAATACTACTGCGGACTGAACGAGCAGTAGGCCGATGGCCAGCTGAAAGCAGGCGGACGTCCTCGGAGTTCCGGACATCCCAAAGCGCTCCTTGCGAATAGTCTGAAGATATGGCCGCTCCTGCGAGCGGCTTTTAAGCTCTCTTTAATAAGGCCCATTATCGCTCCGCCAGTCACCTTAGCGATAAGGACGTCGACGGAAGTTTACTTAAACGATTCCGACTGTTTACTATTTACGAAGCGAGAGAGACCATCAAAGCTAATAGGGCCGCTGGGCCTCAGAGCTCAGTGCGCTTTCCCGGAAAGTCCCCGGTTGACATTGCGCAAGCAAGTGCGAGTCGTCGCCGAGAAAACGCAATACTCTCGCACTTGATTTTGACGTCGTCTTTGCGATAAGACTTCTTCATTCTTTTCGCGAGCGAGCGAGCGAGCCTCGGGTGCTACGGCGGCGGCGATTCGACCACTGCTTGCCAAACGCACCACTGTGACCACGCTCTCAGGAGAACGTCCAGTGAGGAGTGAAAGAGAATGAGTCGCTCAGCCGGGATTATCTTGACATTCTACGTTGACTGTCTGCGCGGCATGTTTGCGCCTGACAGCGACGTCGAACGTTGGAAGCAGTTCAAGCTCTCGCTTGCCACTTTGGCCCATTCGCGATCGCCGTTTCGCAACATACGCAGCTAGCAAAGCATTCTGAAAATATTCTTTAAGGGAATCTTCTTTCGTGCTTCTGAACTGGTAAAATTAGCCTTCGTGATTTGGACGTCACAATCTATGGGTTTAAGGATACCTGCAGTTTCACAATGGACTAGCGATTTTAACGGGTTACCTCGCAGTGCGACTGCTAAGGGTGCCAAGGAGAGTGCTGGAAATTATTACGGCTCAACAGACTACGACATCTACGTACCAAAAGCCGCTTAAGCTATTGAGTGCGCTATACAAAACTCTCCTACATAATATTCACATAGTCTCTGCCGCTTTGTGGAGCTAGAGACGGAGATACATTACATTCCATCTTCGCCGTCGACCGCCGCCATTCGGTGAGGATGGAGAATGACAACGTAACTGCGAAACGGCATAACTCAGCCGCTGCCTGACATTCAACGGCTCCTCTTTATGCGCATGCTTCCGATCTGACTGTAGCCGCCCTCGCATCCTTTCTTACAAAGAGCTCCCCTACTGATGCTGCTGCTGCTAGCGCCGCCGCTGCAGCCGCCGCCGCTGTCGCCCCCCCCCGCTGTGTTGTATTGCTGCGGCTCCGGCGGCGCCATATAACATATACGCGTGAGAGAATAAACTGGGAGTCTCATTTACCGCTCATGTCGGCGCGTGTGCCTCCATGAGAGTCCACAAGGTCTGCCGCCGCTAGAGCTACAGAAATACAAAAGCTGCCGCCGCCGCTGCTGCTGCGGAAGCGCACGGACTGGGTGCTGCGCTGAGCACATCTCCGCCACCCCTCCCAGTCGGTCGAACGCTGCTTAAATCCAATACTCAGCAATGGCTTGAACAGCTTTTAAGTTAGCTAGCATAAAAGCGATATTTCAATTGTCTGGCGTCGACGATAAAGTCTTAGCCGTGCGGCGTCCGCTCCGTGAGCGTCAGAATTCATTCCGTTGCATCGGCCTGTCCCTCTGGCACCCAACGTTTAGCCAGCGAATAGGTATTATTAGCATCCTTTCAGTTTCGACATAGCGTCTGGTTTTCATCCCTCATCCGGCGGTCGTATAAAGTTAGGATTTAAGTCTCAGGCGCGATAAGAGACTACAGGCACCTGCTACGGGTCGAGCAGGTTCGCCCTCGCGGGTTCAACGAATTACCGCAATCCGCTCTAATTAGGCTGACATTGGCCAGACATTGGCATTGCCGAGCTCAAATTTCGGGCGGATACTGTAGCAAACCTTCGATTTTATCGATCCACCAAATTTCATTTCATTGTGCGCAAGAGCACTTATGCAAATGAGCTGCAACTTCGGAGGCCTGTACAGCAATCTACTTTAGTCCGCTTCAGATTCACCACAGATCAGTGGCGAAAAGCTCCACAAACTTTGGTATATCAAACTACGCTAAATGTAAAATGCGCCCAAAAAATGTCGCGCGATTCCGCTCATGCGTTCTCACGAAGTCCACTGAAATATGATTGCAGCGGCTCGAGCCAATACCGCAATCCACAGCAATCCATTGCATCCCACTGCTCAACGAAAGAAATCCTGTTAGAAAAGTTCCTTTTTTGATTGCATATGAAATCACACTCTGCGACAATTGCACTTATAAGATTTCACTTGCATTGGCAAGGCCGTTCTTGTGCAATGCGCTGCAATCGACTGCAGTAGTCCGGGCCAATGCCGCAATCCACTCCAATCCACCACATCCGCCGGTAAACGACTAGACATAGATTGCGCCGAACTCCATTTATTATTGCATATTAAAGCGCACTGTTTCTTGTGCACGTCCACTTAAATTACAAAAATTATACATCCGCCAACTCTGGAAATGCGTGGCAATGACCCGAAATGATCTGGTGGAAATATCGCAATCCACTCTATGCCCCTGAAAATAATCCTCAATTTGCCAACGTGAAGCTCTAATTATCATTGCATATAAGATTAGACTCAGTTCAAAGTGCACCCAAAACATTTCACTCTATTTTGCATACGCGTTCTCATGCAATGCACTGCAATCGACTGCAACGGCCCAGTCTCATATTGCAATCCACCTCAATCCGCCGCCTGCTGCAATCCGCCACTTAGCGACTAGAACGCGTACACTAGAGGCTCTAATTATGATTGCACGCAACTCTACTCTTCGGTTATTGTGTTCTCGCACAATGTCACTACAATCACCTCCACCATTCTGCAGCAATACGCTGCAATAGACTGCAATTTCGCGGGCCAATGCCGCAATCCACTGCAATCTGCCGCAAAACGATCAGAATCCGTACACTTTAAGCTCTTATAGTGATTGCATGTTGCTCTAATCTTCGATCAGTGTGTAATCGCTCCTTTTTTACAACAATTGATTCTACCATTCAGCAGCTATGCACTGCAATCGACCGCAATGGCCTGGACCAATACCGCAATCTACAGCTATTCGATGCAAAATATCTCGAAATGGAATTCACGATGCTCCAATTTTGAATGCACATTACAAAATACACTGTTTAAAGTACAGCCAAATCCTTTTAAACAATCGCGAACGTACAATCGAGGGCAATGGCCGGTCTTAATAATAATACTAGTGATAGTAATGCATTTGATATAGCATCCTTGATAACTCAATCTTTTTCTGTGCACTTTACATTTGCTGCAAATGAAGTACGATCGAATGGCTAGTGGTATCATACTCGATAAACAACAAGGATCACGTGGTTAAGGGTGACATGCACAGGGTCAGCATGCAAGTTTGGTTAGTGGCAGCATGCAGAGTGTCAGCAGACATAAGCACATAAAGTCTTCTACCGCAATCCGTTTCAAATGGACTGGAAATCGGTTGTTCGCAGCTCCAATTATCATGCCACATAAAGTGCACAGTGGGCGCACATACTGTCAACCCATTGTGTGCCTTCAACCATGGACACTGCATGGCAATCGACTATATTGGCCTCCCGAATGCCGCCCATTTGCTGGATGAATAATGCAATCGAGCAATCTTCTTCTCCTAACACACCTCAGCGCTCCAGACACGCCAGCCTTCGATTTCTTCTCTAGAGTTTCATGACCTCGACCTAGGACTGAGATAAATGGCTTGCTAATAGGGAACAACGGCACTCTTTAGGGTACCACGTCCCGGTAGTATTGACGAAATACTATAATTTATCAGCCGGGCATGTCTTGTTCTAGACAACTTACCAATTAATTAGAATGAGTAAATGTGCTTTATTTCCAAGCGTTTGAGCTGAAAACGTGCATGGTTTGGTCAGCTTTCATCTCGCCTCAGCGAGCTCGTCTTTTTTTGTTTCTGTGTGCTTTCTGTGCACCATTCAGTGCACGCTACTAGCAAGAGCAGGCCCTACTAACCGGTGTCACTGCGTCTTTATGCTTAATATAATGTAATGCAGCTCCGTCTGTAACTCCACAGTCATAAAGACCATGTGGGTGTTCCGCGGGAGAGTTTTTTATAGCGCACTCACAGCCTAAGCGGGTTTCGGTAAGCATTCGGTAGCCAACAGACTTCGTCTCACGCAACAAAGAGAAAGTGGGAAGCATAGCAGAGTTAGGAGAGCAGTTGAGGTAGTGAGTAGCATAGAAGTAGCAGCTCAGGACCGCTGAAAAGGATGTGCCATAGTTGGCAGTAGGAGAGTAGTTGTCGTTGCGTAAGAATTGTGGAAGCGAGTACCGCAGTCTAGGACCTGCAGAGCTAAAGCTTCTGTCGCCAACGGTCTTTAATCGGGGGAATGGGACAGCTAATTTATTGTCCACACAGGACCTGGGCGTGAAGAGGTTCCTTCAGCATGCTGGCCTGAAGATGATACTTCCTTGCCTTTGCGTGCTCGATACCGTGTTTGCCACTGAAACAGTGGGACGTGCTAAAAACCCAGCCCCGGTCACGACTGACAATCCTTTCATTTGCGGTTGCAGGTTTTTAATGGCCAGGAGCCGATTATGCAATAATCACAAAGGCCGGAGCCAAGTAAGAGCCGACGCCGTGAGATAAGCAGAAGTCGCTATTCCGGACTCGGCATTGGTATGTGAGCTGATTTGAGCTCTGGGCCACGAAGACTGCGGTGTACGTCATGGCCGCCGTCGAACGCCTGCAACCTCCTATGCTATCGAATGGACGTGTTTACGCTCTGGATACGGACTTGCTACGGTAAGATATGAGCGCTCTTTGTCGCTGGCGCCGCGTTCCTGCTACTGTCGCCTGAATGCCTGCGAATGCATCGGGTGCAGCATCCACAAGTCGTCACTAGCTGCGGTGCTACAAGGTTCAGGCGTCGCAATTATTCGTCGTGCGTCTTCGGCTGAGACTAGCGCCGTCATGAGCGCTGTGTTTGCGGCCTAGTTCTGTCAGGATGTGAATGCCGCCAAACCAGGTTTGTCACGCCACTAACTCTTGGATATTGATTTTCCAGCAGAGAATTGTAAGCGCCTGGATAGTGATCAAGTTCTCTTAAGGCCCATTAAAAAGGAAGTATTAGTACTGTCGTTATTATTTTTATTGTTGCCTGGGATACTGATTTCGCAAAAGGACAATTAGCTAGAACCACAAAGTATATATTGAACAACCAAGAGCGGGAGTTTCGCTTACTCGGTATCCTCCGATCGTATTTTTATATGCGTACGATGCGTGCAACAATTGTGACCAGTAAGCAAGCAGATAAGGAAGCACTTCTCTCTCTCTCTCTCTCTCTCTCTCTCTCTCTCTCTCTCTCTCTCTCTCTCTCTCTCTCTCTCTCTCTCTCTCTCTCTCTCCCTCTCTCTCCCTCCCTCTCTCTCTCTCTCTCTCTCTCTCTCTCTCTCTCTCTCTCCCTCCCTTCCTCCCTCCCTCCCCCTCTCTCTCTCTCTCTCTCTCTCTCTCTCTCTCTCTCTCTCTCTCTCTCTCTCTCTCTCTCCCTCTCTCTCTCTCTCTCTCTCTCTCTCTCTCTCTCTCCCTACCTCCCTCCCTCCCTCCCTCCCTCTCTCTATCTCTCTCTCTCTTCTTCGGCAGGATGTAACCGTGGAGGAAGCCGACTAAGTCGTGGCTACGTTCGGGGTTAATGGTTTCGCTAGGCTCAGTACACGGTCAGAATTGAATGCAGCAGAGAATTCTTAGGCTGCGTTATCTTTAATACGGCTCCTTATCAGAACCTGCAGTTTGTTTAGTTTGCTACAGAATGCGGCTACTCTCTGAGGTGACGTGGGCGACCTTTCTTTTTTTCTAGACGCCAAAAAAGGCCGACTAACTGAGAAACAGAGAAATCGACTCTCGGACAACCTTTATTGGCTGCTTTATATTCATTTAGATGAATCGGTCTCGAACCCGGTAAGCGACCTCAGCCCATGGCTATATTTTTGCTGCGTTAGTTGGAACTTAAATTTAAGAATTTCTCTACCCAAAAACATATACAAATATGTGTCTCTATCCCGGCCGCTCATCGGGTCTGTCAATCCGCTAATCGCTCCCTCGGCGACTCCACATAAGGATGGTGCCGCTGGTGCGAGCCCAAGTTTTTGGGAGTGACAAATGATGGCTCCGGATTCAAAAGTACGAAGGGGTGACAGGTACTAATGCATATCGACCTGCAATATGCTTTATAGGTATCCAGTTGGTGATACAGTGTCGTGGTTCTGCTGGAGCCCGTACTTTGGTTGCTGTGTAGCTCCTGCTAAAAGGAGAGCCGAGTCTGCGATTTTCTCGGTTACGACAGCAACCTGCGTCGACCTTTTCACTCATCGTTAGCTGAGTTCATCAGCTACAGGTGATGGGCTTTAGATTATGTGCCAGGTATGCGTAGGAGCCAGACTTATAACTTGCGGCTATGTGTCTGTGTGCGCCCGCGCGTTGTTTTGTTTGCTCACTGGGTTGTCTAGGCTTGTACCAGCCTATCACCTAGGAAACCGTCTTTCTGGTGCGTAAAAGTCAATGCCTGAGATATTGCAATTCGCAAAAGAACAGTTGATTAAAATTGGCAAGTAGCTATATCAAGTCCTATCGTGCTATCACATTTTTTACAAGCGTACTGCGGCTAAATTGCGACCAATAAGCAAGCCCCTGATAAAGCTCTCAACTCCCCTCTCTCTCTCTCTCTCTCTCTCTCTCTCTCTCTCTCTCTCTCTCTCTCTCTCTCTCTCTTCTCTCTCTCTTTCTCTCTCTCCCTCTCTCTCTCTCTCTCTCTCTCTCTCTCTCTCTCTCTCTCTCTCTCTCTCTCTCTCTCTCTCTCTCTCTCTCTCTCTCTGCAGATCAATGCTCGCTGGCAGAATGCGACGGTGGAGGGAACCGAATAGCTTGTGGCCACGTTCAGGGTAACTGTCTCACTCAGTACACGGTCACAATTGAACGCAGCAGTGTCTGCGTCAGCTTCCTTATCTTTAATCTCGCTGCATATCAGAACCTGCGGTTTGCTTAGCAAAAGAGATTACGCTTTTCTCTGGCGAGACATACGTGGGCGACCTTGCGGATTTGTTGCTTCAGCAAAATGCCAAGCAAGAAACAGCGCTCCGAACTCGGCGGCAGTAAAAAGAAAAGGTGATTCCTCACACAACCACCTCTATTGGCTGCTTCTTTTTTCATTTAGACTGATCGATCTCGAACCCGACAAGCGAACTCAGCCAGCCCCGCCCCCCCCCCGTGGGCACACTCTTGGCTCCGCTAGCTGAGCCTGCCCACTAATGGCCGCTCGTCCGAGAATGACCGACTGACGGCGGCAGAGCCTCGAGATGGACGAGCTGGGCCAAGAAGTCGAAGCCTCGTCCGGTCGCGCCGCTCTCTTTCATAACTGAAAGCTAAAAAAATACTAACTGATTTAATAGCATCTTTTGTCTAGCGACAATAGAGCCTTCGCGGCTATCACCACCGCTTGCAGTAAATAAATGCAATAAAGTAACGCCCAATGCAGGATGCGAACCAATGACTGCGGAACCAATGTCGTGAAAAGCAGTTGCCTTACCTGGTGTGTCATCAGCTACATACAGACGACGGTCAGAGGGTGGGTAAAAAAAAAGCTGGTCATGACGTCATGGCCTCGACGAGCGAGCTTTTCTTTCCTCACAGGTATTCTGTGCGGCCAAGCCACGCTGTACCTCGGCCTGCGGCGCGGCGCGTGCGGCCGACCAGCACGTGCGGGGGGGAAGAACTCGTCGCCGGCCAGTCAGAGTCGGCCAGCCAGCCTGCTGCGATAGACCAGGAGGTAAGGAGCTGGCTCTTCGCTATCGAGGTCGTGGGCTCGAATCCTGCAGATGGGAAATCAATCCTCGATCGCCAACTGCAAGCGGTGGCAATAGCCAATAAGGCTCGTCTGCCGTCATACAAATGAGGCTGTTAAATCAGCTAAGATTAATTTTATTTATTCGAGGAGGCTGGCTTTCTGAAAGCCACCAGCGAGGGAGCTGAGCGGCCATGCCAGTGCAGCCACGGGCGCTGCAGCTCTGCAGCGCCCCCTCAACCCCCCCCCCCGACTCGTTCCGATGGGATGGAGGGAGTGTGCCGCTTCAGCGACCTTGACGATCGTCGCTCGACGAGTCGCGACGGCCTTGAGCTTGGATGGCAGCCGCTCTGTTCTCATTCCAATGCGTATCATCTCGTCCATCCATCGGTCGTGCAGCTACAAAGCACAAAGTGCAAAGTGCAAGGGTCGCTCAGCTATGCACTAAGACTGCGCCCTCGCAGCTTGATGAGGCTAGCCACACAGCTTGGGGCGGCACCGACAAGAGATGCAGCACGCAGTACTGCCATGTAGGGACAGTGCACAGGCAAAGTATGCGAGTCCACCCATGCGTCGATACCGAGACGATCTAGTTTCGCCCAACAACAGCGCCAGCGGCCAGAGCAAGCAGGACCGCACTCCGCGAGGCGGATTGTCGTTGTCCTCAACCTTGCTAACTCGACTCTTGAATACTTCAAGGCTTTGGCCATACAGACTCATAAACAGATCACATCACGATCAGCAAGCCATAAATGTCTATAGGCAATAAGCCGGCCACAACATGCAGAAGAGCTTGGCATGCCACTTGACAAACGAAGCCCTGTTCTAAACTGCCCAACGGTACTTGTTAGATACTTACTAGCCCCGGTACTAACTAGGTACTTACCCAAAGCATTGTGCGTGCCTATCTTAATATAGAGCTCATTTGCGTCAAGCGCAAGTTGCTTTTCATATCTAGTTAGGTCCTTGTCTATCATGTTGATATTTTACTTCATATTCACAAGCCTCTACATGGCCACTGGTGTCCAGTATGCTTTGAAATGCTTTCACTGAAAAAATTCTGCGTAGATGGTGAACAACAATTGGATGTGCCCTAGTCACGGGCTACGAAATTCCAACTTGATGGCTGGTTGCATACTCTTAAAGATGCATGGACGCTATAGTTTTACTCCATTTCAGCTCGTACACGTCCTTCTCATTATCGGCCCTTTCCTATTGTAGCTCGACGGGTCCTGATATAACTTTCTAATTGACGGCACCACTTTTTTCGCTAGAGAACCGAGTTCAAAGACCACAGGTTCGTGAGCAATCGCTACCGTCCGTGGATTTCTATAACACATTTCCAGTGCGACTCTTTCCTTAAACTACTAATTTCCAATCAATATGCGCGTGGCTTGGAGAGCGAGACCACATGAAACATATCCAGCGATCAGACTACGACTATGCAGCGCTTGTGGCTGAAAAATCCCTATTTATCATTTGGAAGGCCGCCGCTGCTGGGTGCTTATCACAAAGCTAGATTTCAAGTAATCAGCCAAAACCAGAGAAGCAACGCTTAATTTCGGAATGAAAGCTATTACCCAATCTGCTGGTGTAGCACTGGATACGTGGCAGTCGTTCACTGAGGCCAAATATCTCCCATGAAATTGCTGGTCGGTGGTTTCAAAGCACCTTCTCTCCGGAGCAGTATCAACACAATTGTTGCTCCTCAGCCAAAAGTTGTAGCCTTATTAAGATAAAAATGTCTACCATCAAGGAAGCCATCTTCTACTGATCTTCAACAGAGCGAAAAGGAAAACATCTGAGCTAGTGGAGTAACGTTACTTCAAAAAATTAATAATGCACTTTTAGAAGCTCAATCAGCACATCATTTATTTAGGTTTAATTCGCCATCTTAGGAGTTTTTCAAGATGCTAAACACCGAAAAGTGACTCAAAATTGTAATAGCTCCTTCAACTCACCATTCTCCTAACGTTAACAGAGTTATCCTCTGTTTTCAAGAGAGAAATACTTCTTTAAAGAGCGTCATTCAAGAAAACTTTCAAGCACTTGAAATAAAATTAACATCTTTATCACAAGGCTGCCCTACATTAGTGTCGCACAATGGCTTCGGTTACAATGGAGGGTACCACAGCTAAGCGGCTACTTGGCTTCCTGATGACCAGTAAATCTAAAGTAATTGCTCTTACTAGTAAAGGATTACTAGTTGGGTACTGCTATTAGTTGACTACTTTTAATTCACTAATATGATAAACAAACGTGGCTGAAATAGCAGCCTTTTTGGGAAGGACGACTTTGTACAATGCATATATTTGCACGCCTGTGCATGTGCATGTATATGCGTGTGCGTGCGTGAGCGTGTCTGTGTGCGTGGGTGATTGAGTGCGAGCGTGTGTGTGTGTGTGTGTGTGTGTGTGTGTGTGTGTGTGTGTGTGTGTCGCGTGTGTGTGAGTGTGTGTGTATGTGCGTGTTTGTGTGTGTGCGTGCTAGCCTCGTGTCGGTACCTCCATAAAACCACTAAGACTACGCAGCTTTATACTGGAGAATTCTCTTTAGTGCTATCGAAGCCAAAGCGGCTTTTGGTCCCCATACCCTAGCCAATAGGCTTTATCTTACGCAATACAGAGAAAACGATAAGCGTAGCTTAGTCATGCGTACAGCGGCGGAAGTAAGTTTCCTAGGTAGCTGGATAAGATCTGCCAGAGGCGGCAGTCGGAGTAGAAATATTGTGATTGCTCAAGAATTGTGAAGTGATTTCGTCAGCCGAAGACCGGCAAAACAAAAGCTGCCATCGCCAAAAGTATTCAAGAGAAATAAAGGGACAACTAAGAGGTTTTAACTGCTGAAATTGCTGAGCTAAGTATGGAGCTCAACCGTGACGGGTCATGCGGTTCAAAGTGAGAACTTGGCCTCTATTCGCTGATTAGTCGTGAGTCACTTCAAAAAATGGGCAGATTTAAGAAGTGAGAGTCATGACTAGATTCCTGAATTAGAAGGCCGACTTAGCTGCCGCTGCCAACATCAACTGCAGAGGTCAGACGACATTTTTCGGCGACTCGGTCAATACTGAGTTGTAGTTTTCTAGCCTATAGCTCACCGAAGAACTTGTGAGATCTGTGGTCAGCCACTTCACCAACTAGCCACTAACCTTGGACATGGATCATACAAATATGACTCTTTATGTGAGGCGACCTTCTGAAAACAGCTGGTAAACGGCAAGCAATCGTCGAAGAGGCACTAAAATTACGGGGCTTCGCCTCGAGAGTGGCGCTTAATGATAGCCCTTCCGGAAAGTAAACACGAATGAGCTCGCTGAAGAGAGTCGCTAGATCTCTGCAGAGAATCTGCGTTGAATCTGCGCTTCGGAGGCTCGCCACCCGATGTGCAGCTAAAACCACTCGCTGAGTCCAGTAGCATCTTCTTCTAAGCCTAGTAGCCACCGGAAAGACTTCTAGGACGGCGAAGGGGGTATTTTTGTCGGTGAGAAGTGGAGTACTCTCGCAGCGTCTGCTTGAGAGTGCTCTCGCACCACCAGCTGTTTCTCATCTTCTGGTCATCTCCACCGTCCCTCACACTAAATTGAATGCCTGAAATCTTTTGGGGGTCAAGCTTTCCAATTGCATGCACCGAACACCTTGAACTCGCTTCAGTCTAAAGGCACTACTGCAAGGACATTTCATCTTCAAGGTCATAACTAAAGAAACATCTGTTCCAGTCAGCTTTCTCTTAGCCGCAGGGAACTTGTCTTTTTTTTTGTTTCTGTGAGCTGCACCTGCCTACCAGCGCATGATTCAGAGCAGGTTACTAGCCAGACGTCTCACAAACCGGTGTCCGTGAGTGTATTCACTTTTTCTTTCTTAATACTGGGCTAAGTATGTTCTTTGTTTCCTTGCATCCTTGATGCCGTGCATGTTACTAACCCTTGGATACTGTCTCTCTTGCAGCGCGTTGTAGATCGGCTGGATAGAGACTTGATTTTCCTAGGGAATGATAACAACGTATTATTATAATTATATTGATAATTATTATTGGTATGGCTCATTGATATTGGCAAGCTTGTGCTTTGCTACTTCTGCTTGTGCAGTTCTGTCTGTATGGTGTTCAGATTACACTGCATTTTTGTCGAAAGGGATGGCGTGAAGGGCTGTAATTTTGGCTTGGACAGACCAGCCCCACCCCCCCTGCGGCCAGATTCATGGGAAGGGCTTTAGGGCCCCTCCTCACCCCAAGCTCCCTCCCTTCCAACTGCTACGAACGTGCTGCAGCGGCTTCTGCTCTGACGTTCTTAGGCATCTGGGCAGCGCTCATAACGAGGCTTGCATTTTTCGACGCGTGAAAGTAATGGTAAAGTTGGCGACACGAAGCTCGGCTAGCGAGTAACACATGCTGCCTCGATATATGCACGTACGCGTACGGTAGCAGAGAACCGAAGAAGTAAAGAGTAGCAATAATAATGACACATTTGTATGGCGCCTTCAGAGAACTTGATCTTTATTTGGCACTTCACATATGCTGCAAAGGAAGCATGGTCGAATGGTTAGTGGTTTTGGCGGTCCCGTTCGCTGATAGTTAGCAGCACATAGTCAGGTCAGGTCACTATTTATTCCACGGCCAAGGAGAGAGAGAGAGAGAGAGACGAAGAAGAGGTCATCGATCAGGCCGTACGGCAGGCCGAGAATGATGTGTCCGCTTAGCCCAGCGGTTCTCAACTTGTGGGTCGCGACCCCTTTGGGGATCGAACGACCCTTTCTCAGGGGTCGCCTATGAACATAGGAAAACACGCATTTCCACATTTTGCACACAATAATTTTACGTTTGTGGGTCGCCACTACACGAGGAACCATATTAAAGGAAGGCGGCGTTATGAAGGTTGAGCGAACTACTGGCTTAGCCTAAGCGGCGAGAGGGAAGTGTCCATCGTCTGCCATGACAAGACGGATTTGGACTCGGGCGTGCCTGGCCTCGAGAGGGATTGACCTAGCAGTTGACAAGCGATTCGGTAGCCAGCGGTTGCTATAAAAGCACCCGTACCTATATGCATAACAAGCCAATGTCCTTAAGCATAGAAAAGTCTTTGCTGTACTCCGTAGAGTTGCAAAAGAGGCGCAAGTGCACAGCGCCAGCCATAGTGTAGAGCTCACTACGAAGCCCAAGCCATTGGTGCCAGGCCGGAAGCCCGGAGTACAACTGACTGATTATTGCAGATGATGCATGTACATTTATAGCCAGTTACGAAATGCTGTAGCTCCGGAACCGCTAGTAGTATATCGGGCGGTCAAAATCTTGCTGGTGTAGGGTTCCCGGCATTTCACTGCACCTTTGCATCGGAGTACGTGTGGCTCTGTAGCTAAAAGGTACAAAATACCTCAGTCAAAGGATGTCCCTTTTGCCAGCATTAAAACCGTCTTTTGGGAGAATCATGTTCCGTATTTGGAAAGGTGCTTGGTCTTGCACAGCCCTCGAGGATATTTAGTTTAAAGGCTTTCCGGGTAGGTGACAATTGTAGCCACGGGCTTGAATTTACAAATACTTAAGTCTTCAGAAGCCGTTGACTTGGGAGTAAACAGCCTCGCTTAGATGAAAATTAAAAAGTTGCTAGTGGGGCCAAAACTCCTGCCGCGGTCTGCAACGGATGAATATACAGCTAGCAGTGCTGAAACGGCAGCTCAATCAGATAATGACTGATGTTCATCATTCGCAGTTCCTGAATTATAACAGCTAGGAATAGATTATGCGATAAACTCTAGCCAAGGCAGAATTAAATTTGAAGCCGTGCAATACGCAGTCAGTTGTGCTTCATGAGTTGGTCTTGACATTTGAGCTGATTTAAGCTCTTGACTTTGTTCCGTGCGAGAGTTTCTGCACATCATCGCCGCTGTTGAACGCCTGTAACCCTCCATCGCTGTCAAATAGACTTCCCTACACTAGGAATATGGACTTGTTATATTGACGGTGTTGTGTGGCGGTGGCTCCAGCGGCGGCTGTTCTAGTGGGAGTCTCACGGAGACACAGCGGGCGCACGTAAGCGGTGAACGAGACTCTGCTTTATTCCTCTCAACGGGCACATATATGAGAGCTCAATCAATCGCAGCAGATGACACGAAATATAACCTGCATTAGTGGCCCGACGCTGCGCTGCTTCAACGGCTTAACTATTGGCCACAGCTGAGGTGTGTGCATTAGTGTCAGGCAATTCGCTAAGTACAGCAGAAGCCGCAGGTGCACACCGCAATGGGTATAGTATGGGCGCTCTTAATCGCTGTCGTGTTCCGTTACAGCCGCTTAGTTGCGTTAATGATGCTGCACGTCCTAGTTGTTGGCCGTCATTACAAAGCTATGGCTTCAGCGGTATTCTTCGAGTGTCGGCTGAGACCAGCATAGTTACGCGTGCTGGCTTTGCGGCCTAATTTGGTTCGCATATGGAAGCCGCCACGCCGTATTTATACACTGTATTTCTTACGAGATTATTGCTTTATTGCTCTTGTGAAATGGCGTGACCAGCAGAGCATATATTGTCATTTTTTAACACAAGTCTGGATATGCTCCGCGATTTTTCAGAATTCTGTTTTAGTTGGTGGAATTCTATTTAAAATACACTAAAACGCGTCTATTCATCACAGCATTTAGTGGGTCCCTGCGATTCGTCTTTATGTGCTTATGCGCGCTGACACTGTGCATGCTGACCCTGTGCATGTCTACCCTAACCGTGTTATTCTTGTTGTTTATTCAGCATACTACCACTGAACATTCGATCGTGCTTACTTAGCAGAAAATGCAAAGTGCCTAGAAAGAGATTGAGTTCTCTGTGGGCGTTATATCAAGTGTATTATTATTTGAATTCTTATTATTTTCTGTAATCCTAGGTGGTGACCGGAAATTCAGGATCCGGTTCCGGTAGATTTGCCGGAAGTAAAATGGCTGCGGGCCGCGAACGGCGCAGCAATGCGGGTAACCGTATGTCTCGCCTCCTGCAGGAGGAGGACCAGGATGAGTTCTACACGACGACATACGGTGGTTTTAATGAGGTACCTATGGTGCCTGTTGGTACTCGGTACAAATATCGCCGCTTTAGTGCGTTACTCTCCTCTGCTGCTTGTGCCAGCATTCGCGTCCCTAAGTGTGCGACGTTAACAGCATCGCATACTAGCCGATGCATCTTGATAGCAACCAATATTTTGGCCCGGGATGACCTTGTCGCTTCAT
This sequence comes from Cristatella mucedo, assembly GCA_009760855.2. Taxonomy (NCBI): domain Eukaryota; kingdom Metazoa; phylum Bryozoa; class Phylactolaemata; family Cristatellidae; genus Cristatella; species Cristatella mucedo. The sequence goes on from WPIO01000084.1 coordinate 1,113,762, forward strand.
TAAAATCTCGGACAAGTTGAACTTGTCAATGAAACGTCCGCAGATTAAGTATTAGAGCTGCGACACCAACAGCTATCGAAGTTAACCTGGCCGTTTTCCTGCACGTGGAGACCCTAACTGCACGTTGTGCTGGCGCGCTCCTGATGTTGTTTGGTAGATGCCATAATATCCGGCCAATGCTTTGATTTCACAGTGTCTGTTACATAAAAAGAGAACCCGGCTTCCTAGTCTTTGCTTCTAAGATTTCTCGGCATGCGGATTATAATTTATCTTTGTTTATCTTTGGGTAGCAGTAGCCTCAATTCGATTGAGCCTAACCGACTCACTTGGAAGCTTGTTCAATCTTCTAAGTATTCTGATTTTTTAGTTAGTATGAAATGTACCGCTTTCGCTTACGTCGATAGTGGAGCGTTATAGAAGATCCTAATGTAACTTAAATTTCTTCTCCCTAATGAATAGTCGGCGAGCATTAGGAGGCTATTATTGGCGTGTCCGCTGGCTCTTTAGCTGCGCGGGCAAGCTTTCGCGGTATGGTATGGTTGCGGTTGCAGCGGGGAAGTTTCGGCAAAGCATCCTGAGAGACCGTATGCAGCAATGACTTGTTGGCTTTCTATTTCAATTTTGTATTAGCCATTTTATCTGAAGCTTTGCCTTAGTGCGTCTTCATCAATTCAGTTTTTGCCGTGTGTTTTTATTGCAATGGTTTGTATTTCTTGTAGTTTTTATGTTTATACATAATAGTTTAGTACGTACGTCGGTGTCATTTATGTCCTTACTGTTTTTGATATGCTGATCCGGCATAACTTTCCGATTACTCTCTGTCATCGCACAGCTAGGTATATTGAGCCAAGGTAATACACATGTATCACTTTGCTGGTTAACGTGGAGTGTAGTTTAAAGACGATTGGTGCAGCTGATTGGGTCCTCTCCCATATAGCCGAATTAGAAGTAGCAAGTAATTCAAGACCCTGTGGGAGCTGTAGTATGCCTCTTTACGGGAGCTTCACGTTGGCTGAAATGGTTGCTTGTCAACTGGTTAGCTCTCTGCAAGCATATAACGAATGATTTGAGTGGACTGAGTATATTTTCCCGGGGACCATGTGCATTCTTAGCTCTATTTTAAATGTCAAATCGGGATGTGCCGTGATGTCAATCGGTGGCGAGTTCTTAGTTGTGGGTACATGTGAAAGCCGTGTCTTTAAATGCTATGAGATTTGTTAGAGGCACGGGTTAACAACCTTGTGTCATAGGTGCAGGTGTGTGAGGGGATATTTAAGGAGTAACTACATCTCATACATAGGCGAGAGCCAGAGAATGAAAGAACATAAAAGTGAGTGACAAGACCTTGATATAAATGCCCTGCTTGATGAGGAGCCAGTTCAGGTTACAGTGCATTGGTGTTATTTGTAATTTAGACATTCACGATATACAAATCTGATTCTACCACCTGTGGTGTTTTATTGCACAGTTTTAAAGACGTGCGAGGATAGAATTGTGTATCTCTAAATGGGATGTTGCAAATGCATAGGTTAGTATAACCTTATATAGATATGACTTATTGCGATATTATGTAACGGATTGTAAGCAGACTCGCCTTGGAGTCCACATGGCCATTCAACAAAGGTTGGTTTGGAACAGTACTTGGATGCCCACATTCTAGATGCTATGTGCTCACACTGTACATGCTGCAACTAATCTTATTGACATGCTGACCTTGTGCTTGTCACCCCTGACTATGTTATGCTTGTTGTCATTGAGCATGCTACCACTAACCACTCGATTGTGCTTCCTTTGCTGCAAATGTAAAGTGCCTAGAAAGAGATTGAGTTATCCGAGGGCGCTATGTCAAATTTATTATTATTATTATTACACGAGAGGTGCTGCCAGAGTTCATTTCAAGGAAGGCTTTTGGTGTCTGAATAACAGTGTGCTTGCAAATAACTATTGGGTTAGTCTTTTCATTCAATTTAGACTGAATACAATCCTTGGAGAATATTTGATTGAGAGTGTGACCCTCGTTGTATCATTTCCTATATTGCAAGAAGATTATCACGTTTTGTACACACGCGCTTAGTAGACACGCTTTAATAGAGCTGCCAAGATTGGCGACTAGATCGGGGCTCACTGCTAAGCAAGTGGTTGAATTATTGTGCTGCTAATAATAATGGTAAAAACACAATCAATGCTTCCTTTGCGCTCTAGCTAACTACCTAGCTACGCTATGCTTTCCGTAAAGATACTTAATTTGTGAAACAATTTTGAACGCTCTCAGGGTAATAGTACGTGGGATGACTGGCTATAGTGATGGTAGCATCGCTTCTATTCTTATGATATCGTAATTGTCATTTAAACCATCGGAATAAAGTAGCGACTGATATACTGAATGCCTGCCTTGAAGAAATGTGATCCTGGATTTTGGCCAATTTTCTTAAGCTGTATGGTGATAGAATCGATTTTCTACTCATGTGACACATAACACATACGTCTGGACTAAGAGACTTTGCTCTTCTAATTGGTGGTGCAGTGGTGCAACTGTCGTCATATGCTCATAATTTACTTGGCCTCTTTGGCAACTGCTTGGCGTTTAAAAGTTTCACCAATAATGGTTGAACTTGGTTATGTTAAAAATGGCATTCAGGAAGAAGAGGATGCTGATTTCTCTGGAAAGTCTGGTGCAGAATCAGAATCTACAGACTCGGACTTCAGCAACGCTGAAGAGGACGAGCAGCGGAGTGATGCTGAGGATGTTGATGCTGACAAAGGGAAACGGAAGGCTCCTACCAAGTTTTTCAAGGTGAGGTTTTATTTTGAGAGGATTATTGGAAGAGAATTTACTGTACTTTAAGTTAAGTAGAGGATGAGCTGATTCAGAAGCCTCTTTTATGTGGTTGCTACGTCATTTAAGAGCCTTAGCTGATATCGCTCCAGCTTGCAGCCTTTGGCAGGACACAGCGTACGAACTGGGTCGTGAAGTGCAAGCACTTTGCCTCTAAGCTAAGACCCAGGCGTTATTGCATCACTTCGTTTGGCTTTACAGAGCTGTTTGCCAAGCTTGTTCATAGCTGGCTAGGTCATGCCAAAACTGTATGCAGGGGTAGCTTGCTGAGCAAAATCTGAATTGGAGTGTTTCGACTGATGACTGCTAGTTGCTGCCAGCCGATTGTGGTGTGGTGCTGACTAAATACAGGGCAACTTAGCGTAAGCATGGACCCTGGTTGGTTATGAAAAGACTTTTTGAATTCTGCAAATAAAGAGCTTCGAATTGTGCACATAAAAGAACACCGGGACCTGTGCTCATAGACAGCTGTAATGGGATATAGTTTAGTTAACTGTTAGAAAAATCACTCGGACTCTTCTTCAGAGCACTTTCTTAGCTGGAGGCATGGATTTACATTTGAACTTGTATTGCTGACTGAAAGTTACCTAGATTGAACACGGCAGGTGCAGGTAAGTTGCACAGTCACATTGGTAGAGCCGTGCTGTTCGTATGTGTGTTGAATCAAAAAAATTGTGGTCCTTGCATAGCTCACACTTTTTGCAATCCATTACTGAGACTTGCCAAGGCAGGCAGAATTTGCAGGATAGGGCTTGGTGCAGCAGCTCAGTGAAGGATCGTCATCGTCATACCATTACCTTTTGTCTTGTGATCTACGTTTTCTCTAATCCCATACCACCCGTTCCTCACAGCGCTTGCCCTGTCAATGTGCACTGTCCTTTATGTGCCAAATGTGTGCTTAAATTGCACATGGTATTGCTAACCAATTGGCTTGCTTCTTTTCCAGTGTATGTAAGGTGCTTAGAAAGAGATTTAGTTTTATTTTATTAATATTATGTCCACATTTCCATGTCGGAATAGGAACCTAATCCGGAGTCAACTAGTCTCACTATTTTTTCAGTTACTGGCTGTTCTTTTGTCCCATTTACTCAGTCATTTGCAGGAGCCGAAGCCCAAGATAGCCGCTGAGTCAGACAGCAAGACTTCAGAGCCACAGCGGAAAAAGAAACGGCAGGAATCTATACAAGTATATCGGACCGCAACAGGTTTGTGTTTAGCATTTTTAGTAGATTTACAATCCGGATTTGCTCTCTGTCTTTGGCAGCATCTGTTGTACCCCTTTGACAGGTCAGCCATGTCTTCTGTTCAAGGATGCATTGGTTGATTCGACCCTGTCGTACTTTAATGGCATTGTTAAAGCCGCTTTTAGGTTGCTATTGTGCTCCAGTCTGTTGGTCACTATTGACTCGTACATTTTTAGACGTGTTCGTCATATCTTTTCCCTTTTCCTCCTTCTAGAGTCTGGCAGTGATCTCAAGATAAATAAAAAAATAAATTCTAGCTGATTTAACAGCCTCCTTTTGTATAGCGACAGAAGAGCTTTTACGGCTATCACCACCGCTTGCAATGGCGATAAAGGATCGGCCACCACAGGAATCGAACCCACGACCTCGGGACCGAGGTCGTTAAAGCAACCGCCTTAAGATGTGGGGTAGAAGCTAGTTTAGGACAATCTGCTATGCTAACTAACATCCAGCTTTTTATAACGCTCTACGAGAACTTACTATGCAAGTTGCACCAGCAACAGCAGTTGCTACCTAGTTCTCACCAAGCAGTAATGAAAAGGTTCGTAGTACTTCTGCTTGACCGTACTGGCGCCTTTGGAACTTGTAATAATAATAATAATAATTCACTTGTATTTGCACTGTCGAAAAACCAGTTCCGAGTCATGCCTGGCTTGACATTAATTGGATTTCCCACATTCATCTGCAGATTAGCCTGATCTGCTTCGGCTATTGAGTATGCAATTTATGCTGGTGGCTAGCTTCGGCCTGTCTCCAGCTATGAAGATGGTTTTTGTTGGTCACCAGCTGCCAAGCCACAAGGTCCAGCTGTCACTGCCAGTGTCCTGTGTTGCTCCAAAAGGTAATGGCTGGTCAAGAAAAGTTGGCTGGTCAAACGTCTAAGGCAATGCTCTCCTAAAAATCTTGGTGCCACCTTTCTGGAGTTGCTTAAAATCGAGAGATGAGATTGTTTTCATTCGGTGTGAAGTTTTTCCCCCAATCGGACCCTGACACTCTATTGCGCAATAGGGAGTGAAAGTGCATCGATGTCCTGTTGGGCTAAGCTTGGCGATTTCCATGACCGGTTCACTAATGCTTCGGTGGCTCAGGGTAGAGAATGAGCTTATTCTAAAGAGGTGGCTGCTGAGCTCTTTTTTCCTGCCTGTCACATCATGATAACAGCTTAGATTCCAATGATTTGGTATTATCATTTAAATTGTAATCCATTGCAGACAGGAAGCATCTTCGCACGACAACGGCAGCAAAATCGGCTGCAACGGCGCAGAGAGAGAAGGATCGTCAAGAAAAAGACAAGATGATGAAGGAGCTTGCAGCACGAAAAAATGTCACTGCTGTGCGTCGGCTGACACAAGAAGAACTGCTTGCAGAGGCCAAAATTACCGAGGAGATAAATACAAAGAGTCTGGGTGAGACTGAGAGGGTGGTGTTTGCTTGCCAGACTGCCTCTGTCTCACTCTATGCAAACCTGATCCCCTTCTTTTGATAAGTTTTCACTTCTGATTAGTCGACAGGCCTGTCCCTTCGGAGACACCCTTTCGTTTTCAGCCGGCAAAGAAAGCAAGGAATACTTAATATATGCTTGAAAGGCCACCAAAAAAGTCAGAACCTGCTGTCTACCACTTGCCATTTGAAGATTAGTGCAGTTCGTTCGTATCAATCGATTTTAGGTACGCTTAAGTCCAAATTTTATAGACGGTGATCCCATTGGCAACTTAGAAGAGCCTTTCTCCAAATTCTTTGTAGGTAAGATACAACAGATTAGGGGCTCTACCCCTTGTTGTCAGACTGCAATCCACTCTCTCTCTCTCTCTCTCTCTCTCTCTCTCTCACACGGCTGTCTTTATTTAACTTGTCGCTAAGATTGTCTCCTTGGCTAAAATGACTGCCAGTCTTCTAGACCATGTCCCAAAAGTTCTCCCTGGTGGTGGATAGACTTAATAATAATAATGCACTTGATAAAGCGCTCTCAGAGAACTTAATCTCTCTCTAGGCGCTTTAGATTTGCTATTAAGTGAAATGCAATTGAATGGTAAGTAAAATCATGCTAGAAAAACAAACAAAATGAATAATATGGTTAGGGGTGACATGCACAGGGTCAGCATGCAAATGTGGTTAGTGGCAGCATGCACAGTGTCAGCACGCATAAGCACGTGAAGGACGAATCACAGGGACCCACTAAATGCTGTCCTAAATAGGAGTGTTTTTAAGTTCCTTTTAAATGTGGTCAGCTCAGGGGATGTTCTGACGCAGGTCGGAAGGGAGTTCCAGGCTTTGGGAGCATACGAACTAAATACACGGTCTCCAAAGGATTTAAGGTTTCTACGAGGTATTGGTAAACTGTTGGATTCCGAAAAGCAGGTGGTACGATGCTCGGCCTGGTGGGGAGTAGATCTGAGAGACAGGCTGGAGCCAAAGAATGAAGTGACCTAAAAGTGAGCGACAAAACCTTGAAGTCGAGCCGTTGCTTGACTGGTAGCCAGTGCAGGTCGGCGAGAAGTGGAGTGATGTGGCAACTGCGAAGCTCACGACAGACAAGCCTAGCTGCAGAGTTTAGCACCAGCTGCAATCGCCTGATCGCACATGCTGGTAGGCCAGTAAGCAGTGAGTTGCAGAAGTCGAGACGGGATGTCACGAATGCATGGGCCAATTTAGATGTGGTATCCTTGGATCGCTGCCTTCCATAACAAATATTTTAAACGTGTCTGAAATCCCTTTTGTTCTTGAAACAGCCGTTTTTCGGACCACTCCTTTAAAAGCCGACCGTAGATTATAAGAACTCACCGGGGATTGTCAAAAAATACTTATAAAATTGGTCCTATGATCTAATACTTCCTTCTAACCGGTGCCCTTGTTCGCTTGTGTGCTTTTGTACCCTTAGCACGTACTTGTGTGCTTTTGCTTGTGCAGTCTTGCCAATGCATATATAAATGCATGAGACCGTGCATTTCATTGAGATTGATTCACTTGCAGCACACTGTAAAGTACCTTATAAAGATGTGGTCTCCCGGCGTTACTATACAAACAACACATTAACATTATTATTAGTGTTATTGCTAATGTTATTATTATCATTATTTCCTAGACGCCCGTGATCACTTGTTACTTGCAGACATGCTTTTTCCTGATCAGCCTATTGGTCAGATTGTGCTGAATTCTTTTAATTGTGCCCCAAGGAAGCAAGCATCTCGCCTTGCAGCTTTTAACACACTTGTTTCTTGCATTTCCCACCTACAATCTCATTGACTTGGCTATTATAGCAGCTGTTGATACAGAAAGATTTGACATATAGGGCTGTTTGGCCAGATTCGTCTTTCCATAGAAGTACTGTGTCATGTGCTGACCGCGTTTGTGTGCTTAGGTGCTGTTGAAGAAACTGCCGCTGGCCTGCAAGTAGTAGTTAGCTGACTGGGACGTCAGCTCTGGGCTTGATAAGCAAACTGCAAGCTGGCTTCAAGCGAATACTGGGGGGATGTCAGCCCTGGGCTTGATTAACAAACCGCAAGCTGGCTTCAACCGAACACCGGTGGCTTAGTTATGTTGTCTTTGGTTATGGCCCTCGCCTCTGCGTGCAACTGCAAGTGTGTGAATGTGCACAACTCAGGTAAGTGTGTGTTCTTTTTTCATGATTTAAAAGGGTTTGGATGACCATGATATCGAAATGTCACTGCTGTCAATGATTCGTCTACCTCACGGGCTACTCCATGTGATTGCTTTCTCTAGTTCTCCCGTGCCATTTGAAAATGTTGCTTGCCATTAAGACTTATAATTGCTCATCCCCATGTTTATTAACAATAGGCCGTGTATACTTCACTGTCACCTATAGAGATAACAGTTTAGTGTTCCAGCTGTGTAGTGATCTTTGTATTACTTAGCTGGCATGTTGCTCCGTGCCTGCTTGCATCGCTTGCTATTTTGATTTGTTCATTATATTGCGATTTTCTCACTTTTCTGACATCCAATGCATGACATACTTGGATTAGAAATTGCAGCAGCTCATCTAGCTTTAGTTTGAGAAGCACTGAAAGCATGCCAATGTGATTATAGAAGCATACCAGAGACTTGAGCTTGAGAGGAAAAAGACGAGGTTTCACAAGCAAGGAATGACTGGTCCGTTCATTCGTTACCACTCCGTGACCATGCCACTATTGGCAGAGCAGAGCAGTGATGCAGACCCGTGAGTATCATCTGCCTCAGCTCAGTTATGACATGCATAGATTTGTGTTATTTTGTGAGAATTCGATAGGGTGTTTAGGTTTGTTATTCTAGTAGTGCTAGCATAACTCGACATGCAATTAATTTTGTTAGCTTGTTTTGAGATTATATGCTCAATAGATATTCTTGATATGTTCAGTAAATAGAACTTTTTTGAATTGACATAGTTGTATTTTCACCTGACTGTGTGCTGCCGATAAATGAAAGCCACAATGGGTACACTCAAATGTGCTCTTAAGATTTTTCTGTAATATTTGAAACTTAGCAAGACACATGCCACTTGTGAAACTAGTGATTCCCGATCGGATAGCAAGCCAAGTTATGAGTTGTTTGACCCTCCTCATTTTTAGTACATGTGCTTCCCAGTACTTTAAAACTGACCTCTGCAGTTCTTTTGTAACCTAGTTGACCTGGTGTGTACTGTCGTGTGCATCTTCTTCTCCGATACTCTGTGCTGCTGTCTTCCTTAACTGATCTCCTACTTACGTTATATTTCTATTCTCGGCTTTGCACTTTTTGAGTGAGAGGAAAGAGTGAACTGATTTTCGTATGGTAGGCTGGTACGTTTATTATTGGCCCAGAAAATGTTGCTTGGCATGACAGGCATAGGCTTATTCTTTTTTCATGACATCGTTTTGTCCAAATTAAAAGCTTAAGTCAGCTGGCTCTTCCAGCTGTTCCTTGAGCTTTGAATGTTGTATTACAACCGGCATAGTGATTTCGCTTGTTAGGAACAGTGAGATCTCCTTAATTTTAGGCTCATCAATAAATTCTCATTTTCAGGTCTCAGCCACCCACAGCCTCATCTGATGTAAATAAGAAGTGCTCGAGGACATTTATAACCTTTTCTGATGATGTAACATGGCGCAACTATTTCGGGCAAGCGAAGAAGAGGAATTCTCTTAGATTGATGTGTCCAATCACGAAGCAGCCTGCTCGTTACTACGACCCCATTACTCTCACACCATACTCCACGATTGCTGCATTCCGTTGCCTGCGGGAGGCCTTGCATCAGCAGCTAACAAACAAGAACAGTGATACACCCATCGTAGTGGATCAGAGAATAATGCGACAACATGTGCTGTCTTCTGCTGCAATGACACAGCCAACTGTTGGAAGTGGCCCGACTCAGACTCTACCCGTCCAACAGCAGCAGGTGCCTCTGGCTGCAGTGACAACCGGCCAGCACTTGCAGACTGCAACCATGCTTTCCTCCGCAGCTATTCACGGCCATTTGCTGCAGCGTACACAGCTGCCACCGTCGTCTGTTGCGCCCGGTGCAGGTGTTGTGGCTGCCCATTCGGCTGCTGCAGCCGTTGCGGCAGCTGCTGCTGCTGTCACTGCTGCTGCCCCACCGTCACAGCAAGCAGCTGCTATGCCCATGACTTGAACTACCAAGGCTGGGCTGGTGCATTGATGGGCTACACTGGCAGTACAAGCATGTGCATCTTATTACCACTGTTTCCTGCAACTTCTTACCTCTTGGTGAGCAAGCTGTGTTGGTCTATGATAAGGCTGGAACTTGTCAGAAGTTTGGCTACAGACAGGCGATGTGATCAGTTTGCTGTGAGGCTTCAAGGCCCGGTTAACTTTTATTGATGTAGATAGACCTGCTGCATTATTTTTCGTTGAGTTGTTATTGTCCAACTGAAGTAGCTAATTGGGGCTTATTTGCCTGGTATCTAGTAGTAATGACCTCTGGAGGGTGCATCGATATTTAGATCTATTGTTACTGGCTTTCTAATTTTGGTCACACGCATATAAGGCCCTTGACAATTTATCTTATTAGCTATTAAATGCCCATGCTTTTGCCTGTCAAGCCAGAATATTATTTCGGTAGCTTCTAAATTATGCTATTGCATGCTTTGTTGTCATTGCATCTTACTTGAGGAACCTGGTTATTGCATAGGCAATCCAGCCTTTTCAAGCTTAATGTACTAAGACTTTCATTGTTAGCTGATGCCCCTTGCCACGTTTTGTCAATCTATGCACTCGAAGTTGTGAGTAGCACTTGCAGTATGAATGCTGAAACTTTCGTCCGGACAATGCCTTTGTGACATTGTGGATCTGCTGGGCATGGTGCTGCTACACACACCGATTAAGTACCACCATCTTATAATGCTATTTTTATCTGTTTATCCACTTGATGGGCTAGAGGGCAGGTCACTCGTTAGTGCTAAATTATTTCTTGACTTCTACTCTCAGTGTGCTAGGAGAGTCATATTCCCAGTATGTAGTGTCTGATCTTACACGTCCATTTATGGAGTAACTTGCCAACGGGCAAATTTTCGAAAAGTAAAAATAAGGAAAATGCTTACTGGCGTCCAGTCCGATCAGCTGGGCTAAGGATTACCCAGCTTTTTGACACCTGATTTGTGGCCGATGTACTTGGTTCCGTCATGTAGGTAAGCTTAACTCAAAAAGTCTACAGACTCACTCATAAACTGTCTTTCTAGATTTTTGACAAAATTCGCTTGGCAATGTCGCGCAGCAGTGAGCCCATCCTCGTGCAATCGACTGCAGTGACCCAATCCTACACCACAATACCTTGACAGGGCTGTTGCACTGGTTTGCATAGGAATTCGAGAGCAATGGTGCGAATTTTTTTGGTTTGAACGACCGATAGTATGCAATCAAAATTGGAGCTTTGCTCAGCTTGTTTTTTGTAGATTTTCGGTTGCTGCAAGTGGATTTCGGAAGTCTTGGCAGCCCATTCGCACGAGAGCATGCCAGGGCAATGGCATGCCATTTGGTGGGAATATTGAAATGACCGTGTACTACCACAGTATTCACTCGAAATTCGAGCTTAGCGTCGACGATTCTCGGCCGATATTCTAGTCTTCATTAAAGATCAACCCTAAAATCGGCGGTCAAATGAACTATAGATGGGAGAATTACTGCTCATGCTCCAAATAAAATTGTATCGGAAAATGCTGCATTTCGGGATCAAGAAGCAATTGTACAGCCCATTGTCCAACAATAAACGCAAGCAGAGAAGCAAAGAGAATTCCTTGGAATGTAACCAGTTTGTGTGCGCCTGCATATATACTGCTAATAAATGTATCTACCTGCAACATATTGACAAGTAAATAGAGAGTGCATGTACCTATAATAATATTAATTATAGAATTGTTATAGTGCTCAAAGTGACTATCATTCTACGTACTTCAATGTTGTAAAGGAAGCTTGCCAACTGAATAGTAGAAAGAACACGCACAACTGCAGCCACATCAAATAAAAGACAATTTACGCATATGAAGTGTATGTTGTGAGGAGTAGGTGGACTTTTTAGTTTCGATTTAACTGTGCAGGAAGGCGTGTTATGCCGTCAGCTGATATAAGAGTTCCACTAGCTTTACGTGCACACACGGCAATTTCAGACTAGCGTAGACAATATGTAGACAAACTGACGACCCACCTGTGTTACCTGTATACCTGTTACTCACGTATACCTGTAAATAAGAATTTTCATTTATGCTCTTCACCATGTGATTAAATCTCAGAAAAGATCCGAAAAAATTAGGGATGCCTCGGTTATTTTATTTATAAGGGAAGATCGCTAGATCTTGAATATTTCTTTGCAATCAGCTTGATTGGGTTGTGGAGTGCGAAAGCATACATTTGAAGAGAACAGTAAACAACAAACCTCGCGCTCATGACTCCAGACCATTTATGTTACAAACTAGCTTTGTCACTGATAAATAGTCACAGTGGTAATACGTACGCAAATAATTAAGAGCTTGCCATGTCTGGCTTCCCGAAATTTGTCTTGGGCTGACGGGTTGCTATACAGCTCAATGGTTGCATACGCATCGCTTTTTAAAATGGTGGATGCAGCCTGGAAAGGTTGGAAATGAATTTGTTGTTGAATTCCTCTGCATTATTTTGCTTAGCTAATGAGCTATTGTCAAGTTAGACGTTAGTGATTCCTTCCAAGTGCTGAACATCTCATCCTTGTGCTGACTGTGTGTCATAAAAAAAACGTTGCGTTAACACTACCTTTCTACTTGGGATTTTTAGACGCTCCGTAATAATGTTTTGCATGGGATTCATCCTGAAACACGTCAAACTATGAAGACTTCCTCTTAAAGCTACTTGTATATCAATTCATTTGCAATCCTGTAATGTCATGACTGGGGGTTGAGACGATGCGTCAAATCGTGTTCAAGAGGATAGTTTTCTGCCTGAATTTAACAATAGCATCAGCTGCGGTTTGATTGTATCTAGGCCGGTGTACAGCTGTGGTCCGCCTGTGATGTGGCATGGACACAGGCCGGTAACCCGCCCGTGGCCAGATGGTGGATTCACAATCAGGGTTGGCCGGTGCACAGTTGTGGTCCTCGATGAATCATCGGGGTCAGCCAGGGGGACTGGAGCGGTCGAGGAGAGGGGAGTCGAGTGGGAGAAGTGGGCGATGGGAGCCGTGCGTCCTTCGAATCCGTGTGGTATGCAATAAACTGTAGGCGTTGTTCATCGGCTGGCTCTCTGATGTGCGAATCAAACCACATCAGCCTCAAATAGTGAACTCCTACCGGGCCGAAGCAGGCCAGCCTAATTTTCGGTAAGCCATCTTCGGGAGCTCATATTTTAATAGGACTTGATAGTCAAGTTGAAGACCTCTACCTACCTCGCCAGTATTGCTTCGCAGAATGAGATGCAATGCTTCGAGATGCGGACTGGGCAGTTCGGCTGCTGCTTAAAGATACTGCCCCACAAAGTCGCTGCAGGATCTTCTTCGCTGTTTGTTAGCAAGTTTATAAAAAAAAGACAACCAATGAGACCGGTAAGTAGGATTGGCCTTTCGAATGGAGCTTCCGTGCTTTGGAATTAGTTCTCCGAGCCCGAACGACATGCGAGGGCATTGCAAGCTTGCAGCTGGCTGCGAGACCTGCCTCTTTCTGATTGTCTACATGATAAAAGCTCGTGGATCTTGGCTGTGCATGGCAGCAATTGAGAACTGAATGCCTACTAAGACAATTGGATCCGACGTTCGCTACGCTAAAGTTAAAGCGTGTACCAAAAAATACTGTTGGGATGTGACCGACATCAAGAGCTCAGAAAAAAGGGATGTGCAGCCGCCAGATGTACGCGCAGAGAGCAGAGAGCAGGCCCAGTGCCATCAACCAATCCGAAGCAGCTGTCCCTGTTTCTCTCTCTCTATCTCTCTCTCTCTCTCTCTCTCTCTCTCTCTCTCTCTCTCTCTCTCTCTCTCTCTCTCTCTCTCTCTCTCTCTCTCTCTCTCTCTCTCTCTCTCTCTCTCTCTCTCTCTCTCTCTCTCTCTCTCTCTCTCTCTCTCTGGAAGGACGGTGGAGCCGATCCGACCCACTAACCTATGTAGAGATCAGCGATCTAGCCCGTGAGACTAGCTATCCTCTGCCCTCTTGGGGTCGGCTGGTCTGACTCGCTAGGTAGCCAGGTAGCAAGGAAAACACCCAAGAAAAGCGCTGGACCAAAGCTCCTCAGAAGCCTAGTTGCACGCTCACAGATAGACGCCGAGCTCTTTAAAACCTTCAATAGCTTTTCTTGTCCCTGTACATGATCGATACTGGGTGCTTAAACAAAGTCCTAGACCTTCAAGGTGTTTCTTACATGATAGTAAAAACAATACATTTGTATAACGTCTTCAGAGATCTCAATCTATTTCTTTTCAGCACTTTACAGCTGCTGTATAGAAAGCACTATCAAATGATTGGTGGTAACATCCGCAAGCAGCAGGCACAGTGTCAACAGGTACATGCACACGAAAGACGAATCACAAAGACCCTCCAAATGCTGTAGTAAACAGGTGCGTTTTAAGCTTCTTCATATACACCAGAGCTCCAGCCCTACGACCTCGATCGCCAAAAGCAAGCAAGTCGATCTTGATTATGAAAGAAGAGCACCCTAACCCCTGGGCCAAACCGGGTTTCGATTGATAAGCCGACCAGACCGCTGTTTAGGTCGTCCACGTGATGTGTTAAGTCTCCAGCTATCAATTAAGACCTGCCACATACGAAATATGTTAGTAAAGAACTCCGAAAACTGAGCCGTGATGGTCCATTAGGTAAGGTGGTTGCTTTTCGCGACCTCGATCCCGAGGTCGTGGGTTCGAATCCTGTCGTGGGCGATCCTATGTCTCGGTCAGCCGAAATGCGTCGAGCTTCTCCGGGACGTGATCCGGTTGCGGATAACTAGGCCTTTCGGTATTAGTGAACGACAGATAACAGGCAGAATTTAAGAGGCTATTACGTGCCTCTGAGCGGCCATTTAGAAAGACCTGGGATTCCCCAGTATGCTAATCATAGGGCTTGCCTTGGCTTGATGTGAACCCCAAATTCTGCCCACGATGCCGGCGGAACAGCATTCAGCTGCAAAAGGCCATTATTTCCTAAATCATGTAAGAATCAAATCTATAAAATGTGGAAACCCCTTCCAGGTCAGGAACAAGAAAAAAGTAGCAAGAGTGTAAGATAGCCTAGCGGTGCAGCTATTTCCTTATTAAAGTGCAGTCTTGAATACCGAATAAAAAACTCTGATTGTGAAGGTGACCTACCCAAGTTCAAGGACTGTATCCACGTCTTCACTCGGAGCCTTAGAAAAGCCAGAGCTTGTCAGTTTCATTGTAAAAGTATAGCATTCGTATTCAGACCGCAAGCAAATTTACAAGACAAATTTATAAATTTATAAGAATTTAGTAATTCTAAGCGGTCTCACTCCCCGGCTATTAACTACGTGGCTGATGAGTTTTCAGCCGTTTTCCTTGGAAGGTCTGGCCAAGGTCGTGGATTCGAGCCCCGTGGCATATGTGAAGCGCCTAACTAGAGATTAAGTTCTCTTAAGGCGCTATACAAATACTTAGTTTATATATAATCGTATCTTCTTAAAACCTCATGTAACTAATCCAGACGGCGAGTCACAGTCTGAGGTCTCCCTTGAGAAAGTTTTGGAGGTTTATATCGGAGAAGTGGTTATCATAATTAAGTTGAATAATAACAGTCATCGGAAGACGTTAAACTATCTTCTTTTTTAACTTTACTGGTAGGCGAACACAGTGCAACCGCAACTCGGGTATTTAATTCTTTCCTGCATAAACGGGTTCAAGATCTTTCAAATCGGCCGACGTTCCACCAATACTTAAAAAGGCCTGAATTTAATTCTTAGGTGCAAGCAAACTATCGCCCAATCTCTTTGCTTTCCGTCTCGTTAAAGTATCTCGAAGCGATAGTCGGAAAGCAGCACGTAAGATGACACAGACAAGACAAAATTATCAGAATAATTGCAGATTGGATACCAGCGACCTCCCTCGACTGAAACTGCTCTCCCCCATGCAACCGATGACATTCTGGGCAGCAACTGTTGCCGCAAATTCACTGTTCTGAACCTACTAAATCTCTCTGACGCGGATGACACTACCTACACTGTTGGTATCCCACTTGTAAGAATGAGAACGCTCGCAACACAGGCTGGCTCTGGCTTAATTAGAATCGTGCTTGTCCGATCGCGTTCAGTTCGTGTCGTATTGTGATTATGTCTCATCCAGCAGACCAGTCACCTGTGGAGTAACACACAAGTTTGATCATTGTCCTTTTCTGTTGTTTATGCATACAAACCTCTTGAAAAAGCGATACCGTGTGATTGTCAATCACTTCCATGCTGATGATAGCCGGCTGTATTCGTCATTTAAACCAGCAGGATCAGCTGCGTCGACTGATAAACTGAATGCTCGGTTGGTCCAGCGGTTAAGGTGCTCGCCCCGACTAAGGTCTGGCTGAGGTCGTGGGCTCGAGCCCTGAGTCATATGTGAAGCGCCTGGATAGAGATTTAGTTCTCTTGGGGCGCTATACAAATGAATTATTATTATTATTATTAATGCTCGCTAAGCAGACATTCAATTCTGGATATCGGCCAATTTTAAGCTAGGCAATGACAAAACCGAATTTACTCTGTTAGACACCCTAAGCATGCGGAAGGACTAAGAGACTTTGATATTCTAATTGGCAGCACAGCAATTCGACCCGCACAGTGCGCTTGGAATTTAGGTGCTCTCGTTGATAACTGCTGCTTGACGTTTTAAAAGGCCTCATAAAGAAGAACACTTCAACAGCTATCCATAATATCATCATTAACAGCTATCCATAACGGTCAACAGTGAAAGCTCGGGAAAAGTGTATTGTTGACAATTAACGTGCAAAATAACATGAAAGTCCTGCGATTTCACTTTTAGCTCAAAGAAATGTGAAGTACAATCATAATCGGCACTTCGTGTGGCCAATTTGTGGTCGACTTGACATAGATTGTTTTGGATTGCTGCTTCGAGCCGAGCCGTTGCCGTAGATTGTCTTGCACTGCCCGAGATTGTCCGAGCGAAACAGCTAAAAAGATATGGTTAACTTTAACCAGCGTGCTTTGTACCAAGCATTCAAAATTTAAGCATATAACGAAACCGCTTTCATGGCATTTTGCATCAGATTGCTGTATATTGTGGTATTGGCCCGGGCCATTATAGGCGATTGCGGTGCATTGCTGCCAAATGGTCGAGGCAATTGTTGTGAAATTGTGCGATTACACAATGACCAAAGATTAGTGCAACGTGCAATCACTATTAGAGCTTACAGTGTACGTATTCTGGTCGTTTTGCGGCTGGTTGCGGTAGGTTGGCGTACTGGCCCGGACCATTGCAATCGATTGCAGCGCATTGCTGCAGAATGGTCGCGGCAATTAAAGTAAAGTTATGCAAGTATACAACAACTGAAGAGTAGAGCAGCGTGCAATCATAATTTGAGCGTCAAGTGTACGCGTTCTGGTCGGTGTGCGGTGGATTGCAACGGATTTTGGCGTATTGAGGTGGGTTGCAGTATGGGACCGGGCCGTTGCAGTTGATTGCAGTGCATTGCATGAGAACGCGTGTGAACAATGGAGTGAAATTGTGTGGGTGCACTTTGAACTGAGGTAAGTCCTTTATACAATTTCAGTTAGAGCTTCGAGATGGTGATTTGAGGTCGATTCGCAGTGGAATAGAGTGAATTTCGGTAGTTTCCCAGGCAATTTCAGGCGATTGCCGTGCATTGCCACAGTGCGAAGACTCGCAGTTTTTATTTTACGTTATGTACGCACAACACGGTGCACTTTAATATGCAATAAAACTGGAACTCAATCTATTTCGATTTCTTCTGTGGATTCGGTGGATTGAAGTGGATTGTGGTATTAGCCCGGGCGACTGCAGTCGATTGCAGCGAATTGCACGAGAGCGGCTGTGCCAATTCAAGTGAAGTGCAATTTTCGCAGAGTGGGTTATCATATGAAATCAAAAAAGGAGCTTTTCAAACGGCATTTCTTTCGTTGCGCGGTGGAATGCAGTGGATTACGGTATTGTCCTGGGCTTTCACACTGTTATTTCCGTGGACTTCGTGAGAACGCGTGAGCGGAATCGCGCGACATTTTCTGGGTATATTGTACATA
Source organism: Cristatella mucedo (assembly GCA_009760855.2). Taxonomy (NCBI): domain Eukaryota; kingdom Metazoa; phylum Bryozoa; class Phylactolaemata; family Cristatellidae; genus Cristatella; species Cristatella mucedo. Next base: position 1,131,492 of record WPIO01000084.1, read on the forward strand.
TAGCGTATTTTTATATTCAAAACTTTTTGGAGCTGTGCGAAGCTGATTTTTGCTGGATCTGAAGGGAACTAAAGTGGATTGCGGTACAGACATCCTGCGTTGAAGCTTTGCATAAGTGCCGTGCACACAGCGGTTGAGCTCGGCAACGCTAATGTCTGGTAGACGTTAGCCTAATTAGAGCGGATTGCGCTGATTCTTCGAACCAGTGCACAGCCCCGCGGACCGAGACGCACGCGGCGCGGCGAGGGGCGTGGCTTCTCCTGAGGGAAAGATACGAAAGGAAAGCCGCTGCTCCAGGAGAAACCGCGCACGCACGCCAGCGCTCGACTTGCCCACTTGAGCTGGGACCTGAGCGGTGCGTATAGCGGACTGGTGGCTAAGTCTCACCGGCTTAATTCGAGGTCGTCGTTTAATCGCGGCGGCCATTCCTCCGGCGGCTGAGTCGCCGCGAAACTTTCTACAAAAAGGAAGATCGAAGTAGAATAGAATTAAGTATGAATCAGGCAGGAAGCAAGATTCACCGTGCAAACCCGGCTGCAGACGGCTACGGCCATATACGAGGGCTTTAGCGACAGAGTTTAGTACCCACTGTAATGTTAACGACTCCAAACGTACCTCTGCTGTCTCCGAAGCCGCCGGTGGTAATCCAGGAAGGCACACCTGACATGCATTTCAGATTGGGACGGAGGAAAGTCATCCCAAGCTCAACAGCATGTTTGCATAGCGAACTTGATCTAGCTCTAGGCACTTTACTTGTGCTGTAAAGATAGTGCGACCGTATGGCTAGCGGTAAAAGGCGAAGTGTCAACGTGCCTATTACTATTACCAGTAACATGGGCATTGTTGACGCACATAAGAACACAGAGTACAAATCAAAAGAACCCACTGAATTCTGTAAGAAACAAGTTTTCAGCTTTTTTAATATTTTTTACAATAAGAAGTCAGTTTTCAGCTTTTTTTAATACCATCAAGTAAGGCGATTTCTTGACGTCAATCTAGAGTGAGTATCAAGCTTTTGGAGAGCACAAACTAAAGATACTAAAGAACCCCAAATTATGTGAGGTTCGCACGAGGTGTAGGTAAACGATTCGATTCAGAAAAGCGGATGGTACGATGCATAGTCTGGTAGAGAAGTAGGTCTAATAGGTAAGCACTGGATGTTAGCCACGATGCGACCCCTAGCTTAGTGGGTTCGACTAGAGCACCTAGTACAGACCCGGCTCCTGGTCCACCTAGCTCGAGTTAGAATGGAGCGTGGTGCAGTCGATGCAGTTAGGAGATGGACCGACTAACGTGCTTGCCATAGTGGGTTCGACTATGACACCCGGTGAAGACCCGCTAAAGTTAGAATGGAGCCTGGTGCAGACGATGCGGTTAGGATGTGCACCGACTAATGTTCTTAAGTAGAAGTAGAGCGAGAAGATGGCAAGCTGGCGCGGGAGTCATCTAATGGGCTACAGGCGGAAACGATCGAGTCTGAGAACTGACGCCGAGACTGGGGGCCGAGACAGTAGCAGCTACGCGCGAGGCCGCGAGCTCAGACGAAAAGGAATATAACGGGATGACTGGCGGAGCTCGGGGCTCCAGCTTCCGTAGTCGAAGCGAGACTGCGCTTCGAGAGCACGACAGTCGAAGCTATGGCGACGAACAGCTAAGTGTAACTGTGACTGCTCAGTTGTGTTCTGACGGCTACTCAGTTAGCTGCTCGTATCTCGGGGAGCTGTAGCGGTCCGCCTTCGGGCCATCGCTAGCGACGCTCGCATAGGGTAGTTTATTATACTCTGGCTTCGGAAGTTCGCAAAGTTAACTCCGTCAGTCAGGTGCACGCCGCTCAAAGCGCTTGCGCCGCCGGCGGCGCGTAACCGCTACTAACAGGCCCACAATAAACTGTCGCTTTCGGCGCCCAGTTGTGACCGCTTGCGTTTTAACCGCCCTGCAGCGTTGCATCGCACAGTCCACCGGTAGAGAGCCGGGGGACGAACCTTCTCGCGGTTACATGTAGGCTGGAGCCAGAGAAGAAAGGAACCTAAAGTGAGTTACAGAATCGCGAAGTCGATACGCAGCTTGATTGGGGAGGGGTCGTGCAGGCCAGCGAGACGTGCTGCGATGTGGCAACTGCGCAGCTCACGATCGACAAACCTAGCTACACATTTTTTGCGTCAGCTGTAGGCGCCTGATTTTCCGGCTGCTGAGCCGTAGAGACCCTTTATTATTTACCAAAATTCTTTAAAAAATGCTCAGATCAAGTGGAAAATGCTCAGTCGGTCACGAAGGTTTTACTAACATCTGCAAGTAACAAGGGGCTCCGAACGATTACGACGGTTTCTAGTCCAGGAAGTATATATCTACCCCGTTAAGACAGTCGGAAAGTTAGCCCAATCCCTAATAGGTAATTAGAAGGTGGTGATCTCCCCATGCTCCTACGTCAACCCCCCATGTTACCACGGCACACCTCCCACCCCAGCTGAGGTCAGGGTTACTCCTATCGTGTGGGCCCCACCTCATTGTCGACTTTGGCCGAGTGCAGGGTTTTAACACCCTTCCCGGCTTTAAAGATCTTCCAGTTCATACTAATGGGCGCAAGTGTGGCTAATGGACCAGGCTCTTAGGCTCTCGGACGTTCTGCATAGCATTACGTCGAGAATACGCGAGATCATTCGCTTGGCTAGCGACAAACTAGCAGGTGTGGGCTCGATCTCATTCTAACCGTTCGTTTCGACCCATACCGGTATCGTGCTCGCCAGCCGTGCAACATCGCTCTGTGTTTTTAAGCATAGTCTAGCTGTCGGTTGCATCGTCGATGCTGCCAAGTTAACACCCGCTGGGAGGGGTGTAACTCATGCAAAACAAAACCTGTAACTGTAAAGACCTCACTGTCATTTTGTTCTAGCACCGTGCTATTTATTGACTGTTCAAAAACTTGGATTTTATGGTCCTGTTTTTCGACCTTACCTATTACGCTTAACCAATACGCGATTACCCGAGACCTGAAATCAAGCAAACATGACTCCTCATTACAGAAGGTGGTGTCGAAGATTTTGTGGCTAAAAGAATAGGATGCTTAGCCCCGTTGATAGGATGCTACCATGCAGCAATGTTAAGGTAAGTAAAGTTCGTGTTTCCGTCCTTTAAATGTGTCAGCATTTGATGTAGTGTATCTCCGTCTGTAACTCCACAAAGCCACAAAGACTGTGGATGTTACAAAGGAGAGTTGTGTATAACTTACAGCCTAGGCTGCTTTCGGTACGCATTTGGTAACCAACAGACTTCATCTTATGCAACAAAGAAAAAGTGGGAAGCATAGCGGAGTCAGGAGAACAGTTACACATAGGTAGTGAGTATCATGTAAGTAGCAGCTCAGTACCGCTGGAAAGGATATGCCATAGTCGACAGCAGGAGAGTAGTTGTGGCGTAAGAATCGTGGAAGCGAGTTCCGTAGTCTATGAACTAGCATGCACATGTTGGACTCTTATCGCGCACGTGTATGTGTGTGTGTTGCTTGTTCCCGATATTCTGATCGTCGAGATCAGTTGGTCCTAAGCATCTGATTCTGCTTCTTTTGCAAGCATTTTCCAACACCGTGTCTTGCTTAGCGACATGACCCATTACTGGCAGTAACAGTGACAGTTGGTTGGGATAGTAATTGTAGTAGTTACAGTAGGGGCTGCTATTGCAATGGCAATTGCAATCGAAGCAGTCGCAGTACAAGTAAGGTAGTAAGAAGAATTTATTTCAAGATCAGTTGATATAATGCTATCATTAAGAGGATTTCACTCCGGTCGGATCAGTAGGGGGAGCCTCGGGCTCGTGGGGCAGTATGTGAGACCACCCGGTGCAATATCACTGGAAGACTAGACAGCAAATACACCACAATTCCACATGCTACCCATTCCACCTGCTACCCACCCATAGGATGCCCGGTTTCCCCAGACAGACCTTGTTGTCATGCTGCCAGCTGCTACAAAAACACTGACCACAAACGACCTCACCATCGGTGACCCGGAGGCCAGGAGGGCCCTAGCCCAGCCCCCCTGTACTATCAATCCTTTCCGGTGGCCACTACCACATCAGCACTCCCTCGATTAGTTAATGCAGTAGCTGCTAGTCATCGGCCTTCTCAGCTACCCTACCAGGTATGCATGCAAGGCTGTTGCTGTTTGGAATTAATGGGACATTTCATTCTAGCTGTGCCTGTTACTGATGACAACTGCTGCGTCGTTGATGACTGCAGCTGCCCCGAAAGTGTGCAGGCCTAGTAATGAAGCGAAAAATGCTGCCAAGTAATATTAGCAAGTTGAACTGTAACTTACATGCAAAGTAAATGCTCAAAATGATGTAACTTGACTGAACTTGCCACCGGATGTATAGCTGCAATCTGAGATCTATCAGTGCTTTTTTCAATGGTGTATAACAATGGAGAAGAGGAGAATATGTCTGGTCGGTCACGAGTTAAATTCAGGCTGACCTGCACTGGAGGTAATGGCACCCTGGCCATATTAGAATAGAAGATTTGCCATGCAAGCTGTATTTTCTGGCCTTTGATAATGCTATTTTTTCGTCTGCTTTGCGATTGCAAATATGGTTCATCATGGCTCATACAAGGGCATCGACACGGGATGTTTGGTTTACACCTGACTACAAAACATTCTCTGTAGTGCTGGTGTCTCAAAACGGTCGGAGCTGGATGGATTAGTGAAAGCAAACTACAGATGGCCTAGTGTATGTGATGCCGCAGAAGCTTTACTGGAGGCTGAGGTATGTGCGCGAGGCAGATCATGCTGGAATGCACATTGCCAGCTTAATCTTAAGTTTTCTGTTTCTTTCGCAGAAGTTCATTTCACTAGCTAGCGACCCGACTTTACTGTGCAGAGGAGGAAAATTCACCCACTTTTTGAAAAGCAGAATGCTTGTTCTGGTTAGCATTTTCGATTTAAAGTTTTAGCTGACACCGGAGCTAGCCGGCACTACCAGCTTGATTGGATGACGGCTACCGTGTCATGAGTTAATTTCTTTTGTGTGCTTTTCTTGCTTACCGTAGTTTATAACCTTCAAATATGTGAGGCTTCGTCTTGCAATTCATTCAGCTCCTCATCGTTCGTCCTCACTGATCGATGAGTGTCTTCACATTGCAGGAGGCTTGGGGACTTTTCCTTAAGAACTTGGACTCTCAGCTTGCTGCCGCAGGCTCTGGCCGCCTCGAAGACGCTACTCTCGGTGCTCAGCCTAAATGCGACGGACCGATCCACTTGCCTCTGACCGATGCTAGGAATGGTGCAAGTGTGACGCTGCAGCAGTACATGCAAAGAGGACACCGAGTCCTGCTGCTGGTGCTACTCCGACACTTTGCCTGACTTCCGTGACGCGATCACGTCAGGAGCATTGAATCTGCCGAGGTGCGGCTTAGTGTGTTAGCAGCTGTACGTCTTCTGTTTAATTGCTTCTGCCCAGCACACATACCCATATAGGGGACCATCCATGGCTCGAATGCCTGCTGCCTGTTACTTACCCAGTGGCGCCATGCCATGCTGCGTTCTAATGATTTGTGGTGTCGATGTATGGGCACAGTGAGTGCTTTCCTGCAGGCTCCTTGTGGTCTTATGTTGACGACCGTGCACTTGAGTTTACGATGCCCCCTACCACGTGCACATTGACTGGGGAACAGGTGCCATGCACAGGGCAGTCAAGCTAGCACCAGAACCCTCTGCTGCCACCCACCGTGGTCAGTTGCACGATTGAACGGTAGCTGCTTTCAACTGCTGCATTACCTGTCAAACCGTCACTATAATCGTGTGAATGTGTGAATGTTCGTACTCTTTCGTGGCTACGGCCGACTGCACCAATTCCGTATGCATGTCATCTTGTTGACAGAACAAATTGATTATAATATAAAAAAATGCTTTTGTATAGCACCCTGAGAGAGAATTTGTTTGTCCATGCATCTTAATATGTTGGCCTGGGATTATTTCAACTGATTAGTGGTAATAGCATTAACATGCTCAATTTCAGTATGCATAACTACACCAAGGATAGTTCATACGGAGGGAGCACGTTTTTCTAGGAAGCAGATGTGTTTTTAGCTTCGTTTTAAATATCGTCATGTCAGGGTATGCTGTGACATTAGTCGCTAGCGAGTTCCAGGCTTCGGACACCCGCAAACTGAATGCACGGTCTCGAAGGACTTTTTTAAGTTGGCTAGAGGCACAAAATCGACCAGTTGTAGATGTGGGTGATAAGTAAGACCGGAAAAGAGAACGAATGAGCCTAAAGGTTAGTTGCATGTTAGTTCCCAAGGTTAGCCTCGATGAGCTGCTTGATTGGGAGCCAATTCAGGTCGGAAAGCAGTGGTATAATGTGGCAGTTAAAACGTTCGCAACAGACAAAGCTAAGAATACATTTTTGCACAAGCTAGAAGAGTCTTACTGCACAGGCAGAAAGACTGACTGCAGAGGTCTGAGGATAGCTATCTGTTGTACCCTTACATTGCCACCAGTAGCAGTTCCTTTTTAACATCATTACTAAGGTTCCTTTAAAGGGATTTAGTTCTCATAGGTTGCTATACAAATTAGTATTTTTATTTTCTTATAATATTTACTTAACCAGCCCAAGGTTTTTTCATTCCATCACAGCCATTCTCGGGTTTTTACTAACGTCCATCCTGAACCTCGTTTATGCTACCATCCCTTATTTCTGCCATGACGTAACTGCTTATGGATATCGGCACCTAAACGGTCACAAGTAATATACAAAAGCAGAACGCGACCCTTAGGTGAACTGTGCTATTGCGTAATTGCATAGCTTCACCGACTATTCCTGTGGCCTAAAGTTATAAAATAGGATATTCCTTTTTCTTAGCTGTGGGTTTAGTCATCAGCTAAACTCAGTAATACGCTGTTTCACATATTGAACATTGAATATACTTTCCTAAAAGCGATAGGTATGACAGCCGTACATAATTTGCTTGTTTAGGCACGGTGGCATGGTAGAATTCTGCCACTTATTGTGACGTTTGGTGACATCAGAGGTGCACAGCTGTGGCTTGCAGAAACTGGATGCCCTTTCAACATGCTTGTGGATCGTGAGAGACAACTGTACTCCTTTTTTGGGATTCGTCGCTCTGTCTCTATGGTAAGTTTCTGGCACCAGCAACATGCTTTTGAGCACCAATGAGGTTGTTTTCTAGTTGTTTCGTCAATCCACTGGTCCTTGATTCTTGTGGACTGTGCTGGCAGATGATTGCCTTGCAGATGCTGGCCGATATTGAGCTCTTGTCATTTACAATGTCCATAGTTTGTTTGTGACATGCGCTTGGACGTCTCTGCCCTATTGTGCGAGATCACTATAGTGCCAAGAGGCACTTTGTGCACTCTTGCATAATTGCCAGTAGAAAGTCGGGTGGTTTTTTCTGGTTTACTTGCCAGATGGATTCATATCTAACTGAACTGTTTCACCAGCTTCAGCCTATTCATGCCCTGAGAGCCTTTATCGACAATAAATTAGCTGTTCCATTCCTACGCTTGAAGGGTAGGTAGGAATGGGAGTCAGCAATAGAGCATTGGAGACAGAAGCTTTTGCTCTGCAGGTTCTGGACTATCGAACTCACTTCCACAATCCTTGCACAACGACATATATTCTCCTGTTGCCGAGTGTAGCACATCATTTCTACCGTCCTGAGCTGCTACTTCTATGCTGCTCACTTCCTTGAGTGCCTTCCTGACTCAGCTATAATTTTTTGTGGTTTTTACGCTCAGACGGAAGCATCGGTGACGACACGGAAACTCCGAATGGGCCTCCAACAACTTTGTATTTTCTAACGCTCGCAGCGAAACGACTCACGTGACCGTTCTCTCCTGCACCAGGGTTCCCACTGGCTCCTTCTCTGCAGGCCGTGACTCACCCTCGATAAAACGTAAAAGCATAAAATCGCTGCAGCTCCATAAGACCCCGATTCTCACTTTCTCTTTGTTTCGTGAGATAAAGTCCTTCTGCTACCGAATGAGTACCGAAAGCCGAATAGGCTGAGAGTGCCTGATGATAACTCTCCTGCATAACATCCGCTTCGTCCTCGTGGCTTTGTGGAGTTAAAGACAGGGATACATTACTTTACATTCCCCATACATGCTTGTGTCGCGTTGATGACTGGCCTGTGTATTGGCACCTGTTTGCAATGTCGCAAGCTAATTTGTCGGGTTGGAGGAGGGCTGAGCGATGCGCGTTGACACAAATGTCGGAGTTGGTGGCACATTCAGCCAGCGTTCTCGTGCTTCGCATGACAGGTTTGGAATACGGCTACTCTGATATACTATGCCGAGCAGAAACTGAGTGGCCGTGCACTCCCCAAAGCCTATGCAGACGTCGAGGACGATCCACATCAAATGGGAGGCGACGTCCTGCTAGATGCAGTCAGTGGAAAAGTGGTGCTCGTCCACCGCAGCCAGACTCCTACCGACAGACCTTCGGTCGATCAGCTTCTGACAGTGGTCAGTTCGGAAATAATATGATGCATTGATGCTTTCGTGTATTTGCCATGCCATGGATGATAGACCGACTGTAAACCACGTGCAGTGGACATTCTGTTTTGACTGTTATGGATGGATTCGATTTGCATCGCCACATTCTGTAGGCATTGGTTTAGATTCATTCTCTATAAAGCTGCCTGTGCCTGATCTCCATGCACAGGAAGTCTTTATTGCTAATGCCGTCTTCCCTTTTTTTATACAATTGCTGGCTCCGGCACGCACGCATCTCCAGGATGGTACCTAGAACGAGAGCTTTTTTCCGTCGTCTTTTTGTTAGTGCAATGTCACTCTTACACTGTCACCCAGTTGGCAGTTTACCGAACTGCTAAATGTTGCATGCGGCAAGATACCTCAGCGTTTCTTGCGATTCATTGTTTACTACGGATTGTGACAGACAGACAGACGGATAGTTAAAGCATGCCACAATGTAGGCCCCTGCCTGCTTAGCGGTTTGCTATCTAACTGCCGATCCAAAAGCATGTGCCCCGAGCACAAACTTGTAGCTGTTGACAATGCCGAAGAAGTAGTTTGGACCTCTCGAAGCTCTTTGACATTATAAATGCCTCCGGTTGGCTGTCAAGCATTACCGTAGAAGGTATCAAGATGTTTCTGAGAGGCATTTTGAAAGTAGAAGTCAAGGATAACCACTGCCGAATGCACGAATAACCACTCTCCGGCTCAAGAACTTGCGAAAGACATACATTTGTGTTTGCCTAGCCAAGCCATGTTAAGCACCCAGCAGTTTTTGCCCCTAGAGTGATTCTTTGCACAATTTGTACCCAACGATGCATCGTGGGTTTTGAAAAAAGCCGCTGCTTTATAAAAAGGTTTCCACGGACTTCCACTTTCGATTTCTTCTACTCGGGGTTCTTACGTCGTGGACTTGTATTGTAGTGTAATGCATCTCTGTGTAACTCACAAAGATCCCAAGTGGGTGTTACGATGGAGAGTTTTTTTTTATAGGGCACTGAAAGCCAAAGCGGCTTTCGGTATGCAAATGGTAGCCAACAGACTTCATCTCACATAGTAAAGAAACAGAAGAATCGCTGAGTCGGCAGGGCAGCCGAGGATGGGATGTGAGTAGCATGGAAGAAGCAGCTCAGCACGGCTGGAAAGGTGTACCACAGTTGGCAGCAGGAGAGTAGGCGTTGCATTTTGGACGTGAGTTTCACAGCCTAGGACCTACAGAGCTAGTCTCTGTCGCCAACTGTCTTTTTAAGCCAAGGAATGGAACAGCTAAACGATTGTCTGTAGCGGACCTGAAGGTACAAGGAGGCTGAAACGGGTGCAGCAGTTCGGCTAGGTAGGAAGGAGAGAAGCCATGATAGGCCTTTTAGCTCGGCGTAAGAATTTCACTCTGCATCCGTTGATCGACCAGGAGCCATCGCAGCTCCCGCAAAAGAGACACGTGGCTGAACCTCTTGTGATTGTTTAACTAGCCTTGCAGCCATATTCATTACCAGCTGCAGTGGCCTGGTGGCTTTTTTCGGTAGCCCCACCAGAATGGAATTGCAGAAATCCAGTCTAGGCAGAACCAGGGAGCTAGTTTAATTGTTTGAAAGCCGCCGTGGTAGACAGTCTCTATTCTTAGGGATCGGTCGTGATGGCTAAATGTAGAGGCAGTCATCTTAATGACGCTTTCAAAATTTAGGCAGATTCGAAGACAACGCCTAAATTACAAGCACTGCAATATAACTAATTAGAAGAGAAAAGTCTGTTGTTGCGGCCGTACGCTTGGGATGTCCTATGAGCAGGAGTTTGGTTTATTGTCATTTAGTTAATAATAATAATAATAATAATAATAATGAACTTGATAAAGCGCCCTCATAGAACTCAATCTCTCTATAGACGCTTTACATTTGCTGCAAAGGGAAATGCAACTGAATGGTGAGTAATAACTTGATTGATAAGCAAAAAAAATGAATTACATGGTTAGGGGTGAATGCACAGGGTCAGCGTGCAAATGTGGTTAGTGGCAGCATGCAGTGTCAGCACGAATAAGCACGTGAAGGACGAATCACAGGGACCCACTAAATGCTTTCCCTAAATAGGTTTGTTTTTAAGTTCTTTGTTAATGGAAGCTAACCAACATCCAGTATCTAATGTCTGCATTCAAGCATTCAGTTTATGAGCAACTGCGGTAGGTTCCGACGGTTTAAACGACAAATACAGCTGGGCATCGCCCGCATAGAAGTGATGGCCGATCTCATATGGACTGACTTAATTTTCCCAGAAGGTCGGTATAAATAATGAGAAGGGACGCTTGTTGAACTCCACGGATGACTGCTCTACGAGATGAGACTTGACCAGACCACCAGATGACACGGTTAGAAAATGACGGGACAAGTCCGGTTTGAACCACACCAGTGTCTCGACTGCCAGACCGATCGTTCTCTATCGTTAAGGTAAGATATCATGACCAATAGTGTCGTAGCTTGCTGATAGATCAAGCAGGGCCTGGGCAGTAACGCCGCCGTCATCGTTGCTACTTAAGATGTCGACGGTCACATCTAGAGCAGTTTCTAAGACAGCAAGCTGGGCTCGCACGAGTCAGCCGTCATTGAGCTAGCTGGTCTTTTCTCGAGAAATAAAAAGCAATGTTCTTGAAAGCGGAAAGAAGGCAGGTTATTTGCCAACAGAAAAGCGACCGAAACAAGTATTGAGATTAGTATATAAAGGTTAGCATATTTGTTTTGAGCCACCGTTACGTTGCTGGCAGTCATTCAAAATTTAGCCCGCCACGAAAGTTTTTTATTTATCGCGGTATTTTAAGTAATTCTGTGTATTCAGTTGCTGCATCGAGAGCTAATCCTGAAAAATCGGGTAGCTATCTTTGGAGGTTTTTCGATTTCATACGCAGTAAAGAACGTCCGCTGATTTCCGTGGACCTCTGAACCGGATCTGCGTTGCTTTTGACACTCAATCACTGACAGATGCACCCTTTCTGGTCACAATCTGAGTGTAAAGGGTGCATGTCGCTTTTAGTCTACTGGCTCATTTGCAATCTTGCCGTAGTAAATGTACAGCGTATTCAAAAAAATGTAAATCGATTCTTTTACGCTTATTTGGTAAATAAATGAAAAAATATGTTTGTGGGTTCGAAGGTTGATATCCTGCATTAGAATTGTATACCCAGGCTAGGTTTGGTTGGCTGGGACGGGACGGCTGTAATGAGATAAGGGTCACCTTCTAGGCCGGGTCTGACCTAAGGCATGGCTGGATGTGCAGTGGTGAAAGGTCATCGGGGCTCTAGGGAAGTTGGCCAACTAAGCCGTGATGTTGGGCGCTTCCGGTCTCGCCGAGTTATACATCTGGATGGGTTCAGGCGTGCTCCGGCGATGCGACCACGAAACGGTGGGACTGCGGAAGCCGACTCTTAGCAACTGACACGTTTGTTCGCGCTTGCTGTGTCGTCTTGCGCCCCTCTAGCTTACTTTGTGTAGGATCCTCCCAGTAGACTTGTCTAGTGCATCTTTGTGTAGCGCAGGCGATATTATAAGGAGGATTAACCTGACGGCCGTTCGTCTTGACCCAGCTCAGCGGCGTGGCTAGAGGCGGTGTAGCCTGACCATGGTGAGGATTGGCGGAAATAGCTTCTGCCCCTGAAACTCAGCTAAATGTTGGTGACCCTGACGTGACGAATATTTTAGCAACCTTCTTGATATTTGCGGCGTATGTTATATGCTTGTACATGAAATGCGTAGATAGTGACCCAGACGCCTCGCTATGCCATGTGGTAAGGGGTTTGGTGTCTTGAACTGGATTGATCGGCTCCTTCACTTGAGTTGTGGTATAGCGACACGAATAGAACCAATGCAGCAATGGCCGAGAGTTGTCATCCCAGCTATTCAATAGATCAAGAGGCGTAGTATGGGACACAAGCCGGCAAACTGTCATGTGATAAAGCCGATTTAGATGGGGTGACTCGTATTTGGTACGAACATGAAGGGCCAAGATGTCAGCGCGGCCACAGCAACTGCCGGCTTCCATAGCCGGCTGTTGGTTCCAGTACCCAGACGGTCCGAAACCAAACGCTCGAAGCCAGGTTACTGGAGATGAGCGCTGGTAGGGAGCCGCCAGGAGTCTCCTACAACCCAGGCCCAGTAACGCCATTATAGGGATTCGGAGGTGATGGGAGCGAATCCTTCGTGAACTGGTACACACGTTTCTTGCGTTTGCGAATGGGTGAGGTTGGTCTATTGGTATCCAACGGGATAAGCTAGGAATGTTTTTCCAGGGGTCAGAGGCCATGGTCAGGCTACGAGGCCTCTAGCCACGCCGCTGAGCTGGGTCAAGACGAACGGCCATCATGTTATTCCTCCTTATAATATCGCCTTCGCTACACAAAGGGGAACAAATTAAAATTCTACAGGGAGGATCCTACACAAAGTAAGCTAGAGGGGCGCAAGACGACGCAGCAAGCGCGAACAAACGTGTCAGTTGCTAAGAGTCGGCTTCCGCAGTCTCACCGTTGTACCGAATCCTCCCCAAGGGTGCAAGCGTACGCCGTCAAAGATCAGGCTAGCTGAGTAACTTTTGGATAGTCGGAGTCGACGTCTACCCCAGTCGAGAGCTTCCGCCGACAGAGGGAAAACACCAGACAACTCGCGACAGGGGGACGCGAAATATACAAGCCGTTACAACGAGCGTGCTATCCAGCTCCGCTCGGGCCTTGGGTACTCGTTAACCCATCCAGATGCATAACTCGGCGAGACCGGGAGCGCCCAACATCCCGACTTAATCGGCCAACTTCCTGAGAGCCCCGGTGACTCTCATCACTGCACATCCGGCTATGCCCGTAGGTCAGACCCCGGCCTAGCAGGTGACCCTTATCTCATTACAGCCGTCCCGTCCCAGCCAACCAAACCTAGCCCGGGTACAGAATTTTATTACACCAAACTATGCGATTAAATAAACTTCAGTAAGGCTGGTCGAGAAAAATTCACACTAGAAAAAGCGTCACGCTATTTTTACTTTAATATCTCCTTCGCAAAGACTAAGTGAGTGGTATTCCGGATGTAATGTATCTCTGTCTGTAACTCCACAATGCCATAAAGACTATGTGAGTGTTACGCAGGAGAGCTTTGCATAGCGCACTCACAGCCTAAGCAGCTTTCGGTACGCATTGAGTAACCAACAGACTTCCTCTCACGAAACAAAGAGAAAGTGGGAAGCATAACAGAGTCAGGAGAGCAGTTGAGGTAGTGAGTAGCATGGAAGTAGCAGCTCAGGACGGCTGAAAAGGATGAGCCATAGTTGGCAGTAGGAGAGTAGTTGTTGTTGCGTAAGAATTGTAGAAGCGAGTTCCACAGTCTAGGACCTGCTGAGCTTAAGCTTCTGTCGCCAACGGTCTTTAAGCGGAGGAATGAGACAGCTAATTTATTGTCTACACAGGACCGGAGGGCGCGAGAGGCTGAAACTGATGCAGCAGTTCAGCTAGGTACGAAAGAGCCAAGCCGTGGCGGGCCCTGCGGGTCAGCGTAAGAACTTTGCTCTGTATCCGTTGCTCATCCGGCATCCATCCTAGCTCTTTTAGCAAAGAAGGCACGTGCTCATCCCCTGGGACTTGAATGGGTACCTATTCTGAATTCAAGGCATAGGCGGCGTTCGCTCTGGCAAGAGGAAGTGACCATCATGAATCTCACCATGCAAAGAAAAACGGGAAATATTGCTGGGTAGCTACGTTGAGTCAGGAGAGGTAAGTAGTTAGCAGTAAGAAAGTGGCAGCGGACCGCCGCTGGATAGGAAAGGCAGTAGGAGCTGGCAGTATGAGTAAAGATATATAATCGTGGGAAACATCTGCGATTGAGAGTTACACATCCTAGAACTCACAGATCGAGATAAAAATTGTTAGTCTGAGTTTAGAGAAAGGGATGGCTAATGTGTTGCTTTTAGAAAATCAGGAAATGTGTTAGCGAAATTTGAAGCGCCTTAATTATTTTGAAAATGCAGTAGAGCTGGTCCCACGGTCTCAAACAAATGAAGTAGCAAATCCAATGAGGCAAAAGAGGATGTCTATCATACAATGAATTAGTATTTAATATTAAAAGTACCTTCAACTGCTTGCAAGAAAGGGCATCTGTAATTCTTCAGCGTAAGTCAGAGCGATCTCATCATCTGCAGAGCTGCTTGTATGTAGCTTTGAACAAAGCTAAGGGAGTTCGTTCGTCATGTCTCGCATGTATGCTTTAACAAACTCAATGGGATCAAATGAAAGCGAAACGGAAAATATCTCGGATTCTAATTATAGAAAAATAATATTAGTCATTTCTACAGCACTTTTAAGAGAGAATTCTCTTTCTAGGTACTTGTACATATGCTGCAGAGGAAGTGGGCCAATTGGTTAGTGATAGCATGCACCGTGTCAGGGTGCCAAAACCACGAAAAGGACACCGTACGAACCGAACAAATGTAATGAGGAACGATTGCGTTTTGTTAGCCTCTTTCTAATTGTCATCAAATCGCGGGATGTCGTGACGTAAATCGTGAGTTCAAGACTTTTGAAAGCATTGAAACTTGAAGCCGGTCTCTGAAGGATTTAAAGTTTTTCAGAGGTATAGCTAAACGACTTGAGTCAGAGAAGAGAGTGGTATCATGCGCAGCCTGATTCGGAAAAATTCAGAAGGTGAAGGCTGAGCAAGAGAGTGAAGCGACCTGAAAGTGGGCGACCGAAACTCGCAATCAGTGCACTACTTGATGAGAGGCCAGTGCATGTTTGTAAAAAAAACTTGAAGAACTATGGCATGTACGATAATCCCGTCAAAATAGCTTAGCTGCTCGGCATAACTGCGTGCGTTTTGTTGCTGCACAGGCAGGAAGACCTGCGGGTTGCTAGTACCAGAAGTCTAGTAAAAATGTACCAGTGCACGAAACGGCTTGGCTGTGTTATCGTAATCTAAGCCGATCCCAGTTATTTTTTCTGCAGTATGTAGTTGATAGTGAGATTGTGGAGCTGATGCGATCATCCAGTGAAAGTTCATTGGAGCGGGGCAGTGCCAATTTTCGCGCCGGAGCTACAGAAGAATCGCTTGCTGAGCCCATTTTGACACTTAGGCTCACAAATTTCTGAGTAGCACTAGTTTTTCCCCATCTAGTAAGTTCGTACGTCAATTTCACAAATATTTCTGCCACGAAAAGGCGAATATGGCGGCGCCAATGCTTGTTGCGGGGGAGCTGAGTGAGCTCGAAGAGCCGGAAGGTCGACGGCGGGATCACCAAACGCAATCTCGGCCGTCATTTCTATTCCGACGGCACTCGACGGCATCTATCTGTTGGTTCATCTAATCGCTGCTCGCTATCTGATTCGCTTTAATTTTCGTGCAGCCTGAATCGACGACATACGCTCTTGAATGGTTACTAACATCCCAAAGATTAACGACGATAAGATTAACCTAAGAGTTACGGGCAAGCCTAGCGTCTCCCTACAGTTTGAGACCCTCCTCCACAAGATTGGTTCATCTCGCAGCAGTCCCCCGCGACGCAACTCCATCTTCTGGGCGTGCCAAACGACTTGTTATTAGATGAGCAGATTGCCGCCTCTGTCAAGTCGGTCTACTTTCAGCTGAAGAACCTTGCCAAAAGTAGGGCCAGCTAGAACAAGAGTACTACAGCCATGCTCGTTCAAGCGTTTGTGACGTCGCGTCTAGATTACTGCAACTAGCTTTCTTAGAGACTGCCGGCCTGTGTCATTAATTGTGTGCAACCGACACCAAAGTTCGTCGGCCTGTGTGCAAAGGCTTAGCTGCCACATCGTTCCACTTTTTTCTGCACTTTGCTGGCTCCCTATCAAGCATCGAATTGACTTCAAAGTCGTCCCTCTACCTACAGGTTGCTTTAGTTGCTTGCACCAGCCTTTCCAGCCTACCTCAGTGCTCTAGTGTGCTCTCACATCGCCCGCCCCTCGTTTCCTAGTCGCCCGTCTTGCCGTTCTAGCACTAAATTGAAATGTTTTGGTGATCGAGTCTTCAAATCGTATTGAAATGTTGACCTGCTGCATCATGACAGCAGACTGCTAAGATATCAATCGCGGTTCGTGAATTAAAGCGACTGGGACCGGTTACTCAGAAATAAATGGTTAGCTACTACAAAGTTACCAAAGTTTAGGTGTTAGGTACTCACAAATCCTGGAACTCACACCCGACTGACGTCACGGCATCTCCTGATATGACGACAATTAAAAAGAAGCATAAAACGTACCTGCTTATTACAGTATTTAGTGGGTCCTCGTGATTAATCCTTTGTATGCTCACGCGTGCTAATACTGCGCCTGCCGCAGCTAACCTTATCTACATGTCCACCCAGTGCTTGTCACATCTTACAATGCCATGCTTGATGACCTTGCGAATGTTACCTCTAATCGCACGGTCATGCTTGTTTTACACCATCTGTTAAGTGCCTAGAAAGAGATTCAGTTCTCTGTGGGCGCTATACAAATGCATCATTAGACTAGGTGGAAAAAACCCAAGTCACTTAATAGTCAGGCAGCTGCTCTCTGGAGCGGCAACCGAAGCAGCGGCTGAAGCGCCGGATCGGTCATATCAGAACTGTCGGATATTATTAACGTTTCCTGAAAATTATAATAGCGACCATGTACCGGCCTTGTCGCAATCGATGGTTGGCGGAACGAAAGCTTAATTCATGCAATGGGCAGTCGGCCACGCTTCGGGCAGCGAGTCGTGCCTCAGCGCTTGAGCCGGGCAGCTGCCTCGAGGCTTTGCCTTGCTCTGCAGTTCTGCAGGCGGCGCTCCGGTCGCCGTCCGAGAGCTGCACTCAATGACTGCTGCTGCTGCAGCTGGACGCCAGTCGATCTCCGTCGGTGTCATACGGACTTCTCTCGCCACGCTATGGATTTATTATACTAAGGTATGGGCGACCTTCATGGCCGCAGTGCTCCGCCACAGCTACTGCCTGCGTTGTTGCTTGAATTGATGCAGGCGTTAGCCGTGCTCCAAGGTTAAGGGCTTCGCCGCCAAGGACTAGCACCGCTACGAGCCTTGTGCTTGCGTCTACGGACATTTTCGCAACCGCTGCTACAGCCCGTTTGTGACACCACCCGCAATCACTTAGCGTCATTTAAAATCGTAATAACTCATTTGTATAGCGTCCCAAGAGAACCTAATCTCTATTTAGGCGTTTCACATATGCCTCGGGGCTCGAGCCCGCAACCTCAGTCAGACCTCGGTCGGGGCGAGCACCTTAATTATTATTAAAAATCGTAATGCGTATACATGGCCCTTTCGCTAGAGCACGGCGGCGGCTGCCGGTCGAACTGTGTGTATAATATGCTCACAATTCTGGCTTACTGTATAGGTCTGCTGAGGTTGTGCTGCTTCCCACTTCGCTGAATAGCTATGGCAATGCCGCCACCTTGTGCCCTCGGGGCCTTTAGCCACTATGCCGAGCTGGTTTGGCCAAGGGGTTAAGGTGCTCGCCCGACCAAGGTCTTGCTAAGGTCGTGGGCTCGAGCTCCGCGGCAAACGTGAAGCGCCTGAATAAAGATTTAAGTTCTCCCAGGGCCCAATACAAATGAATAATATGCTATATATATATATATATATATATATATATATATATATATATATATATATATATATATATATATATAATTCATTTATGTAGCGCCCCAAGAGAACTTAATCTCTATTCAGGCGCTTCACATTTGCCCCGGGGCTCGAGCCCACGACCTCAGTCAGACTTGGTCGGGGCGAGCACCTTAACCGCTAGACCAAATATAGCTCTGTATTTTCCACTTACGAACCGTCGATGGCTGATGCTTTTAAAAATGTTTATCTCTCTTTCACAACTCTTATGCATCGATGTCGTCATGTTCTACTGGTGCTGATTCTGGCCATTTTCTTTCCGATGATTCTTGCTCTTACTTCCTTGACTGTTCTCATACTGCCGCCGGGCTTCCAATTTTGCAGCATTGCATGCAATGTGCCTTGTGATCCAACTAGTGCTCGCCAAAACCCTTTAGGTTATACGTACAACCTTCAGATCCACAGGCTCCAAAGTGGCCAAAAAGCCATAAGTAACAGTGACGTACAATTATTTAAAACCCAAGCGTCAAAGCATGCAGAGTTTTCGGGTGCGATCGGGCAACATTTATAATACTCGCTGCTAAGGACTATATGCCCGCTGAAAAACAGTAAAGTCGCGAGTGCTGCTGTCGCTACTCATTGCTCTCGTAGAAGACGCACGGGCCGTTGCAATATCTAAGTCTGGCAGGCGCACCTAGCTGCCAACACGACGGACGATAGCAGCTAGGACTGTCTGTCCCGATTGGCTACGATGAAGCCGCTCACGTGAGCCTGCCGCTGTGCTTTTTAAAACTAGGCACCCTCCACCAGGCGGACGAGGCAGGTGACAAGAGTCCGTGCACATGCGCCGTGCACTCCATCGCCTCGCCAGGGTTAGCAATCACTGTACACTTATTCGACGACTCTCACTGCCGATGCTGCAGAGCAGCTGACGAACCGATCGTGACTCGATCGTGCGAGCAGTCTCTCTCAGCCTCTCTCTTTCTGACTACAGGAACTTGATGTCGTTGCACGAGTCGTCCTCTGCCGGTCCGCCCGGACAGGCGCATGTCCGTGCGTACTGGGACACGGGCAGACACAAGTAGCGGCAGCCGCCGTTGTCGTACGCACAAGCGTTGGTCCCACTGAAGCACTGCCCCGGCACGGCCGCGATGCCGTGACCACGTCCGTAGCCGCCAGGAGGATAGACGAGGGACTCGCCAAGCTGCGAGCCTTGCCGGCTCTTGCTTTGCACCGACATTCTGAAATAGCGAAGCTTGCCGTGTACAGCGATAGCCCGAGTGGCTCAGCGTCTGATCTGTGTGGCGCAGGAAATCTGCTGACTAGTTACAAGCATTGAGCTTGGGCCATCCGAGCGTTACTTACATGTGCCAGTCGGTCCAATAGAAGACGTCACGGAATGTGGCCAACGCGAACGGATAGGATGCCAAGTCGTAGACGGTTCGGCGCTCACTACCATCGACTCGGATGCACTCCACTTTTTGGTTACCTAATTAGACACAACGAAGTGTGACGACAGCTTGCCTCAAAGATGCAGACGCTTCTGGTGAGTCAGCAGCCGTGCATAGAGGAGCAGATTCTTAAAATTTTATTAATTGTAGGCTTCCTTTTATGACGAGCATGGCGCGTTTCTAACAACATCAAGCTTAGTTCTGTAGAATCAAAGACCAGAGCCCAGTGACATTGCATTATTACTTGATAAAAATCCTGTCAAAAGGCCGGTCACTACTAAAGAGCAATCGGGAAGGCTGGATATGCCCATGCGGTATACCAGCCGGCAGGCTAGGTCTTATATGCAGAGTAAAATGATAAACTTGAGAATTGGCTTCCGGTATTGCCTTAAGCCCTCGGTAACTTCAGTTTACGAAATACAGAAGGCATCATACAGAGAATAACCCTCGCTAGACTGAGAGAAAAGGTATCACTTAGATTAGCTGAGCCTTCTACTTAACCGATCACAGAAGGTAAATCCATCAGCTCGACGTTACCTCTACTCGCATCTCAGCCCAAAGCAGTGAGCAAGTACTGCCACAGAACCACTTAAGGCATTTCTTATCAGCATGTCTTCAGATATACAAAGGTATTGGAACGTGCACGAAGAGGTCAAGCACTGCAAGATATAACTTACCAGCATCTGCCCAGCAGATTTCCTGCCGGAAAGGGTCAAAAGCCAAGCCGTTGGGCAAACCAAGACTTTTACCGACCAATATCTGCCTATTCGAGCCATCTAAATTTGCAACTTCTATCTTGGGGGCGATCCGGTTCCAATCTGTCCAATATAGCTTTCTACAAAAAACCACAAGATGGCACTTTGTCGAGGTAGTTAGGAAGAGAAAGTAAACGTGCAAATAGCGTCTAATGTGCAGTCACAGTGCAAGCAAGTGCAATTATGTGACAGTCTAGCTGGTGCTAGAACGACCGCACTTTCTCGTGAACATACTAATGTCTCTGTATATCAAGTCTGGGGACGAGGGACAGGCCACAATTTTTCAGCAACCGTTTTTTAATTTTGCCCGGGAAAATCACGAGTGGGGACGAGGAAAAGGCCACAAGTTTTCAGCATTTTTTTTTTTGCCAGGGGAAAGCAAGAGCAAGAATAATGAGCTAAACCATGTCAACTAACCTGTTCAAATTAAGTTAGGTCTTGACTATAATAATAGGTCGTTTGTATAGCACCACCCTAAAGGTACTAAATCATAAAATTGTGTCTAGCAATTGCCAGCATAATACAACACACATTCATCAGCTCTCACAGACCAATTGCGGGTGTTACGTTTTTGTGGCCACTCTCGACTTCTCGCCAAGAATTAGCATGGGTACATAATTCTTGAAGCTGGGTGACGACGCTTCTGTAAAGTTTGATACTTAATGCCGGAGTATTGAGATCGTCAGCGCCTGCCAAGCCACTGGGTCTCAGCTGAAGGACGAGGTGCTCACACTTCACGATTCAGGTCTTCACTTATGTCGTGCAGCAGCAGCAGCTGGCAATCGTCTCTTGTTTTCTCGAAGCACAGATAGCGGTTAATGCTCTTCTGCTGCCATACAAGTGATAACGATTGCCGCCCTTTTGCCATTATGGCCAGCCTTTACCGAAGAATCATTGTGCCTAGGTACAAAGAATGTGCCCAGGGGGCCGAATTTCGCAAAGACGACTCCTAGCTTGTGGCACCTACAGTGTGTGTATGTATAAATGCATATAGTTATTCGGTAGAGGTCATCTTAAAAGCGATATGGCAATTTAAAAAATGCTAAACTTGATCGCAAAAATAATATCTGGTATTTATCAGCACAGGTATTTATTTTGGGTACTCTGGTCTTAAGAACTATCCGGGTAAATGCTTCGGTCTATGACGATTGTGAGTTATCAGATACAACTCAGCAATTGACATCACTGCCACTATACAAATGAGGCTGTTCAATAAGCAAAGCGTAGTTACAGAATGGACGTGGTTAATCTCACTAGCAATCTGCTACTTATGAACAGCCGAGTATTTGTTTGATAGATTATATAGGATAGTAGCAGAGCATTTTCCAGAAGTAGAGTAGCTTGATTTGTTTGGTTATAGCCAGCCTTTGGTTGGAAGTAGATTTGCCTTCATATTAGATCAGAAGTCTTCTCCTGCTGACTTAGCCAGGATGCATCCAACATTAAACTGTACATATGCATGCGTGCTTGGATTAACTATATAGGTGGATGACACTGAGAGACATATGAGGTGCCTTTTCCCATGACGGCTATGTAGTCTATATATTAGTATTTTTAATGGTGATCTTGACAAGGATTCTAAACACTTATATGACTTCCAATTCTTTATTACTTGAGAAACATGCACTTGCTTCCTTGCCAGATTACTATCATCGGATGACTTTGCGTCATCAGCAGGTGAGCTACATTCTCATTGACAAGAGCTATGCAATTTTGGCATCTGGTCTTTTCCAAGCGTTATGATATGGTACCTATATAAGCACTTTAACGTCACAATATGGCAGCTGCTTTTTTTCCCTTTGCTATTTCCACCTAGTAAGCAGCTTGATAGGCAGTGCAACTACATTCGATTTAGGTAAGATGAAAATTGGAACAACTCTGAGCGTGTGATACGGAAATGGTTTAATTTAACGCCTGGTAGACCATGAACGACAGCTGAAGCACACCTTGTAGTAAAATCCTTAATACGGTCCACAGACACATTATTCAACCACAAAACGATTCCTATTACACCGAATATATGTCCCAGGCTTACATATTTCTTTAGCTTAGCAGTAGCAACAAATATAAATCCTGCAATCCGAATTATAAGCAGCGTGCAGTTTCTTAGCATGTTCTAGTTCGCAGGAGTATTTTGGGCATATAAGTATAATGGTTTAACGCTTAGTAATTTCCACTTTACTCACTACACTGCCCTTTCCTCCCCCATCGGTCAGCATTTCTCTCCCACTCCTTATCTTGTTTCTCTCTGCTCTCGTACAAGAGAAAACTCATTCCAACAAACAGTAAGAAAGCAAGCTGTCAGCTTCCTGACCTCAGGTCAAATCACAAAAACCACGTGTATTGCTCCTGAGAGGGTTGCTGAGTCCGAGTTAGGAGAATGCTGGTCTCAGTGCATATCCCTTTTTGATAGCTGTATCAGGGAAGATGGTCATGCTATTCTGATGGGCATGCATCTTTATATGTTGGCATCTGCTAGAAGGCCTTAAATGCTTACCCGCGAATAGGATCGACTTGAATGCCCCTGGGATTCACCAGACCAGCACTGACGAGCACCTTCCTGTGGCTACCGTCCAGTCGCGAAACTTCAATGCGGTCGAACCCCGAGTCGGTCCAGTAGAGATTGCGGCTAATCCAGTCAACTGCCAATCCTTCTGGTGACGACAGGCCTACAATAGTGGAATCTAGGCATACATAACCAGTCTGCCTTAAGCACCAGCAGTTTATCGGCACTCGTTATTGTACAGTGGTAGAAAATTCGTTTGCATTGGGCTGGCTCATATCACATAAAGAATCAGTATGACAGACAGCCGAACACTGAGTTAATAAGAAGACCCTTCTAGGTACATATTATGCATATAGGTACCTAGAAGATATTGAAATTTCAAGTTCAAAATTTCGATCGAGTCTAAGAAAATCAACCCAAAAGTTTGAATCTGACTACCATGAAGGCTGTGGTGCAAAACGACAGTCTGTCATCATGGGTAGAGCCTCCCTCAGTCAGAAATAAGTTTGGCATAGTTGGTTGATGGTGTTCCACCTCCCTCTTTGCAAAAGTCTTTGCTCTTAGCATTCCAGCTAATTCTTCACCACATGAATATAAAAGTGGGGTCACACCCGAACATTTTAAATTACCCGAGGTGATATACTAATATCTTATACTAATATATGTACTAATATCTATCCGCTATACTAATATCTGTATCTTAATCAGTGACCTGTATTAAAGGCGACTAGTCTTATTTACCTTTGGGTTCGAGTTGCAGGGGCTACGTTTATCTTCTGCAAGTGTGTGGTCATATTATTTGAAAATTTTATGGTCTCACTTTCCTGTGTATATGGAGAAGTTGTGCAGTTGAGTTTATTGTAAATACGTCTTCATGCTTGGTATGAGCCTATATACTTACAAAGTATCACATACCCCTCGATTGTTGATTGGGACTTGTAAGTGCTATAAAAGTACATGTTTCCTAATGTATTCATTCAAAAGAAGTGTCGACTGTCTGGGTATAATGTCAAATCGTGAAATGGCCCTATGTTACTAATATTGTCCTACGGCCCACTCGTTTCCAAGGGTTGTGACAAGACTTACTACCAGTAGCCATTAATGTCAAAGCAGAGCTAGCAACTGAGCACCCGTCAAGATCAGCAAACTCAAGGAAAGTATAGATCGTGAAAGGTCGATCGTAGTGAGTCAATACGGATGTAGCACAGCCTTTCCACTGACAAGCCCACCAGTGCCTTCGAGTGGGCAGTCAAAATAGTGAAACGAATGATGCTAGCCAATAGGAGAAAAGGCAAGCCAAGACAATTCGGGTCAATTCCTGGCCAAGCCAGTGATTCGGAACACACCCCGGCAGGATTCGCTGTGCAGTCCAGCCCAAACAACGTTTGACAGGCTCACCCGCTCTATCGTTGCCCACCTCAACGGTCAATCTCTGCCCCAACGCTGTCAAAAGGCACCACAACTCCAAAATCTAACTCCACGACTCCAAAATCTTAAGGTCTGAGCTCACTTACATCAGCCTACCAATCTATTTCAGGATGGTGCCTACTCACAAGCAGCTTCAAGAAGGCACCGTCGTGGCCATTACCCCGAGAACAACAATAATGCTAGATAAGGAAGGCTCTGCTCAAGGTCACATTTACGGCCAGTGCCAGACAATGCCAGTACTAACCTCTAACGATAACCGTGACGTCATTTGGGCTGCCAAGTGTGGCACGGCTGATGGTCTTCGTGACAATATCAGACCAGAACACATACCGATCTCGACAGTCGACAGCAACCCCGATTATCGTCTCATCTAAAAGCATGAATTGCCAATAAGTCAGTTGGCAAGGAAGCATTCAGCCAATGTCATTAGGATGCATCAACAAACAATGTACACATATGCACACTTTTCATAAAAGTCCTAAACAACAACGCGATTACTTTTAAATTGCTTTAAACTGCTAGTGGGTCTTCAAGCCTGCTGCATTGACCACTGCTGGCTATGATTGTGTTGACACTTTTGAGAGATAATGAGCTGAAACATAATCAGCGATAAAAAAAAAGATATTTTTTCGCACAATCGTGGAGCCTATTGCACAGCACTACTTGTCTGCTCAAAATGGACAGTATGGTAGAGCTGTAAATTGAAGGACAGTGTGCCGTTTCAAGTAGCAACAATTATCACGGCTGCATTGTACTAAATTATTGCTTCCAACCAAAAAGAAATTGTTTACATAGAGACCCGCTGGCTGCGGGTCACAAGTAGGAGAACCTACTCTTTCTGTACAACAGGCGTTTTCCCTTGTCACCAGTCGCAGCGGCTGCTAATGGAATCTGCAGTAGTGACGGGCCTTGTGCCATTAGCAAGTAGTTTCCGCTATCCTGTGCAGCTGAAAAAAGAAACAGCCGGCATGTGAGAAGGCAGAGTAAGTACTCTCGTAACAGGCGGCATGTGAGAGGATGGAATAAATACTCTCGGCTAAGTCAGCTAAGGATGCCATGCACCATCAACCACCGCACTCTCAAAAGCAAAGACAGGTTGTAAAGAGCATGCTGCTCAGTCGTACAAGTTGTTGTAGATGCTATACAGCAGCCACTCAGCCAACCTGTGCCTGAGACACAGTTTCAGGTTCCCAAATCACGTTGCAACAGGGAGAAGGATCGGCAGACGGCACTCTTTCGACCGGAGCAGCGAAATTCGTCAACCCAATGCAAGATTCTTGATAGCATGGGAATACTCTACCGAGAAGTGGCTGAGAGATAATTCGCATGTATCTGGTTGCTGTCGAAGATCTTATTTGGCAGGGCACCTTCTTCGTAAACCTTAGAGGCAGCCACTAGATAGACCGTGATCGTAATAAACATCAGCAAGTACACTCACTGCTACACAGAGATCTTACGACAGTTTACTTGAGACCTACTACTAGGAGTTAATTAAACTCACTCCCTTCGGGTTAGCCCGAGCGGTAGAACTTTGGTCCCACAAAGAAATAGCTGCATGACTGACTGCAGTTGTCGGAGGGAAAGTGTAAACATCCTATCCCTGAAATATCGCATCCTCTAATGGCTCCCTGGATGACCTACAGCTATTTACAACTACGCTCTGACATCTCTCTCTCTCTCTCTCTCTCTCTCTCTCTCTCTCTCTCTCTCTCTCTCTCTCTCTCTCTCTCTCTCTCTCTCTCTCTCTCTCTCTCTCTCTCTCTCTCTGAGGTAGGACCTAACTCAGGTAACTCCTCTCTCCTAACTCAACTCAGTTTTGCATTTTACCAGTGAATCTTAGGCGTGCAGAGGCAGTCCAGGGGGATCTAGTTGTCAATTTTGTCAAATGCTGCTAAGAGATATGGGAGAGCTAGCAGACAGGCCCTACCCTGATATGCATTTTTCTTTAGGTCTTTATCAACCAGAAACAGACCAATTTCTGTGTAGTGATTAGATCTAAATACAGAGTGGGGCTGGCTAGCAAGACCTGATGAACAGTTCTATTTGTTTAACTTGAAAAAAATACTAGCTGATTACCAGCCTCTTTTTGTACAGCGACAGAAGAGCCTTGACGGCTATCACCACCGCGTGCAGTGGCAATAAAGGATCGCCCACCACAGGATTCGAACCCACGACCTCGGGGCTGAGGTCGTGAAAAGCAACCACCTTACCTAGTGAGCCATTACGGCTCACCAGGTGTGTGGCAACTACTATATCAAGTGTCTTGAATAAGAATGGCAGAAGGAAGACTAGGTCTAGACAACAAGAGATAATCAGGTTCTCGTGATATGGGTCCAGCTTTTTAATGAGTACTGTTAACAGATGCTTTCAGAGTAGAACGGACTTCACAAGTTATAAAGCCATACAAATAGAGTAAATATTGTACTTAACTCAATGCACGGAGAAGTATCGATAATAACCCTTGCTACTAGTGAGACTCCGAGATCTCCACTAACACAGTTCACTGCACACAGTAATCACAGCTATTCTTTTTCTTAGATTTCCAACGCTTATTTAGATGCCAATTTGATCCGTAAGACTAAAAAAGATTAGTCACCGAAAACTAAACAAGACCTGTATGGTAGAATAGGAAAAGTCACTGAAAAGCTATCAGAGCTATGCTGTTTTAACAAGAAAAGCACTCGAAATATGTCGATGCTATGCTTGCTTTTATCTTTCTACATTTCAGAAATAGATGGCCCCTTGGTTACTATAGCACTTTAGAAAAATTGGTTACTGCTTGGATATGCCAGGTTTGTAATACTTACGGATGCAGCGCAGTCCATCACCGGCAAATCCGGGAGAGCACAAACATACTGCATCTCCTGCTGCAGTTAGGACACACTGAGCGTTTCGGTCGCATATTCCTGGTTTCGTTTTGCAGTTCTCTGCAATTATCACAACATTCTGCAACTGTCAGCATGCTCCTGATCGGCACATTTCTGTGTACCAAAATCACAAGTACTCTTGTGCGGTGGTAACGAAAAATAGGTTTTTAATGTTAGGGACTACTTCATGGTCATCACAATTAGATAGATATGGCACACGAAAACCCCAAAAGCACTAGTATCAATGTTCAAAATTCCGAATCAATTGCTAGCTTTCCTATTGTGCCTCATACCAAGTGTAAATAAAGACAGCCTAGCTTTGGTGGCAGCCCTGCAAAACACCATTAAAGGATAAAACCTGCATTGCCTTTACATAACCAGGCAATGGCTTGCCTATGTGAATACCAAGCAGATAAAAATAAGCTGATTTAACAGAGCCTCATTTGTATAGCGGCAGAAGTGCCCATGTGTGTGTATGCAGTCTCTATATGTGTATGGAAACAAGTCTAACAGTTTCTCAATATGAACCCTGCCTCCTACAGACTGCTTCGACGAAACATGACTAGTAAACAAACACGAGCACTTGTCACTGTCATGCATTACATAATTTCAAGGAAGACGGTTCAAGCTGTAAGCCATGCACCCGTCATTCGAAAACATGTCTAATAAACTCAGTAAAGCACGTGGATTTAAATCAGGTTGGTCTGATAATTATGTTAAAAATTGCAGTGAGAACCTTACCCTGTCGTTTCGTGCAGGCATAGCCGTTTCCTTCGAAACCGTCATTGCAGACACACTGGGGTCCTTGTGTAGTCTCGATGCATCTTGCATTGACGTCGCAATTTTTTATTTCATTGCAAGTCCTCTCTCCTGGAAATATGGGTGTAGTGGCAGGTGACAAAAGAAAACTTTGCTAGCTGACAGGACAAGAAGCAAGAAGCTCCGTCGGTCAGAAGTGCCGCTTTCATTGTAATTGACTGTTCTAGTCAATCACATAATAATAAAAATATTAATAAAGGATGCTCACAACGACCCAAGATATAACCAAATCTCGTATACTGAAAAAGAAGCAAGTCAATCGGTTGGTTACTAGTTGCAGTTTCACAATGCACATGCAGCCAAAGGACAATTCACGAGGACGGCAAAAAGGCTGTGAGGAACAGGTTGATTGACAGGTTGAAACCATGGTCTGATAGCTTCTTTTTTTAAGTCGTCAACTCGGGAGATGGCGTGACATCGGTTGCATTACCCAATGCACTTTGCTGCTCGTGTGCAACTCATTGGCACTGCGATTGTCAGGTCTGTCGGTGGCTGTCCAGTCATGGCCTCTCCCTCCGCTGTTTACAACCGGTCCTGGCCACTACTGCTAAAGGAGTTTGCGTGCAGCAGAAAGAGCATCTCTTAATCCATGCCTACGTGCCCTAGAGAGGCAACGGCAGGTGTGAAGCTCCCGAAGCCCGGGTGGATAAGCAATGCTGCATGTGCGAACACTATAAACGAGCAGCATATGCAGTTACGACGTATTTAGTGCACCCTTATGTCGGACAAGTTGTCTGAGTGCTCGTCACTTAGAGCTGCAGACATAGAAACGCCGCAAAGTCACAGCCCGAGCCCTCATTTGTCACATGGTTTTGCCTTTACATCCGGCATCCATTAGGGCTGAGCGGGAACTCACGGCCGCACAACATTATTGGCGCACACGTTGCAGCCGGCCCTGAGCAGGCAGGGGCTTCTTCCCGCCTGCTTCTGCTATCCTAGGGACATTTGCTCACGCTCATCCTTTCTAAGCTCAATGTTGAGAGCACAGGCACTTGCTCCAGGCCACCCCTTCGGCCGATCGAGGAAAAAAAGAAAAAGAGGCAAAAAGAGGTGAAAAGAAGAAAGAAAAGAGAAGAAAAGAGGAGAAAAGCAGAGCACGAGGAGCTGCTGACCGAGTAGACAGAAAAGGGGACGACACGTCGAAGCACGAAGCAGGACGCCGAGGAGGAAGAAGGAGCACAAGGAGCACAAGAGGAGGACACAAACATATAGTGAAGCTTGAAATGAGAAGAAGAAGAAGAAGCTGTCTCGGCCGTGCGTCTGTACATTGCCTTACCCCAAAGAGTCGGCTATGGAGTAACATTACCTCAGTTTGGGACCCGTGATGCCAAAGGCCCTGCTGCTGCCATCAAAGCTTAAGATGTATGGCCTATGACCAGCTAGCGTGCAGGTGCTGAGACCGGAAGTGCCAATGAGCATCTGGGAATTATCGCACATCCGCCACAGAACCTTTAAAGATGAGACAAAGTAGTGTCGATCAATTTGCTGTTTCAGACGAAGCCAGAGCAGGAATAAAGCTTCGCAATCAATCTGGCCGATAAGCTGATCGTTAGCTGTAGGTGTCTGAAAATATGTACATGAGCCTTTGAAAATACTGAGTGGTCGTGATCAATCCTGCTCACCAGTTGACGGCTGACAAAACTACCCATGCATTTGGAGCTACTTTTCTCAATCTCCTAGATTCTGCTGAGGAGGAAATTGTTTTAATAGGCAGTCTAGGAAGTTAGCTTACTAATTTCCAAACGTAGATGGTCGTTAAAGGTAATGCCTAAATGCTCTTTGAGAGTGTGACAGATACCTAATTTAATGTTTATGTCATCTTGGCCACCCTATTATTTGTAAGTATGAGAAGTTATAATACATCTATGAAACTAATATCGGAGAGATTGCAGACTTATAAAATAATCATGCTGCATATATCTCTACTTCAGTGGTTCAACAGAAAAATCCCAACTTTATCTCTGACTTATCTTTCTTTAGTTCTTTGCTCCAGAAAACGCATTCTTCACATTCTGAAATTTCAGTAAAAGTTTTGATAGCCCATCTAATTCAATGTGTTCCAACATGCTTACATTGCCTCAATCTTTCTGCCTTCGTGCTCACGTTCAAGGTACTATAAAATTTAAAGGCCAAACCCCATGACCAATTTCTCTTGCGATTTAACCTTATCGACCTTGCTGTTACGACAGCCAAAATTAAACACGAGTCAAGAAACCTTAAAGTATCTTGACATTGATGCTGTCTGCCGCAAACTTGCATCCTCTGCCGTTCTGTTCTCCTACTGACCTTCAATAATTGATGCAATGCTATGGCTCGATGCTAGCCAACGTCCTAGATGAGTTTTGCACCGCTACATAAACGACAGGTTCGTCCCCTGCCCAGCCACACATTAGTAACGTTACCTTTAGAGCTGGCACACAGAAAGCAAGAAATACTAAAATAGGCTGGCAAAGGCCACCAAAAGGTTGGGATTCGCTGTCCGCTGCTTTGCATATGAGGATTATTTTAGGCCGTACCAATCCACTTTAGCTAAGGCTAAGTCCGTATTTTGTGGAGAAATAACTAAAATACATCGAAAACCCAAAAGTAATGCTGTCCAGTATCTTCTTAACTGTTCACATAGAAGCACACTGCTCACTGACTCTAATGATGATTTAACAGAGCATTTCTCCAAATTCTTCGTAGCTATCATAGAACGGATTAGGGACTCTATCTCCTCAATGCCAGACAGCGACCCGCAGATCGCCTCGCACTTCTCCTCTTTCCTGCTTCATGCCTGTCTCTAACGAACTCGTTGCTAAATTTGCCTTCCCGTCTAAGAAGTCTGCTAGTCCTCTTGAGCATGTCCCAAACATTCTCTTTGTGAGATCGATACAACTGTTGCTGCCAACCATACAAATATTGTAAACCGGTCCCTGGTGACCACTGAAGTCTTTCCCCTCTGAAAGCAGCTATTTTAGGGCTACTTATTAAGGCGCTACACCCTAGATCTAGATCAAGATCTTAGTCTAAGTAACTTTCGTCGAGTCACCCTTCTGCTATTCTTATCCAAGGCACTTTAAAGTGTGGTGGCACATCAGCTATATTATTACATCAAGTCATCAGATCTCGCTAGCAAATTCCGATGGGAATCTGGAGCTAGCCATTCCACAGAAATCGCTCTGCTTCGGTTTACAATGAACAGTGCCGAAGGGCCTCTCAGCTAGTTCTTCTAAACTCAGCAGCAAGTGACAAAATTGGCCACCAGGTTCTTTGGATTGCCTCTCGACACGTCTAGGTATCACTGGCACAGTGCTAACCTGGGTTAGGTCCTATCTCACTGAGAGATGTCAGAGTGTGTGGATGTGCTAATGGTTGTCGGTCGTCTAGAGAACCCTTAAAGTATGGGGTATCTCTGAGTTTGGACTTAAGCCCCTTCTTTTTTCTGTCTGCTTTTTACTATTTTGCTATCCACAGACACTTCTCAGTCTTGCTCTGCATCGGACTCACTCACCTTTGCAGCTGGCATCGGCGACATTCGCATTCGGATGGCTGCCTAGTCCGAGAAGCTTTCAATAACGATAAGATCAACCTAACAATTATGGGCAAGTCTAACGTCACCGTAATGTTGGAAAACTTCAGGCTCAAGATTGGCTCATCAAGCATCACTTTCATGAAGCCTGTCGTAATCGGGGCTTGCAGCTCGAAAATGAGCAGATTGCCTCAACTTTCAAGTCGACCTACTTTCAGCTGAAGAATATTGCCAAAATCAAGGCCTGCATAGGCAAGTTTTAACATAGCGACTAGATGGCTGCAATTCACTTTGTTCAGGACCACTTACCTAAGCGCAGACAGCGCCGACCGTCACTGACGAATCCGTCACGGCATTTGCATCTGTACTTCATCTGCTCGCGATCATAGTGGCATTGACCATTGTCGCCGCATTGGCTGTGGCTTGTGCATTCAGCTCTAGCACACCGACGACCATCACCTGCAACCATTATGAACGAGCGCATTGATGCAGGAACTTGCTGGCCACAGAGAAAAAAGCCATCAAGTAGAAAAATAATGCAGAGACGTTTGATATCAAGGAAAGCAAAACACAAGTAATGCAAGCACTTGGAGAGCACTTTGCCATCAAATCTTGTTAGCAACCAATGGCAGCACAATGAGCTAATTATGGCATGGGGCAAGTTGTATTATGTGTGCTGACGAGCTTCATGCTGCAGGCAGATAGCCCTTTTCTTTGTTGTGGGGCATGAGGCTTGGGCTCATCAGCAAACCCAAAAATATTCGTCTGCCACAATAATGCCTTCTAAAATTTCTCGTTGGTGGAGCTGAG
Source organism: Cristatella mucedo (assembly GCA_009760855.2). Taxonomy (NCBI): domain Eukaryota; kingdom Metazoa; phylum Bryozoa; class Phylactolaemata; family Cristatellidae; genus Cristatella; species Cristatella mucedo. The sequence continues at coordinate 1,163,694 of WPIO01000084.1, forward strand.
CTAGCCTTTCCAGGAATGATCTCAAGACAATCACATCTCTCTTGTGCACTTTATTTCTGGCAGGACATATAGGGACCGGCAGGAAGAGTACCGTCATTGTCGCCTGTGATCCTGTGGCAATCATCAGCAATCCAATAAATTGAACCAAGTGGGCCTTCAGAAGATTGTAAAATCAACCCGATATAAAACTACAAATCATTCACAGATGTTTGATGCACTTGCTACATTACGGCATTCTGTCGCATAGACTGGCAAGTTCTGTCGGAAGCAAATGTGATCTCTGTACGATTGATGGACCACATGCCCTTAAGTATTTTTTTATTCCTCGTGCTGCTGTGAGGTATTGAGAAAGCCTACAATTGATCAAAAACTCCGGTAACCATCTGATAGGCTTGATATGACAAGAAGCAATGGCCAGACTTTCTTTAAAGTGGCATGACCACGGAGTTACCTGCCGGTGCTTTCATTAGCTATTGCTGCAGAGTAACATAGTATACAGAAGCATCCGGACAGACTCCTTAATTGGTCGACATATATTAATAATACATTTTAATAGCAGCCTCAGAAAATGAATCTCTTTCTAGGCACTTTACAGATGCTGTAAAGAATGAACGAAGCCACTTAAAACAGGTATGTACATAATAGTAATACATTCCCGAATGGGCACATCCAATAGGCAAATCAAGGCCTAGTGTTGCAAATAAAGTTTGAATCGATCTTTTCGTGGTTAGGCAGATGGATGTGGCAAGGTCCGTCTGCAATGACGGCTAGCGACAGCTATGTAGGAGAGCTGCTGAAAATGTTGTGTAACCTCGACTTTATATCAGAAAAGAAGTAGCACGATGCTTCAGTGATTAGAAGCGATAGTCATAAGATCTGACTTTGGACAAGATCATTATTATGTAATGTATGTGCTGTAGGTCACTTGCTTGTCCTTCCCTCTTGGAGTCTGCAGAGACCTGCTAATCGTCCGACATGAGGAGTAGGGCACGTTTTCCTTAGGCTACCAAATAGGCAACCGAGCAGCAAGTTAAGTGCAACTGTATTTCGAAGGCGACGGGGCTAAACTACATAAAATGCCTCAAGCAGAATGGCTGGGTTTTGGCAGCAGCTGCAGCCTGGTTTTCATTTCAATTCTCTTGAGAAACTTCCACGTCTAACCGGATGGCAATACACTGTTATCATTCAAGGTCACATGAGTGAGGTGGGAAGATACTCGAACAGACAAGGTAATAACAAAATGCCTTGCTGGCTAAGGATTCTAACCTCGACAGGGAACAGTAGGCAATGGCATGACCAGGATTGGGGCTAAACTCCGTATTTGAAGGGCATTGTGCAAGATTAAGGCCTTCATCATAAAATCTGCCCGAGGCCTTCTGCTTTCTCTAAAATATAGTCATTTTCCATTATGAGAGCATGAAGCTGTGTGCACACAGTTTTCAGTCCTGACGTTTCATCGACAAACGCTAAAGAACTGTGGACTCCTATTTGGAGAGCCTGATGTAACTGAGCCAAAGGTTTAACCCTCTTCAGGATTCTTTCAAAGGGTTTAAAAGGTCTCCTTAACAATTCTAAAAAGAGGGTTTCCCCTTCAAAAACAGCGTTCGTGTCTCCTACGCACACAACCCTGACCGCAAACACCGAAGGCGTGTGGCTTCTGTAGCCTTTTTAGAACCACGGAGGGGAAAAAGCAGAGGCCTCAGAAGAACACATTTCACCCTCAGAAGAACACATTTCAAAACGTATGTCAGCTAGGTCCGACAAGCCTGAAGAGCCACTGCCCAAGCACGATAGTTCTCCCTAGAAGTCTGGTAACCAGGCAACCAGTAGGAAGGGCTGCCTGGCTTTTTTTTAGGGGGAAAGGGATGATCTTGTGAACCCCCCTCCGTCAGCATCAAAGGGTGGGTTTAACAGCAGCAGTTTGGGGCTAGGCCGACCGGAACCGGCAGCATCGCCCCCTTCGGCCAGACCCACAGGGGCTGTGGCCATCCCCTTCCAGCGTTCGATTGGCCACCCTCTTCCTCTGCCGGCCCCTTGCTATGGCCTGAGTGTGAGCACCACGTCAGCCAATGGTCAAGCACGAAGAGTGTGCACACAGATTACTAATTTTTCTAATCGATTATATGTTTCTCGTGCTATCAAAAAAACTTCCATTTCTAATTTCTAATTAATTGCTCACGGTCGCATAGATTTTGAACATACTAACGGTGCTTTCCAAAAGTGACAGTGAGCAAATAGATAATACCCAGTGCTCACCTCATACTGATGGCCTAGTACAGCAGCAGAGATCAAAGTGTCATCTCAGTTGACTTACCTATGTAGCCTTCTCTGCAGACGCACGAGTAACTTCCAGCACTGAAAACACACTGCGCATTCTGGTCGCACAGCTGCGGTCGGGTGGAACACGATTCATCCAAAGCTGGACCAGGTTGAGGTCGACCTTAAAACCAATAGGTATTTGAGATGACGCCTCGTACTTTGCATGAGTGAAGATGGTTATTAGCATCATCTTACGAGCAACATTTTGCAAAATGCTCTCGTAAGACTTTGCAAGAGCCAACTGATGTTTTCAAAATAAAACTAAGCAGTGAAATTAGTCAGAAAATGCCCCACAGTAAACAGTCACAGAAATATTAGACTGGGATTCAAAGGCTGCCTCAAAGGCTGAGATATTGAACAGTTCGGCCGCCTTCGCATCGTGCATCACCGAAGTGGTGCCATGGTGAGAGCCTCTTTAATGACAGCACCGCATTTTCTGTCGTGCCAGCAGGGGCCAAACCAACCTTGCACTCCAGATGCACGCGCACAGCTGCGAGCAAGCGCGCTCCTTCCACGGGTTTGTGACTGGTGCCTCACGAATGAGGCAGCAGAGTTGCCAAGGCTAGAAGGCTACCAGACGAGCTCATAGACTGAGACCAGCGGAGACGGCAGGACGCAGCAAGCTGCCGTGGTGGGCAGATGGTGGTTATAGCAGCTACGACCACGTCTTTCACCGATCAGCATGCTCCGCTGTGGCTTTGCTGGAGCAACGCCGAGCACTGGGCATGAATGAGTACAGCATGGCACTTCCAGTGACCACTCGCCCTGCGACCGGTAGCTTGTAAGATATCGGCTTACTGGTCATTGCAATCGCAGGAAATTCTTCAGAACTTCAGCACTCACTTCCACCGAACAGACCTGATCGACTGGGAGCAAAAAAACCATGTTCTAATACTGACACAAATTTTCTCTAGCCTCCTCGGTCCGGCTATCCCACGTAGCAGCTCACCTACCGGTGAACCGTGACTGACAGGTCTGCTGCTGATAAATGCAGCCTAAAGCACTAGCAACACAACAGCACCCAGGTTGACATAGATGCATCCAGCAAGACTTGTAACTGAAGGGTAAAAATAAACAGGTGCATGCCTATACGGTGTAGTTGGAGATGGCACAGATATACTGGCCAAAACGTAAGCCGGGCAATCGGAATTTTTCAAAGTCCCATCTACACACCTATTAGGTAACGGTACAGCCGAGGAGACATGTTCTGATCACGTGCACCTTCAGTGCAGCACATCGTGAGTCGGTGGATTCTAAGCTTGCACACACAGGGCTATCACATGTAAGAGAAGCAGCCATCAACGATCACCGGCATGCCTCAAATCAGCACAACGTCAAGAGCAAAAGCAGGCAGGCAGGCTGATTGGCAGTGGACTGTCACCACTCGTGCAGCTAGCTACCGATAGTAGCTGGTCTGGAGGGCGCCGCGCTGGTCATGGAAGCAGCAGCAGTAGTAGCAGTGGTCGTTGTAGTCGTCGGCCGCACGGTTGTCGCTATGTACAGGCAGTTGTTGCCGTTGCCGACATAGCCGGGCAAGCAGACACACTTGTAGCCAAGTCGGCTGCTGTCGCGTATGCACTCGGCATTCGCGTGACAGGTGGCACAGGGCACTGAAAAGAGGAGCAAAGCGCTTAGCCTAAGTGCCACCGGCATATCACGTGACGAACCGCTGGGGGGTCCAGGCTCTCCATCCTATTGGCAGCCGAGCATGTAAGTGAGCAAAGCTCGTACCCCGACGGTGTCAGGATGGGCCAACACACCGATGGGGTTCGGGAAGCAACGGTAGCTGCTGCATTGCAGAAGGCATCAGTAAAGTCGAAAGTAAAGGTTATCTTGATATAACAGGCTCATTTATAAAGCAGCAGCAAAATGGCCTTAATGACTATCGCCGCCAGGTGAGAAGATTCGCTAGGCAGACTGGCTTTAGCAGCAGCTGACACTGCTCAGTCACACTCACCGACTCTATTGCATGTCTGTCCGTCACCCTCGTAGCCGTCCAGGCACCGGCAAAGCGGCCTCTGGTCCTGGTCGTAGGCACAGAAGGCGTTGCTGTTGCACACAAACTCGGCACACGTGACTGGTTGCCTGACTGCAAGAGACAGGTAGCAATGGACGGTGAGCCCAGCTGAAAGTCTTATCCGGCAGAGTGTGCTGCTGCTCCTAGTATAGGAGCAGCAGCTGCTACACGAGCTGCAGCACTAAGGTCCGTTAAGCACAAATGTATGTAGGAGTTGATGTGGCTACTCCAATCCTCCTGCTGCGGCTGCATTAATAGAGTTCACAGACAGTTAGTGGAGGGGCTGCAGGCAGCTAGCTAACTCACCACAAACGGTACCGTTCAGCTCGAAGCCGCTGTTGCAGTGACACAGGTAGGAGCCGAGCGTGTTGATGCAGCCCGAGTTCGGCTTGCACTGCACCTGTCCCGTTGCACACTCATCGATGTCTGCAATGCAGTGGCCAGTTTTGGGCCTATCGAGTGCAAGCATGCAAAGAAGCAAAGGCATCAGGCGTGTATTCAGCCCTTTGTGTGTATCCTATGCAGAGAACGATAGCTTTTCTGCAACCGTCGATGTGTCCATGGTTGCCTAGCACGAACGGGCATGCAAGGTCACTTACCAGAGACAGCTTTGACTTTGATACCCTTTGGCGTGTAGCAGGCATACAAGACACCAGTCAGCATGTAGCAGGCATACAAAGAGCATTCCTACTTAGGTGCCCTGCTACCAAACCAACACTAGAAGCCCCCTTTAGAAGGCCACAGAGGAACAAGCAAGAGTCACACCAATCGCTGGTCACCTTCAGCTTTGCCCTGAAAAGAAGCCCAACCGTGTCCTGTTTGCCAAGATGGTGTGGACTTTCAAGAAGGTGCAAGAATGTAAGCTTACACATGATAAGCCTGGTAATGCCGACCGGCTTAGAGGGCGAGTGCTGCTTACTGCAGCACATCGCAAGATGCACACTCTGAACATGGGTCAATAATGCTCGTAGCGATAGTAATCACTCGGAATGAAAGTTCTCCCAGGCATGGTGAATGAATGGAAGTAAAACTAGCAGTCGTTCGTTGCCGGTTCTTGGCATCTACTTTTTTTTTCAAGGGCAGCCCGCTTTGCAAAAGACTGTGTGGATTTTTTTTATCCAGAGCCTTCGTATTTTAATTTGTCTGCACATGACAGCCGACAGAAATTACTATGCAGAAGAAGTTCTCTGTGATGGCAGGTACATGCACTTGGAAAGTGCCTGAAAGTCATTGCTCTTTAAGGGCTGTTCCTCAGGTACTTCACAGCCCGGTAAGATGACTAACAGCTGGCACGTGACTACCTTGGACAGTCTTGGAGTAAAGTGGTAGTAGCCTGAGTGGTAGTAGTGCTGACTGTATGCCAAATGAGAGGCACGTAGATCGCCAGATCGAAGACATATAAGGATAAGTTGCCATTGTCAATCGGCTTCAGTACTTGAAGTCCCCCCATTATGTTACCTTTTTGAAAGCTAACTGCAGCCTCAACACTTGAAGTCGCCAATAATTTTTCAGAAAAAATCTGCCACCCACATGGTGGAAGTCCTGCCACCACGCAGCAAAGTTCTTTGTGCCCGGGCGCTGTTCGATCAGTTATCGATCGATTCTTCGGCTTTCTTCAGCTTCAGCTATGCCGAGGCTGGAATGCTTACCAGGTTGAAGCGTACTAAGGGGCAACGTTTTACATTGCCTAAGCTGTGTCACATACGGTGAACGCCCATAGCAGGAGGCACTCTGCTGAACGGCATTTCGCTGGCAACATGCCACTCTCGAGTTCTCTGCAGTGTAAGTCGCACTTGGTCAGCTCAGAAGTTGGGATGCTCGTATCACGAGCCGCAATGTGCAGGAATGCACAAGATGTGCATCTTTGCCGGCGGTGCCATGGCTCTATCATTCACCGTAGAGGCAGCATCCGGAAAGCAGAGGATGATTGGCATCACCATGCAGATGCCCCACTTCCCTCACAGGAATTATACGTGACATTATACACAGGAATTATATGTGACATAGCTCGGAATCAGGGGCTAGAGATGCCGATCCAGGGCAGCCAAGTGAGACAAAATAAGGCCTGCGATATCTGAGTATATATATATATATATATATATCTTCAGTATACCCGTGGGTATGGCCAGATGTACGCTGCTCCGAAGCATTGGCAGCGAAGCCTTGTGTACTCACCCTCGCAGGTCTGTCCGGAGCCCTGATACCCAGGCTTGCATGTGCAGGCGTACGATGTTGCTGTTACTGTGCAAGCTGCATTTATGTCACAGTTGCTCGTGAGGCATAAGTCAGCTGCAATATAAAAATGCAAAAACAAAGATTTATTCAGATCGACTACATGCCAATGAGTGCACGGTTCATAAAATACCAGAGAATTAATGTTGCTCCTGCTTTAATCAATGCATATGTAATAACATGCACAAATCTCAGTACGTTTATAAGGACTTGAAGGGATCTCATATGTTCATATACTATGCTGCTGCAATTGTATCAGCACGAGATAACCGATTCCAGGACATAGCTACCACAATAATAAGCTAGTACTGTTTGATCATAATCATAGAGCTTGGTAAGGTGAACAGCATTTCCAATAGAAATCCCTTAAGTCTTGCAAAGGTGTACACGTTGGCAGATCTATAGACAAGAGCCGTTCCACAGCTTTGCAGATCGTGAGTAACAGCTACCATGGCTTACGCACAAGTCTACCTGAGAATTCCTCGACGACATCAAGTAGCAGTCGGAATCAATTGCCTATAAAAATGGGTGGTGTGACCCTTGTTTCTGATGTCTTCGATTCAGTTCAGGAGGAAAAAACAGCATATTGAACCGGCGGTGTGCTAGACCAGCCAGGTTATGACTGCCGAAATACTATTCACGGCTCCTGAATTATTATTTCTAGGACCCGGTTGTCATTACATGCAGATAGGGGTAGTAAAGCCTATGCGATCTTAGTTATGGAGACTGTTTCATTATTAGGCTTTCCGAAAATAAATGAGCTAGAACTGGCTCATAGAGAGCCTGTAATTTGAAAACCATGGCTAGATGCCTCCGATGAGTCTAAGGGTCACGATGTCTGCCATCAGTGGCAGAACTGGGGTTGCCATCTAGGGCGCAAGACTGCACAGTTTTTGTACAGGGTCAAGACGTGCAATTTTCATGTAGGTGGATCTGGGCCCGAAATTAAGGAAAAATAATATCACAGAATAATAATGTTTATTCCACACAAACTTGTCGGTTGCTCATCGAGCAGAATTAACACATAATTTTGTCATTGGCGATGGCTGAGGTGGCGTACCAATAGGGGTCGGCCTAGATCACTGCCCAATTGTGGGGGGAATGCCCCTTGGCTCTGCCACTGCCTATAATGACTGCAAAAAGATTTAATCGAAACACCGATGCCGGCAGCACCCCATGGTGCAGCACAAACAGTTAGATGCATTTCCGTGAACTACTCGGTTGTTAAGTCTAGTAATGAAGAGCTGCTGGGATATTGAATACAGAGGTACACTGGATGCCTCCATTAGGCGGCTCTACTTCGTGGGTGTGCGAAGTCAACTCTAATGATCAACGGGCTTCTTTTTCGAGTGAGATTATTTCTCTGATAGCTACCAGTGCGCAACGAAACCCACTCAGTCTGTAAGTGTGCAGTAGAAAACTCTCCCTGCGTAGTCCTAAATGATAATAATTAATAATAATAATAATAGTTGTAATGATGTCCCTTTATTACTCTGCGGTGGTACATACGAAGAAACATTTTTACATTCATATGGCATCGCATTAATCCCAGCATGAAACCGCACGTGACTGCCCTGCATTCGATGAGTGTATCTTGCTCTCTAGTAGGAGAACTTCGAGGACAACGAGAGCATAGAGCTGGGGGTGGAGGTAGAGCATGGCTGCTTGTAGTGGCTAAACCCGGGTCGAAAGACCGCTTTCTGTCGTAGCACAGCAAGTACTTTGTGTTTGTGAGAAGTGGCCCGGCGTTATGGCACGTGTGCAAACATGTATTTTGGCTGACAATTCAATTTGCACAAATTCCCTCGTCGGCTCTCAGCATGCAAAGCTCTGTGCTGCATGTGGCTACCCCAGGCCAGCAGCTAGAACCGGCATTTCGGAGCACATGGAATTTGCCCAAAAAAGCAGCTTAATTGCCCGGAAAGATCAGAAGGTTTGCTAGCAACGACGTTGGTACCATATGCTGGTACCGTTACTGTAGTAGTGTCCTGGTGGTGTCCAACGTTTCCTTTTCCACCGACCTGGTTAAGGCTGTTCAGCTGCAGAGCGATTGCAGCATGTTTCTCATACATGTACACCGTTCAACCGCCCTCTGAAGTACGGCCGATGCCTCGGGCATCGGCAGCAGAGATCGATAAGTGGGGAGCTTACCCAGGTGGCGACTGACAGCAGAGCTCATGCTGTAGCGTACGGTCAGCTCGTTCTCGTCGTATGTCGCCGAGTAGTCACGATGGCGGATGGTGTGCAGGAGGCCGCTGGGCAGAACGCTAGCCGGGCACTCGTGGTAGTATATGATCTCGTCCACCTGCACGGTCAAGCGCTCATGCTTGTTCACCAGTACCGTCTTCTTCGAGGACGATCGGAGACCACCTGGACAGAGCAATAATACCATGGTTGTAGAGCTCTTTCAGAGAACCAAATATGTTTCTGGCCACTTGACACATGCTGGAGCAAGTGGCCGAGGCTGTTCGCGCGAGCGATCGATGGTGCTAAGTGGTCAGGCATTTGCAGCCTTAGACTGCGGACTGCCAGAGCAAATAGCCTGGAGAGAGCACAACCTGGACCGCTGCTCCACCCGAGCAGGATCCTTAACATAAGAGAGCATTGCACAAAAGAGTCAGGTTGCAAAATTTTAAAAAATACCAAAAAAGCGATACCCAAAAGGAGGCTTTATCTGAGACTTTGAATTTGTCTTCGAACAAAACCAGGAGAATGCACGAATATAGCCGTCTGGAACAGCAAGGGGGGTATTTGTCGGGTGCAAACCTTAATGGCTGCACGGACTCCACTCCCACAACACTGGCAGATGGCATGGCTATGCTCAAACTTGCTGAGCAATGATGACCAAAAATCAGCTTGGCTCCAAAATGATCATCAGAGATTCATTGAACAACCACGCTGCTTCGGATGACTATATCAAGCTATCGGCAGGGGTGTATGGTAGAGCCCAGCCATCCGCTGCAGGTATCTCATCTAAAGCTACGAGTGCCTACTCTATGCTTCGATAAACCACTGTATGCCAAAAAACCGTGAAACTGAGACTCGTGCAATCGAGTTTGATTTCGCAGATCTGTTTCCATGGGAATCTGGATAATAATAATAATAATAATATTGCACTTGATAAAGCGCCCTCAGAGAACTTAATCTCTTTCTAGGCGCTTTACATTTGCTGCAAAGTGATACGCAATAGAATAGTAAGTAAAATCATGCTTGAAAAACAAACAAAATGAATAACATGGTTAGGGGTTACATGCACTGGGTCAGCATGCAAATGTGGTTAGTGGCAGCATGAACAGTGTCAGCACGCATAAGCACATCGAGGACGAATCACAAGGACTCACTAAATGCTGTCCTAAATAGGAATGTTTTAAAGTGGATCATGGAGCTGCCGTGGTGCCTGCTATGGCTCAGCTAAAAACAGGAAGGGGAGGGGCAGATGAACTGCCAAAGGAGCTTACCTCACAAATGCAAAGCAAAATTAGGACTACCAGTGCAGCCTAATAGGGGCATAACAAAACTGGCACTGCTGTTGACCTTAATTGACCTTATGGAGTGCCAGCAAGGTACAGTAGGACTGTAGGCAGTCGGCTGTCAGTCACAGGAAGGCTGCAGGGGCTCGTCGGGTGCCTTGGCCACTAGATTGCTCGATACACACACACACAAACACACACACACACACACACACACACACAAACACAAGTGCATGCGCACACACACACACACGTGCACACAAACGCACACACGTAACGCTCAGACGTACACACCTACACATCACCTCAGACATACGCACGCACACATACAAACACACGTGCACACAAGTGTGCGCGCGCACACAATTCTTTCTGGTGATTTCCAGAGGGCCGAGGGCCCGTCGGCCCACCTTCCCCCAAACTTATGGCATTCAAGCTGGTTGGGTGCCACAGCATGACACTGGAGTGGCACTGCTGAGTAGGAGCTGCATTTGTTGCATTCAACACGTGTCTAGCTAGTGAATGCCTTATCAGGGCACCACTTATCTCGAGCAACCTATGATGGCATCCGTGATAGGTGTGCATGCGGTTTAAAAGACCCTAATACTCCCACTACTGCAGATGGATGAAGTGAACAGCTATCGGAAGCCGTGCCTTCACAGAAGAGCGACAGTCATAGACCGGTAGAAGCAGTCTGCCTACACAGTAGCTTAGCACAGGCTCGGCAGCATCTTCATGTAGAGCGCTGTCAACCTGACAGAGCCTCCAGCCTGACAGGCTGCTGCAGGATATGTCTCCCTACTATTTTACTGAGCTGACTCACTCTTTGTCATGCCGGAATGTCTTTGAGTAGCCATCAAGACTCTGTCAAAAAACCTGCGGTTTTTGCTGTGGTTAAGCTACCACAGCAATTCGGTAGCTTGCCTAGCAACAACTCAGTCCTCCTGATTTTGTGTAGTTGCAGATGGAGATAAATTACTTAAGAGGTCAATCCCAAACAGCAACCGCAGTCTATCACTAGTCATCTCTAGCACAAACAGCATTAGTTGTTGTCATCACTAGCCTTATCGTCACTAGGTATCGGCACAGATTCTGAAAAGACGATGTGCAGCACAAGCATTCTCAAACCTGTCCAAAAATTGCCGACACAGCTGGGCAAACTGGCTATTAAGGAAAGGCCACCCTTACATAAAAGATAACCATCAGAAGACAGGAAAAATAACAGATGGCTCCTGTGTATCGGTCGGCAGCTCCGGATCAGCTGCCACCTGGCTGCTGCAGAGCTGTTTGGTCTCTAGTGACTGACCTCTCCTAATTGGAAAATAGGAACAATGCCTCCAGCTCGTGAGGCAGGCACCGAGACCCTCGGCTGTACAGCCATAGTCTGCAAGAAGCAAGCTAACAGACGTCTGGTGAGTCTGGCGGTTGGAGTATGTGCTAGGCTCGGAAGAAAGCTAGTTACCATTCTTGCACGGGAACAACCACCGTTGGTCCACCACACCACACCACCTGCCTCGTTGGAAGAATCAGCTGAAGCAGCAGCAACAAGTACTCAGGAGAGTGTGTGACAGTGTGCTGCAGCCGACTCTTTGCGAGAGGGGATGGAAGGGGCTCTCTCTCTGGCCCTGAGCAAATGGGCCAAGTCAAGGAAGCCCAGACTCCATAGCTGACTTCTCCTAACTTCACAACGCCTCTGTACCGGCCTTTGCTCTGCTTTGGCTTACTCTTAGCTCCTCACTAGACTTTTCAGTTCTTCCTCAAGGCTTGCAACCCCTTCCCCTCTGACGTCTGGTAGAAATCTGCAGTTTAAGCATTCCTCAAGAGACATTTGCAGGACAAGTTCCGATTAAGACAAATTCTAAACATGAAGACCGATATCACACACGGAAAGGCAACCGTGCTTGTGCGATTCTTGCCAGCTCAATTTATACTATTTCTTTGGTATTAAAGAGCATGTATTCAAAGACGAGCTATATAAACACACTTGGTATGTAGGACTGATGCTTGTAGGACTGATACATACCGAATCATAAGAATAATTCGGTACTCTTTGTAAGGAAGACCCATCACCAAATATTAATGTGTAAGTTAACAGCATATTGAGGATTTTTTGTGGCAAAACATCCAGTGGTTGTCAGTACAGTTAAAAGGGGAGTGTCTAGCATGGACCAATGCCGACCACTGGTTTTGGAAATGCCTTTAACGTACTTCACGGTGAATTTCATCAGCAGTGCATTGCATTCCAGTGTCCTGTATGAATACGAAATATTACCATCACCTTTAGTACCTTGTGAAAACTATGCGGCTATCCATGATTAGTATTTGATATAAACTTGCAAGTACATTAAAGTGGTGGTAATAAAGAAATGCTAGCGGTGCCATTTTTCCTAGTCATGTTTTCATCATCGGAAACAACTCAACGGCGTGGAACCATATTTCTACATACAGCAGAAGAAAAAACATGTAGGCTATGAGTGTCACTGTATTAGAACTGTGATATGCAATGTGTAGAAAGAGCGTGATGGCAATCGATTGGAAAGCCTGTGTGCATCGATGGATGATGGTCCGACCTGCTGCTTCACATCCCACTCGAGAAGCCAACTGTTCCAGTTGGTTATAATAAGCCAGTGCCTTACAGCTGTCACTTGCACAAGCAAACGAGAGCAGATAGTAGCAGTCAAATCGATTGTCATCAGCCAAATAACAAAATGATGCTCCCGCATGACTAATCAATTACTTTAGGTACCCATTCTCAACAGCTTTATATTCTGACCAACAACTGCTTAAAAATAGCAACTGCTTGCCCAAGCAAGACGAATTGATCAATCCAAAAAAATTGCTTCACGGCCGATCTGGAGATGTACACAAGATCATGTCCAGCAGCCTATACTATTTTGAGTCTGTCATCAGTAACGTGACCATTGATCAAGTGTTACATTGGAATTACTTGTTCCTCTTTGGAAAGGCCCAATGCTTATTCTCATATCAGCAGACTTATTGTCTCAATTTGCTTTCACCAAGCTTTAAGAAGACAGTTCACATAATAAGAGGTTTTTTGTCAGATGGTAATCCATAAACGAGTATATGATTTCGATGTGGAACAAGGGCACCATTGGCCTGTTAAATTCGGTATTACATGCAGTCTGAAGATCATAAAGATAAAGGCACAAGGCAGCCCTTTCGCTTCAGCTTTTTGCAGTAGTCTTTAGACAGAGTCGATTCAGCTATTCGGGTTCCAGCTAGTCAAAGTGTCACTCGAGTTATAGTAGACGTCCTCCCCTTTGAGGCCATGTCGCCAGTCGACTTACTTTAAACTCCTTTTCTTTACTCTTTTTGCTAACCGGTCTCGGCTGTCAGAGGCTGGGAGAGTGTAATTGATTATATAGATCAATCAAACAGAGACGGTGGTCTGATAACACAATCGCGCTACACTGCCATTGCAACAGAAACACAAGGTTCTTTAAAAGATATAGGATACCTCGCGCAATTTTGAAGTAGGACACGTCATGATCCGGTATCTGCACATCAGCTCCATCGGGCAAACTTGGTAGCCTGCCCTGCACTGTCGTTGATGCAGTGACATAATTCAGTTGGTTTGTGCCTTTGTATTGCTGTTGTACCGTAACCATCTCTCCAGATCCAAACACCAAGGTTGCCGTGTAGTTAAATCCGCCACCTGCAACGTCCAGGTTTGGCTATATCAAGAGCATGGATAGAGGCATGAGAGCTTTCCAACTGCTTTTTCAGTGCATCATACAGGCATGTGATTCTAACAGTCATTCAGATGACTGAGGGAGAAAACGGTAGAGTGATTGCAAATAGGCTGTGTGCCTTAAGCAATGCTTGGAATGTTATACCTGAAAATGACACAGCATGCTCTACAATTATCAACGACGATGGATGAAATATAATTTTTATCTTTGAGAGACCGATAATTGCAGATCTTTCAAAGTGACAGCATAATAGATGCATCACCACTAACATTGCAAAAGATCTACGATTAAATGTCAGTCAAACGAGCGGAAAATGCTATGATAATAATAAGTAACCCACATGATTTGGAATTCGGTCCACAATCAGAAGTATCTGTTGATTCACTAGCTAGTGCTAACTAATGGGCAGAGAACATAAATGTACAAATTACAAAATTCAACTGGTGAAATACTCCTAAGGTTTAAAATTTAAACTTCATTTGAAAACGACCAGAAGTGAGAAACTGCAAGAAAGAAAAAGTACCAAACCTTAATGGCAATTATTCCATAACAAAAGAAAGTAAACCACAAAGAAGGCAAGCACAAGTAAAGCCACTCAGCATCGCATGGCTCTGGCTCGGTGAAAGCATAACTTCGTCAAACTCAACGGCAGAGAATATTTCTTCATATGCTTTCATAAACAGATTTTGCTGCATTAAAACTGAACTATAAGATTATCCATTTATAGGACAGGCTCATTAGCAGGATCCCTCGACACTACGGCCCATCGTAGATTTTCAATGACAAGTAATAATAATAATAATAACATGAAATTGTAGCACAATTTTAATCCGAGGAGCCAGGCTGGTAGACAAGGTATAAGACCCTTGACACGGTCAGGGCTGTCAGTGTTACTAGCAGTCATGCTTGCTGGCTGAGCCTCACCGGTCAGTGTGAAGCCGTTAGCTGCTGGTCCTCCCTGCCGATCGGCATACAGCCAGCCAGTGATCTCGCCGAGTACGAACAGTAGCTGCATCGAGTAGCCGACGCTTGGTGGGATCTTACTCATAGCAGTGTACGTTTTGCCCTCTGACGTCACGATGTAAGTGTGTGTGTCGAGCCTTACAGGGGATAAGGAGCCATCGAGAGACCCAAGTATGAGTTTTCCATTGATTCTCTGTGGTACACCTGTGAAAGACGAGAGGCATGAGGACTCAAATCTGCCTGAAGTACCCCGACCTGACAATTGCCCTGTAATTTAGACATGCCATACGACTAAGTATGGCAACGGTAATGGCAATGGTATGATATTGTGCTGTGCAGAGCGGCAGCAGCAGCAGTGAATAGGGCAGCCAGTAGCCTGAGCCGCGAATATATGCTCCAGTGCACGCGCGCACGCGCACACACACACACACACACACACACACAAACACACACACACACAAACTCGAGACCGGCTGACGAGGAAGCAAAAGCACAAGGAACAAAACAAAGATCGATCATCTAAGATTTGCACAGCACCAGCTAGCTGCCTTTGGGTCATCGGTAGGTACCTAATGTTATTGCAGCAACTAGGAAGCAGTATACTATAAGGACAATAGCCAGCAATGTAGAGCAGTATCAGTGCATGATCCTTTTATTGCCAACGATAGTAATCAACAAAGTTAACAAAAATCCTTTCACGGTGAAGTTGATATGTAACCATTCTACAGCATAGTAGCACTGAATATACAGAAAATTGTTCTATTTGAAGGCATGGACATAGCTCTGAAAAACAGAGGTTTCTATGCTAAAACGACATAGCTCAGAAAAACAGAGGTTTCTATGCTAAAGCGACAGCTTATTTTAGCCTCACCATTCTCGATACAGGTTAGGCCATTCCCATTGTAGTTTGTGTTACATGAGCAGCAGAAGCCGGCTGCAAAGTCCTGGCAAGAGGCTTGTTGGTGACAAGTGGTCCCACCATTTATTTGGCATGTCCCATTGGTAGCATATGACACTGAAGCACCTGCAGCATAAATGTTGTATACACCGCTGGCTTTAGGCATGGTCATAGTAGAGCAAAGTTAGTGCTGCCAATGAAGACTACCTAGGTTGCTCAAATTTACCTCGCCTGCAATAGCATAGCTTTGCACAGCGCTCAACTTTCATACAGTAAAGAATGGGATTAGAAGCATAGCACTGTAGACATGCGATCTTTTTTCAAATTAATATTCCAGCGAATAGGCAATCGAGTTAGTCAAGTCCCCTATGTTTGGAGCAGTTGTGTGGCACTTCTCTAAGTACAAAAAGGCCTACATGATAAAATGATGAATTAAGTATTTAGGTAAAGCACCGGTCCAGAATGTTTATTTCTTGACATTTGCCCTAGCATAAGAGTGTGTGCTCTAGTCGCCATTACTTACTTGCCATTGCGCATGCACGGTGGGGGGTTTCTCTGACATTTTAACGAATTTCAAATGGCATCTATTGGATGCCGGAACTTTGCTCTTTCTCAGTGCCTGCCTATACCGAGAATGTGTGCTCCGAGTTGTGCTGGTTACAACCTCTATCTACTACCCTCTAGAACTATTGGGGTTGATTAGGGGTTGTCCCCTTACAACAACTAATGGCAACCCCTAACCCTCTAGAATTATTGGGGTAGATTGTGTCGGCTACAAGTAGCAGGAATCGAAATTAGTGAGCTCCTCCGGTGTACTTGAGATCAAATGGAGGTTTGGTCAACAGCCTGCTAGCCTTCGAATGAATGAATGATTACTGTAACAGGTGTAGGAGAAAGGGAGTCCGGTGGGCCCTGGCTCCCCCTTGGACGTACCTGAAGGAGGGATGTCGAGCTGCTGGATGGCCCGACGTGTCTTTTCAGCCCCCCCCCCCCTGTTAGTGGATGCCCCTGGCAAGATCAACATCTTGTACCATAAATTAGATTGATCCTGGCTACACCTGTGGCTAAGGCTGATAAGATTAAAAGTGTGTTAGCAGGAAACAATTTGCCATGCAGCATGACTATTTAGCTTCAGCAAGCACTCTCCCCACTTTCTTGGCCCGAAGGGCAGGGTGCACGAACTTCACGACCCAGATCGTGGGTTCGCATTCTGAAGAGGGCAATTCCGTATTGCCCACTGCAAGCTGATTGATAGCCTACAAGGGGGCTTTTGCAGCTGTATAAATGAGGCTGTTAAATCAGATAACGTTTACTTTTGGACAAAAGGCTGAGCTTTCCAAGTGGGTCCTGATGACACAGCTGCCGTACTTAAATCTTTCAGTTTCTGGTTGGCACAGTCTGGTGCGGTACTCAGCCATACCAGCATATCACAGCACTTTTCAGATTACAGAGATCCACAACCGCATTGTCATTTATGTCTGTCTTTTTCAGTTGCAGTGCAAGCCTGAAATGATGGTGGCCCACACTCTGGTAACGGTGGGACAGATTGCAAGTGATGCTTCCTAAGCAAGAAAGATGACGAGGCACGTTCGTACCTTCTATTTTTCACTCTGGATATAATTGGAAGGGACAGCCGCAGACATGTAGAGCAATCGATTTAACCGCAATTTCAGCTGCATTGAAGCTATCATGCTAGGCATGATTGGAAAGTAGTTTAAGTAGGTAGACTGAGGCAAAAGAATGGAGGAACCTAAAAGTGAGTGATATAGCCTTGAAGTCAATATGCTGCTTCATGAGAAGCCAGTGCTGGTCGGTGAGAAGTGGCATAATGTGGCAACTACATTGCTCACGAAAGACACACCAAGCTTTCGACTTTTGCATCAGGTCTAAGCACCATATTGCACAGGCCAGACGAACTGGATGTAGTGAATTACACAAGCCGAAAAGGGATTAACAAATGCATGGACCAACTTGAATGTGGCACCATAACTGGCCCACATTCTTGAAATGTTATGTAGCTCAAAGTAGAAAGACTTGACCGTGGGCCGACGTGGTCATCTAGTGAAAGGTCACTTTGTAACAGAACACCAAAGTGTTGTACTGAGGCTACATGAGATATTCTGGCAGAGCCCATTGTGAGGGATAGGGTTTCCAATTTCTGGGTCCACATTAAGTTTGCTCAAAACTAGTTTGCCCACTACCCTTTACTGCTCACTGCTTGATCATGCTTTCTTTACAGTACATGTAAAGTGCCTAGAAAGAGATCAAGTTCTCTGATGGCATTGTACAAATGTACTCTTAATATCATTAATTAGTAAGTTGATTTTATCGTCATTTAATTTGAGAAAGTTTATTGCCATTCAAGTGCAATTGGCCAAAAAAATGTGCATCATGGGAGTTGAGAGAGTTTGGAGTGCTGGAAGGCGGGTAGGGATCAAAGCAAAGGCACAGCTGTGTATCATATGCATAGAAATGAGAGCCTAGAGTGTGCTTGGCGATTACATCGGTAAGAGTGGGAGTATGATTTGTGGAAAAAAGTGGACCAAGCACTGAGCCCTGTAGTACCCCGTGCTTTAGAGGCACCTGCCTCGGATTACTGTTACATACAACGCATGGCATCGTTGAGGTAGACGGCAACCGTAGCCGGCCTCGGCTCGACCGGACTCGGCCAGTAGGATTGCAAGATCGAAAGCATCCTGACATTCTTGTGAGGCTGCTAGCTCAAGATGATAGTGTGCATCACCAGGAATGAAGCAGGCAGTGGCTGGCAGTACTAGCTGCTGTCGTTCAGCAACTCCTGCTACATGCTCTCCGACGGACCGGACGAGAGGTGCCAGATGATAGTATCAGGCGGCACCTGGTGGCCTGACTAGACTGCCTGCCAACGTCCCCTCCCCCTCCCCCTTTGCTCTACCGGGATAATCTGAAATTCGAGGCTGGTGTGCAGTTAAATTCAACCCAGCCAGTGGCAAAGCCAGAGGGGACAGTGGGCATTTGCCTATCCCCTACAGCTGGGCGGGAACCTGGGCCTACCCCTGCTCCTAAGCCGGCCGACCATCGCCAACGCAACGAAATTATGTCTTAACTCCACTCGATGAGCAACCGCCGAGTTTGTGTCGAATAAACAGTATGATTTTGCACTATAATTTTTCATTGCTGCTCGTTTAACCCTGCTTACATTAAAATGGTGCAGGTCTACAGGCTCTGCATTAAAATGTTTCGGGTCTTGCCCCCTTGATGAAAACAATACTGGCTGATTTAACAGCCTCTTTTTGTATAGCGACAGAAGAGCCTTTACGGCTATCGCCACCGCTTGCTGTGGCGATAAAGGATCGCCCACCACAGGATTCGAACCCACGACCTCAGGGCCGAGGTCGTGAAAAGCAACCGCCTAACCTAGTGAGCCATTACGACTCATCAACATGAAATTGAAAGTGACCTTTACTTGTAGAGCTGCTAACTCTACGTGCTTAAAGTTTTATCAAGTGTTCGAATGGCCCCCAGTTCATGTACTATACAATTTTTTTTCATGAAAACCTGGCACCGCCAGTGCACTCAGTCACAGCGGGGCATCGACGCCAAAAGCTTATTGTTGACCAATTAGCAGGGCTTCATGCGCATGGGGCAAGTGCACATTTTGCAGGACAAAACAGTCCTGCCGGTTGAAACTAAAAGGACTACGAAATCCTATTTCAGCAGACCCTACGGTATGCCTGCAATCGCTAGTCAGGCTCAACACCCTGACAGTGGACTCCTACAGCTCAACAAGGTACAAGCTGCTAGCAGAATCGTCACAGGAACACAGCTGCAGTGCTGTTTAAGTTGAACTAAGCTTCTTTCCGTAGCTGTGAGTTCGACATCTTGCTTCTTTCGAAGGGTCTTTCTTTGGCTCGAGTAAAGCCACACTTCAAAACATGCACAGTTAGAATTCTCTGAAACCCAACTGTTGCAAACCTTCCTTTGTCTCGTAAATTTGCTTGAAACCGTCGGCTAATGGCATTCTTGAGCTTGCCTACCTGCCATCCTAGCGTCCTGTTTAATATAGCCCATAAGTTGGCCTACTTGCTAGTTCGTGCCTACTGTCAGTGTGGTTCCTTTTAGCTATAGGTTATTTTAGAACCTAGATAGGTCTCCTATTTTCGGATTAACTACATCGCTCGACTAAGACAGCTACGATACGATTTAATTCATCGTTCCAAGCAGATCTGCAGGGCTAGATTCACACTCTCCCCTCCCCTCCCCCATTGCTCTAAGTGCCCTAGTGAAAACCAACTGAAGGAAACTGCCCAAAATTATGTTTATCACTCAGAGCTGCCCTTTGCAGAGAAGAGTGGCAGCTGCCCCTGCCATCCCTTGACTCTGCCACTGCCATCGTTGAAGCAACCTGCTGCATGGGTACGCCCACACATTCAATAAGCAAAATATTTGGAAGGAATGCAATTTTTAATATAGTACATGAACTGGGGGCCATTCGAACACTTGATAAAACTTTAAGCATGCCGAGTTAGCAGCTCTACAAGTAAAAGTCACTTTCAAGTTCATGTATTCTCTCTCTCTCTCTCTCTCTCTCTCTCTCTCTCTCTCTCTCTCTTTCTCTCTACACACACACACACACACACACACACACACACACACACACACACACACACACACACACACACACACACACGCACGCACGCACGCACGCACGCACGCACGCACGCACGCACGCACACACACACACACACACACACGCACGCATACACACACGCGAGCAAGCACGCACGCGTAAGCATGCACACACACACACACGTAAGCATGCACACACACACACACACACACACACACACACACACACACACACACACACACACAAACACACACACACATATACCTACTCTTTATAGTATCTCTCTCTATATATATATATATCTCATTCACCCGAAAAAGTATTTACGAGGTCCATTTAACACCGTCTACTTAGTAACTATTCACTCTTAGAGGTCCACCACCGGTGTGGGTCGGCTTTTACATAAACGCTCTTTTTTACATAAAAATGGACCCAATGTTGATGGCCGTGTCTACGATAACTGTTAGAAACAAAAACACCCCGACGGCCTGGAACGACCTTTAAAAATGGCAGAACTTGAGCTTTGACTTGCACTTTGATTATCATACTCACAGTTCAAACGGCAAAAAATTTCTGTGCATTCACTTGCATGCAGTGAAGGAGTTATTTTTGCATTTCCTATCCGCAGCACTCGTGTGGAGCTGCTGCTCCTACGGTGCTTATCTGCCATGGGAAAGACAAAGGAACTAAATAGTGAAATCGAAGGCCAAATCGTCACCTATGACAAAATGAGTCTTGGCAATGTGAGAAGTGGCACGGAAGCTTGGTTTAAGTCTGAGGGATCGGTCAAGTATAACATGAAGTATTTTCAGGGTGGTAGAATGGATGTCTTACTACGTTCCGGCAGCCCATGTTCGACGACACAAAGAAAGATGACCATCTTCTAAAACTTGCTGCACTGGGTCAAAGGAAAGCACCACATCGAGCTCTCTCTCCAAGACCTCAGAAGAGGCCACCGTCAAGGCTGTAAGTGTTGATAGCGTCAGTAGGGAGCTTACAGAGCACGGCGTTTACAGAAGAGCTAGAAAACGCAAGCCGTTAATTAACGAACGACAACGAAACTGCCGTCTGTAGTGGGCCCGAAAACACGCCCACTTTATAGCTGCCGACTGGAGCAGTTTTCTATGGACCGATTAAAGTAAATTCATGGTTCATGGAGATGGCAAGCGGAGGACTTTGGTCAATCGAAGAAAAGGTGAACACTACCGCCCGGAGTGCTTGCAGTCTATGCTCAAATAAGGAGGCTGAAGTGTGATTGTTTGGACTTTTATTCGGCTTCCTGCATAGGAACTCGACACCTAAACAATGGGATCATGGACAGAAACGTATTCAGGGTCATCGTCGAAAATGTTGGTAGGTCCTGTGATAGAAATCTTGTGGGGGAGGACTACGTTTGGCAAATGGATAATGATGCCAAGCATACTGAAAGTGCAATGAAGCAATTCTTCACTGATTCAGGTGTCCGAGTCCTTAGTTGGCTAAGCCAATCCCCCAATCTCAACGCTATTGAGCATCTATGTGACAGGTGGGAGTGCCCACTTAGAGCAGAGAACGGCATCTAATCTTCCCTCGAGCAGCTTTTTGGTCAGCTTAAGCATCTGTGGGACTGCATTACTCCGGATGTTTGCCGAAAGCTGACTGAGTCAATGCCCTGGCAAATATTTGAAGTCATAAAGAATAAGGGTGGTCCGACCTCCATATAATACTTTTGCGTTTGAGTATCTTTCTCTTTCTCACTATCTTTTTCGGCGTGATGACACACTGGGTAAGGCGGTTGCTTTTCACGTTCGTATCCTGCTTTTCACGTTTGCATCCTGCAGTGGGCGATTCTTTATTGCCACTGCAAGCCGTGGTGATAGCCGTAAAGGCTCGTCTGTCGCTATACAAAAGAGGCTGTTAAACCAGCGAGTATTTTTTTCTTACTTTCTTTGTCATTGTCAGGTCTCTTTCTCGTGATGACTCATCCGAGCCAACTGCAGGAATCCAGTCTAAGCACGCTGCAAGTTTGGCATGTGCTACTTACCGTCCACCTTTGCTTGGTTAGCTTTCGGCTCAGTCACCTGCCCGACGTTACCCGTGTGGAATGCCCACACACCCGGAACACCAATATTGCTTGTCCTGTGAAACGAGGAGGCAAGCAGGCTGAAGGCCCAGCAGCATGTAGCCATGCATGCAGAAACGGCATGAGATCGTTAAAGCAGTGTGCTTACATGGCCAAGCTTTCCACCTCACTTGTTCCGCTCATAGGATGCACGTACACTCGACCGCGGCTACTTCCATCGAACCCAACTTGCGCCGACAGGTCAGCAGAAGACCCGCTGTCCTTGGTCATAGCAGCCTTGACCCATTGGATGCCATCTTCTGCGTACAAGAAGATAGTGTAGCTGTCGAGGATGCTCGAAGCGACTATCACTTGGATGGTATTGACCTGCAGTCGATGATTGGACATGGAGCATGATGCCTCAGCTCAAAAAACTTTCGAGTTCGGCCAAATCAGGCAGCTAGCAGCATAGGGCGTGCGGGCGGCTCGAGCAGTGCTTCGTAATATGACACGGTACCTTGCCGAATTGTGCATCGTATGAGCCGACCTTATCCCAAGTGGCTACGAAAGCGCTCTCGGGTTGGAACGGCTTGGTCAATGCAAAAGCCTTGTTGATGCGAGCAGCAAGATCTCCCAGCAGCTTAGGATCGGTCGACTCCCTTAAAATTGTTCACCATCTTACAGGCGCCAAGCAATTATGCTCATGCTCAGGACATTTGACGAATTCGCACCAAAACAGTAGCGGTGCAATGCAAATGTATTTTTATTATTATTATTACTATTATGAAGCTGTGGTCCGGTAAGAAACGAGCCACACAGGATGCAAGCTTGGTCAAGTCATACCATTGTATGTGCGTGACACCACTCATGTGCCAAGGGGAAGTAATGAGCTTTGGAAGAACAAAAAATGGTCAAAATGAAATGAATGCAACACCTAAAAGTGATAGGGATCACGGATAGCCATGTTTTTAACGAATCTGCAGGTCCAACCGGGTTAGTGTGACACGATTACGGCCAAAGTGCGATGCCATATGGGT
Source organism: Cristatella mucedo (assembly GCA_009760855.2). Taxonomy (NCBI): domain Eukaryota; kingdom Metazoa; phylum Bryozoa; class Phylactolaemata; family Cristatellidae; genus Cristatella; species Cristatella mucedo. Next base: position 1,186,993 of record WPIO01000084.1, read on the forward strand.
TTCTAGATGGTACTTTGTCCTAGGGCGATGGCACGATGCCTGTTGTCACACCAGCTGATCAGAAAAGCCTAACTCTGCTCCTCAGGGAGTGCTTGTCCTTTACCTAATATGATGGAGCACGACCAACTAAGCAAACATTGTTAAGTACAATAGCATATACTTTTAAATGGGAAGTCGCTTAAGTGTTGAATAGAAACTTAAAATAAGTTCTCGCAAATAACGATCCTACAGCACCACTGAAACATGTTCATAGCTCACTTCAATATGCCCGCACAGGGCAACAATTACCGAGGATCTCTCACTATGTACTTTATGCATGGGACTTGTGCCAGAGTTTCTATCTGCTACAGTAATTCCTTTGAAGGAAGAGAACCTAATACGAAGCCCTCTTTGTCATAGCTAAGAGTCGAGTGCATACCTCAGGATTTTAAAAGCGCTCCATTCCATTCCATCCCTGCTTATGCATTTCCTATAAGTTGTTACGCTTATATAAGAGCCAGCTGTCCTTTAATGCAACTTTTAAGAAATCCTTTAGGTGGCAGGTTCCGTTGACTGGTTTGAATCTCATATGTGTGTGGTTTCATGGCTGCATCAAATATTGCGATTCTGCTATTAGTACATCAGTGGATCTAAGTCCTACAGTAGGCGATCCTTCGATGTCCATTGCAAGCAGTGATGACAGCCTTTAAAGCTCTTCTGTTGCTACATAAACGAGGCTGTTGAACTAGCTAACCTTTTTTATTAGGGAAAGTTGGCCTAGCACATTCTATAATGGTATGTATGCACTGATAAAAATGCTCATTGTTTGCATGACTTTAGCTATATCAACTCATTCAACACAGTTTAGCCCTCTGGTTTGTACAATGGCTATGCTCATCCACCTATGTCGCCACGAGCCATTGTCGGTGTTTCATCAACATTCAACATTGCAGTGCACGCATTTAATTTCAATGCAACATTATCGGTCATTACACAAAGCCAAGAGTTTGAATAGCACTAAAATTCTTGCTCTGTGTGAAGCAGCACGGCAGTCTGATTTTAGGGATATTCTGTAGAACAAAGTAAGAGAGAACAAAGAGAAAGCTTAAGGTCTGTCACTTTGGTCTCAAAAAGCTTAACGAGGCTGCACCAACCCAATAAAGATGCCAGAGAATGATAGCTTGTCTTCTTGCATTGCCTACATTAAACAGGAGGGTTGTTCAGCTTCAAGCACTCTCTAGTTTTAAGGAGGCAGCCCAAGAATAGTACCATCCAATAAGCATTGCAGCTGTAGCCTGGTCGTCCTACAGTCTGTCTCTCTTCCTCCTTCCCTTCCTCCCGCTCTGTGTCTCTCTCTCTCTCTCTCTCTCTCTCTCTCTCTCTCTCTCTCTCTCTCTCTCTCTCTCTCTCTCTCTCTCTCTCTATCAGTATCCATATATCCATTAATCTATCTATCTCTCTGTCTGTCTGTCTGTCTGTCTGTCTGTCTCTCTCTCTCTCTCTCTCTGTCTCTCTCTCTCTCTCTCTCTCTGTCTCTCTCTCTCTCTCTCTCTCTCTCTCTCTCTCTCTCTCTCTCTCTCTCCCTCTCTCCCTCTCTCTCTCTCTCTCTCTCTCTCTCTCTCTCTCTCTCTCTCTCTCTCTCTCTCTCTCTCTCTCTCTCTCTCTCTCTCTCTCTCTCTCTCTCTCTCTCTCTCTCTCTCTCTCTCTCTTTATCTCTCTCTCTCTCTCTTTCTCTCTGCCTCTCTGTGCCTCTGCCATCTCTGTCTCTCTCTTGCTCTATTTCTCTCTCTCTCTCTCTCTCTCTCTCTCTCTCTCTCTCTCTCTCTCTCTCTCTCTCTCTCTCTCTCTCTATTTGAGAAGTGATTAGCTACTCACTGGGTTTGGTAAGAGGCATTTAGATTCCAAAACTCTGCGGCTAGGCTTGTCTGTCGTGAGCGTTGCAGTTGCCACACCATACCACTTATCGCTAACCTGCACTGGCTCCCAGTGAAGCAACACACATGGACTTTAAATTGTTGTCACTCACTTTCAGGTCCTTCATTCTTTGGCTCCAGCCTACCTATCAGATCTACTTCCCCAAAAGGTTAAGCATCGTACCACCTGCTTTTCGGAAATCTAACTGTTTAACCATATCTTGTACAAACCTAAAATCCTTTGGAGACCGTGCCTGTAGTTTGTATGCTCCCAAAGCCTGGAATTCACTTCGAATTGCGTCTTGACATTCTCTGACTTGATCTCATTTAGAAAGAAATTAAAAACGCACCTATTCATCACAGTATTTAGTGAGTCCCAATGATTCGTTCTTTATGTGCTTATGCGTGCTGACACTGTTGCATTCTGCAACTAACCAGACTTACATGCTGACCTTGTGCAAGTCACCCCTAACCATGTTATTCTTGTTGTTTGTCGAGCATGCTACCACTAATTATTCGACTGTGCTTCCTTTGCAGCAATTGTAAAGCGCTTAGAAAGAGATTGATTTCTCTGAGGGCGTTGTATCAAATGTATTATTATTACAATTATTATAAATCTCTACCACTCAGCATGCACTGAGCCGTGCATCAAATATTGTGTGCACTAGGAATGCTTTGTCACCTATCCACTCACCTGACTCTGCTATGCTTTCCACTTTCTCTTTGATGTGTGAGATGAAATCTGTTGGCTACCGAATGCGTACCGAATAATAGTAATAATCATCATCATCATCATCATCATAATGCACTTGATAAAGCGCCCTCAGAGAACTCGATCTCTTTCTAGGCGCTTTTCGCCACGTAGGCTGTAAGTGCGCTTTACAAAACTCTCCTACTTCACACCACATAGTCTTTATGGCTTTGTGGAGTTACAGAAGGAGACAAGTTAGATTACATTACTGTTCTACATGCTTCCTTCTAGACTGCTTCGGCTGCTGCCGAACCACCAAGCTATATCTTCTTTAGCTCTGCTTCATACCACACTGCTGCCCGGAAGTAGGTGAACACTTACTCCCGGAGAAATACTGGAGGGTCTCTAGCCTTGACCGAAGAGACATATCTATTAAGATACACTAGGCAGGCCTTTTCTTTCGGTATGAGTCAATAAGCCACCTTGGTGGTGGCCACCCCTCACCATTCACCTTGTGAACAGCTGCAGACATACTTATTGATGGTCATTGGATGGTCAGCCATAAACCGAAGTCTGAACCAGTCCTTACCAGTACTGGCACATTTGTGCCTCATTATTGCACATTGTGGCCTACTCTTTGCCGATCACACGATCACGCATCATGTTGAAGTACGAGAATGCCTATGTCGATCTGCAGAGGCTGTGGAGCCTCTGCAGTCTATAGAGGCTCCACAGCCAGATCTGCAGATCGACATCCTTTCGAGTGTATAGGCTGCCTCGATATTGAAACCGTGTGCGCTACTAATTCCACAGGGTGAGGCTACACTAGAGCGCACCGTCTCCCTTGTTGCATTCAATTCGTCCCAGATTATCCCGTTCTACCATGCTACAGATGAAGAGACACTATACAAACATTTACTTGGGCATAGCTAGAGAATTTACTATACCTTGCACTCTGGTAGCTTGGTAGCATGTTGAGTTACTACATACATTTAATCACAGGATTGATTGGAGTCAATCAAGTAGAGTAGAACATATGGTCAGCACAGCCTCTGGATCTCGTCATGCACTTAGCTATGCAATTAGCTGTGAAAACGATGCCAGGTCGACAGCAGAGCACCATAAATTCCAGCATAATTGTACAGCTGGGCAAACACTCGGTGCTCAGGCTCTCTGGTATGATCAGAAGCAGCTACTGGAAGCACTAACAGCGTAGCAATGGTCTCTGAGCGAAAGAGCTTCGAGCAGACACGACTTACAATCGACCCAGGGTAGCAGCTGGGTAGCTGGCATTACATCAACAGATCAAGAGCACAGTGAGAGGGCTGGGCTGCGGGGTGAGGGTAATGCCCCCATAGGCTGCTTCCCAAAGGGGTGGGCTGGGCGATCCCAACCAAAATCACAGCCATTAAAGCCCCCTTGTGCCAAAAATACCACTTGCCACCCCTCCCCTTACATGCCCGTTAGCCCTTTCTGGGTAGACACCACGACCCCTTCGTCATCCGTCGTCCTCGAGTCGGCATCTGATTCAGGATGACTTTACAGAAAGAATCTACCCTTTCTAATCAGATGGGGCTACTGGAGGAGGCTGGAGGTCTTCGGACTGTGATCACCTGAGAGAGACACGCTAGTCAGCTGCAAGGCTTTCAAAATAAATTGGCAGCAACAACTTTTCAGATGGGCTAAAAGAGACCTTCTGGGCAGCATGCCGTCGGTTCGAAGCCGCAGGCTGTATTGCCAGTATTCTTTGATGCAGGCTGTATTGCCATTATTCTTTGATGCAGGCTGTATTGCCAGTATTCTTTGACGCAGGCTGTATTGCCAGTATTCTTTGACGGAGTTAAACCTGCCGGACAGGTAGCAGCCTTCCGGGTGCAGCAGCAGGTGTAACAAATGGGAGGGGTTTTGGTCTCATTTTAGACGGCACCTGGAAAGGCTTCCGGGCAGCACTCTTGGGGGTGCAGGTATTCAGACCTTCTCTAAATAGGCATAACCATTCTTCTGAGGAACTGAGGAGCCCATCCTATCGGTGGCCAGAACTGGTGTCTTCATCAAGCGACAGCTACTATTTCTGTTTAAAAGAAGCTACTGGACGGACTCTTTCAGAAGAGAAGCTAGTAAGTCCTGTCGAGCGGCCCAGATTGACTGTCGACAGAGCTTTGTGGTCTCTCTCTCTCTCTCTCTCTCTCTCTCTCTCTCTCTCTCTCTCTCTCTCTCTCTCTCTGTCTCTCTCTCCCTCTTCTCTCTTGGAGAGTGGGCCACCAGGCCGAGATGGATGCTAAAAACCAAGAAATTTTGTCCAGCACCCCTTCAGAGGTCCATTTCCATGTCGGTCGATTGGGTCGACCCTCGGGCATTGATAGAAGAGACCACATCGACTCCACAGCCAAGTCTGTCTACTTTACTTTCAACTACATAACATTGTTGAAACTCGGGCTTGCTTAAACACGAACACCACGTCTAAATTGGTTCATGGAATTTGTGACATCCAGTCTCGACTTCTGTAACTCACTGCTTGTTGGTCTACGGGCCTAAACAGTCAGGCACTTGCAGCTGGTGCAAAACTCTGCAGTTAGCCTTGTCTGTCGTGAGCGTTGCATCACACCACTTCTCGCCGACCTGCACTGGCTCCCAGTCAAACAGTGCATCAACTTCAAGGTTTTGTCACTCACTTTTAGGTCCCTTCATTCTTCCACTCCAGCCTACCTATTAAATCTACTACCCCACCTGGCTAAGCATCATACCATCTGCTATTCTGAATCGAATCGTTTAACTACACCTCGTAAAAACCTCAAATCCTTTGGAGACCGTGCCTTTAGTTCGTATGCTCCCAGAGCTTGGAACTCACTTCAAACTGGTGTTATGACATCCCCTGACTTGATGACATTTAAAAAGGAGATAAAAGTGCATCTACTTATCACAACATTTAGTGGTCCATGTAATTCGTCCCTTATGTGCTTATGGGTGCTTGCACTATGCATGCTGCCACTGACCATATTTGCTTGCTGACCCTAATCATGTCACCCCTAACCATGTTATGCATGTTGATATTGAGTATGCTATCATCAACCATTCGATTATGCTCCTTTGCAGCAAACATAAAGTGCCTAGAAAGACATTAAGTTCTCTGAGGGTGCTATACAAATGTATTTTTATTATCATTATTATTATTACGTTTTAGCTATGCAGACGTTCAGCTGCCAGAAAGCATGTACAACCACTTAATGGATAGCCCCTTGATAGACAGCCCATGTGCTGTCCTCCCAGGAATCACAGTAGGTCTGACTAGTCAAATGTGCCCTAACAGATTTCAGGATACCATGGAAGGCATATTGTTAACCGTGACTAGTGCAGTTCAGGAGCTTAAACTCCCAGATGTTGACTTGCAACCCCAGTGCCGTGTCTTTTTCTACCATGATGATATTTACATGTGTGTATATGTACATTAACTGTGCATATACATATCCAGACATAACTGTATATAAATGCACACAGAGATTAAGACTCAGACCTGACTGGCAGCTGCAAAAACACGTGCAACACTCAGAAGTGGCAAACAGCTGACCCTTTCCTCATGGTAGTTGGACAGGGCTATAAAGAGTTTGAGATGGCGTAAGTTCCAATGATGTTGCTAGCAGCCTCCAAGCAGCACCAAAAGGCCACCAATGGTAGCTCCTTGCCCAATCTTGCTCGTATGCTGCCATTGAGGTCACTCGCATGTGATGATGGAAATCACTAGTATTGGAGTAAGCTACATGTACAGCCATACAGAAACCTTATTTGCCGACGAGTTCACATCACTTCTGTCCCCCTGCTCTCTATTAAACAGTGCATAGACGTCAAGGTCATGGCACTCCCCTTTAGGACCGGCTGTTCTCATGATCCGGTTTACCTATTTCACCTATTTACTCATCGGGTTTCTACTAACAATGCAAACACCTCTAACCAAATCCCCAATTGTGCTTTCATATCTCACGCACCAAAAACCCAAAATTATATTCGAACTGACATTGTGAAACCCGATGACTTTGTAGCTTTTTCAAGTTAGCCTAAACATAAACGTGTTCCTCTCACAGTTCGTCCACGTGAATGATCCTTTATAGCGACTGTTTAATGCGTATCACTAGTCAGTTTACATGCTTCATTTCCAGGCAATGCAAAGTGTCTAGAAAGAAATGTATTCCTCTTGGGTTGCTCAGAAAATGTTACAGTGATCTTGGCCGGCGCTACGGTGCTTGTATTTTACATCACAGGCAGTGGGTTTGAGACATGCAGTAAGCAATTTTGTATTGCCTGCTGCAGATGGGTTAGAATGGCTAAGGCTTTTCTGCAGCTATGTAAATGAGGCAATTGAATCAGCTACCCTTTACTCTTTTTAACTTCAGGCTGCTTACGATAGAAGCTTTGCCTTTTCTTCTGTGCACGCTACACTGCAGAACTCAGCCGACTTAGATGTATCCTCTGGGGCCTTCTCGTACTGTTACTTCTAAACTCCTTACTTTGTTGACTGCCATCTGACTCTCATTTGTAATAGAGTGCTATAAAAATGTCTTGCTATGGTTATAATTAAATGCAAAATAAGAATATGTAAATGTAAAGGTCAACTGATTTAAGATCCACATTCTCATACGTGTAGCAGCAGAATAGCTTCAGTGGCTATTATCGAGCTTTCACAGGGCGAAATAGGATTGCAGGCTGCAGGGCTCAAAACCACTCCCTGAATAATGAAGTGCATGCACCTTACCCCTGGTCTAGGACCCAGTGGGACGGCAAAAGTTGAAGACGTCAATTGAGGGTTGCCATGTGCAGGATCCGAAACTACTACACGAGTCGAGTATTGAAAAAACTCACTCCTGGACTAAGACACAGGAGGATAGGCGGTTCTGTCCATCAAAAAAAGAATAGAGCGAGTCTGCTTTTAGCATTCCCAGCTGACCTTTGGGGTTAGTTTTGGCATTGCATAGAGTTCATTGTATAGAGTTTAAGTTTTAGTGCTGAGAGTGTTAGTTTTATAGTGACCATAACAAGAAGGTCTCAGTCGCTACATCCTTGCTCCACACAGCCTCTTGTAAGTGTTGCAACAATTGTTTGTACTAACTGAGCATCGGTGGTCGACAGATGCATAGAATTATTTGGGGATTTTCCGCAAGCAGCGATTTTTTTTCAGCAAACGCAGCTGTTTTTAGTGAGATTTATCGATGACATGATGCTATGCCCTGATGAAGATGCAGAGTCATCTGCTTATTCCCTGGCCCTCCTCAGTCAGTAACTTGCATCCCGATTTGCCGTTTCAATTGCATGCAGTAGCTGAAACTCGGGGAAGAAGACGTTGATCCACACAGATAGCTGTTAATACAATACTACCTGACTGAGCAAGACAGCAGCACTACCCTCCTTCTCTTTCGTAAGGTCTGCAGCAAGTCAAAAGAGAAGCTCCTCCCTCAAGCAAACCCAATGGTGCCATTGAAGGCGGTGGAAAATGTTGAGCCTATGCCCCCTGTCAATCCTTCCTAAACATAAAAGTTTAATAGAAAAAAGAAATCCAAGCTTTATGATGATATAAACAAGGCAAATGATTTTAATAAATCAAATTTATGGGTTCAGCTGCCATGCAGGCACAGTATCCAGCTCCAGAAAAATATATTAGACCAAATTACTAGCATCATCAGAAGCAGCTCAATAACAATTTATCTCGGGTGTAGTAAGATAGCAAGCTACGAATTGTGCATAATCAAAACCAACGAACAAATGCTGTCTGTGGCAAGAGAGCGCTTGGTGGCCACCAAAAATGTAATGCTACTTAGCATCAACAATCCTGCAAGGCATAACCAAAGTAGCACCTTTCTCAGTGCCACTAGGCACGGGATCTGCTCTTCATCACTGTTTCACTAAAACTTCATGGCTGACACTCGATGAGAATTAGGTACTATGATTATATTTATTTAAGCCCACCGAATGCATAATTATCTTCTGCATAAGTTCTTCCTAACGTCCACTGATCGGTTTTCCTGCAAATTCCATCTGGTGCCTAGCTGTGTTAGTCCACTAAAATTAAACTATTTAAAAGGCAGCAAATCGAAGCGACTGAAGCCGATGCAACCACCAGTCAAGATTTGGGTGGTGCTTCCAGGTGCCATTCAGCAGTCATATAAAAACTCTGGCAATCAATCGTTTGATTAATGATTTACTGTGGGCATAAAACCAGTTACCTTACCCACCTTCAGCTGCAGTGCCAATAGCTCCTTAGCCCGGCACATACGATTGGTGATTGGAGCATAAAAGAGACTGCTAATGCATAAAACACGAACATACGCAGCACATTGAGAGTCGATGGGAATAAAGCCAGCCTGGTCCGGTGGGCAAATCGTGCACTGCCCTTAACTGGCCGGCAGCGAAGAAGGCAGGTCTACGCGGCAGCTGTCGGATCGGTCAGCTCGCTGCTAATCTGGTGCAGGTAGGCAGACCAAGAGAGGTCCGTCCACTCAGGGCCAGCCAAGGTCTTCTTAAAACCGAGGCCGCAGAGCTCGACTGATCGAGCTCTGCGGCTGTGCAACTGGTTGCAGCTGTGATTTATAAACTTGGTAATTGCATGCTTTTTTAGTGCCACCCGGCACTTGAATGGAAATAATCAAGTTTGCTGGGCAGCACCTGCCCCAAGATAATTGAATAACAAAAGGCTCCCTCTTTTGGTCTACAAAGAGAAAGATAGAAGAGGGAAGGATTGAGAGACATGGGGTATAGGAGAAACATGGGGGCAAGAGAGAGAGAGAGAGAGAGAGAGAGAGAGAGAGAGAGAGAGAGAGAGAGAGAGAGAGAGAGAGAGAGAGAGAGAGAGAGAGGAGAAAGTTGGAGAACAGAGAGAGAATTGAGTCAGAGAATGGAGAGTAGAAGAGAGAATAGAAATCATAAGTGATGACAAAAAGAAGAGTGAGAGAGATAGAGGGAGAAGAAGAAACGTAAACAGGGAAGAGTGGGAAAGGTAATGGAAGAGAAACAGCAGGGGAATAAGAAGAGGAGAGGCAGAGAGAGGCAGGCAGAGCAAGAGAGAGGGGGAGAGAGAAAGTGGGAGAGATGCAGCATCCGTGCTGTGGGCAAGTTGAGCTATAACTGCTTATCCTTTCAAGAACTGTCTTATTCAGAATTCAGAGCCCAGCACACACACACACACACACACACACACACACACACACACACACAGTGGCACTGCTTACGGCTGTGATCTATGTCAGAAGACAGAAGCTGCAACGTTGTCCCGAATGGGTGCGTGAACCTGTGTGTGCACACACAAGTGTGAGGCTTGCAGTTACTCGCGCATTCATGCACAACATTGCTTGTAAAAAACCGAGCAAGGATGCTGTGACCGACTGCAGCAGCTTCTGCATCATTTACTTGAACTATGATCATCATCGGGATGGTTAGGTTCTTTCGAATCACGTTTCAAATAATCGAATCAAGTTCGCACTGCCGGCCAATACACTCCTAGCCTGCAGCTGCTATTTTTATTTCGAGATTCCAAGTCGGGAACACTCTAGCTAGCCATTCAGTATACTCTGCCACCAGAAACCATACAGGCAGCCTAGGAATTATCATCCTAGGACTTATCAAGGTCCTTTTGATTTGTATATCTGCTAGGCTACTGAAGTTGAAGGTGGTGATCATGTCAGAAGTCAATACTACATCGCCAGCCAATAAAGGTTTTCTTGTGCTATCGTTACGACTAACGAGTTATGACCCGCTTGACAGCAAACAACAATTGCTCTATGCAATAGCAGCACGTGCAGCAGCCAGCGCACAGCCTACAATGGAGAACCGAGCCTATAAAAGCAAGACCACGCGGGATAGCTGGCAAAACTATAGGCAGAAAACAATCTCACCTGTAGAAGATTTCACCTGCACTACTACTATCAAAGTCGGCATAAAAGGGTAGAATAGCATCGTAGCCAAGGGGCAGCCTTTGGTCGACATACGCTGGCTCCCCACTACCGAATGATAGGTGGCCATTAGTATTCACCTGGAAAAATGCATACAATGCAGTCTAGCATTCGCACGGCAGAAGTACCTGCTCTGGCAGCAGCTTACATTCATGAAATAAAAGGCCAACGAGATCAGCACGAATTGGAAACCGTCGTAAATCGTGAAACATAAACATAAGCCAGGCAGTTTTGCAATCAGTGCACTTCTGCTTTTCCACTAGGAACTGTCTGACAGAGCTGTATCGGTGTACAAATTTCCCCGTACCGAGACCGAAAGTGCATACCAGGTTTGCCAATCGCCAGAGCTCATGCAGCACCAGCACCAAGTTAGTAAGCTTCACGCCTAGCAATATGCCAGTGTGAAATCAGAGAGAACTCAGCTGATCAGCCATGTCTCCTTGCTTCTGTCGTCTGTGCCTCTTAAAGTCGATGTGAAATCTCATAGCAACTAATAGCCAACGATCAGACAAAGGTACTCCGGATATTGGGCTGTTGGCATTTCGATTGAATACTATAATCCGTGTTAGCAGGTTCTGCTCAGCTGGCTCAGCCCTGCTCGCAGCACGCATACAATGCAATCACTTATCTCCTGCGAAGTGAAGGACATACACTGCTGACAGTGAGAGAGGGACCAAGCTGAGATGCACGGCAAAGCAATATACCAATACCGTGATAAGCATGGCCACTGGGCAGCGTCTTTCGGGGATTTTGCAGGGAATTCAAGCCGCCTTGCCACGACTTGGCTTTCGTTGAAACTCTGTAGCTATGAAACTATGTCTAAACTAGGGATCAAAACAAATCGGCTTTCTCTGCTAATCTCGATCGAGGAGGTCATGTGCCTGCAGCCTGCAAGATTAAGCGATCCGAGTGCTTGCAGCCGACAACCAATCTAGCCACGCTGACAAAGCCTGAATAGCCAACAGTGATGGATGACCTTTAATATATGCAGTGCCAATTTGTGTCCTAAGTTTTGGGCTGCTGGGGCTTAGGCAAACACACGGATTCCGACGGGGTGAGGCATGAGGACAGGCATAGACAAGCATGTGTGTCCAGCCTTTTATCACCCAGCTTGTCCTGGGTGGGTGTCACTGGCAGGAAGTGAATGACTGCTTGGCTGGGCCGAGTGAGGGTGGACAACCCCCTCCTCCAGTCCCCAGTTGCTGTCTGGTCAAGTGCAGCAGTGGCCTTGCTGAGTCCGGCTGCCGGTGCTCCGGCGTTCTCACAGTTCAAAGACCACCTGCCGGGGCAATCGGGTTACCAACGTGCCTACCACAAATGGCCAGGCTGGCATTTCCACTGGTGCAACTCAATACTCAGGTCCTTCAATACTCACTGTGCACTAGTTTTCTCGAATTGCAGTCCAACAGTTGAAACCCTTCCACTGCTGGCTCTCATTCTAGTCAATTAATTTTTCCTAAATAGCCACTTCAAACAGCCACTGCCTGCCTTAGCAGCACAGCCGACCGACTGCATCCGGCTAATTGAGCAAATAAAGCCGACAGCTCCGACTGTCTCTGGAGACTGTGATGCCAGCTGGCAAGGTCTAGTGGCAGGGCCATCCCAATGACAAGCTGCGATGGGGGAAGGATGAAACTTTGAGCCGTAGCTGCTGCCATCGTGGCCGAGCAAGCACTGTCCGGAAATCGTTCGTAAGCTTGTGCACCAGCATGGAAGGGGCACCTTGCAAGCGAACCGCAGGCACTCTGGGCCACTGTGTGCCACATGCACGATGTAATTTAATGCATGGTACTGGCTCAACAGTGCCACCCTTAACCTCGGCAGCCAATGTGGCACCCATCGCTACAAAGACCAGACCCCCACCGGACACTTGTCCAAGTGAACCGTGCTGGTGGGGCGTCTCTGAACAAGCCTGCCAGGCATGACTACCGACATGGCATTGGGCACAGTGCCACACGACCAGCTCAAGTGTCGCGGCAGCTTCCCTTCAAGGAATGCAGAAGAAGCGGCTGCAGCTTCGAATCGACCCATAAAAGAGGCTCGACTTTCATCAGATAGCAGTAATGCAGGTATTCTTGAACTCGGTCAGGTATTAACGCTCAGTAGGTGACAATTCGCATAGCACCAGCCTGGAGATCGTCACCTGACACCTTAGAGGCATGCTTTAGTGTCTGAAAAACTCGATTGTGTTGTCTGGTATGCACTTGCACTACAAAACGTATTTTCTTTCATTGAACATTCAACATTAATGCCCCAACGAAAGGCATGGCCAGAAATAAGTCTAAGAGGGGCTGGTCATTGAATTTGCTGAAGCAGCCAACCATAATAATGGTGATGAAGAATGTCAAGCGGGTTGATGTACGACTGCTCCTTCTCGTAAGTATAAGAAGTGGGCAAGAGCTAATTGGCCCTCTTCCAATGCTCAAATGGTCCCATTGAATAAGAGGCAGCTTTCAATTGAGACTGTTACTGTTCTGTTGATAGCTCATGCTCGCACACACTCACATATATACAGAAAATTAAACCGGTAAAAATCAAACCATATGAAAAATGCACCACTTGTAATGGCCCTGAGTGAAGGTAGGGGGTCACTTATCTGTAATCTCTATATAATAACCACCAGCCACACTGAAGAGCCATCTCTTTCGTGTGAGTGCGCACACACACACACACACACACACACACACACACACGCACACACACGCACACGCACACGCACACACACCCTCACACGCACACACACGCTCACACATACACACACACACACACACACACACACACACACACACACTCTCTCTCTCTCTCTTTCTAACTCTTTAAACTCATTCATTCTGACTCATCCTTACACCTCATCCTAACTCGTTCTACACCTTACACATCACTGAAAGAAGCCAACTAGTAGACACTGTGTGGCAAAGATACTCTAGTGCATAATCACAAGGTCCTCACGACTCAAGTAGGTTACAGAAGGGGAACTGGTATAAGCTGGTCGATCAAATGCATCAAGATAACTCAAAAATACCGTCGAGTTGAAGACCAACTGAAAAACATATAAAGCATGTGGCTTGATTATTGTAATTCCCTTTTGGCTGGGCTACCAAAGAAAGCTATTAGGCCACTGTAGCTGACTATGAATATGGCTGAAAGGCTAGTCTTCAAGTCCCAGCGGTTTGAGCACGTGCCTGTCTCCTTTGCTTAAAGAGCTAGGATGGATGCCGGTTGAGCAACGGATACAGAGCAAAGTTCTTACGCTGACCCACAAGGCACGCCACGGCTTCGCTCCTTCATACCAAGCTGAACTCTGCATCAGTTTCAGCCTCTTCGTGCCTTCAGGTCCTGTGTGGACAATAAATTAGCTGTTCCATTCCTCCACTTAAAGACAGTTGGCAACAGAAGCTTTAGCTCTGCAGGTCCTAGACTGTGGAACTCGCTTCCACAATTCTTACGCAACAACAACTACTCTCCTACTGCCAACTATGGCTCATCCTTTTCAGCCGTCCTGAGCTGCTACTTCCATGCTACTCACTACCTCAGCTGCTCTCCTGACTCTGTTATGCTTCCCACTTTTTCTTTGTTGCGTGAGACGAAGTCTGTTGGCTACCGAATGCGTACCGAAAGCTGCTTAGGCTGTGAGTGCGCTATACAAAACTCTCCTGCATGGTCTTTATGACTTTGTGGAGTTACAGACGGAGATACAATTTGAATGGAATGCTCCAACTTAAAAATATCGGCAAGTGGAACTGTAGATGATGTGACATCAGAACTTGTATGGCACTACCACATTATGGGATATTTGAACAGAAATTGACAGGCTGCATTGGACAGAAAAATGCATGCAACTTCGACAGTCAAACTCCCTCAACATCTGAGGCTACCATCATAGCAACCCATCATCTTCGATGATCATTTTAAATGGTACTCAACCAAATGTGATACTAAATAGGTTGTGCGGATGATACAAAATACTAGGATGTAAACAAGGATTTATGTTAAGCTGAGCAAGTACACTTCTAAACCAATGTAGACATTGTGCCAAGCAATCCTTAGGTGGATGAACTATTTGCTCGGTTGGTCAACGATGTCGATACTGAAGCTCCAGCATGTAATCGGAACAACTTAGCTAGTATCCCAATGCTGGACAAGAACGTCTTGCCAGCATCAGAAGTTGACCTATGACCTTCAATACTGGAAGCTTATAATCCAAGCCATTCACTAATTTGCTTATGCTTAGGCAAATGTCGTGGGAACTTCTGTTTACTTTCAATGAGCTGCCGAATTATTTGGCCGAGTACCGGTGATAACTAGTGCCCAACTAGCCATGGAATTGCAATTTCTAATGGCAGGACGAGAAAACAGCATAAGCAGCCAGCAGGAACCCTTAAAAGGAGAGAAACACGACAGACAAGGATTGAGTAATCACAGAAAGTGAGAGAAAGGGTGGTAGATATCCCAGGCAAGAGATAGGAGGAGAGGGGAGAGACAGAGGAGGAGAGAGAGAGAGAGAGGGAGAATGCCCGAGTGGCTTTACTGGTTGTCACTCGTTGACCTGAAAAGCTGCCCGCGACTAATGGCCATAAATGTGTGTACATCCTTTCAGCTTATAAACCAAATACTTCTTCGTGCAAAAGCCATGCTACAAAAAAACAAGTCCGAGCAAACAATCTTAACTTGGCCCAGATCTGCACTGCCAAGTGTTCACGATTTAAAGTGATTACCGCCTGTTGCGTTACCCCTCTAGGATGAACTGCAGACTGCAGATGCAAGATGTTTGGAAGGCGTATGCTGACCGATAACTAGTCGTGCAGCACGTGTTAGCGATCAGCTTTCCCCTTCTAAAATGTTTGCTATTCTTGCAGTTTGCAACCCAGGGCCCTAGAGCTTCTTTGGTTTAATAGCAAGCTGGTTTAATAATACGCTTCTCGGCCTCAGCTAGATGCAGCTTTATGTAACAAACGCAATGCCTGAAAGCCAGCCACTGGTTGCATAGCTAAGCGACAGATGAGAGGGTGGCTAGCACGATTTTAAGTGTTCGGTCCCCGGCACGGCTCGGTTCGGCGGGCGAGGTCGATGCTGCGGGTATCAAAGCGGTTCGATTGGATTCGCCTGCGACACTCTCTCGAGCTTGTGAATCACTTCTAAAGAAGAGCTTGCTTCTCTTTAATTGCTGAGCAGGTACGCTTCGCAGTTCGGAAACAATGCCGTAAACGATCTACCCACTGCAAGACCGTCACTGTCGCACATTTTTGGCATGGAAAGCCGACAATGGGTGCGACCAAGATGCGGCAGTGCGTACACTCGTTCCCGTCCGAGCTCGAAGGCCTGGCATAGCTAGTTGGCACGGAGGATATCGAAAATCACGAACCAGCCACGTCCTAAATACTAGAATAATCGCGAACCTCTCAGCAGGCAGGCCTCTTCGAGTAGGCAGGCTTCTGCCTGCAGAAGCTGAGTTTATCGAGAAAAGGGTGGCTCAATGGAGCTCTCCACTTGAGAATGAGAAGCATCGACCGCCCTAGCCGCCGAATTGAGTCAGCCGGTCGCGGTCGACAGCAGTACGCTGCTACGCGGATAGCTCGTCAGACAGTATGCAAGTATGCACGAGAAGGGGGGAAACTCACGCCGGCTGCCGGGGCTGCACCGAGCGCCGCCTACTTACCGAGATCGAGTACTTTCGCTGACCGTAGAACACTACGGGCGTGGACAAGTTCACGAGCGGGCTGCTGGCGTCGTCTGCCTGCCTCAAGCTCTCGTCGATTTCACCGCCGAATGGATAGAATTCCGAGGCGTCAATGCCAACCGTGTCGCAGATGCACAGCGCACCGAGGGCTGCGGCCAACACCAGCCCCGCGCCACCGCCGATCATGCTGCCGATTGGGTGGAAGGCCGACGCCGCCGCTCGGCTGCAGGATAGGAACCGGCGACTCGCAGACCTTTCGAGCCACCGACTGCGAGCTCCGACAGCTAATGGGCCTCAGGCCGACCGGAAGCACCGCGAGCACGCGAATCGGCGGCGTTCGGCAGCGGCGGCAGCAGCTAGGCAGCGGGAGACTGCGGCGGCGGCGACTGCAAGCGTGCAGCGGCAGCCCTTATTTAGGTTACTTCGGCGGCGGCTAGTCGAGTTCAACGGCGGCTAGCCGAGTTCAACGGCGCCGTGCAGCCAGGTGGTACACCTTTAATTGCCCAACCAATGACAATCGTCTGCTTAGCTATGGAGGCCGGCTCTGGGTGCTGGGGGCGGAGCCGCCAACTCCCAGCCGCTCGAGGCTGAACTGTACAATTAATTCGCGGTCCTCTCGAGCACACTTGCCCCGCCGCCGTCAGCGCCTCCTCGTCCGCGTACTCGTAAAACCATTGCTCGATAGCGGCACACAGCGGATATAGCGGTACCAGCAATCGCCATCCGTCCTTGAACCGTCCTGGCTGGCATCTGACCTGGTAAGAGGGATAGCAGTCTGCTAGTAGGTTAGTACTCAAAAGTAAGCTAAGCATGGGGCCAGATCTTTATCGAGACTACTAATCATATTAAGGCTATATTAACTTCTCGAACCCGCCACCCACCCCCTCCCGGCACGTGTATGCCTACTAACCACTAGATTGTCCGACTAAATCAAGCAGATCGGCACTCGCTGACTATACTATGCGACTCTCAGTCGTCGAAAGCTTGGCAGAGGAAACAACGGCTACGGCACGAGTCGGGAGAAATGGACTAACGCACGAGGATCTTCGAAGACTCGCCATTAGCAAGACCAATTTGCACGCCGTTGCAAACCTACCAGTTAGTAGTAGTGTATTGTCAATTCAAGGTTGGCATAAAGGACTGCTTACTGAGTGGCCAAGGTGCCGAGTTATGCCGACTCGATTCGAGCTCGGCTGCCGCGATCTAGGGCTCTTTGTATCGCGACGTCAGCGAAATCGCTACGAGCAAGTTGTATCCAGCCTCCCCGCTATCGCTACCCTCTGCCAGCCAGTGTGCGAACCCACCGATCGCGACCGCGCTCGCCGGTCAGATCAAACAATACATCAGCCCGTCAGGCGGCCATACCCAGCGACTGAATGCAAAGGGTGAACCCGAGGAGGCTGCGATACGAGGCAGGTAGGTATACAGAGACCGGCAGATAGGGCGGCTCCTCGGACTGCTTGGGTAAGCAAACAAGTCATTCGTTGGCCAGCAACCCGGTGCGTGCCCTGCGTCCAGGGTCCAGCGGCCGGAGCCGTAATTGTAGGAGGCCGCTAGAGCGGCTTTGGCTGACGCTCTGGCCTGTCGCTGGATCTTCCTTCCTTCTCTGTCTGCACGGCGGTTCGCGTCTGCTCGAATTAGAAATTAGGTAGCCTCGGTACCTCTCAGGGCCTCCAAGTTCAACCGTCTCAAGCGAGAATGCGCTCCCGGCCATCGGACGGACGGACGCCGCCGGCAGGCGGCGCTCTACCTCACCTTGGCGATTGTCTGCTCGCTGACTTAATGCTCGCCGTAGAATGAAAAGAAAGGGGGGACGGCCGCTTCAGCTCGTGGATGGCGAGAGAGTGCAGTCAGCCGTTGCAGCAGTCACGGCTAGTTTATTGAAAATCGGCCACGAGAACTCAAACCGTCTCCAATATCCGAATTATTCTCTTGAGAGCATCTCACAGCAATGAAGAGGAGACTGCTGAGCATATTCCAGACAGTCACCCGTAGCCGTTGGCAAACCTTATACGTAGCAAAGCGACGCAACCTGATGCGTCAGGAGCTGAAGACGCCAATTAGCCTGCTGAGAAACGCCAGAGGCCTCGACCGGGTGAAAGAATTAATGCTCTTCGGTTGAATAGCGAATTTCGATCGAACATGCA
Organism: Cristatella mucedo; assembly: GCA_009760855.2. Taxonomy (NCBI): domain Eukaryota; kingdom Metazoa; phylum Bryozoa; class Phylactolaemata; family Cristatellidae; genus Cristatella; species Cristatella mucedo. Next base: position 1,205,331 of record WPIO01000084.1, read on the forward strand.
GCTTTTCAAGCCCTAACACTTACGTATATCAGAAAATATGCCACGAAAAACCGAAGCCTGGGAGCTAAAAATTCGTATTCTATGTGAAATAGGCATTCATTTTACTAATTAAATTGCCTGTGGCATTTTCAGAACTAGGTTGATAGCAGAACCGTCAACACGTTAGTGACATAGTCAGAACTCAGTCGATAACATGCTCGTAGCCGCGAACGAGACTGGCGTTAGCTGAAAAAGGTCATTTCCGGGCGCACCTGAGGCGCAGTGGATAGCATGGTTCTATAAACGCAAGCAGTATATCTACAAAATGACTGTTCAGGTGCTGCTTTCCTAGCCATACCTGCTCAGCTATTATGAGGAAGTGTGTTGCAAGCATGAAGAGCGGGTTTTGGTCCAGTGGGTAAGGTGCTCGCCCCGACCAAGGCCTGGCTGAGGTCGCGGGCTCGAGCCCCAAGGCATATGTAAAGCGCCTGAATAGAGATTAAGTTCTCTTGGGGCGCTATACAAATGAATTATATTGTGTATGTATAACATAATCCATGTATGTTATCTGATAAAATTTATAATATCATTCATGTATGCCTTTATATATACATAAGTAGCCCACCAGCGGCAGCTAAGTTTTCACCTACTGCTGGCGCTGTTGCTATAGCGTTTCCAGCTGTCTAACCATGCAGACCATTCTCAATTGAGACTGCTACAAATTGCGTAGTCACTACTGTTGTGGCTTTTCTCGCCGGTGAATTTTGTAGTGTGAGATAATTTAAATAAAACCATGTGTTCCATCAGCGCCGATACAAATCCGATAAGCGAGAAAACGTGTGCCTCGAGTTGGGCAGGCCGAGATGGGCCCACAAGCCAATCCCTTGGTGTGCGTGTGTGTGCTCGCGCACGTGCGTGTGTGTGTGTGTGTGTGTGTGTGTGTGTGTGTGTGTGTGTGTGTGTGTGTGTGTGTGTGTGCGCGCGCGTGTAATGTTTGCAATTTGTCTCTCGCATGCACCTCATGTGCGAGTGACGGATCAGTAAACACAGTACTAGAGCATTATCATTGGAGGCATTGAATAGCTTCTGTGAGAGGGCAGCCTTTTAAGAGAACCGTCTGCTAAAAACGCCCCTCGGAGACTCTTGCAAGCGCCGTAGCCGTACCACCCCCAAGTGGCTAAGCATTCTTTCTGGATGACCTGTCCGACTACTTGGAGATTGGAGACTTCTCAGGATGGGCGCTGTCGGTGTACCACTTGAAGGAGCATATCCGGACGAGGGCCATCACTTTTCTTAGAGGGGCCTCTGCCAGGGCGGCTCGGCTGTGGTCTGCCCGTTCAATGGTGATTTGTAGGATGGAGGCTTTGGTATGAGAGGTTCAAAAGAGGCAGTTTTTTAGACATGTCTATAAAGTCCATAAGCTGACTGGCTGACCCTCATCGTGAAGGTTAATCTTTTTCGATTCGGGTGCAATTTTCTCGTTAGACGGGATTGCGAAAACGCGTTTCCGAGGACTCGCCTCTCAAAAATGAGGATTGCAATTTTCTATAGGGGCTACAGAGTTTTCCCTTTCGGATTTCAATAAGAATGTCTCGACCTTACATCATTCCACCAAGATTGAGGTTTAGCCCCTCCCATGACAGAATGTTGTCTAGACCCCTGACGCGACCATTTCTTGTGTCGTCATTCCTTAGATAAATTAAGAAAAACAGTGTGGATCAGCGTTTTTCTCCATTACTAGGGCAAAGTAAAAATTGACCAAGCACCGATCTGCCAACGCGAAAAATATAATCGTTCCTCTCGGCGTCTACTGGAACAAAGATGTGCAACTTAGTTACTCTACTGTCCTATGGATCCTAATGAGCAACTCAGCCCCCGCAAATATTTTACTTCTCGATGCTCTGATCCTTGATGCTTGTACTTTCTTTAATTGGAAAAAACTTGGCCCCGGCTCTCCACAATGGCCGGAATAAGAGACTTCGATCGAAATTTATTTGAATGTAGTCACGGAACACTCATTCGCATAGAAATCTCTGCTCAGCCGAGTAGCGACGGCTTTTAAGCACCGCTGATATCATGGATCGTCTCGAATTCTCGTTTGCTAAACTCAGCAGCTGATCTACGAACTTTAACTTGCACATAAAATTATATCATTCGCTGATTGGCAGCTGGAACATCAATGAGACAGAAATATCCGTTAGTAACCTTTCAGTTATATAGCTCACTATTCAACAGCGGTTGTGGATTTAAGTATGTTTTTCCGCTGCTACGGGTTCTAATGCAGCTTCCAAGCGAGAAATGGAAGCTTTTGAAAAATTCAAACAGATATCAATTTTTTAGACAAGGAAAAACTTGTAATTAATCATTGTTGATTTAATAGAGCTACTACTACTATTACTAATAATAACACAATCTACAGCAACGTAAGAGATTCTAATTTCTTTCTAGGCGCTTTACATATGCTGCAAAAATTCATGTCAATTGGTGTAAATAAAATAAAATACTCGCTAACTTAGCAGTCTCTTTTTTATTGCAGTGAAAGAGCCTTAAAGGCTATCACGACCGCTTGCAGTGGCAATAAAGGATCACCTACCACAGGATTCGAACCCATGACCTCGGACCGAGATCGTAAGAGCAACCACCTTACCGAGATCGTAAGAGCAACCACCTTACCTAGTGTGCCATCACGGCTCACAAAAATACACGATGCTAGCACGCATAAGCACAACAGGACTCAAACCCAGCAACTACAGTGAGTAACGGATGATTTTTTAGCGTCTTTTAACATGTCTTCAAGCCAGGGGGTGTTGTGATGTCAATCGAAAATGAGTTATAGGTTTTTTAGAGCATACGAACTAAAGTATGATCTCCAAAGTATTAAAGGGTGGTTAAAGGCTCTGCTAAACCACTTGAGTAAAAAAGGCAGGTGGGAAGATGCGTAGCCTGATTGGGAAGAAGTTCAAATTGTTAGGCCGGATTAAGAGAATGAAAGACCTAAAAGTGACTGAATTTAAGCTATCTAACATTGCTGAAATTTGGGCTTGCTTAGGCAGAGACACTACATCTAAAGTCGTCATTGCATTTGTATCATCCAGTTTTGACTTCTGTAACTCAGTGTTTGCTGGTCTGCCGGCCTGATCAATCCGGCGCTTACAGTTAATGCAAAACTCTGCTGTTATGCTTGCCTGTCGTGAACGTTGCAGTTGCTACACCATACCGCTTCTCGCCGAGCTGGAGGCCATTTTTTCACTGCTACCTACTGGTAAACGTTTCTGCAGATTTACTGAAACAGTGGCAGTCTTCCCGTGAAATGCCATCAGTGTTCCTAGGTCAATATAAAGCAAAGCCAACTGACGACATTGAGTGTCAATAACGAGCAGATTGAAAAGAGATGCTACCGAGATCAATGACCTACTAACTCAATGCTGTATTTAACCCAATAAATGTTACGGACACAGCCATCCCTTGTTTTTGGGACACTGTTGGTGTCCTTGTGACATCCTGTCTTGACTTCAGTAACTCACTGCTTGCTGGTCTACAGGCATGTGCAATCAGGCACTTACAGCTGGTGCATAACTCTGCAGCCAGGCTTGTCTGTCGTGAGCGTCGCAATTGCCGCATCATAATACTTCTCGCTGACCTGCACTGGCTCCCAGTCAAGCAACGCATCGACTTCGAGGTTTTGTCAGTCACTTTTAGGTCCCTTCATTCGTTGGCTCCAGCCTATCTATCAGATCTACTCTCCCATAAGGATTAGCCCCGTACCACCTGCTTTTCTAAAGCAAATTGTTAACTTACACCTCGTGGGAACCTCACATCATTTGGAGACCGTGCCTTTAGTTCGTATTCTCCCAAAACTTGAAACTCACTCCCGACTTGCGTCACGACATCCCCTGAACTTGACCACATTTAAAAAGAAGCTAAAAACGCACAGCATTTAGGGAGTTCACATGACTCGTCCTATACGAGCTAATGCCTGCTGACACTGTGCATGCTGCCGCTAACCATATTTACATGCTGATCCTGTGCATTTCACCTCTAACCTGGTTATGTTTGCTGGCATTGAGCATACCACCGCGTACCATTCGATCACGCTTTCCTTTACAGAATATGTAAAGTGCCTACAAAGAGATTAAGTTCTTTATGGGCGCTATACAAATGTATCATTATTATCATAGAAGTCGATACACTGCCTGACGAGGAGCAAATGCTATGAGAAATAGGTGCATTTTAGCTTCTTTTTAAATGCGAAGTCACCATGCAACCAACAGTTAAGGCCTCGTTGGCATTTCTAGCTGCTCGAGTTAATCATTAGCCGATTGCCCCTGCCTCTCTTGGGTAAGTAGTGGATTTTTGTACTGATACTGGCTAGCTATTGCTGCCGATCATTGGTGAGTATTCATCTCGTGCTGGGAGCCAGAGAGAAATAAAATAAATGGGTGAGCTCGTGGTTGGCCACGATGTGGCTGTTCCTCTATAAACAAACTCCTCTATGTGCATAGAAAATTGTCAGGCAAAATCAGCCATTTAGGGCGATTCTACTGTGCGTATTCGCTGCAGGCAATGCTGCCTGGCAGAGACAGAATAACTCGGAAGCAGTGGCAGCCGTATGGTCAGACTGGCTCAGCACTGGGCACCTGGGGTCGCCGAGGTATGCCGATACATGCAGCTCGTGACTGATGGGCACCTTACACCTTTGAACCAGAGCTTGTACATCGGTAAACCTGTACTTGGACAAGTGCTGCTGATTAAGCGATTAGCCTTGCAGGCGTACCTCTCAGATTACCAGGCATACTAGATTGTAGATTCGCAATTAGCATCAAAGGTGAAGTGCAGGCCGATGACTGCTTTGTGCATTAGTTACTGAGCCGAACCTGTCAGTAATAAGTGTGGCTGCACCCTGTGATCATCGAGCGTCTCATTCAATGGAGAGAGAGAGAGAGAGAGAGAGAGAGAGAGAGAGAAAACAAAAGAGCAGTCTACCGATGCGACTAGGGCCTCTTGTAGACTTGGCCTCTACAACTTAGAATGTGACTGCTTTTAGTTGTGGCTCACAGTCGATCGTAGTGAATCGGGCATAGCTGCGGTACCGTCATTACCCCGCTTGCTGCCGAGGTATTCTCCCATACTGTAGGGGCTGCTTAGAGATGCTTAAGTCGTGACAATTCGGATGCTCATTCGCCGATGACTATCAGGCCGAGGCAGTGCCGAGAACTGAGGCTTTCTGCTACTACGGGCTAGCCACAGCTCCAGCTTGAGTGGGCGTTAACGGTAGTTTGCATTCAAAGCGGCACTTTGAGCCATCAGCTGTAGAAGTGCGGCTAACGTGAACATTTCGGGTGTTGCTTTGTCAACTGCCGCAATATTTTCTTTGTTTTGTTACACTAAAAGTAAGATAGTGGCGTTTTGTCACAATCAATTTTCTGGCTGCAAATTTTGATTCATCCTGATTCTCTCTCGGCTAGACTACTCCAAGCCCGTATTAGCTGGGCTACCGAAAAATTTCATTAAGCCTCTATCGAGTTATGCTAGATATGGCCGCTTTGTTGGTTGCTGAATCCAAGAGATTTTACCGCATATTCCTTTGGAAAATATGGTTCTATTGCACAGTGTTGTTTAGCGAATAAAAGGCATATATGTAATTCTGAAAGCTCACATTCTTAATGTCATCAACTGCTTGGCGCCTTCATATATACCTGCCTCCTCCTGTCCTCGATTACTTTTAGGACAATTCTATCTGTCCTTTCCATTACTTTTAGCCTGTCAGTGACTGGCAACTTTTCTCTGCAGATCGTAGACTTAGCAACTCTCTTCCAAAATCTTTGGGCAATTAAGATCTTTTTCTCGACCTCCTCCAAATCTGGAACCTCCTTTAAAACTCTCGTAGGCTTCTACTTCTACGCTGCACTATGACTGTCATCCAGAGTTAGCTGCATTTCTCGCTTTCCTTTGCTGTGTTAAATTGTGAGCGTTGGGACCGAAGTCCCCTGAGGTTTTGGTCGAGTCAAAGGCAAAAAGCGTAACTCCAAGTTAGTACATGCTAAGGATAGTTTAACGAATCTGAAAAATGGCTGACGAGAAATGAGAGCTCTCACTATCTGGCTTTTTAAAGCCAATGTATTCTAAGGAAGAGGATATGCTAACTTTCCGGTCTGTGACCTGGCATACTGGCTGCCCCACCCCCATTTCACTTCTCGCCCATACAGAAAGTGAAGACGGTAGCAGAGCAGGCTTAAGAACGTTAGCAGTTATTGGGAAGGCGTCTGGAACAAACAAAGAGCACGATTCGTGAATTTCGTTTGGTTAACGCAGCGTCGTAGACGTGAGAGTGCGATCTAGCGTTTTCGTCGTCTGTTTTGGCGTTTTATATCTACTGCGTTCCAGCCAATATACGCGGCACGCTTCCACTCCAACTACTGAGGTTGGCGCAACTATCGAGTCCAGAGCCGGTGCTTGAGAGTAGCTGATTAATTAATTGCAGCCGCTGGCATTTCGTGTTTAGCGTAGGCTAGCCCTCACTTTTCCTCGAGCGTCTCCTACCTGCCTTATTTTGACGAATCGCGACTGCCGACTGAGTGCCATTATTTGCTGTTCTCTAAACACTGGGGTATTCACACCTGGTTTCTGATTGAGACAGTTCCTTGGTGTATCTTTTGTATTACACAAGGCAGTTATGTGATGAGCTCTCTCTCTCTCTCTCTCTCTCTCTCTCTCTCTCTCTCTCTCTCTCTCTCTCTCTCTCTCTCTCTTCGGTTCAAGGTTTGAAAAGCTATATAATGCTAGTGCAAGCGTAGTTTACCTTCACCGAATATTTTCGAGCGAAAAGTCAAACGGTTAACTGCTGTCATCGCTGGCATCCTTCGAGGCCACACCGCTAATTTCATTTGAGGTCGAAATCATTTTGCCGATAAGTGTTCACGTGCGCTGAATTGTTTTTTGAAAAATTGACTAAAAGTCTCCGTGACAATCTATTATATTAATTATTTTTTCCAAAAAATAGCATTGAACTGAATGAATAATTATAAAGCTACATTGTATAGGCATAATCGTGCATTTGCGAGTACACCAGGTAGGGCTTGAGCGTGTAATAAGGTCGTTGCATTTGTATGGCGCCCTAAGTGAATCTAGTCTCTGTCCAGTCGCTTTACATATGCCACAGAACTCGAGCCCGCGATCTTGGTCGTTAAAGGTGAGCGTCTAACCCGTGGGCCAAGCCAGAATAGAAGATTCTATTCAGCAGCCACAGAAGGGTTTGATGTTCGCAGCACCAGCCTTAGTGTACACCTCTCAGAAAACAGCACCGAGTACAACTGAGTGGTTCGTAGCACAAAGTGAAATTATTATCTCAGAAGCCCAGCTATACTTTTTAAACTATAGATTACCGCATAGCCGGTTCCTATTGGCATGGATTAAGGAACCACTAATAATCTCTTGGGGTGCTGCTATCTAGCAAATGTAGCCGATGAGCGTTTTTTTTATATTTAAGTAAATAGATAAATCCAAGCTGATTAAACAGCCTCTTTTTGTCCTCTGCTCTCTAACATACTCCAGCGACGGCTCAGTCTCTTCCTGATAAGGCAGAACGCTGTGCAAAAGAATTTCTTGTGCAGCAGCAGAAGGCCGCAGATGAACGGGTTGATGCACGGACTCACGCTGCAGTAAGTGCACAGCACGATAGCAACGTGTCCCTCGACCACTCGCGCGTGCATGAGCTACGTGGGGTAAAATGGCGTCGCGCAGAGCAAGAAAGCCGCGACCACGTCGGCCAGGCTGCAAAGCTGTCTTTCGGCGAGTCGAAATCGCCCAGAAGCGTCTCTGCGCCTGCTGCGCACGCATGGAAATGGCCACGTCCACGCCGACGTGCGCCGTCGGCTGGCTGCACGCTGCCATCGCCGCGTTCGACCCGGCTCGGCTTGGCGGGCGCGGAATTTGCTCGGCTGCTCGGCTGCTCGGCTGCTCGGCTGCTCGGAGACTCATGCGACTCCAGGGCTAAGGTGACGCTCCGTCCCACCCCATCCGAAGGCGACCCGCGTTGTCAGAGTCACTGCTGCTGTTGCTGCTGAGAATTGAACGATCTCGTTCTGCTGTCGAAACGGAGCAGCCGATAGGCTGTCCTCGCCCCACTCCCACCCCACCCCACCCCCCATCCTTTCCGATCGCGCTCCGGACGGAGCTCCCCTGTGTCGGTGTCGGCGAGAGCTCCCCTGTCGCCGCTCCACTGCGTAATCCGAGGTCCGTGCTTCGGCCACTCGGAGCGTACTCAAGTCACCGGTCGACAAAGCGTGGCAGCCGGGCTCCAATGATGAAAACTGTGACGACCTATCGCGCAAGTCGTGAGAAATTCGCCGCAGAAGCTTGGGCACTGGCGCCTGGCACCCAATTATCAGCCCGAGATTGTGCCGAAACTGAAAACAGCCGCCTCGACAGCATGCGACAGCTCGAATCGGCCTTCTTCTTTCGCCTCAGTCCATTCTCCGAGAATCTTCTCGGTTGCTGCTCGATCGCTTGTTCAACACTGAGTTGACGGTCTGCATACTGCCGAGACCCCGACTCGCCGCCAGCGCGACGAGAGCACTGAGCGGCCGCCCCTCACAGAGCGATCGAGACTGCATCGAATTTTTGTCGGAAGGGGGTAACGGGAACGCGGCTCATAAAGCACAGCCAACGCCGCGCGAAGCGCGGACAAGCACTCGAAGCCTTCGCTGCAGCTTTCCTTCGACAAAGGAAGGGTCTGCCTGCCACCTTGGTCTAGGGAATTGAACCCACACCGCCGCGTGCGCCGGAGGCGAGCGCCTTAACGAACCGTTCTGCAATTCGGACGCTGGCCACCGCAGCGGTCCGCGAAGGCCGCTAATTGGGCGGGAGCCCTTACTCGGTGGCCGCGAGAGATCTCACGCTCGATTATTGATTCCGCACGGCTCGACCGAGCACGAGGCTTCCGCGGCTTCCGGCTCGCTCGCTTCGCCGTCGCCGCCGCCACCCACGACGCGCTACGTGCGGGCGCTTCGAGCTCCGCGAACGCCAGACAGAGACGCAAAAAACTTCGCCGTCCGCGAAGCTCCGCTCGCTGCTCCGAATCGCCGCGCTCCTGCGCCAGTTCTCCCTGTGTGTGTGTGTGTGTGTATATATATATATATATATATATATATATATATATATATATATATATATATATCTATATATATATATATATATATATATATATATATATATATATATATATATATAATTGATATATGTATTATTTATTTATTTCTATATACATAGAAATATATATATGTCTGTCTGTCTGCCTGTCTCCCGCTCTGTCAGTCTGTCTGTCCCGACGGAGCCCCCAGAGCTTCTCGACGTTCGTCAGTAGCGGCCCTAGAGAGGATGCGACGTTTTTCCCAGGTCACCTGAGCCGAGCGAGGGCGGCAGACTGGCGCCCAAACCCGGGCTCCGGCCGAAAGCTATCGGCCGTTCGCTCAGACGGAGGCGCCGTAGCGGCGGCCGCTCGCTGCGCGCACGAGTGAGCGAGCGCGGCGCGCACGCTCTCGCCTGAGCGCCGCAGCTGCGACCCGTTCGGGCAGAGGTCGTCAGAGGGGCCGGCCGCCTGAAAGATTAAATCCCAGCCAGAGGCCTAGCAAATGCATTAGCTAGGGATGAAACTTTTTTTCCTCTCATCTATTCACGCCTACACGCGTCCTCTAAAGCAACGCCTTGCTCTGTTGGGGCACACGTGAAAGTCAGAGCGAACCGAGGAGTGAAATACGCAGCCGACGAGCTACGTGCGCGAAAGGCTGAGGATGCGGCTAATGGTCAAGCCTAACACCTTTGGAGGATAAGAGAAAAAACTATGCGAACTTGGGTCATTCATAACGGTCGTAAAGAAACGAAGCATCGTAGGATCGTATTCTCTCCGCCAGCCACGGCTGCGGATAGCGCCCAGTATAAATGCAGGCACGCGATGGTTTTTTCGGCGCTCGACGTCGTGGGACTAGTTGCGACGCTTTAAAGCTGAGGGCCGCCGCAGTTGCACGCTCGTACGCTGGGCTTGGCTTGAGTCTGGTCGACGAGGCCGCCGCCGACTCAGCGGGGAGTTGATTGCGACTAGGGACAGCGGCGTGCAGTGCCACCCAAGAGCTGGAAGCCAACTCGTTCCCTCTAAACTGCCGTCTGGTGTCGCAGCACTCTGGTATTACCTAGAGTAAGATGCTCGCTTTTCACGACCAAAGTCGTGGGCTCGAGACCCACGGCATATGCAAAGCGTCTGGATAGAGATCAAGTTCTCTTAGTTCGCCACACGAGTGAAGTGCATGTGACTTTTACGAGCAGCTCACTGTCTGTGGACTCGCTTCGCTGAGTCATAATGGTTCCGTCATGGAAGACAAAGCTGCGCCATCTTGCCGCATGACGGAAGTACGAGGCCAAGGCGGAGGGAAGGACGGGCTTTCTCGCTTTTATTAGATGAAACATCTCATGTTATCCTATATTTTGTCATCGAGTGAGCCTGTGGACTCGCTTCGCTGAGCGCGACGCGAATATCACGAGACGAAAGTGCGCCATCTTTCGGTGTGACGGAGGGAAGGACCAACTTTCTCGCTTTTATTAGTAGGGATTGCAGCGAAAGCGTTGTATTAAAACAAAGACTCCGCTAGAGTCTCCGCTGTAGCTGCAGATCATTGGATCCTTTCGATTGACATCATGCTTCATTATTCTGCTAATCAGAATGATAATAATATGAATAATAATAATAATCACAGGTTGCCTTGTGCCACGGCAGCGAACGCAGTCAAAAGCAGTCTGAACTTTTGTCAGACCTTGTTGTATAGAATCCAATCTACCCGTAAGTATATGTGGCAGCTCGTGCCGGTTTGCCCTGTGCATTTCGCCAAGGGTCATTCTCATTTGCTTTCTACCCTACGGGTCTTCTCTACTATTCATCGACCAAAGTGTGTTGAGCTTCACTGACCGGATGCGCGAAGTTATCAAAATGGCAGCAAAGAGATGCAAATACTTCCGCCGCCACGCTCGGTCGCTTAATAAAGGGGCTCGAGCCTGTACTATGACCCTACGGCTGCTAGCTCGTTAGCAACTGGTGAGTGGGCGATTAATGCGGCGGGCACCGCAATAGACGCACTATTTCTCGCGGCGTTAGCATTCTACCTTGAGAAATTAATTCAATCGCAATTGGCGGCCAACCGTTTCGCTAGCGCCGCCTTGGCTAGATGTGCACCTGCCCTCTCTCCGTCTTTTTGATCGAGATAGCTTGTAGAGCTCGTTGCATTTGTTCTGAGGGTGGACATGCGATGGCCATTACACATTATCATATTACTTTAATAATTGCCTCAGCAAAGTGAAGAAAAAAGCTACTCATCAGTGCTTAATCTGAGCTCTGTAGCATACTCGGCAGCTGGAAGTAGTCCATTCGACATGGTTTTGAGTAAGAGAATGGTGCGTGCAAGAAAGTCAAGAATTCTTTCGGGCAGAATCGCTTTTTCTGTCTGACTGCTTGTTTGCAAGCTGTCAATCCAAGCGCTCGTCCTTAGCAATGGTTTTGGCTTCGTACCGTTGTCGCTCGAAATAGATTAGCTGGTGTTACTCTATCCTCTCTCGAGTTTCGGCTAGCCCGATTCACTGACACAATTTTTTCTATATGTCATGCTCATTTTTTAGGGCATGGAATTCATTAGAACACTCCGCTTGCAGATCCCTGCTCAGGAATCTTTTTAGGCAACTAAACGTTGCTAGCCTTGCTTATGAAGGCGTAACTGGTAGTAACCGGAAGTGAATCTTCGCGGTCCATTTTCCACAGCCTCGGAGCCGAATAAGCAGAGAACTACCACGCTTCTTACCCCGACTGCACCCAATTACTTGAAACAGCTGAGTGCCTTGGGTGCCACGTGATGCAGTTTACTTATCTTAGCTCCTCCGTCCATCAATAGACACGTCCATCCATCGAGTAGCAATAGTTAGGATAACTTAAAAAAAAAACAACTAACTTATGCTGGCGAGCGGTGGAGCTTCAGAATTCAAACCGGCTTGAGGGTTCTATTAAAAATTGATTAGTGTTCTATTACTTTCCAAAGGCTTATACGGAATTTTATAAAGCATTTTGTAACGATTTTATAAAGACTGCTCGAGCCTTTGGCGGCCGGCTCGCAAGAGACGCCAACGGAAACTTGCTGTGATTGCTCCCCACAGGAGACTAAGCAGTGTATTGCAGTGAACTCATTTCTGACCTTTATATTAACAACGGCAGAGCGCCACTGGGTAAGCTACTCATTCCATGCGATATCATCATACTCATCAGCTGGCTATGATTAGTGGAATTCAAGTATTTAACGTTGCTTACTTGCTGATGTCTGATCGTGTACATTTTGGTGCAGGTCTTTAGCTGTATTGCTACGTACGTGTTAGATCATACAGCGGCGCATTTGAGATACCGAATTGTTAGTATTTGCGAGCGTTTCGTTATTAGCAAAAAACAGGTAATAGAGGTGTACACAGTGCTGACCTTAAAGTCTACGCACCTTGTGAGTCAAGACGTAACCTCAATTATTTCAGTTTCATTAGCTCCTAGCCAGACCAGACCACGCGATTCGCTTGAGTTAGCATTTTCTATTAAGAAATTGTGCTTGCTACCAACATTGCTTTTTATCAGGCGCAAAAGCCAGATAAGTAAATCCATTTTTGCAGCTTGTGCAGTAACTTTCAGCTACCAAAAATTTACCATTCTTGAAAGATTTACATTTTTAGAGCCGTACGGGCACTGCTAAGTACGATTTTTCTGGACTACCCAATGATTGTAGTGCATGTGTTGGTTTCTCGCATGCAATTTTCTTCTGACTCACAAATACTGGTACAGAATTTATTCACCAAAATGCGTTGGTAATGGTCAACGATGCGTCGCAGTTGTTAGTGGCTTTCAAAGCGTTTTTTAATGATGTAGTTTGTGTGTCTGGATTGCTTGAAGTGTATTTACTGAATAACTTTTTTATGCAAGAGTGGGCTCCCTTTAGTTTTAGTGACCCCTCCAAAAGTCAATCAAGCTGGAATTCAGACTGAGTGAAATGTTCTACTAGGTTCTCGAAAAAATTTTAGAAGGTCCAGAATACAGCCAAGCAAGTTTTCGAAAGATCCGGTCAAACTATGCATTTCGCTAGCATTGTGTATGAGCATGATTTTACAGGCTGCAGGAAACATAACATCGGTCTGTTCCAAAAAATGATTGATTTACGCTAATTTCACTAAAATCTTATCATTCTTCTTTTGGAGATACATTCCATAGTTCTTTTCACATGGAACCGCAATCCTTAGTATAATGAAAAGGCATTGTAGACCCCTACACTTAACTCGTCACTTGGTCACCCGCCAGTAGCAAATATTGATTGGCAGCGTTCACATTACTCTGAGGAAATTTCTTGAAACACAATCAACGGCTTGAAAGAAGAAATCCCGAGTCGTGGACACTTCGGGAGGATATTCGCTGCTGCTGCTCTTTGAAAGTCACGGCGCCTCATCATTGCACTCTGAGGAGCCTGCACTGCTGCAGGGTGTTAGCGCGCAAGGATACGGGGATCGCAGGAAATCCTCTATTGCCCACTGCAAGTAATGTGAAAGCCCATTGTTTTCTGCCGCTTAAAATACTACATGAAAACGATGCCGCTAAATCGGCCAATATTGATTTTTTTGTCTTGTCAGCTTTTATCAGTGCCAGGCTACACTGGCAAGAAGCCATGGTAACTCAGAATGGCAAGACATTTATCGAGAGCCAAAGCAGAAATTTGGCAAGGCGTTAAACCTCGCTTAAGGAGTCGCACCCACTTTGAAGAGCCTGGAGCTGCACCGAAGGCGCTTCGCTTGTCTCTAGACAAGTTTAAGAAAGAATGAATTCCATAGCAGATATTAAAATACCACCGCCCCCTTAAAAGCTTCTGGTCTCTCCGGAAACTGGTCTTGAGCTGGCACGTCAATGGCGCACCGCTCTGGACGCCTTTTTTGCCTGATCTAAAAATGCAAAGTAGTAGTTCCCTATGGAGAAACGCCGTGAAGCTATGCACTGACGGGGCGCCGCAAATTAATACCCATCTTTAGAATGAACTCCTTAGCAACTTATAAACTGCAATCGCTCCGTTTAAGGGAGAAACGCTTTGAAACGTGGATGCCGAAGGCAAGCCGCTCTAGCAACCTTTGCTTTAAGATTCTTGTAAAAAAAAGAGAGTAGTCCCTCACTGGAGAAAGTCTTGAAGTTACCCGCCGAATGCGCTCTGTCAAATAGACCTCTGGAACCGCTCTAAGAATTAAAATGAAAGCCTGAAGCCTGATGGCCACCCGGGTGGGGCTATCCGGGCTTTCCCGGGGTGTGGGCTAAAGGAGCATTCTCCAGGGCTCGACTGCGGCGGACCACTTCTGACAGGCGTGCTCCAGTTCCAACAAGCCCAACCCTGCGGGCCCCTCATAGTCTGTAAAACTCAGCAATGGAGCCTGTACGATTCATTTTTAACCGTAAACAGCCAGTAATACTGAAAATTAAGCAATAATAATGACACTTCTGTATAGCGTCTTAAGAGTACTAAATCTCTTTCTAAGTAGGCACTTTTGATATAAAGGAAAATAAGAATGGCGTTTGGTTAGTAATACAATGCACAATGTCAATATACATCCGGACACAGAAGACAATTCAGACGGATTCAGAAAATGCTGTGGGGAAAAAGTGGGGTTTTAGCTTGTTTTTAATGTCATCGTTTCAGGAAATGCCGCGATGTCAGTCGAAAGGATTTCAAGGCTTCAGACGCGTACTTATGGCACGCTCTCCAAAGGATTTGAGATTGGCTCGAGGTTCAACTAAACGACTTAAGTCAGAAGAGCGGTCTGTACAACGCCTAGCTTGATTGGGGGAGTAGTCCTGATCGGTCGGCTGGAGCGAGAGAATGCAGGGACCTAAACTTAAAGGGCATAACCTTGAAGTGGATTCCCAGCTTGACGGAGAGTCGGTGTAGGTTGGTGAGAAGTGTTGGAATGGGGCAGTTGCGACGTTCACGACAGACAAGCCTAGCTCACAGCTTCGCACCAACTGTAACAGCTTAGTGCATAGGCCTGATGCCTGATCGCACTCGCGTGCCACTGCATCCCTCAGTAATGCAGCGAACTAAGTCTGCACTGAGTTTGGTGCGGTCTTGAGTATAGTGCTACTGCGACGCATTTGCATCTAAGTTTGTGATCTGACGATACTGCGGTGCAACGGGCTTTTCGGGCACGTGCAGAGATTAGACTTCCGTTTGCACCAAACTCATCATGATGCCGCCGAGCACGATCTCTCTTTCGGTAGGTTAACCGACAGCGCGGAAGCCTCAGCAATGAGAAATTTTTACGAAGCCGATTTGGCCTGGTGTTTAGGCTTTTTAAATATACGCACACACACACGCACGCACGCACGCACGCACACACACACACACACACACACACACACACACACACACAAATACACACACTTTGACACATCGCATTTTCTTGCTGGCGTCTTCGGAGGATGATTGATCTTTCAATTTTGTTCGAAACTAAAAGATTTATTTCTGCCGTTTTTCTTCTTTCACTCATTTTAATTAAAAGAATTTTTTCTTCCGGTCACTTATCCGAGATTCAGCGTCCAAGGTTGATGCGCCATAGATCGAACCGACGCTTCGTCCCAGAACCAGCGACGGGTGTTAGGTTGGCGTTTGTCTGTGGTTGCGTGCGTGTGCGCACGCGTGCGCGAGTGCGCGAGCATGGGATTAGGTCGAGCGCGCATGTGACTTTCGGTGCTGACACGCACCGACTTTTTTTGTTCTTGCTGCTTACCTGAAAGGACGTGAATGCTTCGCTCACATTTAGTTCAATCAATCTAGCAAGCAAATTATGTTGAATTATTTTGGTCTAACAGTGATCAGTAATGAAATGTTTGGCACTCTTTAATTAACGGCGAATTAAGTGGCCTTTCAAAAGGGAACGCCGCCGGCTGTGGCCGGTAGAGAAGAGTCGACAGGCGGCTGGGTTAAGTCCAGCCCCCCCCCCCAGCGGCCAGTCTTTAGTGACCGTCGTCAACAAGCAGAGCTACTCATTAAACGTGGTAATGACGCACCCGCAGTCGTAACTATTTAGCCTACAATTGTATCTATGGGCTTACCAATAAATATGGTGTACAGCCAGCTACGGGGAAGAGGGTGTGGTGGTTGACCTTGGTTGCGACCTCCAGGGTCAGACCTGTTGTGGTCGTCCTTCACATTGCTAGATCAGGATGGCGGCTTGTATGGAAAACTCGAACGCGGAACCTTCACTTCCGTTTGGCGACGAGTCTAATGTCTCCTTAGCGTCTAAGGTAAATAAATTGGCTCAGTTCGTTGGTTCTTAGTGGAGGTGGCCGAATAATAGGAGCTCGGCATGGAGTGCGCGTAGAGCTTGATCCATAAGTTAATGCTCTTCTGTCTTTGTTCCGCCTCTGTTTTTGAGATATTCACTTCTGGAAAGGCAGCTGTGGTAAAGCTGCTGGCAGCTATCGCTCAAAATGCCTGTTTGAATACCCCGATAAATCAGTTGCTTCGCTTGCTCCTAGAAGCCACAATAATCCATACCAGAAGCCTGCTTATCATTTTACTTGCAGCGCGGTTTCCTGTCGTTTGTTTGTTGCAGGTGACAAACGAAACCGAAAATTCGAACTCGGGGTGTTTAGTAAAACCACGGCTTGAACCCGAATCATGCTTACCAGACCAGTCATCGGAAGGACATGATAGTGAATCCGTGCAGGGCTGCAGGTATTACGCTTCGAAAAGACTTTGCTCTTTCGTACAAGAGGCGCAGACGTTTCCGCCATGCTTTGCACGCTGACACTTGGAGCAGTGTATGTATCAAGTTATACCGTTAACAGGTCGTCTTTATCTCACACGCGTAAGCTCAGGCGAAAACGACATAACGTGAACACATGATAAACTCGTAACTTCACTCAGTACCGATATTAATAATGAATTTAACTCCACGTTCATAAATGCGCTCTGCTTGTGATTATAGCTAGCCCAATGCAGAGAATGGCCTAGCGAATCTCTCTCACTGAAGACCAGCCGGGCATAGAGTCAGCTTGCAAGCATGATATGTCTATATATCATGAAGAATTTCTGGATGCAAAAACGACTGACTCGGTTGTTGATATATTTTTAGAGAAGGGGAATAGTTGGTGCATCCTGTAAATCTTACATTGCAGTGGTCAGGCGTTGCCACAAAATACTATGCTTCGAAAATAGCAAATATATCAGAAACCACAAATAGCTCTGTATACTGTAAAAACAATGTCATTTTGCATGTTTGTGCACCTGGTAAGAAAATCAAGGCAGTAGCATTTACGATTTGGTACACATATTGCTAAATCGTGCGAAATCCAATGTTTTGTTGAAATTTTGTTGGCCACCAGTAGATAGAATGCTGAAATATTGGGGGTGAACCGTTGTGGCCCACTGGTTAAGGCAGTTGCTTTTCGCATTCTCGGTCCGAGGTCATGTGTTTGAATCTTGCCGTTGGCGATCCTTTATTGCCACTGCAAGTGGTGGTGATAGCCGTAATGCTCTTCTGTCTCTATACAAAAGAGGCTGTTAAATCAGCTGTTTTTATCGGTGGGATTTGCCAAGTTTTTGTACCATATCTGTTCTTCCGATTAGGTTAACTCTTTCTCTTCTGCCAACGCCCACATTCCTCTGCTTCTCACCGACCTGTACTATCTTCCCATCGAGCTGCATGTCTGCTTTAAGGTTCTGTCCCTCACTTGTAGGTCCCTTCATTCTCTCGCTCCACTTATCAGAAATGATGCTACCTCACCAGGCTTCAAGTCGTAGCACGTGTACTTCTGACTCAAGTTATTTAGCTGTACCTCAAATCAACCTCAAATCTTTTATGTAGACCTTGCCTCTAAGTCATATGCTCCCAAAGCGTGGAACTCACTCCTGACTGATGTCATGACATCCCCTGACTTGACACTTAAGAAGAAGCTAGAAACATACGTATTCTTCATAGTATTTGCTCCATCCGTGTGTATTGTCCTTTTGTTCTCATGCCTGCTGTGAGTTCTCTGAAGGCTCTTCATCAAGTCCATTATTATTATTATTATTATTATTATCTTATGCATAGAAGTACACCACATGTGTGCAATGAATCTCTGCAGCGGTACCTGATGCATTGATTTAGGGCTGTTAATACTAACCGCCTGCATGAGTATCAATGGCCAGCTGATGAAGAAAGTGACGAGTGGTATGTACTTCAGGAGCACCTAAGCGAGTTCGTGGATGTTAAGGCGTTCCAGCAGAAGCACCCAGGTATCCTGTCGGTGTGGCTTTATCTGAAGCTTTGCCTCGTTAATGTAACTTATTAACTTACATGTTCACTGAAACTCGCAAGTGTTTCTGGTTCTTTTTACCTTTGCTTGTGTGCCTCATGCCATGTTTATCTTTGATGCTGTACTTCTGTTAATTGCTGTGTCGATGAGTCCCGAAGAGGCATCCACTATGTAAAAGAAGGGATTATTAGCATGGACTACTTGTTGTTAGCAGGGAGGTTATGTCACACTTGAATGGGGTTTGCCACATTGAGCTATTTGATGTCAAGACTAGTTGTGAAAACGACCTCACAAAACTGTGCTAATAGTCTTGGCTTTGCTGCTATAGTGTGACGTGGAATAAATCACTGTGCTGCAATTCTGGGAACCTGGAGCATTGGAGTGAGTACCAGTGAGTGAGCATAGCCAAGTGGCATCTCTGTATCAAATCCAGTGATTAAACAAGACTATAGCTGTTAAACTGGATATTTTTACAATGTCATGTTGCAGTGACAGTTGTCCGAATATGTTTGTACTCGATATAATTCAGTTCTTGATCGGCTACGAGTGTTGCTCACAATGGAGTGTTATCGTCTCGGGTTTGCAGAGTTCCTAGTTCTGTCATCATTGCTGTAGCAGGAAAGACATGGGCCATGCTCCTGCAATTCAAAATCGCTCACTGATTGTTTCTATTGGGGCAATGACACTAATGTAAGCAATCTTTTGCAGCAAATGTAAAGCGCCTAGAAAGAGATGGAGTTCTCTGAGGGCACTTTATCAAGTGTATTATTATGTTTATCCTTGACTAGCTCTTAAGTAACATTGGTAAGACCGGGCTACCTTGAGAGTGACAGTTCTACAGCAACCTAGGAGGTGTCTTCTATTGTTGGTGGGGATAATAAGAATAATTATAATGCACTTGATAAAGCGCTCTCGGAGAACTCAATCTCTTTCTAGGCGCTTTACATTCGCTGCAAAGGGAAATGCAATTGAATGGTGAGTAATATCATGCTTGATAAACAAACAAAATGAATAACATGGTTAGGGGTGACATGCACAGGGTCAGCATGCAAATGTGGTTAGTGGCAGCATGCACAGTGTCAGCACGCATAAGCACATCAAGGACGAATCACAGGGACCCACTAAATGCTGTCCTAAATAGGTGCGTTTTTAAGTTCTTTTTAAATGTGGTCAAGTCAGGGGATGTTGTGACGCAAGTCGGGAGTGAGTTCCAGGATTTGGGAGCATACGAACTAAATGCATGGTCTCCAAAGGATTTGAGGTTTGTACGAGGTATTGGTAAACTGTTGGATTCCGAAAAAGTGGATGGTACGATGCTTGGCCTGGTGGGGGAGTAGATCTGAGAGATAGGCTGGAGCCGAAGAATGAAGTGACCTAAAAGTGAGCGACAAAACCTTGAAGTCGATCCTTTGCTTGACAGGTAGCCAGTGCAGGTCGGCGAGAAGTGGTGTGATGTGGCAACTGTGACGCTCACGACAGACAAGCCTAGCTGCGGAGTTTTGCACCAGCTGCAATCGCCTGATCGCACATGCTGGTAGGCCAGTAAGCAGTGAGTTGCAGAAGTCGAGACGGGATGTCACGAATGCAGTGAGTTGCAGAAGTCGAGACGGGATGTCACGAATGCATGGACCAACTTTGGCGTGGTATCCTTATCTAAACAAGCCCGAATTTTAGCAATGTTATGTAGTTGAAAATAGGCAGATTTGACTGTGGAGCTGATATGGTCGTCTAACGAGAGGTCGCTTTGGAATATGACACCTAGATTTCGAGCTGATTCAACTGGAGATATGCTGGCAGAGCCAATTTTGAGAGTCAGCCTTTCCAATCTCTGAACCATACTGGGTTTGCCCATAACTAGTAAGTTAGTTTTGTCATCGTTTAGTTTTAGAAAATTGGCTGCCATCCATGTGCGGATGTCATCAATACATGCAGAGTTGAGAGAATTCGAGGTGCTCGAAGGCTGGGAGGGATCAAAGCAAAGGTACAACTGAGTGTCATCCGCATAGAAGTGAAAGCCTAGATTGTGCTTGGCAATCACGTGAGCAAGAGGGAGAGTATAAACCGTGAAAAGAACTGGACGTAGCACGGAGCCCTGAGGTATCCCATATTTCAGAGGTACCTCGGACGATCTTTGTCCATTCACGTCAATACTCTGGAGTCTCACACTGAGATACGATCTTAACCATTGCAGAGCAGTGCCAGTGATGCCCAGGCGAGATGAGAGGTGCTCTAGAAGAACTTTGTGATCGGTGGTATCAAAAGCTGCCGAAAGATCGAGCAAAACAAGCAGAGACACTCTACCTATGTCTGCATTTCTAAGTAGGTCGTTTTCCCGCTAAGCAACGCTGACTCTGTGGAGTGATAAGCTCTAAAGCCAGACTGAACTTACTAGCAAGGTTTGAAGTTTCAATATATGAGTTCAGCTGGTCCGCAACGACCTGTTCCAGTGTCTTTGATAGGAACGGTAGGAGGGAGACTAGGCGGTAGTTGCTCAAGTTCTCTTGGTCTAGTGTCACTTTCTTGAGAAGTGGCCTGACTACAGCTTTTTGGGAAGGTGCTGGGACATTACCTGACACTAATGCCAAATTAATGATGCTGATGATAATGGTGATAGAATAATTAGATCCATTCTTTGATGCTTGCTGATGGCATAGTTCCGAAAACCGTGCCCAAATCTACCTCCAAAAATCTGACTTGACAAGACTATGAAGTTGTTAACAATATATACAAAGTTACAAATCGTCAGATGGATCTTCCTTTCGGTGAAGGGCTACGAAATATCGATGCAGTGATACACTGTGCCGCCTGTTCTTACCCACCTGGCCAAGCATCGTACCACCCGCTTTTCGGAATCCAACAGTCTAGAAATACCTCATACAAACCTTAAATCCTTTGGAGACCGTGCATTTAGTTCATATGCTCCCAAAGCCTGGAACTCCCTCCCGACCTGCGTCAGAACATCCCCTGACCTGACCACATTTAAAAGGAACCTAAAAACACACCTATTTAGGACAGCATTTAGTGGATCCCTGCGATTCGTCCTTGATGTGCTTATGCGTGCTGACACTGTGCATGCTGCCACTAACCACATTTGCATGCTGACCCTGTGCATGTCACCCCTAACCATGTTATTCATGTTGTTTGTTTATCAAGCATGATATTACTCACCATTCAATTGCATTTCCCTTTGCAGCAAATGTAAAGCGCCTAGAAAGAGATTGAGTTCTCTGAGGGCGCTTTATCAAGTGCATTATTATTATTATTATTGTTATTATTATTATTGTTATTATTACCTAATGAGTGCAACCTCACTCATAATGCCAATGCATCGCATCATGATCTTGCTATGCTGCTTACAAACTTGATTGGCAAGTACATGATTTGTTGACTTTTTACGGATGGCCTTTACACCTAATCAAAAATTGCAATTTGTTGGCCTTGCTAAAGAAATGAAGACAGTACAATGTGAGAATTGCTTATGCCGTTTCTAGTTCAAACTTTTTGTTGGTATTTCACAGCTGTTGCTTTCTATATCAAGACTCTTATTTATAATGATTAGGCATACGAGATCTGTAACTCTGTGTTACATGATGCCTAGGTTACCGTGGTATTTTGATTCGAGTGACTAGACTGGAAGCCTGGGTCTAATAAGCTACTAACAGTAATCAATCACCGATTTGCTACACTAGGTAGTTCTACATGTTCTTCTGGCACACCTGCTCATGGGAACCCGTGGGTATTCAGGTAGTGCTCTTTAGTGCCGTGCGAGTAACAGACGATTTTCATGTATCTGAATAGACCTCATTAGTCCTAATGTGACTATCTTAAGAGTATGTGCATCAACTGTTCGTTACTTTATTCTCTTCATTTTAGATTTGTTCCGAAGACAAATAGGTGGCGACGAAAAATCACATCTCGTAAGGAAAGGCATTCTCCATCCATCACAGACCAGTTGTGGTATGCATTTATCAAGTCGTCTGTTGCTGGCGTGACACTTCATTATGATCATGCTGTACTCATGAACATGCAAGTTAAATCTTTGTTTCCAGGATTCACAGCACTTAAAAGTTATGAAGTCATCGATCTGATGATGAAAGAGTATCCCCAGAAATATGAGGTATGTTCTGACGCACCTGCTAATTTCAGTCTTGGTTGTATAGTCATCAGTCAATGGTAGTTATGGGCTTTTTAATGGCTTCTCCATTCCTTGAATCAAGCCATCTGCTTAACTTATATGGTAACATGTACGATAGAAGGGGCAAGAGCAATCATGGGAGTAAAGCAAATCTCTGTTCTCTTTGCTATTTTTAATCTTTAGACAGGAGGTGCATCATCATATAGCACGATTATCCGTGACAAGTCGTCTCTGAAAGCCGGCATCTCTTACACCGATCAGCCAACAAAACTCTGTGATTCCTTTTTCTGCAATCTGGCTATGAGAACTTTTTCACCCTTCTTCGTGACATAATCAGGTAATTTAACCCTCAAAATTGACTCAGCCACCATATCTCCTATTGCTACTGAACGGAATCTGGATGTCCTGTTACAAAATTACCTTTAACTGGGCGAATGCTTTACTCCACACTCAAACCCGTCTACTTTCAGGTGCATGACAAAGCAAATATTTGGGCTTGCTTAGATAAGGAAACTATAGCCAAACTGGTTCCTTAATTTATGACATCCTATCCAGACTTCTGTGGTGCACTACTTGTCTGTTCTATGAGGCTTGCAGCCCAAGGTAACATTACAGCTGGTTTGTCTGTCGTGAACGTCCACAGCTATCTTATTGCACCACTTTTCACCAATCTGCACTAGCTCTCCATCAAGCAATGATCGAATCGAAGTTCATTAACTTTTAGGTCCCATCATTTTCTTGTTCCAGCCTTCCTATCCGAAAGACTTCGTAATCATCCTTCCCATTAACCTCCTGCTCTTCTGATTCTGGTCATTTGGTTGTGCCTCTAACCAAATACCTGCTCGTGTTTTCACTTATCATTTGCTCTATTGCTGTTCAGATGTATAATGTGTAGCCAGGTTATTAGAAATGGAGTGCAAACATTCTTTGTGTTTTTGAAATCATTTGTTAATTTCGTGCTTTTGGGTAGATAGTTAGCAAATTTTTAGTCTGCTTAAGCATATTTCGGAATGCCCTGACATCGTATGGGGTTTTCCATTGGGTTTTTGGCTCTATTTCCACCAGTGTGTTCATTCGTAGCTTGAAATGGCCATGTTGATAGTGTGTGTACGAGTAAATCAGTGATGAATGCTGTAGGCACTTGAATTGATTGTGCTAGAGTAGTTGCTACTACAGATGCTAGTTAATGGTTGCAGGAGTTTTCAAAGATCCTTGAAGATAGCGAGCAGCCCGATACAACTAGGCTGCACCAAGAGTATACAGCAGTAAGTACAGATCTCGAGTGGCATGGATTGTTGTATAGGCATGTTCTAAGGCCACTTGACCCTGCAATCAATCAACGGTGTTCGGACCTTCCATATTCCAGAATTGATTTGAAGTATTTCATTAATCCTGCAAAGCTTTTTTCAGTTGTTTTGTGTCACCACTGCATACTTGTCAGGGCTTTACCTGGAAACCTAGCTCGGTTGGCCCGTGGGTTTTCTGTGCCTTTTGTCACAGCATTTTTGGAATGTAGTTCCGGGGGAGCTGGTTGCTTCCTGGTAAACTCCAACATCTTTCATCTTTGCAGCTTGTAACTTCTTTGAATGTTCCAATTGGATTGCAATTGGAATAGCTGTGTTCTGTTCTTTATGGCAAAAGCTAGAAATATTTTGGTGATGCTGGTCGACCATCCTTTTCGTGGGTGCATGGCTCTACCACTCATGTGTGTGGGTTGCTTGTGGAGATGACTAGGCTGTGGCTGCCACTTCCTTTTTCCAGTTGATCTGTGCTCCCACCTCTGTACTAATACTATCTCGTGCTTTTCATCTGCTTTGTAGTTTTGCTTAGTTACCTGTGAGATAGATATTTTTGCTCATCTGGTTCTGCTCCAGATCTTTTTTGGTTTTGAATGCATATAGGAAACGCCAGCATAACCGTGCCTGCCTGTCCTCACAGATTGGGCAAGTCCAAAAAACCAGCACCTGGGAACTTGCAGTTTATGCAAGGAAATTGCAGTCGTGATTGTTTCGTCTTGCTTAGATTTGTTCTTTTTTCACTTGGGTGACAGCAACCTTCCTTTTTTCGAGGTTTTGTCCGATTCCTTCTGTTTCTCCAGCATACAAGGTCAAGTGATTAGATGACACAAGTTTCCAGTGTGCTTGCTGTGCATCCGGCTCAATATGCTGATTTTGGCAAGCACAAACCTCTGTGAGCCACCGTTGCAGTCGAACCCTTAACGTTTCGGCAAAGGTGCCCTAGGGCTTTAAGCCCTAAGGACCAAGTGGGTGTTATACAGGAGTGTTTTCTCTAACACCCTCAAAGCCCGAGCCACTTTCGGAGTTGGTGGTCTGAATTCATAGCTTGCCGGAAGTATACCCTGGCCAGAATTGACTAATAAATAATGTAATGAATATTTATTGTTATTGATACTTTGTTGAATATAGTATTATTCAATAACGGTGAGTACAGGTTGTCAAAAAAATTGTATCGTCTAATTTCTGTAAAGTGCATGTACGTGAAAGCCCCCGGATCTTTGGAGTCAGCTGCAAATGCAAAGTTGCTGGACTCTGTATCTGTATATATCTCAAATTATCTCCATTATGTTATATTAGATTAATAGTGTCTTCCATATTTCTGGCAGCTATTGCTAAAAGAACTCAATGATACTTAGTTTCTGAAAACTAAATATAATACATCCTTCATGTGGCGATGCAAGAACTGTGATGGCTTACAGTAGCCGAGTTAATGTTAGGCTAAGCACGGCCCCTTTAGCTCTGACTTTTTCATGAGTTTAGTTGACAGTGGTGCAATGGTAGCGGTTTACATTATCTCAGACATCCGTGCTAATTGAATGAAGAGTTTTGAAAGCAGTGTGCCAGAATTTATATTCATAAACTAAGTGCATTGTTTGCCACATGAGCAGCTATCCGGTTCCCCATGCCCTACCCCCAGC
This sequence comes from Cristatella mucedo, assembly GCA_009760855.2. Lineage (NCBI taxonomy): Eukaryota > Metazoa > Bryozoa > Phylactolaemata > Cristatellidae > Cristatella > Cristatella mucedo. Next base: position 1,230,717 of record WPIO01000084.1, read on the forward strand.
TGATGCAGTGTGAAGGTTCAAATGAAAGCTGTGTGTCGGTAAGAATAGAGCACAAACAAAGTCTGTGTATCAAGTAGACCGAAATTTTAAGATCGGTGGATGGGCTGATTCCTTGTCAGTCCCATGCCTGATGACACCGGGATGCAGGCCATGCTGTCTTGGCTTTATTAAGCACGGCTGATGGGATCGACGTCGTATAGGATAATGAGAGATGCTTTTAAGTGCTGACATTCAATTTTCGGAAGGGCTGCCAAAACCGCCTGTCGAATGGATGATTTGCTAAGAGTTTTGTCATTTCATCTCTAATAAATCTCTATCTAACTCCACAAAGCCATAAAGACTATGTGGATATTACACAGGAGAGTTTTGTATAGCGCCTAAGGGGCTTTCGGTACGCATTGAGTAACCAACAGACTTCCTCTCACGCAACAGAGAGAAAGTGGGAAGCGTAACAGAGTCAGGAGAGCAGTTGAGCTAGTGATTAGCATGGAAGTAGCAGCTCAGGACTGCTGAAAAGGATGAGCCATAGTCGGCAGCAGGAGAGTAATTGCCGTTGCATAACAATTGTGGAAGCAAGTTCCACAGCCTAGGACCTGCAGAGCTCAAGCTTCTGTCGCCAACGGCCTTTATGTGGAGGAATGAAACTGCTAGTTTATTGTCCATACAAGACTTGAGGGCACAAGGAGGCTGAAACTGGTGCAGCAGTTCAGCTAGGTATGAAGGAGATGAGCCGTGGCGGGTCTTGTGGGTCAGCGTAAGAACTTTGCTCTGTATCCGTTGATCAACCGGCAGCCATCCTAGCTCTTTTAGCAAAGGAGACACGTGGTCAAACTTCTGGGACTTGTAAACTCGCCTTGCAGTCATATTCATAGCCAGCTGCAGTGGTGTAGTTGCTTTTTTGGTAGCCCAGCCAAAAGGGAATTACAATAATCAAGCCGAGACAGAACTAAGCTTGTTAAATTTTTTGCAAGCCACTGGAAGGCAGCTCTTAATCTTGGATAGGGATCTGACGTGATGGCTAGCTGTAGAAGCAGTCTTCTGAATAAAGCTTTTAAAATTGAGGTAGCTGTCGAAAACGATACCTAAATTTTTTGAGTATGTGGTGATGGTCGCACAACAGCATCACCTATTAGAAGACCAGGGCCTTTTAATCCAGCCACAAGCTTAGGGTGTCTCCCTAGGATGCGCAGCACAGCCTTGTATATCTGTCTCTTGGCCTGTGTCTGTCTGTCTGTCTTGAGCACTTTGATATCTCTCCGGCATGGTGTGTAGCACTCTGCATGTCCAGCGAATTGTTCAACCACATTTGCATCATTTGTGAAATCTTTGCGGTTGCCCTTGCAAGTGGTTTAGAGAATGCATATTTTTCCCGCCAAGCCAGTTTGCCTTGCACGTTGACACGTGTCGTGGTAGCGCATGCATTTATTTGATTTTCAGACGCAGGCATCCATCGATAAAGGCAGAATGTCCATGTACGTGAAGAAAGCCATTCGCTCGGCTGCTGAGTACAACTCATTTCTCACGAAAGAACGCAGAGAAGAGAGAAGAGCATACTACGATATGCAAACTGGTGTGCGTCCACGACGTTGGCTGCACGCTGCTCGAGTCGTCTGCCGTGCACAGCCTGCCTGCCTGCTTTCTCGGACCGCTTGCTCCCACCGGCAGTGTTATTCGGATGGCGTGTAGCACGCCTGTGAGAGCTTGGATGTGCACGTTTGGTGTGAATGGCAAGCATGTCTTGAAGCTGAGCATGCATGCCAGCCGCCAGAACGGTGCAACCTAGCTCCTTCAGGGAGAGAGAAGAGATGAGTGGGGAGGAGAGGGTGAGAGTGAAAGAAAGAGAGTGGGAGGAGAGAGAGAGAGAGAGTACTAGCTACCTCGAGCCTTAGTGTGCCACGGCTGGAGCTTAGATCTGATTCATGCCGCCTCCAGTCAACTTTATGCAGCAGTTCCTTCTGTTCATTTGCTTGCAGCAAGAATCGTTGCTTATACTCTGGCTTAGCAGTCTTCAGCAGTGCCATGCAAGTATCAATTGTGGTTGTATGACCTATCACTTGCCAGGAACTGTTATGAAACTTATATCATTCTTCACCCTGAGGAGCTGCTTACGGTGGCACTTACTATCATTGCAGTAGCGGTTCACGGTTTGGTGGTGCCAGGAGTTACGTACAGAAAGCTAATGCTTGTGACCAGCATGGGTCCATTCATGGTCTTACTAAGCCTCAAATTTATTAGGTTTACAACAGATGGTTTCTTAGGTTGCTACTTGACCACTATCCAACCCATTTAACCACTAGCAATGCTGGTGCAGTTTGTGTTAAAGCTGGCAAATGCAGTCAAGGGCCCCTCCCAGTGTATGACCTAGTCAGTGGAGGGTGTCCAGTTATCGGTAGAGAATTACTGAAACACGGAGGCTTGCTAAAGAAAGTGCTCTAAAATGCTGATGAAACTTTCTCTCCTGGCAGCTGGATATAAGAAGTTAACCGTTAGCATGGCTGGCTGGCAAGCTTGCATTCGTCGCTCAACAGCCTCTGCTCTTGGGGGGGGGGGTTGGGATCGCTTGTGCGTGCATGACTGGGTAATCGGAATGAGGTATGTAGGTTGGGTGGGTGGGTAGGTCTGTTGTATACCCTTGCATGCGACCATGTGCATGTCGCTAACAGGGACTAGCTGTCAGGTGCCGTGTTCTCATGTTCTGTCTAGTATTCTGCATGAGCCAATCTGGTTCGTGACAATTTGGAAATGAGGTTAGCATGCAATGATACCTTTCATGAAACTCAACCGAGACCTTGTATGTTGAATTTTGTGAAATGCACACTGTAAGTACAGCTCACGGTGATGCAAGGGTGTGTATTATTCACCTGTCGTGTGCATACTTTTGTCCACATACTAATTGGCTACTGTAGTGGTCACTTTGACTACAAAGTTTTCTAATTTGTTGTAACATGCACGACCCTGTTTACTTGCCGATGTCTTCACCTGAAATGATTCTCTAAAAAAAATTGGTACCGTGATCAGTAGCAGTTTCAGTGAGAAGTTCAACATAATTTCAGTTGTGTTTCTTAGCCTCTGTAGATATACTTTTTATATTTTATTTGATTTATTACACATTTCAGTCTGGATCTTGCATTTTAAACAGTTGCTATCAAAGGATTTACAACTTCATGCAACAGCATGTTAGCTTTCTGTAGCTAATTGTGATACTGATGGTGGTGGACCTAAGCAGTGTAATTTGCCTGTAGAACTTTGCAACGTTTTAGATCGTCCAGCTTCCAAAGCATACCCTAAAGTGCTTGCCTGCCGAACAAACTCGTGTTGGTTTATATCCGGCTGCAGTAATACCTGGACAGTATGCTGAGCGCTACAAAAGGTGTGTCCTAACTTTCTACCACTGTGTTTCCATTACAGAGTCAGTGATGACTGAGGAAAACACTTGTTGATATCCTCGGAAATGATTAGCTACCTAAGCTCGATATTTGTCATCGTTCATAATGGGTCGCTGACCCAAAAATAGATCATGTTAGCTACGATTGTGGCAATCCTATCTCAGAGAGCATAGCCAAGTTGAATGGGTCAGCAGCAGTTTGCTTTCCGGTTGAGGTGTTGCTCTCGTGTGTTCTTTGTGGTGCAACAATCAGGGTGTGCAAGCTGGGTAACCGAGTGGGGGTGGTGAGCAATCATTGAAATCTCGCTTTCTGCTTTCATATGTGGCTGTCGTATAATTGTCATTTTGATTTCGGGCCACTACCATTGCCGAGGCCAAATGCAGTTTGTATCATCTGGGAAACAGAGCAAGCAGATATGGCCAACAACTGCAATTGGAACCTGTTGCGCAGGTCTATGCCCCTTCATTCTTTGGCTCCAGCCTACCTATCAGATCTACTCCCCCACCACGGTAAGCGTCGTACCACCCGCTTTTCTGAATCGAATCGTGCACCTAAATCTCATGCGAACTTCAAATCCTTTGGAGACCGTGCCCTAAGTTCGTATGATCCCAAAGCCTGGAACTCACTTCCGACTTGTGTCACGACATTTCCTGACTTGACCGACCACATTTAAAAAGAAGCTAAAACCTATCGATTTATCATAGCATTTAGTGGTCCATGTGATTCTTCCTTGGTGTGCTTTTGCATGGTCTGCACACTATGCATGCTTCCACTAACGATATTTGCATGCTGACCCCGAGCATGTCACCTCTAACCATGTTATGCTTGTTGACATGGAGCATGCTACCATTAACCATTCGATCATGCTTCCTTTGCAGCAAATGTAAAGTGCCGATAAAGAGATTCGGTTATCTGAGGGCACTATGCACATGTATTATTATTTTTATTTTTATTATTAGCAGCAGTAGCACCACTGGAACACAGTGCTGCATGCTTGATGACCTGTCAGCATTATTTGAATGCAGGACCGGTGTTGAATTTTGGCTTTGTACGATAACAATGCAATTGTAGTGCTATCTATACCAATGTATGGGCAAAGTCAGCAAGTTTGTTGTGGTGATTTCTGACCATTTAGCTTCCCGAGCCTGCTATTATAATAGACGCCAGGTCAGTTTAGGCAGCCCAGTAGTCCTTTTGTTTACCATGTGCCTGTGCATGCATCGATGATTCTTGGGTGTGATACTCATTCATCCATGGAAACTTGGTGTTGGCTCAATCGAGCTTGTTTGAGTCTCCATCAGAGGCAGATTTGTAGATAGATTTGCATTTATTAAGTCAACCCGACGTCCTGGCTTTGCTAGCAGGAGAGCTTGTGTCCTTCCTGTAAATGGAATTTGAACTTGTTTTCTGGTGCTTTTGTGATATGCCCTGTCGATCCATCAGATCTCGTGGTACTATAAAATTCATTCACTTGTTTGTTCATATTAGATGAACTTTGGAGCCACTATTGCGATTGTCTCCTGAAAGCCTATTATTTGGCATTGGATGTAGCAAACTTTAGCTAATGCCAAGAGCATAATATGGTAGAGGCAGGCTGCTCTAGTGTGCCAGCCCACGATCGCATGACACTCTCTGATCTTGCAGGCCGGCTGGCCTCTTTGTTTATTTGACACACTAGTGTACTTTCTGGAACTATCACCCCTGATTGCATGGCTGGGTTTAGATGTGTGTGGGCTTTGGCTACCCGTGTGTACAAGTGTATTTTCTCTTAGTATTTTTACTTTATGCAAGAACCAATGGTTATCGATTACTGAATGATTTCTTACACAGCAGGGCAGTGTCTAACTCAGACATTGCTTTTCGGTTCAGAAAAACAATGCTTTTCCTCTCACCAAAAGGATTTAATTCTGTGCTCTGAGCTTCGTCAGAGGGCGAGGCTTATCAGCTTTCTAGTAACTGATAAAAAACGGTAAAGAATGTAGCTGCTCATCTCGGATAAGTTGTGATAGCTTAGAACTGAAGTGACACTTGCAAGGAGCCTTCAGACGATCATTGTTTGTATGTGCATGGCTGTATCATACCGTTGTCTTAATGTTACACGTGTGCTTATATCCGTGGTCTGCATGTGATTGGTGGGCGGGGGCGGGGGTTGAGGTTCTCAAGGGTATGTGTGTTTTTCACTGTGGTAGCTTGTGACGCCCTCCGAACAACCTTTCGTAAGGCTGGGTAGAGCGACCGAGCAGCAAGTCTCCTGGCTCCAACACCTTATTAGCAAACTATTATCAATCGCGTTTCCCCTTGCAGCAAATGTTAAGTGCCTAGAAAGAGATTGAGTTCTCTGAGGGTGCTTTATCAAATGCATTATTATTATTATTATTATTATTATTATTATTATTATTATTATTAGCTGAAACCGTGTCGGCCAAGCCCATTCAGCTATGCACTCTAGACGGCTGCCGGAGGAAGGACCCAGCCCTCTTCCTCCCCTGTACTCCTCCTGCAGCCCTTATATTACATGCATGCATTGTTTTTGCATTTTCGAGCCATTGCTCTTTCCAAACCCGCCCGACAGCTTTCGGCAGGCTGTTTGTGGTAGATAGATGTTCCTACAGATCCTGCTAATGCATGGATTTGTACCGAACTGCCGAGTCATCTACCGAGAGCCATTCATTGCCCGCCCCTCAACCCTCGAGCGCTTGCGTCGCCTTATGCAGTCTGGGCCCACGTGCCTTCCCCTCCCCAGTGCTTGCAGGCTCCTGAGTCACATTCCTTCACATAGTAGGGTAATGAAATGCGTTCATGAGTGGTTCCATTTGCATGTCTGCGTGAAAGGAGGTGCATGCGTTCGTGAATGTTTGTTTTTTATGCATGTGAGTGCGTTTGTGCGCACTCGTGTATGTGTCTCCCACATGCTGCTGATGCTGCTTGATGCGACCGAAGCGTATGTCCAGTCATTGCAGAGTGTGTGATCTTGATGCACTGAAAGCCTAAGTAGAGTGATTGCAACTGTGAGGATACACATACCTGTGTCAAGGGCAATTGCCATGCATCTGATCTGTTGAATGCATGTAGATATTCTTCTGATGAGCTCAAGTATCTACCATTGAACACGGCTACCTACTGTCTGCCCAGAGTGATGCCTAACGTCTATGTGGACCCCGGGCACTGCGGTGACACGGACGAGGAGAGCAGCTCGGTAAGTTGCTGTACATGCACTGGGGAAAATACGGCACACTCTCGTGTGCACTCGGGCTTTGCGAGCGTACGTCATTGCATGCATACGTCATCACGTTCGCGGCTCTGCTTAGTGCATGCCTCTGTCTCAAATCGCAGGACTCTGAGTCGTCTTCAGGCAGCGACTCGTCCTGTTCGGAGCCTTCGAGGAAAGTCCAGCCCGAGTCGGCAAAGAAGGACGTGGCAGCCAGCAACAGCAAAAGCCCCCTGCCGGGCCGCTCTGTGGCTTCTGGGAGCAGCAGTGGCAACTTCTGTCGACTGTGTGGTCTTGCCGCCAGTCGTGATTCGAGGCCATCAGAGATGCTAATTCAGTGCTTCCAGTGTGACAAAATAGGTAGGTGTGCTTGCTATCAGCTGTCGTGTGTGGTGATTGAAGAGTTTCCACCGACATAATAATGATAATAGTACAGTTGATACATCCAAAAATGCTGATGCCTACGATCAGCCTTCTCCTTAACTACTCCCAGGTTAGCTCTTTACCAAGTGATACTTGTGATGATCTAGCTGATTGCTTCTGTAGCTTCTTTGTCAACAAGCTGGACAAGATCAGGGATTGTATCCCTAGGGTGGCAGCAACCCCTCTGGAATCCTGTCCCTCAGTTCCATGCTGCATCTCAATGTCTTCATTCAAGGGGCCACTAATGACCTCATTCTGAAGCTCATATCCAAATCAAAGAAGACAACTAGTCCTCTGGACCGTATTCCCACTGCCTTGCTTCTTCGACGCATGGTTTCTGCTACTGCCATGCATAACTAACATCATAAATATGTCTAGCTTCAGGTCATATCCCAGCACCTTTCAAAAAAGCTGTAGTCAGGCCACTACCACTACTCAAGGAAGCATCACTAGACCAAGAGAACTTGAGCAACTTCCGCCCTGTCTCCTTTCTACCGTTCCCATCATAGACACTGGAACGAGTCGTGGCAGACCAGCTGAACTCATATATTGAAACTTCAAACCTTGCTAGTAATTCCCAGTTGGTTTCCAATCGGCTCTGCTAGCATGTTCCGTTGAATCAGCACGAAATCTAGGTTCCTATTCCAACGTGACCTTTTATTAGACGACTACATCTGCTGCACAGTCAAGTCTGCCTACTTTCAGCTACATAACATTGCTGAAATTCATGTTGGTCCATGCATTTGTGACATCCCATCTCGACTTTTCACTCACTGCTTGCTGGTTTATCGGCCTGTGCAATCAGGCGCTTACAGCTGGTGCAAAACTTTGCAGCTAGGCTTGTCTGTCGTGAGTGTCGCAGTTGGCACATCACAACACTTCTCGCCGACCTGCACTGGCTACCAGTCAAGCTACGGAACGACTTCAAGGTTCTCCCATTCACTTTTAGGTCTCTTCATTATTTGGCTCGAGCCCTACCTACCAGATCTACTGCCCCACCAGGCTAAGCATCGTACCACTCGCTTTTAGGAATCTAACTGTGACCTATACTTCGTACGAACCTCCAATTCTTTGGAGACCGTGCCTTTACTTTGCATGTTGCCAAAGGCTGGAACTCACTTCCGACTTGCATCACGACATCCCCGACTTGGCATTTAAAAATAAACTAAAAATGCATCTATTTATTGCAACATATAGTGGGTCTATGTCATTCGTGCTTTACGTGCTTATGCTTGCTGCCACTGTGCTTGCTGCCACTGTGCATGCTGCCACTAACCATACTTGCATCTGACTCTGTGCATGTCACCCCTAATCATATTCTTATGTTTATTGAGCATACTACGACTAACCTGTCGATCGTGCTTCGTTTGCAGCAAATGTAAGGTGCCTAGAACGAGATTGAGTTCTCTGAGGGCGTTTTATCGAATGTATTATTGTTTTAACATTGTTATTGTTATTATTAGTCGACCTAGGCTGAAACCTGTATCTTATTTAATTTAGATTGGAGGTTTGGCACCAGTAACGAATTCCAGGAGGGACCCAGACCTTTGGTGTTGCCTTGTCCATCTTCAGTGGGCTGACATCTTTGAATGAAAGTGCATGATGTCACAGACTGACACTTGTTAATCATTAATCATTCTCACAACCTGGCCTGAGGACTGATAAGCCCGATAAGCTGTCACAGGCCGAAAGTAAAAGAAATTTCCTACTCCTTCATTTGGAGCACTGTTGGTGAGTTAGTTTGATAGAACAGTCTACATGAGATGTAGTAGACCCATCTAGTTTGCCAACATGTCGAAAACAGGGCAAGTTGGACAAGTGGAGCACGAGAAAGTTTGGCCGTGTAGATGCACCACTGCCTTGGAAACGAGAGAGACTCTAAATCTAACTGCTGGACGGATATTAAGAATAGTCGGGATCGGCTCTCATCGGATTTGTGTGCTGAAAGCTTTCCAGTCCTGCTCGGCTTTCAGTGTTGGGTGTTGACCTCTTGAGTTTGACTGCATGCCTACTAGCTGTAAATGCTCGTCGGTATGGGTGCATATCATCGGCGGGTTTTACCATGATCTCTCGCTTGAATTGTGCTCTTCTTGCGACAGTGACAGACACTGAGGAGAAGATCATGTGAGTGTAGAGTGAGAACTAATTGACACAAAGAGCCCATTGGGCGGGATGTGGACGCCCTTTAAATCTGTCCCAGGCTTTCAAGACTGGCAGATGATACACACAACAAACAACATGTGTTGGATGTGGTCTGATTTCTAAATCTCACGGAGGCAGTGTCGTTTTTTGTTTAATATCGGTAGTAGAAGTACTGCAGTGCGGTCATGTTATGCATTAGTAGTCTTCATGCATCCCTTATATGCGTATAAGCAGTAACAGCTTGCTTGGGATGTGCTGAAGCTAAGTAAAATAGCTGAGATTGTAGCCAGCTATAAAAAATCTGCAAAATCTTTAATGTAATCAATAGTTGATAAGCAAAAGCTACCTAACGAGCTAGCATTCACTATGTGCTCAAATCATGTGCATTAGCTTGTCACATAGGAGACTGCATTTGCAAACTCGTTTACGTTTTAAACATTAAGTCAAGATGGAACATGATTTCCGGTAGAACATGATTGGCAAGAACCCGATAGCTTAGGTACCACAAGAGACCACATCTTTCTGTCAAAGTGCCCCGAGATCTGGTAATTGCTTATTCGGAGTATTCCATGTGTTATTGCGGCTGTTTGATTTTGAAAGTATGGTATTTCTCTTAAGTTGGACACTGTTGCAAAGTTGTTTGCCTTTAGAAAGTTGCAAAGCATTACTACATGCTGGTTTCTGCTTAGGGCTTGCTGGTGCTGTTCTGGGTACCATACCTTGCCGTGGGCTGTTGCATGCAGCCCCAATCGTTTAATGGGTGGTGCCTTTTTTGAATTTCAAAGCGTTTATTACCTAGATTACCAGCTAGGCTGATGAGTGGATGTTGAATTTCAAGGTCATTTCTCTCACGAATCCACTTTGCTTACCTGGTTTTCTGCCTTTCTGAAGTTGACAAATTGAGACGTCACGTAGAGCCCCTGCTGCTTTTGCCTGTCGCTTTGTGTGCTTCAGCATTGACTTCTCAATGTAATGGTGATTAGTAGGAAAATATCTGCTGAGGGTCAGTACCAGTTTTTCAGGGTGGGTGGGAGTTTGGCTGCTCCCTATTACCCACCATCTGTACCTGGGGACTCGTCCTCAGTCGTGAAAAGTACACTTAGCAGACACTTCATCGGACCTAGGAAGCCTGTGTGATGACGGTTCATTGTCGAGTCGAAGAAGTCAGTCGGAGCCTGCCGAGCAGGTCCTGGCTGTCGTGCAGCGCACACACGGACCCCACGTGAGTGTTGCTTTTTTGTCTTCTCGTGGCCCTTCACTTGTATCGTCTTTTAGGGCATCCCAGCTGCTTCGGTCTCACTGCCGAGATGTGCGAGTTCGTGACTACCTACGATTGGCTGTGTATGGACTGCAAGATTTGCACGAAATGCAATGACCCCGGTGACGAGGCAAGTCGACGAGGCTGCAGTGCTAGTCAGCAGCTGCAGCGCTTCCTCCTCGTCGAATGCTGCTAGTCGATGCGGTGCTAGTCGTCGTGCGCTAGGTCCTGAGCTCGGCTGTGGTGTGCGCTCGTGAGGCTTTGAGTGGTCGTGCGACTGCGGCCAGCCTCAGCCGTTTCTGCCCTCCATTCTGAATCGTTGTGCCTTTTAACAAGAGCCGTGCCTGCCCCCTGCTTGCGTCAGCAGGCAGGTTTTGTTGAAAAGTGCTTAAAAGGCAGGCCTGCACTGTTGCGACTGGCCACCGTAGTGATACATGAGTAGAGCTGTTGCACTGGATTGGCAGTTACGTGGTGGCAATTGTCCTGCTAGTGAGCTCAGGGTCGGCATTATGTTGCCTGCTGGTCTTGCTTCCCCCCTTTGGCCCGTTGCATTCGACAGAAGCTTAAGTTGCTTGGGCGCCCACACGCTTCTGTAGAAGACTGGTAGCGAATAATAATAATTAATTCATTTGTATAGCACCCTAAGAGCCGTTAATCTCTGTTCAGACGCTTCACATGCAATAATAACAATAGTAGCACACTTGATAAAGCGCCCTCAGAGAACTCAATCTCTCTCTCTCTCTCTCTCTCTCTCTCTCTCTCTCTCTCTCTCTCTCTCTCTCTCTCTCTCTCGGCGCTTTACATTTGCTGCAAAGGAAACACGATCAAAGAGTTAGTGGTAGCAGGCTCGATAAACAGCAAGCCACGGGGCTCGACCCGTGACCTCGTCCAGACCTTAGTCGGGACGAGCACCTTAACCCCTTGGCCAAACCAGTCGGGCCCTTTGTAATGTTTGCCCTACCCGAGCTGATATTTGTCGTCCTTGCAACGTCGGCCCTGAAGCCTACTACAACACCTCCTAGCTGTGTTGTCCTGCCTGTCGAAGGTGACCGCTTTGTTCGACTTACAGCACCGCCTTGATAGATAGAATTCTGTATCACACACACACACACACACACACACACACACACACACACACACACACACACACACACACACACACACACACACACACACACACACACACACACACACACACACACACACACACACACGTTCCCTCCTCTCTCGCTGCCTCTCTTCCTCCTCTTTCTCTATCTCTTCCTCCCTTCCCCTTCCTCCTTCTCTTTCTCCCTCTCTCCCCCCCCCCTCTCTCTCTCTCTCTCTCTCTCTCTCTCTCTCTCTCTCTCTCTCTCTCTCCCCTCTCTCACTCTCTCTCTCCCTCTCTCTCTCTCTCACTCTCTCTCTCCCCTCTCTCACTCTCTCTCTTTTCTTCTCACTCTCTCTCCCTCTCTTATCCATCTTAGTCTTCGAGTCTGCTGTGGCTGCAATCTTCCACGATGTCAAGGTGGCCACAGGCCTGCATGATATGCATGTCTGCACTCGCATAGATTATTGGTTACATCGGTTTTCTTTTAGTAGTGACATCCGCTCCTGGCTACCCGAATCCGGCAGACCTGGTGGCCCCACCGTGGACTGAAGGGGCAGAAACAATTGCCTGCAGCAAGGCTCAGATCTGCTACCTGGGTCGCTCTGCACTTCTGCTTTGTTGTGCAAAACGGCTGGCAACTTAGCCGTGCTTCTCACTTTTGCTTCAACTTGCAAAACCAACTCTATTGGCTATTACATGTGCATCAAAGTTGCTCAAGCATTTGCCATGCTAAAGAACTTTCAGTGTGACAACCGTATGCCGGCCTCATGGCAGTGGAGCATTCGATACAGACATATATAAGATACATTTTTCTATTAATATGCAACAAGCTCTGTCAAGCTATTTTATATACTTTTGAGCCAAACAGCAATTAGAAAATATCCCTATCCAGCAACATTAGTTGTGTTACGTAGTGTATGACGTAACACAGCTAATGTTGCTGGATAGTGATATTTTGATATTTGCATAGCTGCCGTCTAAGCAGTTTGTCGCGCATGCATCGAGGAATTGGGAGCTTTGGCATTTTCAGTACAAGCTAGTGCATTTTCTTGAGTTGTGCTAACACTTGCTTTAACTACTCGTATTAGCGCTCCTTTGAAAATGGTATAGTCTGTGGTACTGGATCAAATACTTTATTCGTCAGAACTTTCCACTACCTGTGAAATGCATAGAAAGAGATATTTTATCTAATCCATGAATTCTTATTGTTATTCCTTACTGCTGCTGCTGCTGCTGCTGCTGCTGCTGCTGCTGCTGCTGCTGCTGCTGCTGCTGCTGCTGCTGCTGCTGCTGCTGCTGCTGCTGCTGCTGCTGCTGCTGCTGCTGCTGCTGCTGCTGCTGCTGCTGCTGCTGCTGCTGCTGCTGCTGCTGCTGCTGCTGCTGCTGCTGCTGCTGCTGCTGCTGCTGCTGAAGGCCACTCCCGTGGGAGTTATTCCTGCCTTCCTGGACCTGTGTAGTTTGAAGAATGAATTACAGTCTCTGATCGCCAACACCGGAAACATGGTTGCAGCTCGGCGTCCACTTGCGATTACAAAAATACCCCTGCTTTCAGGCAGTTCACCGAGATTCGACCTGATAGGTAGTAATTTAAAAGAAAGGCTTTAAAACCCAGCGTTTCGAGAAGTGGCAGAAGTAGTCGTGGGACCCAAACGGTAGAGCACTAGACTGAAAAGTTAAACGTTGCAGTATGGTTTCCAGCTCCCGGCTAAATTTGTCTACACTCAGTCACGTTGCAGACAGCGATTCGTCATGCTCAAAATTACTACATGCGGCACCAAGTAGATGAAAATGTTTGATCTCCATTGCCTTGTCAGGATTTCAGTAACTCGGCTTACACGTCTTTATATCTTTTGCAGCACAGTATCTGGCTAGTTATTGGCTAGAGTTTGCCAGAAGCCGCCCACAGGTTTACTATTTTGTGTGCTGTTATCTTTTCCGCTTGGTCTTAGCTCATTGTTACGGTGCTTGCATTTAGTGAATCGGGTTTCGAGATTCGAGCCTCGCAGCAGCAGCAGACATTTCTGTCTTGCCTGCTGCAAGCCGTTGAAAGCAGCTGAGATTCTTCCACTGCCACCATATATGAATGAGGCAGTTGATTAAGTAAATCATTACATTAAATGCGTCCTCGTCTGCTTTCTTTTGCTTCTGCCACCGTGGTATTACCACTATACCGAAAAGGACCGCTTCGTAATCTACTGTTTTACAGGAAAAGATGATGTTCTGTGACCGCTGTGACAGGGGCTACCACACTTTCTGCGTCGGCTTGAAAGACATACCCACTGGCACGTGGGAGTGCCCGATGTGCACTGCACCCAAGCCCAGTGCAAAGTAAGTGAGCAAGCGGTCTGCCTGTGGCCATTTGTTGTGGGCTGGCTGATCTGCACAGACCGCTGCTACTGCCTCCCCTGCTGCCAACGCCGCCACCTTTGCTGCTGCCATACTACATTGCATGCCGACTACGCCACGAAGCAGTGCCCTGCATGTTGCAGGCGACAGCGCAAGTGAGCCACGTCGGCATTTACAACCAAGAGCCTCCAGTCGTGCTCACGGCCTTCGACGATCGACGTGCATAGATACTGCCGGTAGTAGCCGGCCCTCATCGCCAGCTGCTGCTGTGCAGCCGGCGGCGCTGCCTCGCATGCCTGCCGTCGGCTGCTGTTGAGGCTAGGCTTTTCATAAGCCGCTACCGTTGTTCCAGTCCACGTGCCGGTGGGTTATGGGTGTCCGGGCACCACCACTACGTCGTCGAATGTCCCAGACGCCTCTCTCGTCTGTGC